>CM053786.1:787186348-787801348 GCA_028749045.1 Cupressus sempervirens
CACCCTTTATAAGAGATCCTTTGACCAAACCCTTCTTAGATACCTTGACTAACAAGAAGCTAAAACTACCTTACATGAGGTACATGAAGCTATATGTGGAGGTCATTTCAATGGTCTGAGTCTAGCCAAGAAACTTATTAGAGATGGATATTATTTGTCAACCATGGAACAAGATGCCCATGATTTTTCCAAAACATGCCATAATTTTCAGATACATAGCAATCTAATCCATGCACCAACACAAGAATTGCAACTAGTGATATCTCCATTTCCCTTTTCGCAATAGGCATTTGATCTTATTTGAGTTATTTCTCCTCTATCCTCTAATGGTCATAAGTTCATTATCACAACAATAGAATATTTTACAAAGTGGGTTGAAGCTATCCCTCTAACCTTCACCACTGGAAAGAAGATTTCAAGGTTTATTCTAAATTACATCATATGTTGGTATGGAGTCCCCTTGGCTATTATTATTGACCATGGTAGTTCATTTCAAAAAAAATATGTGGACAAGCTCCATGAGAAGTACAACATTTATCATGGATACTCTATTTTTTACCATCCACAAGGCAATGGTCAAGTAGAAGCATCTAATAAGACCATTCTTAAGATTCTCCAAAAGCCTCTCAATTATTTTGGTTGAGACTGGCACCTACAACTAAATCCAGCTCTTTGGGCCTACCACACAAGTGTGCATGCTCCTATTGGAACAACACCATACTCTCTTGTCTATGGCACTAAGGCCATACATCCCATTGAAACTGAAATTCCATTATTGAGAGTGTCTCTACAAGAAGTCATTGATGATGAAAATTACCAAATATCTAGACTCCATTAACTAGAAATGCTTAATGAATGAAGATGAGTTGGCTTGACATATCTACAAGCTTACCAAAACTAACTCAAACAAAGCTATAACAAGAAATTCTGAGGTTGTCATTTTGAGATCAATGATCTAGTCCTGAAGATAAACTATAAGACTCGGCAACATAGAGAAAAACAAGGCAAATTTGAACCAAATTGGGAAGGACCCTATGTAGTTACTACATCATTTGGGTCTCAAGTATATCAGCTTGCGACTCCAAAGGGTGAACAACTACCCAAGTCCATCAATAAGCATGCGTCTTTGCATGTACTACACTTGATTCTATCTAAAAGTCCTAGAAAATTTGAAAAAAGTCCTAAAAAAATATCAGGAAAAAAAAGCGAAAAGTCATGAAAAAATGGATGCCTTGATGAAAACCTAGAAAATTGGCATCTTGGCACAAAAATTTGAGTCGAAAAAAAATTTTTCCAAAGGTGAAAACCTAGCAAACAAGCGCTTTGGGCAAGTAACATGGTGAAAACGTAGCAAATAGGTGCCATGTGTAATCAATTGTTGCTCCTCCATCTATTGGGATTTCATCTAGTTTTTTCCCCTTTTTGTCATTCCCTAATCATATCCTTCATATTGCAAGACATCACTAGTCCTTGATCATGTCCCACAAACTGGTTAATGTCCATTATTAGCTTACCTAAAGCATCACCAATCTGTACATACTTTGTCTTTGGCCTTTGTACATAGTCTGCATCTTGTCTGGGGGCATATTACCTACATGGTGCATGAGTTTGAACTTGAACTAGGGGGATACCCCTAAACACTTTTTATCCATTGGACTTATCACATAACAGATTGGAGCTAACACTTGTATATGGATTTACGATTTTGAAAAAAATCCTAAAAATTTGAATATGATCCTGAAATAATCACTAAAAATCATAAAATGTCCTAAAGTAAATTCTGAAAATCATAAAATGTCTTGAAAAAAGCACTAAAAATCATTAAAATTCCATAAAAATTTACTAAAAATCATAAAATGTCCAAAAAAAATCGCTAAAAATCATCAAATGTCCTGAAAAAATACTAAAAATCATAAAATCCCCTGAAGAAACGAGTCACACAAAAACATCAAATATCCTCAAAAACCCTAAAATTCACAAAACCCATCAAAAATTTGTAATAAACCTTGTACATAATCATCTGTTTTGCATAAACACTTGTGCTTTCATAGATCGAAACTCAAAGCACTACACTTCAATGACAATCACAATATCTGCGCAGTGTGAACCAACAATCAATCCAACATGTCACTATGAACCTATCAACTAAATCAACAATCAAACCTATCACATGATCAATGTGTCATACACTATCTCAAGACTTAAAATACTAAAAAGTACATAATAAGGGACAAGAATAGTTGTTGGCTCACTCTGTTTAGTGAGTGATTTATTTTTTCTTTTTTTTTTCCTTTAATCATGTCCCTATGCCACTTGATGATATAAACTGATCTATGAGAGTGGTTAGAATGGTTCATGGTTATTATTTATTTTTTGTCTATTACAATGTACCTTTGAGAGTCTAGGGCACGTATATATGCCTTAGGAAGGACAGGGTCATTTTCTATATGCATCATGCTTGTTTTTGCAAAAGCTTTGCATTTTGCGCTCTGGCCCTTTATGCCATGATGTGTTGCATTCCATTTGCCATATCAAAATAAAGCTGCATTTGACATATAGTGCACTTTACAAAAGCAAAAGTCTTCCCATCATACAAATAATTCCTCATCTCATCTCCTCTATCTTGTGTGCCTTCCTCATATAAACCAATGCATGATGTCATCATATAAAAACCCACATAAAAAAGCATAAATGCATCTATATAAAACATATGCATAAACCATCTCATATAGTCATCATAACATGGTTGCATCTCATAAGTGTCTCAAAAAGTATCAGAGTAAGTGATCATGGTTTACATCAATACTAATCACCCATAGGCATGAATTGTGGAAGAGCATAAGAGAAACCTAGAAAAGAAAAATAGAGAAGCCCCTCTATACATGAGCATGTCAGTGTCACCTTGTGTTGTCCCTAGCCTTGCAACCTCCATTCAGGCTTGATGGTGATCTCTCTGATGTCTACAATGGCCTCATCGGTCCCACTATCCCTACACTACTCAATATCCTCTATGTCTGATGTGAGTGAGATCTCGATGAAAAAAGCTCTCTACTCTCTACCCTAGTGGCACCACTCTCTCATACTAATCACTCCAATACTATGTCCCTATATGAGCCCTAGTTATCATCATAGCCATCTCTCAGAAGTTTGCATCTCTAATGTTGCTAATGAACTCCTGGGACTCCTACATTGCCCTCTCTGCCCTGTGCATTGCGATACCCCTCTCTCCCATCGGCTGATGTATCCTTTCTTTTACTACATCCCTCTGTCCTCTCCTATCACTACATCCCTCTCTACTACAACCCAGTCCAACTAACTCCAGAGACCTCTAATCACCTCCATCAACTCTAACTAGCTAGGCCTTGCCTGTACAATTACTAATGCCCTCCCAGTGTAATCTACTGGATCCCCCTCCTCATCCATTATAGCTGCAACCACATGTATGTCATCCTCATCACCTCCCTCACCACCATCATCCCTAGCTTCCCAATAGTCATCCCCATCCTCTCCCCTATCACCACCTCCAACACCATCCCCACCCCCACTATCTCCAACCTCCTCATCCTCGAACTACTATATGATATAGCCTTTAAATATTAGTCCCACATACCTCTTGTTGGCCTAGTTTGATGAGGTGTGATCACTTGACCCATTAGGTGAAGTCATCCCTTCTCCATTTGATGTGCTGCAAACATCTTTCTTTTTTCATATCTTGTTCATGTCATCTCTAATGTGTTCAAATATAGACACTCAAAAATGGTTCACATCTATAGTTTCATCACATTTTCATACTAACCCATTCCATTTTATCATTCCACTAACTCTGATCTTTTGGCAAACTTGATCATATCTCAGCAATGTCTTGCATCATTCGTATCCTCTTTTACATCAATTTCATATCATTTTGAAGCCATTTCAAATCAACTCAAAATCATATCAAATCAACTCAACCACAAATCAACTCAAAATCACCCCAAATCTACTCAGAATTAGTCCTAATCAACCTAGAATGTGTCAAACATCCCAAATCAATCATCAAGCTTTCAATTCCTTGGCAACCTATGAATCTATCAAATCTTATCAATCTAACCTTTAGTACTATCATGGCTCTTAGTGCTAGGTCAAACTATCATTCACATCATCTAAACTTTGACATTGTCGAGCCTCTCAGTGTTGAATCATGGCCTTATAAACCATTTAATAACATTGATAGTGTTTTTCAATGTTATTATCATCAACACTATCAACCAATCTTGATCCTATAGCATTTTGCAATGTTAGTTAAATGTTATGTATCTTTAATTCATGTCATTTATCCTTGACATGTCATCAATTTCAATCAATCGATCAATTTGACCATGGCTTTGGTCTATCCATCATCATCCTTGTTGATCTCCATCATCATCACATTTCATCAAAGGATATTGTCGCACTTATTTAATCGAATTGGCTAATCATCTACTAATTTTCTCTATAGGATTAAATAACCCATAATTTAATCCTATGTCATTTCACTAATTATTCTTCTTAACTAACCTTCTCAATTAATTGATATTTTTTTAAATAATTGGTTCATCATCCGCAAACCATGAAAATTCTCAATTTCCTAAGTCATATTGTTCACCATTAATTGCATTTTTTACTAATTTCTATGTGTGGAATAATAGATTTTTAATTCAAATATTCTTTAAAATATTGACATCACCATGGCACATGGGCATGACACATCATGGATTATCCATTTACACTTGGCTAAGACATGTCATAATCCATATATTCTTATTCCCTTATGTACATCCATATTTGGCTTCCATTATCATAAATTCTTGGCTTTAAGTGGGTTTGAGGTGTCATATGACCCATACAACCCTAAATTTCGCATCTTGTCTCATATGCATCATGGATTCTCCAAGGGATCTCTTGCCATGTCGCATATCCAAGATGACAATTCCAATGTTCTCATCTTCTGTGTTGATTATAAAATGAGCATTCTCCCTCTCATTTCTAGTCCCTAGCTTCTTAGATTTTCACTCTTACTCTCACACTAAAATAACATCTTCTAGTATTCTTATAGCATCATCACCATCTTAGGATTTTTCTTCCTAATTATGTGCATTATAGGCAATTTGGAGCTACATCACATGGAGAAGAAAGAGGAACATGGGACCTATGAATGAAAGAGGGGGTTTCTAACTTTGTGTTGCTTCCTTTTTCCCTATTTGGCTTTCATGGTAGACTAGAGGGTGCTGATGTAGGTTTACTAAGTTTGTGATTTTCTCATAGTATGTTAGACATTAGCCCATTTTCTGGTCCTACAATTGTGATACATCCTTTATTTTTACTTTTTCCTAGTCTAATTGTGCCTTTTAGTTTTCAACAAGAGACCTACTTTTGTCTTTTTTTGATGAGGTGTGATCACTTGACCCATTGGGTGATGTGATCCATTCTCCATTTGATGTGTTGCAAACATCTTTCTTTTCCCATATCTTGTTCATCTCATCTCTAATGTGTTCAACATCTGCCTTGCCTTTACCTTTATTAAATTCATAACTTGGTGCATTTGACCTAGTTGGAAAATTTTTACTAATGTGACTAGTCTTCAAACAACTGAAACGTGTAGTTTGACTTAACCATCTTTGGTAGTTACCTCTGAAGTGTGTCCTAATACAATTCTTAAGAACATTTCCATATTCTTGACAATAATGACAACTATATCTTGCATTATAATCCCAATTATAAGAGTTGTCATTGTTTGTTACCTTTGTTTTCCTATTTGATGACTGCATGGATTTGGATTTGCATTCAAAGCTCTATGTCCATACTTCTAACAATTGTGGCAATATCCTTCAAATCTTTGTTTATGCATGGTCCTAGTTCTACATTCATGTGCCTAATGACCTTGCTTGTTGCACTTATGACAAT
Organism: Cupressus sempervirens; assembly: GCA_028749045.1. Lineage (NCBI taxonomy): Eukaryota > Viridiplantae > Streptophyta > Pinopsida > Cupressales > Cupressaceae > Cupressus > Cupressus sempervirens. Next base: position 787,192,271 of record CM053786.1, read on the forward strand.
GAGTTATAGTCTTAGGCTTGACACTGTAATTTGTAGACTTGCTCCTGTATATATTAGCAATATGTCCTTTCTTACCACAATTATGACAAGTAGGTTTAGAATTCTTACCTTTGGTGTTCCTTTCTTCTATACATTTGGATGATTTTCCTTCTTCAGTGCTTGTGTATCCTAGTCCTGATGTATCATCCTTGGATTTAGAGGATCTCAATAATTACTCAAAGTATTTGATGGCTTCATTTGGTTTCTTGAGACTTTCAAAAAATTCAATTTCTCTCTTTATGTCACTTTGCAATTTTTCATTCTACAACTTCAATGTAGTTATCTCAATATCCGTGACATTCAATTTATAGTTCGCATTCATCATTTAACTTAGAGTATTCAATTTCATGTTGGAAATCTTAGTTAGCTCTATTAACTTCTCTTCTAGTTTGTTAGCTAGAATTCTTTTGTCTTCTTCAATCATGACTTTTTCTTCTATAGCTTTCTTCTTTTGTTTAGTTACCTCACATAGTAGTATAGCTTGTGATTCTTTCTCTAGCTTTAGATTTCTAATTTCCTCATCTTGGACTCTATTCTTTTCCATTAGATCTACAATTGCTGCATCAAATTCATTGGAATCTCCATCTGTAAGTACCTTAGTAGTTTCTATCTCTTTTTATTGTGTATCATTCTCCACAATAGCAATTTCTTTCCTTCTCTTCAAGGATTTCTTTAGTGTCTCTCTTGCTTCATTTAGTTTATGTAGTATGAGATGTATTTCAATCTCCTGGTTCTCAATAGTCTTTCCCAAATTGTAGACTTTCATTTCAAGATATTTCCTCAAAGCTGCAAAGCTTCTATTCAAAGAACATGGCTCTGATACCAATTGTTGGAATTACAATAAGAAAGGTAAACTTTTGAGAGGGGGGGTGAATCAGTAGTTTAAACTTGGACCCATTAAAACTTTCACTATGCATCCATCACATGCATTCAATAAGTAAACATTAATAACATGTAAAGCATATATATCTAAATCATATAACCATGTAAGCATTCACACACATAAAACTAGATATGATTACCTAGAAACCCTCCAAGTGAGAAGGTAAAACTAAGGTGGGGATGACACCCAAAAATCTTCACTGATATAGTAATAAAGTGTATCCAATGAAGGTTACAATGTTCTCAACATGAAACATGATCTACCTTGTAAAAGGTCTACCCTGTTAAAGGCTTACAAAGATTTTTAGGTCTCACCTTGTTAGAGGATTTAACCACCATGTTAGAAGTGTGCCTTGTTAGAGGACTTCAACTTACAACTAAGTAAGCACCCTATTAAAGGATTTCATATAGCTTGTTAGGACTACTCTATTAAGAGATTTGACTAAAATCACTTGTTAAAATTTCTCATCATAGATCCTAGGGTTGGCACTTACTTGAATGATAACATATCACCTCTAAACAATGTCTTCTTGATCCTTCTCGATCAGATGTCTCAATGTTGTATCCATTTCTCTATCATTTGTTATTCTCTATCTAATTCTACAATTCACTCTTTCTTCATAACTTCTAAGTCACCTTGAATGCTCTACATGCAAACTATCTTGTTCACTCCTTCAATTCCTTAAACACTCCATTCCATTCACTTAAGAGTTTAGGGCTTCCTCCTCCTTAAGAAGACTTAGGTGGCTTAGGGTTAGGTATGAATCTATAGCTGAGATTTGTCCATTTTTCCAATTAATCCTTCCCATTTTCTAATTGGTTGCATGTAATTGCATAGTGAATCCAAATAGAGATTCATCCTTATCTCAAAAATATCACAATTTAATCTTAAGTTGGCTCAAAAATGGTTTGTATAGTTGTTTGTGCCATTACAAACAAATATGTCAAAATTATCTTACTTTGCATATGAAGCCTCTGATGCTTGGCATGCACTATTCTTTACATTATGACTCAGCACCTACACTACTTAGCATCCACTATATACTTAGCTCCTAAATTACTCAACCTGGTCTATTTGCTTGGCACTTGAGTGACTTGGCACTCAATTGCAACTTGGTATGGTTTAATATTTACATGTTGTACTCGACATGTATTACTAGCTCTTCATGAACAAAGTAAATGACTTAAGTGTGTTAACACTCACTTGTCAAAACCAATATGAGGTCAACATCTAATTATTTCTTCATTGCTTGAATCCAATGATCATCCTTACATGCTTCATCTACACTTTTAGGCTCAACTTGAGATATCAAACATATCTCCTCATTTACTCTATTCCTTTTCATCACACCTTTGTCTTTGCTTCTAATTATTTTTTCAGCACGGTGATTCTTTATTAGATTCTTGATAGTGGTGGGAGTTGACATCTCAACTATTATCTATTCTTAGGTTCATATCTCTACTCTCCTCTTTGCTCAACATTTAGCACATCATTCTACAAATCATTGTTAGTCTTTGTTAGTCTCTTGTTTGCTCAACATTTAGCACATCATTCTAAATTATATTTTACAATCCTTTTCTTGGGTTTAAGCTTTTCATCAATCCTTACATTTGTGCATTCAAATATTGTCTTAGTTCTATAGTTAAAACATCTATATGCCTTTCCCTTCTTGGATCAAACTTACCAATGTCATCATCTCTCTTAATGTAACATTTTCTTCCAAATATTCTAAAATAATTAAATGGTGGTGAATGGTCAAACTATAGTTCATAAGCTGACTTGTTCATATCTTTTTTGATTTGTACTCTGTTTAGAGTGTATACTATTATATTTACTACGTCTCTCCAAAATGGCTTAGAAACATTATTCTCAAACAACATCTCTCTTGTTGCTTCTACTACTAACTTATTTCTTCTTTCAGCAATCCCATTTTTCTCAGGTGTCTAGGTGAGGATAGTTGCCTTTTGATTCCATTCTCTTTACAAAATATGTTAAACTTTCTAGAGTTGAATTCTCCTCCTCTATCTGATCTCAAACACTTTATCTTAACACCAGATTCATTCTCAACTCTATTCTTAAATATCTTAAACTTCTCAAAAGTTTTAGATTTCTCTCTAAGAAATTATACCAAAATCATTCTAGCAAAATCATCAATAAAAATCATAAAATACCTTTCACTATAGAATCCTCTTGTTTTAGAGAGACCACTCAGATCTGTATGAATGATTTCCAACTTCTCTATGGTAGTGAACTTCTTGCTAAGAAATGATATTTTCTTCTACTTAGCCAAAATACATTCTTTACACATAACATTAGTAGGATTTTTAATTTTAGGCAAGTCTCTGACTACAAAAGTGCAACTAACCTTCACAATATTATCAAATTTTATGTGATAGAATCTTCTATAACACAACTAACTATTATCCACTTTAGCTACCAAATATGTCATTTCAATAGGATTCAATTGAAATACATTATCTTTATATCTAGTGCAAGTTTAAATTAGCTTTTCATCTCTATCCTTTCTAATGCAGGTCTTTAGAGTGAGTTGCAATTGATAACCCATGTCCACCAACTTTCCAACACTCAACAAGTTATGCTTCAATCCATCAACAAAATAAGCATCATCAGTGTTAGTTTTACAATCAAGAGTAATGGATCGAATTCCTATTATATCACAAGCTACATTGTTACCAACTCTAACAATATCTCCATCATGATTCTTGAACAAAAACTTATTCATATTATCAATCATGTGATGTGAACAATCACTGTCAATTATCCAACTAGATTTCTTTTCCACTTACAAAATTAGAGCTCTTTCTTCTCCAATTTCTCTATCAAGATCATCTTCCTTGATAGCCACAAATCCCAATTCATCATCACTTTCACTTTGACCATTTTGATCTGATTCTTCATCTTCATTTGCATATAGATAATTCTTATATCTATCTCTTATAGGCTTGAACTTCCCTTTATAGTTTTTCTCTCTTTTAGGACATTTAGATGCATAATGACCAATTTCATCACAATTCAAACATTTAAAGATTTTCTTACCATCATTTTCTCTTCTCACAAGAAGGGTTATTCCTTCCTCAATCTTCTTGTCTTCATCAAATATGCTACTACCAATAAAATCTCCACATGTGCTTGCACTCCTTGTAAGATTGGGTCAATTTTTTAGGGAATTGACAGTTGTCTTGACTCTTGCTAGATCTCTAGACTCTCTCAGAGCTGATTCTAATCTTCTAAGCAATGTTTCATTTGTGAAATCCTTAGTGCAAGTCATTACAAGCTAAGTCATCTAAACTATTTACTTGAATTATGGTGTCAAACTTTTCAAGATCTTCCATATAACTTTGTCTTCATCCTTCATACTATCATATTTTGCCCCATCAAATCTAGGACTATCCTTTTTGAAAATATTCACCATTGATATCCTAAAGTTGTTAAGCTTATCCTTCAAGGACCTAAGGCTCTAATACCAATTGTTAGAATATATAGTCTACTGATATAACTAAGAGGAGGGGTGAATCAGTTATCCAACTATTATCACAATTATCAACCTTAAACAAAATTAACCATATGAGTAATATAAGCTAAAATCACAACAAGATACTCATACATAATAACACCAGATATGTTATCTAGGGAAACCCTTGATTAGAGTGAAAACCTAGGTGGGGATGGTACCCACAAGATGATGTACTAATATAAATGTTCCTTGTTAAAGGATGGACCCTATTAGGATTCTATGAATACATTCAGTACATATGAGTCCTTATTAGGAGACTTTGAATCCCTATTAGGAGATTTCATCCCTATTAGGAGTTGTGCCAACCCTATTAGGAGTTGTGGAACACAATTGGACTCGTTGTCTAAACAACTTCAAGGGCAAGACCAATGAACCCATTGTCCAAATGATCTCTTTAGTATTCCTTGTAGAATAAAAGAATTGTACTATATTTTTCTTTCCTCTTGTCAACCAAACTTCTACTTCGTCTGATCTTGTTACTAGATCATAAATATCACATCCAATAATCCCTTGGATTGCTTACACACATTCAGTAAGCAATCTACTCTTTTTTGCACTTCACATTTCATACAATGATAACAACATTGCAAAAAAGGAAGACATATTTCCTTTATACCATATCTTTAAAATAATTCCTTGTGTCAACCTTGAGGCTTACCCAATTAATTATAATAATTTAATTAATTAATTAAATTTACAATAGCACTTTTTTCTCATAGTCTATAAAAAACTTCACACATGTGATACTAGGGCTCACAGACTAGCTAATGTCACCACCTGACTATCCTCTATTACTACAAAACTATGCATCTTCTTACTACATATTAGATGTAATCTAGAAAACAAACATTGGGAACTTCTTTCCCAATACTCTTTCTTTGAACTGGTACAACTTTTGTACATCTTCAACTCAAACTTTGCACACTTAACCACATCATTAGGACATTGTAATGAACATGTCTATAATTGCGCATCACCAAACAATCAAACCATTGTCCATACCACTAAGATCTATGTCTATTACTCGACCAGTCTTTATAGAAACCATGCTAAGATGATATCAATGAAAAACACAATCATGAATGCAACATGTCAATACTCTCAAATGCTTAGGGTACCCCCCCAATATAGTATCATCAACATTCATGTTAACATTATTTTGTAATGAATGCTCATTTTGAAGTCAAATTCAAAGAGGGGGTACTATTTTTAGTTTTGGATGTAATGTTGGATCATGATGAAGTGTTTTTGCCACTAATATCAAAGGGGGAGATTGTTAATCCCTTAGTCTTGATGTCTACTAGTTTTAAATTCTTAGTCATTCCTATGGAAGAGTTTTTTGGTCATCACTACGACTGAACCATCCTACTAAGGCCAAGCTATGTATATTGGACTTATTCATATTTCAATTAAAGTCATATAATTGTTATTCTTAAGCAAGTCTATGGTCATGAAGTTCTTCTATACATGCCAAGTGAGATAGAAGTTGATATAATATGAGTTATCTCTAGAGTTAGTTCATGTGTTGAGTAGATAAAATTTGAGGGATAGTATGAAGATTAGGTTTGACTGAGTGCCAAAATGTTCATGTGTTAAGCAAGCCATTTTTGGTATATTTATTTGGGATGTTACAAACAATGAGGTAAAATTTTATTCACTAACTTGAATTCATTTTTTAATGATTAAAGAGTAATTTAAGAGATGATTACACATTTTTTCATTGATCATTAATCGCTATCCAAGGTGATTCACCAATCAAAAAAATGGAAGGTTTAAGTGGTAAAAGAGAGAGATCTGAATCATTGGTTTGGATCTAGAACCTTCTTGAGTTAATTATAAAAGGAGGATCCAACCCCTATTTCCATTATATATATATATATATATATATATATATATATATATATATATATATATATATATATACAAGAGAAGCAACATTTAGATGTTTGATGCAAAATCTGAAGGAGAATCAAACAAAGCAATTGAGCAGAGAACTGAAGACCAAGATATAGATATATTAGATTAGAGAACAAATCAGAGATTGTAAACATAAGATCTATAATCATTATAATAAGTGAAAACTAAAGGATCAAGTACTAATACATTATAAAAAGTATTTCAAGGTAAATCTCATAATAGAGTGGTTCATATAGACATTTGTAAATCTCCTAATAGAGTGTTTACTTAGTTGTAAGTTTAAATTCTTTAATCAAGCTATACTGAATAATTCTTGTAATCTCCTAGTAAGGAAGACCCCTCATAGGTTAGATCATTAGTAGTGATCAAAATATAGCCTAGACATGCAAAATTTATTGTTGTAGTAGTGAAGATTTGTGGGTGTCACCCCACCCTAGTTTTATCTTCACCTTGGAGGGTTTCAGGGTAACTATTTTCACAAAAATTTGAATCCTTGCACAAAGCTTTTACCTAAGGAAAACCTTGTGAAATATGGAAAAAACCTCCAAGTTGAGGGACTTGACCTATGAGGTTGAGTCTCTGGATAAGGTTGGCTTCCTTTACTATCTAGCTACACCTAACTACACTTGGAGAGGAAAAGCAACAAGGAATGCATGAAAGAAAATATACCTATTCTAACATAAGGGGTGATGCACCAAAATACAGTGTTTGACCTTACCTTTGCCCATAAATGCATAGTTAACTAGTTATAACATCAAAGAATACAGATTCAAAATTTTCTTATTCAACAACCACATGTAGATTAGATAACAAAATAATGCTATAGGAAGACTCTTCACTTAATACTATTCAAATGTCAAAAGTAGATGCAAACATGAAAATTGCATAATATAGACAAAAACATTAAATAGAGGCAAAGAAATATTTCATAGTGTATTAATGGCTAAAAGTGACTCGGTAGAGGACTACAATGGCTCAAAGGCATGAGAATTTACAGTAGTATGCATAGAAGAAATGCTAGAGAACCAGAGAAAGATTAATCCCTACAAAGATTTAAAAAATTGCCTTTATATCTTAGGCATAACTAAGATATTTCTCCCTAAAGTCACTCCACAACTATTGAGATTAAATGCTCTAAGAATAATCAAGATGATCCAAACAATAGATTTGATTGGTAAACTTGTAGAGGCATGAAAATCATGGAAACCCTGACTAGAGTAAACCCTAAAGTGATGGAAATGGTGCCAATCAATGCATAGTTGGATAGATGGATAACCAGATGATGAGTGCATGCTCGTTTTGAATTTACTAGGCATGGGGATGCTGAAATCAATCTGTAGATGATTGAAAATCTAATCCACCATTAATAATTCATTTTCCTTTTTTTTATCAACACACCAAGTCAGATAAATCAAAAAATCAATAATATTCAATGTTCATCCTATAACTTTCTTGTAATTATATTAGTTGAAAACCCTTTTCCTTTCTAGCTTGGCCAAGTGAAGACCTTTATCATGGTCAATCTGACATTCTATGATCATACAATCATCAACCTATCTTATAGTTAGGGACCCTCTTAATAATCTCTAAGATCTTATGATTGTCATTTTATTGTGACATCGAGCTACCTTTAAATTTTCTTTACAATCTTACAATCATCACAATGATATGACAAACCTTTGTCTTCGTACGCTTAGAAGACCTCTACAGTTGCACCTACAACCTTATGACAACCATATACTATAAGATCACAACCCTTCCTTATCACCTATCATGACCATTCACTTCTATGATGCTAGTATAATTGCATATCATAACATCGATGGTCTTGAAAATTGACTTCATGATCTTATGTTAGCTTCTAAGATCATAAAACAAAAACCTGGTCATGTTATCATAGCCTTGACTTTCACCCTTTGTAATCTCGAGAATGGGGCCGACTCGGGACACATGGTCATTTTTCCCTTGCCTACAATGTTTAAAGTCCTTACAATTTCATAATGTTGGGAAGTGTTGATCATCAATCTATGAAATATCAATGATCATGGAAAACCTTCATTTTTACCATGTCTTCCCCTTTAATATTTTTGGGCCCACAGACTACTCAGCATCCAACATAACAAAATGTCACCCTTTTTGGTGAATTAGCATGAAGCAACTAGAATGAAATATACCTCAATAGAACCTGGCATCCCTTTTTAGCCTTGGTAGTACACATGGAAGAATGGACCCACGTGTCCACTTGTCAAAAGGGGTCTTCCCCGCATTGTGAAAAACTTTGACAAAATACATAATGCAGGAATGAGATGGCCAATCAAAATGAAAATGAACACCAACATGTCAACATAGTCAAAAGATGTCCCACAAATAAGAAGCAAGGTCCCAACATGGAGACATGGAAAAAGGTTGATTCCCCGCACTCATTAAACACTTGGAAATTTCAAAATATAGGAAAGTAACTACCGTAGATTTTTGGGAGATCTGATCATTGGAGAAAGTTGTGGAGCTGAAAATAACTTTGGAAAATGCAAAAATATTATAAGGTCTTTATTTAATTTTTTTGGTATTTCTATGGCATTTTTTAATATTAAACGTGGGACATGACAGTTTAACATTTGAGTTCAAATATGGAAATTTTTGTGAGAAGGAAAATTTGGTCAACAATTCTAGTGACTCGGGGGGGGATGCAAGCTAGCTACACATAGACTAGTAGCCTACACATCCATTGGGAAATAGAGTTATAGAAATCATGAAGATCTACCTAGGAAAAACTCTAAAATCATAGAAACCATGCTTGGGAACCTCTAAACTACCTCTCTATAATTGACACTAGGAACCAAAATCCTCTACAACCTTGACAACTACATGTGTTCATGCACTTCTTGGAAAATAGGAAACCATAGGAAGGAAACTAACCTAACTATATACATGAAATACTCATCTTTTATCAAAAGTAGGACTTAAGATATATTCTATTAACTGGAATAGGAAAATTTCACCGTTGGGCCTACTTAATTGAAAAGCATTGGCCTATTTTCAATTGATAACTACATAGAGACCACTCAATAGTGTATAAAATTTTGAGTGTCTCCCTACTCTTTCCCTATCTGCATCCCATTTTAATACCAAATCACCATCTCTAATGATTCTGACCCTAGCCTTCCTATCAAAGCTCTTTTTTCTTCATTGCTAATGTGTTTATAGGGTTTGCATGGCATCTTTCCTTTTCTCTTCTCGCTTCATCAGTTCTATCATTCTTATTGTAATGGTATCACTTTCCATTAGCTCAATTTAATGAGCTAGTTCTAGAGATAGGAATTCTAATGAAATTGGAAGCCTTGCTTTCCTACCATATACTAACATAAAAGGTGAGTTTCCTATTGACCTCTTAGGCATTATTCTATCAACCCATAGTGCTTCCTTCAATTTTTTATGTCAATGCCTCTCATTATCCTCTATAGTCCTTTTCATAATCCTAGTTACGTTTTTGTTAGATGACATAGCCAATCTATTTCCCTCATGATAGTAGTTTGAGGATGTGCTCAAGTAGATATTATGATCAACTACCCATGCAAAATTCTGAGCTCCTACAAAAGATTTTGCATTATCTAAAATAATTGTTGAAGGGGCACAAAACTTGGTGATAATTCCATCAAGGAATTTAACAACTAAATATTTTGTGGCATCTTTTAATGTGACTTCTTTTGTCCATCTAGTGAAGTAATCTATAGCCACTAGGATCCATTTGTGACGATAGCTAGAAGAAGGATTGATGGGGCCTATGAAATCCAATCCAAATTGAGAAAAAGGCTTATCTACTTGAATGGGATGAAGTGGAAGAGCTACAAGTCTCTACTTACTTAAATAGAAAGCACATTTTTCACACTTCCTCACATACTTATGATAATCATGGAACAAGGATGGCTAGTAGTAACCAGCTCTCATGATCTTCGTTACAGTTGTCCTTACTAAAAAGTGACCACCATTAGGACCATCATGAAGCTCTTTGATCATTCTTTCATCTTGTTTTGTATCAATGCATCTCAATAGGGCTCCATTTAAATATCTCCTGAAAAAGGATACCATCAACTATGACATAAGGAATTGACTATAACCTATACTATCTCCTTTTAGTTCTATCCAATCCTTGAGTATATCCATTCCCTGTCAAGAAGGTCATCATTTCATCCATCCAATTCCTTGGAATATCATTTCTCACTTCTTGATGCTCTGTTAATACAATAAGGACTTCCTCATCTAACTCCTGAGATGAGGTCATCTGCTTGCACAATCCCTTCCCTCTTACCAACTTGGTAATCTAGATGTCAACATCATACTCCAGTACCTTGGTGATCCAAATTTCTCTCTTCTCACTAACATCTTTACTTAAAAGAAAGTCCTTCACACTAGCATGAGGTACTAACAAATGGATCTTGTTATCTGATAAAAGGTGCTTGAATTTCTTCAAATCTCTTATGACTATAAGGCCCTACTTCTCCACATAACTATATTTGTCTTCATACTCCTTAAGCCCTTCACTCAGGAATGCAATAGGTTGCTCCTCATTCTTATCATTTGCTTGAGTCAAGATAGCAGAATTGCTTGACTCACCACCTAAAGTATAAAGAAAAAAATCCTTCTCAAAATTTAGACTAATGAGAGTAGGGGTTGAGGCTATGGCTACTTTGATCTCTTCAAAACTTGCTTTCCCTTCCTTAGTCCATCAAAAGAACATATTCTTCTTAAGCATGGCCATAAGAGGTTTCACCATGATAGCTAAACTATAGAAAAACCTCCTCACAAAATTTATTCTACCAAGAAAACTTTGCAAACCTTTCTTATGACTATGAAGGGGAAGAGAAAGTATTGCCTTTGTTCTTTTTGGATCAATGTTAAAACCATCCTTTGATACAATGTGTCCTAATAATTGTCCTTCATTGGTGGTAAAGATACACTTTCTTGGGTTAAGGGATACCCTAAACTCTCTACAGCTTATGAACACTTGTCTGAGATGACCAGAATGATCTTTTGTATCCTTTGAATACACTGTGATATCATTAAGGTAAACCAACATAGACCTTTCAATCATGTTCTTGAAGTCCATATCGATTTCCTTTTGAAATGTGGCACCTACATTTTATATCCCAAAAGCATTTTGCTATATGCATAGGTTCCCAATTTGGTGGTGAATCCAGTCTTGTATCGATCAGACTCTTTGACTAGCACTTGATTGTAACTAAAGAATCCATCAAGAAATGAAAATCTCTGTAGACCACTAACCTTGGACAACATCTGCTCCATGGAAGGAAGGGGATGATGATCTTTAACAAAACATTGGTTAAGATCCCAAAAATCCACACATAATCTAATTTCTCCATTCTTCTTTATATCAGGGACAAGGTTTACTACCCATGATGAGTGCTTGCTAGGGAAAATTATATTAGCCTCAATTAGCTTGGATAGATCTTTTCTTATTAATGGTTCAATCTTAGGATTCAGTAGCCTCTATTTTTATCTTACTAGTTTGAAAATTTCTACTATATCTATGGTATGTTGAAATAGGCTTGTGTCAAAACCTTTTAGATCATCATATGTCCATGCAAACATATCACCAAATCCTTGATATAGATGAATAAAACTTTCTTGCTCAATTTCAGAACATACCTTCCCCATGTTTAAGGACTTTTCATCAGTAACCACAAGTGGTGTATAATTATTTTTGTCATCATCTAGGTTCATGCCTCTATCTCTTGCTTGGTCATTAGGGTTGAAGACACTCTCTAAGGTAATAAGACCCTTAACAAACTTGTTGGAACTAAGATTGATGATTTGATCCCCATATTAGTCATATCACCTAGATTGGTTTCTCTTTGAGAACTCTGCCTCATTTGGCAAGAAACTTACAATTTGTGCATTAGATTCAAAAACTTTCCAATTGGTGTTGTTTTCAAGAATTACAAGTCTAACTGCCAATCTGATTTGTTGCTTCTTCTCTTCCTCAAGATTCCCTGGCACATCATAAGATGCACTAATGGCTGCAAGTCTATCAGCATATCTATTCTCTTTCCTAGGGATGATTTGAATAGTAAATGCATTGAAACCTTCAAAAAAATCCCATACTCTATGCTTATAAGACTTAAGCAAGCCATTCTTAGTGATATCATGGTTTCTTACCTGATTGACCACTAACTCACTATCTCCATATACATTTAAAGCTTGAATTCCTCTCTTTTGAGCAAGTAGGATACCTTGAATAAAAGATTCATACTTAGCCACATTATTGGTACAATTAAATTGGAGCCTAAAGTAGAAGTAGTACCTTACTTTTGTAGGAAAAATCAACATCACACTTGCCCCTGATCCATTCTTATTTCTTGATCCTTCAATGTACATACTCCATATCCCACTCATATCTTCTTTCATCTTCATAAGGTTAGGGACAAGAGAATCCATTTTTGACACACAACATGTACCAAGGCATGTCTCAAGGGTTTTTGATATGGAATCAAATTGATATGCATTAGCCCATTCATCTAAGAGAAAATTAGGTATCTCTACTAGAGAAGTGGCAGGCTCAATTACTATGTCATTCTCATCCATCTCTAGGATAGTGCAATTCATTTTGATGAGATTAGGGGTGTAGGGTCCAATATGATGGAGGGATAGAGGCTCTACTTTTATTGAAGCCTTGGTTCCATATCTTGTTCTAAAAATCATGTATGACCAATCAAAAGATGTGTAACCACCTATTTATGCAGTGAAGTCTCTTGAAAGACAAATGGCAAAGTGTGGCTTGACCTCAGCAACTAATTTATCTTCAGTTATAGTACAACCAAGGCATGAATGTAAGGCCATTTCAACATTCCTAAGGATCCCTATAGTCTTGACAGTACTACGATCCAACTATAATACATCCCTAACAATGGGCTCATATTTCATTTCTAAAGCATCAACAACACACCTAGGCATCATTGAGCTACTAGCCCCTGAGTCAATCATGTAATTATGGAATATCTTATCTCCCATAAATAGAGAAAAATAAAATAGAGGAGGTCTAATATATTTACTTGTTTCTACCTCCCTTGATGGTTGTACTAGGCTTGTGGCACTTTCCATGCTAGGTGGTTGATCCTTTGGTTCAATACTTTCCAATTCTTGTTGCAATAGCCTTTTTGCATAGGTATAGTAGCAATAGCATCCCACATGGAAATATTCACATTTTTCTTCTTCATCTACTCCACCATAATAAATGAGGCATTAGGTGCTTTGGTAGAAGCTTTAGGAACTACATGTGTAGGGGGTTGAGTCATATTAAGCTAGGGGCCATTCATATCTCCTTTAGAACTACTCTATCTTTGTTGTTGAGGAGCATTGGGTTGGTCATTTGCTGCTTGTACATGAGGCACTGCATTTGATGTTGAAGCTTGATTAGGAGGAGGAGGAATAGAATCTTTAATAGCTCTTCTTTTGCTCCTAGTGTTGTGAGAAATGAAGTCCTAGTTTACATTACAATATTCCCCCACCTGATGATTCATGAAAGAGAAATCACCCTATCTTTGCATATGTGAAGCATCTCTAGGTTGGCTCTCATTATATGACTATCCTACTGTAGGCTCTTGGGTGGTCAAAGCTCAATAAGATTTAGCCTTTTGACATATACAATAGGCATACAAGTAATTGCAAGAACAACAAAAATCTTGGTCTTGAGATATATTGTTCTGAGGGACTATGGCCCTACTTTGATTTGTGTTTGAGGTAGAAGCATGACTATTCTTCCTATTTTGATCAAAAGAATTGTTCCCATAATTATGATTTTGGGGCCTGCCATTTTTTGGAGTTTGATATTGCAATTGATGAGCCTTACTACCTTGAGCTTTCTATCTCTCCAAAGTCACCACTTTGTTGTTCAACTTATGCATCACAAAGAAGCTATCTTCCAACTTCTTCTCTTTGCCTTGCAATCTTTTATCTATGTTCAACAACATATACTAGATCATCTCCTTTGTTTCATCCATTCCATTCAAAGATGTGGAATTCATGGGAATAGGGGCTATTATTGGTTTCTAATTTGGGATATCAGGGGAGAAAGGCATAGGAGACCTTAGAGCTAACTTTCCTCCTTGTATTTGTTGAGAGATTGTTGGAAGCATGAATTCTATTGATATTCCTATGGGGGATTATTTAAGGTATCTTACTATGATGATATGTTACATTCATGACTAAGTTTGTCATTAATGTCAACATAGCAGTCTTTTTTGGTATCTAATAGAAGAATAGCAAAAAGATAAAGTTGGTACAGATTGCAAGTTGAATATTCTAACTATCTGAGGTTATAAAAGATACATCTAAGTATCTGGTATATGTAGTTAACATTAGAAGAAGAAATGATAATTATAGAAGAAGTTATCTAAGTTTTGGTGATATCTATTCTAAGATAAAGTTTGCAAAGGAATGTTCTAGTAAACTTGTTATATCTCCTAGCAGAATTTTTATTCTAAGAATTAAGGTTGAGGATGTGAAGAAGACATATTGGTCATGATGTGGCTAAGTTTTCTCATCATAATATTGCATGTATACAAAGTTATTCAAGTTGCAAGGTGGAAGATTAATGTTATCACTAAGTGTAACATGTTCTTAATGTGGTCCTATAATGACTAATTGAGAAGGTCTAACATCTAACTTAGGGAATTGTATTATGGACTTGGTATAAAGGAAGGAAATTTTCCTTTATCAAGAATGAAGTGGAAAATTAATTTTGTAAGAAATACAAGAGTAGAATTTGAATTTGAGCAGAGTAGAGCAGAAGTGAACAAAACTTCATTACAGAGGTTTGATATTTGGATATGAGGTTTGTGACCTAGTCTACAATGTCTAACAATGATTGGTTTGATTGAAATAACAAAGGAAAGAAGAACATAATAGTAAATTTCATGTTTGAGTAGTGATCTCTTCTTGTAGTTGAAATTGCATGTTTGGGTAGTGGGCTCATCTTGCATACATTGTACCACAACTCCTAACAGGGTTGGCACAACTCCTAATAGCATTGGCACAACTCCTAACATGGTTTGAATCTCCTAATAGGGATTCAAAGTCTTCTAATAGGGACTCATAAGTACTAAAGTTTTTAATAGACTCCTAATAGGTTCCATCCTTTAATGAGGAATATTTATATTAGTACATCATTTTGCAGGCATCATTCCCATCGAGGTTTCCCCTTTGATCAAGGGTTTCCTTAGTCAACATATCTGGTGTAATTGTCTATGTACATTTTATTATTATTTTTTGTTTACTTTCTTTGAATGGTTAAGTTTTTTTTAAGAAGAAAAATGTTTTAATTGTCAAATAATTTATTTAACACCCCCCCCCCCCCCCCCCCCCCCAATTAGCTATCTTGGTGGCCTATTGTTTCTAACAATTGGTATCAGAGCATGAAGTCCTTGAAGATAAAGTTTAACAACTTTGGGTGGTCCATGGAAAGCATGTTTAGGAAAGATAGTCCTACATCTAATAGAAGAAATTTTGATACTTGAATGATGGAAATTCTTGGTGAGTTATCAAATTTTATAAAGAGAAGAGTATTGAGTTATCAAATCTAGAATCCTTCTATTGTATACAAAAGAATAGTAGCACAAGAAAAGATAGATCCAAGTCAAAAGAAGATATAAAGATAAATGAAGGTATTGATCTACTTACAAAGAGAGAACTAGAAGGTATGAAAAATTTTGTTTGTTGGACATTTAAAGAAATTGGTCATTTTTTTAGTAGATGGCCTAAGAGACTAAGCAAAACTAGAAAGAGTTCACTTGCTAATGAAGATGAAGAATTCAAAGAAAGTATGGAAAGGTTCTTGAATTATTGTGATGATAAAGATAATGAACTTCAATTAGTTAAGAAAGATGAAGTATTAGAAGATATAACTTTGGTAACTATTGTTGATCCAAAGGCTAACCATGAAAATGTGGAAGTTATCATTAGTAATGATTTGCATAATGGGAATCAAATTAAAGAGAAAAGATTCAATCCTAGAGCAAAAGAAAGAGTTGAGTTGAAGACCCTTGAATAGAATGGTATTGCAGAGAGAAGGAATGGGTCAGTTACAAAAGCTACAAGAGCTATGTTAGATGAGAATGATGTATCCAAGATGTTTTGGAGAGAAGCTATGAATATAGTAGTCTACACTATGAATAGAGTGCAAGTCAGGAAAGACACAAACAAGACCCCTTATGAGCTATGATTTGGTCACTCACCTATTGTTAAGTATTTCAAAAAATTTGGAAGCAAGTGTTATATCAAAATATATGATGATATTGGTAAGTTTGATCATGCAAGTGATGAATGTATGTGATTGGTTGTTCATTGAAAATAAAGGCTTGTAGATGTTATAATCAAAGAACTAAGACTATTGTGGAAAGTGCAAATGTGAGAATTGATGAGAAATTCAAGAAAGAATAGTTGATTACAATTAAAATGATGATGTTGTTACTAATCCAAGGAATGATGAGGTATTTATTGAGACTAACAAATGATTTGCAGAATGAAGGAGAGCTGAGGTAGGAACAAAGCTCAAAATCTTTGGTAGAGATTAGAGTTGAGATAACAACTCCTACTTCGAGAAAGAATTTGATAAAGAATCACCCATTTGAGCTAATGATTTGATGACAAGAAGCAAGTCAATGAAGAACTATGTTTGATATCTTAATTTGAACTTAAGAATGCAAATGAAGCATGTAAAGATGATCATTGGAAACAAGCTATGAAAGAGGAATTGGATCAAATTGTAAAGAATGAGATGTGAGAATTGGTCCCTAGAATAGCAGAAAAGAATGTGATAGGAACTAAATGGTTATTTTGGAACAAGGTGAATTTGTAAGGAACAAAGCAAGATTGGTATGTAAAGGTTACTCACAGCAAGAAGGAATAGATTATGAGGAGACCTATGCTCTAGTGCCTAGAATAGAAGTAGTAAGATTATTATTAGCTTATGCAGCACAAAATAAATTCAAAGTGTATTAAATGGATGTCAAGTCATCATTTCTAAATGAAGAACTGTATATAAATTATCTAGAAGGTTGTCCTTTGATAGATGACAAGGACATAGCATGCAAACTAACTAAAGAAAGTATTGTATGGCTTGAAGTAAGCACCCAAAATCTAGTATGCAAGGTTCGACAAGCATTTGACAAAGCCTTGATATAGAAAAGTTATGGCAGATAGTAATTTGTATTGGAAAGAAATTGATGATGGTTTGATGATTTTGGTAATATTTGTTGATGATATCATCTTTGGAGGAAATGATGATGAAAGTGACAAATTTGCTGAAGAGATGAAGAAATAATTTGAGATGAGTATGATAGGAGAAATGAAATATTTTATAGGATTATATATTGTACTAAAAAAAGAAGGAATCTTTATTTCTCAGACTAATTACTTGAAGGATTTACTAAAAAGGTTTGTCTTGGAAACATGCAAACCCATTGGAACACCTATGGTAATTGGACGCAATTTATCTACAAAGTATGAGACACCTACTATTGAGTAGAAAAAGTATAGATCTATGATCAGAGGATTGCAATATTGACTCACATGAGGACAGATATAGCAAATACAGTTGGAATTGTTGCAAGATTCCAAGCTAATCCCAGAAAAGCACATTATATAGTAGTCAAAAGGATATTTAGATATTTGAAAGGGACATCTAAGTTTGGATTATGGTATGACAGATCAAATGATTTTACTCTAAGTGCTTATAATGATGTTGATTGGGCAGGCAGTATGGATGATAGAAAGAGCACCAATGGTGGAGCCTTCTTTTTTGGAGGAAGATTGGTTTCTTGGTTAAGTAAAAAGTAGGATTGTACATCACAAAGTACAGTGGAAGAAAAATATATTGCAGTAGCAAACAATTGCAATCAAGATGTCTGGATGAAGTAGATGCTAAAGGATATAAGGAAAGAAATTAGTGAACCTATTGTCATACATTGTGCCAACACAAGCATTATAAATATGTCTAAGAATCAAATGTTGCATTCTAAGACCAAGAACATTTCTATCAAGTATCCCATATTGAGAGAGAAAGTTGTAGAAAAATAAATTAGATTGGAATATGTGAGCACTAAATAGTAGATTGTAGATATATTCACTAAGCCTCTTCCCAAAAAGACTTTTGAGTATTTTTGAGGTATGCTTGGGTTTATGGCCCTTCTTACATTGGAAAAGAAGATGCAGGAGTGCATTAGTTCAATGTAATAGAGCACAATTTTTGTCTAGACTAAATGTTGTTGCTTCCTATATGGGGCAGTATCTATGATGGATAGAGTCACCTAGGACTCTTTTTGGATGTTTTTTTAAATAGTTTCTTTGGACACTTGAGCTAAGTAAGAATTAGTTGTTGTATAGTTTGATGTATTAAAGTTGGTTGCTAAAACCTTTGACATTGATGTCAATGGGGGAGAAGTTTGGCATGAAAAATAGCATGACAATTGGGAGAGGTTCATCATAAAGTATAGCATGGAATAATAGTTTGATAGAAAACACATTGAGGTATATCAATCGAGAGAATGGTTAATAAAGAGGATTTGAAAAGAAAGATTAACAGTATTGTTGGTATTCAAGGAACTAGATATTTTTTATCTATGTTGGCATCAATGCCAAAGAGGGAGATTGTTCAGAGATTTTTGGAAGCATGAATGTTGATGATATTCCTATGGGGGAGTATTATAGATGTGTTACTATGATGATATGCTACATTCATGACTGAGTTTTTCATTGATGTCAACATAGCAGTCTTTTGTGGTATCTGACAGAAGAATAGCAGAAAGATCAAGTTGGTATAGATAGATAGTTGAATATTCTAACTATCTAAGGTTATGGAAGATATATCTGAATATCTAGTATATGCAATTAACAATCGAAGAAGAAATGATAAGTCTGGAAGAAGCTATGTAAGTTTTGGTGATGTATGTTCTGAGATAGAGTTTATAGAGGCTTGTTCTAGTAAACTTGTTATATCTCCTAGAAAAATTATTATTCTAAGAATCAAGGTTGAGGATGTGAAGAAGACATGTTGGTAATGATGTGGCTAAGTTCACTCATCATAATATTATGTGTACAAAAAGTTATTAAAGTTGCAAGGTAGAAGATTAATGTTATCGCTAAGTGTAATGTGTTCTTAATGTGGTCCTATAATGATTAACTAAGAAGGTCTAATAGCCAACTCAAGGAACTGTATTACAAACTTAGTATAATGGAAGGACATTTTCCTTTATCAAGAATGACATGGAAAAGTAATTTTGTACGTCGTACAAGAGCAAAGCAGAATAGAAGTGAAGGAAACTTCATTGCCAAGGTTTTGCTAAGTGATCTAAGGTTTGATATTTAGATCTGAGGTTTTTGACCTAGTCTAAAAGGTCTGATAGTGATTGGTTTAGTTGATAGAATAAAGGAAAGAAGAACATAACAGTAAATTGCATGTTTGAGTAGTTGGTTATTCTTGTAGTTGAAATTACATGTTTGGGTGGTGGGCTCATCTTGCATACATTGTACCACAACTCCTAATAAGGTTGGCACAACTCTTAATAGGGTTGGAATCTCCAAATAGGGACTCATATGTACTAGATGTTGTAATAGACTCCTAATAGGGTTGGAATCTCCTAATAGGGATTCAAAGTCTCCTAAAAGGGACTCATATGTACTAAATATTGTAATAGACTACTAACAGGGTCAATCCTCTAACAAGCAATATTTATCTTATTACATCATCTTGTGGGCATCATTCTCACTAGGGTTTTCCCTCTAATCAAAGGTTTCTCTTGTCAACATATCTGGTGTAATTGTCTATCTGCATTTTATTATGGTTGTTGTTTACTTTGGTTAAATAGTTAAGCTTTTTTAAAGAAGATAAATGTTTTAATTGTTGGATAATTGATTCACCCTCCCTCCACACCCCCCCGCCCTCTTATTTATCTTGGTGGACTATTATTTCTAATAGTATCAATATGTTTTATGCCCTTAATGTTATTTCATAAGCATCAGGTAAGGTATCTCCTCCTATGGTATGGATTGTAGTGGCAATATCACTGTTAAAAGCTTGAGGTAATGTAGAAAGGAATTACTATGGGTAAGCTTCATTGAAGTGGTATTTTTTCCATGTCTTTTGAAATCTATAGTTGAAATCAATCATACATTCATGGGGGGCTCTTTTTATGGTGGTTAGATGTTCTAAAAGTTATAAGTAGTCACTTTTGTCCTCAAAATGTTTACATAGTCCTACTCCTAACCCATCCCAATCTATTATAGAACCACATGATAGACCCCAGTACCATTATAGGTCTTTCACTTTTAAAGATGAAGCTACGATTCTAATAGCCACATCATCTTTTGTAATACCATGGATATTGCAAACATTTGTAACCTCTTGAATGCATTCTAAGGGAGAAATAGAAGTTTCACTGGTAAATTCAAGTAGAATTTTAAGTGTAGCTACTGGTATGTCATGTCTTTGGTCCAATAAAAGAGGACTTCCACAATTAGAAATGGAAAAGGCATGAGCTCTAGCCATATAAGCAAGTGATCTATTAATATGAGTTGATGGCTTTCTAGGTTTAGATCTCTGAATAGGAGGACTGGAGATTGACCTTGCAGGGGTATGTATTTCCTCTATACTCCTAACTGGTGTTAGAGACAATTTAGACTTTCTTCTTCTAGGATTTGAAAATGAAACTTGTTGATACTAAAATTTGCAATGTCTTAGACTAGGTACAGGATTACAATGTCTTAGAGGCATGAAAAAATATAGTAGTATGCATAGAAGAAATACTAGAGAATCGAAGAAAGATCAACCCTTACAAAGATTACAAAATCTACCTTTATAGCTCAGGCATAACTGAGATATTTCTAACTAAAGTCACTCTACAACCACTGCCATTAAATGCTTAGAGAACAATCAAGATTATCCAAACAATAAATTTGATTCGTACAATTGTAAGGGTATGAAAATTATGGAAACCCTAAATAGAGTAAAATTTGATGTGATGGAAATGGCACAAATTAATGCATAGTTGGATAGATGGATAACCGAATGATGAGCACATGCCCTTTTTGCATTTACTAGGCATGGGGATGCTGAAAGCAATCTGCAGATGATCAAAAATCCTATCTTCCATTAAAGAGTCATTTTCATTTTTTGCTATCAGCATGTCAAGTTGGATATATCAACAGGTCAATAATATTCAATGTTCATCCTATACCTTTCCTCCTAGCTTGGATAAGTAAACACATTTACCATGGTCAACTTAAGGTTCTATGATCATCCAATCATCAACCTATCTTATGGTCAAGGACATTTTTAATAACCTCTATGACCTTATGATCTTCAATTTATCATGACATCAAGCTCTCTTTAAATTTTCTTTACGATCTTACAATCATCATCATGATATGAGAAACCTTTGTCTTTGTACCCTTGGAAGACCTCTATAGTTGTGCCTACAACCTTACTACAACCATATATCATAAGATCACAACCCTTCCTTATCACCTACCATGACCATCCACTTCTATAATGTTACAAATACTTTATATTGTAAAATCGGTGGCCATGACAATTGACTTAATGATCTTACGTTGGATCGTAAGATCCTAACATGGAAACTTGGTTGTGTTATCATAGCCTTGACTTTCACCCTTTGTGATCTGGAGAATGGGACTCGCTAGGGAGACATAGACATTTGTCACTTTCCTACAATGTTTAAGGTCCTTGTAATTTCATAATGTGGGGAAGTGTTGATTGTTGATCTATGAAAGATCGACAATCATGGAAAGCCTTTGTTATTACTACACTTCCCTTTTAATATTTTTGGGCCCATAGACTACTAAGCATCCAACACAACAAAACATCACCCTTTATGGAAAATCACCATAAAGAAAACTAAATGAAATCCACCTCAGCATGACCTAGCATCCCTTTTTAGACCTAGTGGCCCACATAGAAGGATGGATCCACATGTCCACATGTCAAAAACTTGCTTCCTTGTATTGTGAAAAACTCTGACAAAATACATAATGCGGGAAAGAAACGGCCAATCAAAATGCCAATGAATACCAGCATGTCAACATAGTCAAAAGATGGACCACAAAGAAGAAGAAAGGCCCCACCCTAGACATGTAGCAAAAGATCACTTCCCCACAATCATTAAACACTGAGAAATTCCAAAATGCAAGAAAGAAACTATCATAGATCTATGGGAGATCTAACAATTGGAGAAAGTTGCAGGGCCAAAAAATAGATTAGAAAAATGTGGAAATATTACAAGGTCTTTATTTAATTTATTTTGTATTTCCATGGTATTGTTTAGTATTAAAGGTGGCATGTGATCATTTAACAGTTGAATTAAAATATGGCAATTTTTGTAGGAAGGCAAATTTGGTCAACGGTAACCAAAATATTTGTGTTATGTGTTGATCATTTACTTTCATGTTTCATTGATATGATTAGATGTTAGAGATAAGGGTTTAAGGTGAAATTATCATATTTGATATTTATTTCAAAGGGTAAAATTTTTATAGATTTTGATTCACCCCCCTCCCTCCCCCCCCCCCCCCCCCTTCAGTATTTAACTTTCCCCATAGACTTCCAACAAATGTAATTTTTAACAAATTGAAGCCATTTTTTTCCTATACCTCCTTATTTCTCCATTAGATACATACATATGCATTTATTAGTTAACATAATTGAATGTACATGTATCATAGTGAATATGTGCTTAAGAGATGTGTTATCACTAATGTCAAGTATTTGATATTGGAAGAGATTCCTATTAGGATTTTTTATTGATTATGTTTGGCATTAAATACCAACATATGCATGTCTGTCATAACAATGTTCTTTTTGAAGAATAGTATAAAGAGAATTTTGGTGAAGATGTAGTTTGTTGAACTTAAGACTGTAAACATTATGGGATGATGATTGGTGAGTTTGCATGCTATTTTTTTATTTGCATGTGTTTTAAAATTGATTTAGAAAAAATATATAATGCTTTTTTAAGGATTAGTTACAAACAATATTTACAAAGAACATTTTTAGATACAGTATTTGTTTTATGAGTTTCAATGGAATAAAAAATTTGGTCTATTATTCTACATACATTATGATGACTTGGATTTGCATCTACATTTAGATTATTTTGAGGATTGAAGACTTGAAAGTTAGTTTTTTCATTAGATGGTGAAAGGGGAATTATTCCATGGTTGACTCAATCAAGAAACATGTTGATTGGAAAGTTGAGATTTATTATTTGATTGTATCATGTAATTTGATATTGTAATGTAGTATATATGTGATCTAGATGAAACTTATGGAATAACTGAATTTGTAATTAGGTGTCATATAGAGACAACCTAATAAGTGTTACACACTTGTATAAATAAGTAAATTCATTTGTGAATTCAAGTGTGAGAGAGTGAGGGAGACTGTGTGTTGATCATGGAGAGGATAATATGATGCAAAGCTAATTATGAGGATTTAGATTAGAGTTGGTTCAGAAGAGTTATGAGTCACTAGTAAATTTATACCCAATTTTCGACGAGGATTCATAGCAATTTTGACTCCACTATGTTGATAAAAAGACCAACATTGTCATCTATTTTTTTCGTCAATTTTATGCCACACTAAACTTGTGTCAAAATTGTGATGTTACTATGGTAGATATATCGAAAGAACTATTGTTGGGATATCTGCCTCAACTCACAAGCATTGTGTACTACACTTTCCACCTATGTGACCAATGGTTGTCAAAATTGTGATGAATACTAGTCGACATGCACATCACACATATAGCATCCTCATCAAAATGCTATGCTCCTTTGTGACAAAAATTATGAAATCTAGTTCTTTTTGTTTTTAAATAATATATTATTGATTAAAATATGTGTAATTGTACTCATAAGTTCTTAGCTTAGATACATTAATTCTAGAATCTAGACTCACATGGTTGTTTGCAAGTTAATTTCTTAATGATATTACCCATAGACTTTCTATCATGTATATTTCTTGAGTGTTGTCATTCATGGATTGTTGTGTTGAACAATTCTATCAAGCAAGGTATTATATGAGTCTAGAGAAGCTTGATGAACATTCACCCTACTCCATAGCTCATTGATAACATCACCCACCACTTTACAAGGAAATAAACTTCTTTGACTTCATTAATCTCATGAGCACCAACGCATTCAACCAAAGAGCATTGTTGGACTCACTCAAGCTCTCTTGATTTGTGGCACTGATCTTTGCAATGAATGAGCAGAAGCAACTAATATTTAACATTTTGTGGAGGAATAAGCTATCTATGTGTGTGTGTGTGTGTGTACATACATACATGTATATATATATATATATATATATATATATATATATATATATATATATATATATATATATATATATATATATATATATATATATATATATATATATATATATATATATATATATATATATATATATTTATATATTTATTTATTTATATATGTATGTATGTATGTATGTATGTATGTATCTCTATACATGTATGTATGTATGTATGCATACATACATACATACATACATGTATATAGATACATATATACATATATATGTATATGTATATATATTTATGTATATATATATACAGATATGTGTGTGTGTACATACATACATATATATGTATATATATGTATGTAAATATATACATGTATGTATGTATGTATACATACATACATACATACATGTATATAGATGTATAGATGTTTCAATATAGATGTATAGATAAAAAACAAAACAAAAAAAGCCATTATTATTTGTAATCTATAAATGTTACTTTTTAAGGGAAAGAATAAGGGCCTACTATACTGAGACTACAATAACAATCTACAAGAATAGATCAATAGAAAGTGTTAAATTCATTGTTATTTGGAAAAATTGCTCCAAAACATATGATTTTCATGCCAAGACCATCTTGAAGTGGATGAATAAGCATACTTTACTAGGTCATAGATATAATAGAAGAGATTAAAACTATGCATCATAAATGGAACCGTACCTCATATTCTTCAAACTCATGGCCTTCAATCATTAGAACACTATGTTCAACACTTGGGCAAGGACAAAGAAAGTCTTGAGATATCCCAAACCAGACACCAACCATATTCCAAACAATGTTGTGGCTATCTATTCTTTTTTCTAGAGTAACTATCACCTAGCCTATTTTGGACAAGTAAGTCATTCCTCATGTGTCATAGATTTTGGTGCTAGATATTTTCCATGGATATTTGGCCTTAGAAATTTGATTTTTGTTTAGTTTAGTTTGAGCTTCACTTGGTTTTGAGAATATTTTAATATTATCTACTTAAAAAGGCCAACCACATGAAGGTGGAAGCTCATTTGGCCCCTCCCACCCCACACTCCCCCCCCACCCCAACATCACTCTAAATCCCCCATTAACATCTAATAACATTCATTCAACCATTTTTCAAATATAACGTTCAATCATTATAATCACATGATAACATTAATTAACACATAAAATTCATTAACACACAGCATTCATGAATAATTTATTAACACATAAAATTCATTAACATGCAAAATTCATGAATAATTCATTAACACATAAAATTCATTAACATCATTTCCTTTTGCACTTCTTAATGTTCTTTTTTTCTAAGAATCTTGTAAGAAAAATAACCATGTCCTCATCATTCCCCTCCTCTACTCATTCTAATGCCAACACATGTCTCCTCCTCTTCTATTCAAGAACAGGTTGCCACTGCACCAAAGGCGAGTTTGCTACAAAAAAAACTACATCATAAGTTAAATTCAAACTGTTTATATTAGTGAATTACATGTATTTAATTAAGTAAAATAGCTATAAATCAAAAAAATTATTTAAATGAACAAAACATAGATTTTGTTTACCTGAATGTGCCACATGATTTACATGGTGATCAGTCTGAACATCCTCCGGCACTCATTCAACATGACATTCTATATCCTCTACAATATACACAAAAAAGGTTACACCAAGTTCAATTTAAGATGTTAAATTGTATTAACAATTACATAATTATTTTTAAATATAAAATGAACACCTCCATCAACACTACGATGCACATTAGGGGCTTCATCATGTGGTGTAAGATCTGTGTTATGATTAGGAGGTTGCATTGCAATGTCATGCACACATTATTATCAAATAGAGTGTTGGTCAAGTATTCAATCTCTTTTTTTTTTCATATTTACCTATTCACATGATGTAGGGGGCTCTTTGGTTGGGTCAGTGGAAGCTTGAGGTAAGTGTTTAGCCATGGCTTGATAGCCTTCTTTGAAGGAAATTTTTTGGTGTTCTCTCATGGTCTCTAAATTAAATTTAGAGCCCTACATTTTTTGATTAAACAAAATTATTTTCATTTTTTTCTGGAATTTATTTACTCCTCCTTACAATTCGTGCTTTAATTTTCAAATATCCACTAGAGCCAAGTTTGTGCTACCCAATCTTTTGCATCCTGGCCTTTGTTGCCTTTGACGTATCCTACAACCTATGAAAAGTTTGAAATATCGTAGATGATATAGATATAAAGATGCCTAATCACTGCATTATTACATTCTACTAGTAGTTAATACTATTGCATACCTTCTTCTCTCATTTTTTGGTGTAACTCCTCTTTTAACATCCATTTTTTCCTTTGCGTCGAAAATGAAGTCATTCCAATCCCTCACTGAAATAAAGGGAGGACGCTCAAACTTCTGATTCTAGATGAGACTCCTTCTATAGGAGTCCCCCACACTCTTCAAATGTTTTGTAGCTTTTTCCAAAATTTTCTTCTCCTCAAAAATATTACCAAACTCATGCTCTAAATCTTTAATGCACTGATCTTTTATTTATTTTCTTGCAAGTTCCACCTTTTAAGAAAAAATAAAAAATTGTTAGATAGAAAAATTAACTAAAGTTGTTTACCTTATAGGTATGATAAACCTAAATATCTTTAGTGCATGGTCATAAAGTGTCTTATAAAATGAATCATTTCTTACAAAAAAATGTCATGGGATCATCAATCCAAAAAAATTTATGAATAGGAAAATGCATATTACAATATTAACAATAATAATTTAAAAGTACTTGGAAGTTTAGGACATTTCAAAGGCATCAATTCATTGTCATTAATAACCAATAATGTCACATAGCTCCCATGCTAGAAACACTAGTAGATCCATGAAATGAAGTTGAATTATCACCAATACATGTAGTATGATTTGTGTCTAGCATTGTAGACATCGATGATGTATCTGCTACTAGATGCACACATGATTAAAGTACAAATTATCAAACCATAATTAATAAAATACCAAATATAGCAAAACAAGGATATAGACCATGAAAGCATCAATGTTTTCATGTCCCTTTTTGCTGACATTGCAATTGGCAATCTTTGATGGACCTCTGTCGACCTCCTAGGAGTCTCCTACACTTGAAGACCTAGTGAACAATACATTGTTAGAAAAGACATTCTAATATAATAAAAGTAAGAGTTCACTTAAGAAGTTTTTGAATGTTTGATCAAAGAAAACATTCCTTGTAACTTGTCAAATTAAGGATTATTTTACCTAAGGTAGCCAAAGCTCCACTAGTATCGGCCTCACTATGATGTCTTGGACCAGGAACTTGAGTTTGCAAATAATCCTGTAACAAGAACACATACATATTTTAGTTCACAACATAAAATTAACCTTTATCAAACTTTTTTTATACTTAAAGATGCATTACTACTTACTTCAAAATGACATGCTATGGTCATCAATTCCTATTACCTCTTCAGCACCTCCTCCATTGGATTTGGATCTTTCAAAATGCTCATAATTTCTAAATTGATATTTTTCTATTTTTTCCTCATCATATATGTTAAATTAGGAACCTTTGTGATATTTTCGTCAGAAGGGGTAGGTGTCTCTATTCTTGCAGGCGCTTTCCCCCTATCCTAAACATCAAATTGTGACAAAAATATCAGTAAAACTTTCATAAAAACTCCAAAACCCTAAATAAAATAACATAATAATATTAAAAAAATTCAACTATCTAATTTGTACAATTTCAATAAGGTTTGTCATTGTTGAGGAATGGGTGGGATCTGGAGCAACCTTGTGGCCTCTATCCTGTGGGGGATCCATATTATCCTATGACAAAGATTAAATATAAAAATTTTAGAAATCATCAAAAATTCACATTATTTCTAAATTGAGATTTTTAAGTTTTTTATTCAGCATGCATGCTAAATTAGGGACATCTATGATATCCCCATTAAAATGGGCGGTAGTTGCCTTTGTTCCTGCAGGTGCTCTTCCCTGATCTTGAACATCAAATTGTGATAGAAATATCAGTAAAACATTCATAAAAACTCCAAAACCCTAAATAAATTAACATAATAATATACTATTCTTCAACTATATAATTTGTACAATTTTAATAAGGTTTTACCATGGCTAAATAATGGGTAGGAGGAGCATCCTCTTGGCCTCTATCGCATGATTGATCCATATTATCATGTGACAAAGATTAAATATAAAAACTTCAGCCAACTAATCTTAGCAAAAAAAACTTATTAATAAAATGGTATATAGTACTTACCACCCTCATGATAGTAACTATGTTTGTATCTATGTGATTTAAATGGTAATCTATTAGCAATTCAAAACTAAAAATTTTACTGAAAATCTAAACGAAGGCAAAACTAAAAATTGAAACTCATTCTAGCTGCAAAACATGTATCTTTTATCTATGTTGTAAGGTAGTAAACCTCTGGTTATCTTTGCAATCATTAAGTTGCTCTTGTTTAGAATGAATTAAGGGATATATTTCAATAGTTTTTAAAGGAATGATGTTGGATCGATATGGTTTTTGGTTTACCATTAAACCAGAATCATATTGCTCTAAGGGTGTTGTAAAATTCTTAGTGGAATCATATTTCCCTGTAGGGGGGAAAAGGGTTCAATAGGATCTGCATAGTGAGTATCTTAGCTTTTCATTCTTGTAAGTTTCAAGGAGTAAGCCTAATCCCAGGAGGGGTGGATGTAGTGCCTGCCCTTGGTTCGCATTTTGTTATCATTGCTAA
Source organism: Cupressus sempervirens (assembly GCA_028749045.1). NCBI lineage: Eukaryota > Viridiplantae > Streptophyta > Pinopsida > Cupressales > Cupressaceae > Cupressus > Cupressus sempervirens. The sequence goes on from CM053786.1 coordinate 787,221,781, forward strand.
ACTCTTTTAGAGCTAGTTTCATGTTGATGATTAGTAACATTACTATGAGATTATCAGATATTGTGCTATGGATTCAGTTGATATGTGATGAGATTACTTAGACTCTACATTTCATGTATGCATGATGATCATTACATTGCTTTCATTTATTAATGATGAATAGTAAGATGATTTATTATCATATGTGTTTTCTTATGGATACTTACCCCATACTTGCATGTGTATGGTGTGCGTATTTTCTTTGTGTGTGTGCTTTTGCATGGTGTGTCTGATGTGGTTAAGGAAGGGAGTCATAGTCACCTGCCAGTCGGAATCTACACGATGCACCACTTCCTACCATTGCCTATTTAGTTTAGTATATATTGTGCTTGTACATGCATGGTTTTTATGTAGGTTGCAGGTATCGGGTATCAACTTCCCTAAATTGCCAAGATGAGCGTACCCTATCACATTATTTCAATGATAAGAGAGGGGAGATAAATTCTCAAGTCCAAATCCCAACCCTTTAAGCCATTTGTTCTAATTGAAAAATTAGGACAAGTATCTAAGTTGAGTACCTTTCGAATGCGTCAGATGATGTAATTCATGATATAAACCCCTTGGTTTGATTTTTATGTATTTTGGCTATGATGAGTTTTCATATTTTTACCTTTGTGAGTCTTTGGAGTATTTTCTATTAATTAAGCCTAATTAAAAAGATTTTAATTAATGATTTAATTAAATAGAAAATTAATATGGTATCTTAATATTTATTTTATTTGATTAATTGAGAAATTAATTAAATAAAATAATTAAATTTGAAAATAAAAGTTAAAAGTTTAAATTTGGAATGTATTTTAATAATAATATATTTGGAGTTCATTTTTAAATAAATGACTAAATAATAATATTACTAAAGCTAATAAATATTTTAGAAATAAAGTTTTGGAAAATGAAATTTAAAAGTAGAAAATATATTTTAAATTATTAAAAGATTCTAAATCTCATATGATTAAAATATAAATATATTAAGATTGAAAAGTGGAGATATTAAAGTTAGTGCATGAGACTTAATAAATAAATTAATTAAATTGGAAAGAGTAAAGTAAATTGGAGTTATAAGCTTGCATGGGAATTAACATATGTCAACAACACGGGGGTTAGTGCATCAATTAAGCACAAGGTGTCTACAATTCTATGACTCATCAAAAAGGATTGGAAAAGACTCATGCTTAGTTGGTGACACCTTTCAGCGGTTTCAAGAAGCATTCCAAAGGTTTCTTGAGAGCTCTTAATATTCAGGCATTCATAGAAGCTTAAATGAAAAGCTTAATGGAAGCTACAAGCTTAATGGAAGCCACGAGCTATAAGCTAAAATAGAAGCTTCAAAGCTTACATGCAGGGGAGAAGATTCATATGCTCATATATTTTCTACTTGCTTCTATGCTCCTTCTAGCACTTCTAATCACTTGGAAGATTTGATCGGCTTGGATTCTTGGAAGAATTGCGAATGATGGAGAAAGAAGGGATTTTCTATGGACTTCTAAGGCATGGCAAATTAGCATTAGTGTCCAGGTGCACTCGTGATATTCTCATATTCTCTTTTGCACTCTTTCTTTTCCTGTCTTCATCATATTTGTTTTATGTGTCTGAATAGTCTCTGTGATTGAATCTACTATTTGAAATTGGAATCTAGATATTTTATTTGGATGAGAAGAAAATAATAGAAAAACCCTAGTTCCAAATGAGAAAGAAATTAGATTTTAATCGGGTTTGAGTTCGAATTTATATTAAATTAGAAAGACAAGATTTGGAATTAAAATAGGAATTTTATGGTGAAAATTCGAATGATTAGATGTAATCTTTCTATCAATTATATTTTTAGATGCATATGAACAAACTTTTTTATGGTTAAATTTAGAGAACAATTATTTTAACAAAAAATTCTTAATTCATCATAAAATTGTCCTGTCGCTGCCCCTTGGATATACCCGAATTCAATCATTCATAACTTTTTATCGTGATCGAATTTATTCGATCACTCCAATCAGAATCGGCGCAACTTGGCCCTCTCCAACATATTTAAATTTCAGCCCAATCCAACAGTTCATTAGGGAGATATGGCCGTCATACTGGGACTGTTTTATTCAAGGACGGATATTTTTTCATTTCCCATAACCAAGAGTTCTTTATGCTTAAATTTCACAAAAATAATATATCAAAGTAATATAATTAAAATTTAATAATTATTTAATTAGTCTAAAGACTAATAAGAATGTTCTAAATGAATTAATGGAGATTTTTAATGGAAAGTTTGTGGATAGAGCTGATGGATAGAGATATTGAATTCAATAGAGAATGGATGACTTTTAATATTAATTATTTAATGTATATTAAATACTATTTAATATATAGTTAAGAGGTGGTAATTTATAAAAGTGTTTAATGATGATTATTAAGAGACTCAAATTTTAATGATATTGGATTTAGATTTAAATAAGAATTATTATATTGACAAGGAGTCATAGTTACATTATAACATTGTTATAACATAACTACGTTTTGAATTATTGTATTGGTTATAAATTATTGATATGCCTTAAAGGTTAGTTAAATATTAACTAATGGGGCTTATGGAAATATAGTTTGATGAGTTTATTATTTATTAATGTTGGTTGGATCTAACAAACTATTAATAAATAATAGTATAAATGGTTTAATTAGTTATCAACTAATCCGATTAGAGTTAATCTAGTGGAGATTATTTAATGATTAAAGTTTTGTAAAAAGATATTAGTTTTTGGAATTTGAAGTATAATTGATCAATTGATATTCATTGAGCTAATATCATAACCATGATATTAATAATTAAGTTGTGTGATAGAGAGTTATTTGAAAAGAATGACGAATGTGGTCATTATAGATAAGATTCCCAACATAGCTTGTTATTAAATATTAACAAGTTATTATTATTGAACTATGAATATGAATATTTGTGTACTAGATTATAGTTGACCTTAATCTTATAGAATTCTAGTTAGTTATTAGTCAACTGATATTAATTGGAACAATGCTATGGTTATGCAACTATTAATTAAATCAATTAACTAGAGTTAATTAGATTTAATTAATAATTAAATTATGTAATAGGGATTTAATTGATATAATTCTTTTAACAAGATTGTAAAAAAAATATTGATATCAAAGTTCATAAGTCTTATTCTAATAACTTGAATAATGACTTAGATATTTTAACAGTTATTAATGACAATTTAATAATGATTATAATTAAGAGGCTTAAGTGTTAGAGATACTTAATTGAGTTTTAACCATTAAAATGTTAATGGATCATGGAATTGTGCACCTAAGTTAATTAGTGGATTAGATTGATTATTTTAATTAAGTTATAATCTTCTTATTCGAAGATTGATAATTGGTTCTTTTATGAGCGAATAATGATCTTTGATTATTTCGAAAAGTTGAAGTAACTTTAAAGAAGAGTTAATCAATTAGAATATGGATCTTAGTTAAATAAAGAAAGCAATTTAATTAAAGGTCAGTGATGATCAGTTTAATGAGTAAATAATTATCCTTAAGTTATTCTTAGAATAATGCTATCGGGGAACAAATGGGTTGACTTGTAGGTCAAATGATAACTTTATACACTTGAAAGTATACTTGCAAACAGAAAACTGGAAACCCCTACACATTATTCAACTATGTGAATTTAGTAAACAAAAACATGTGTTTGCATCGTGTATTCTATATGCTTCTTGTTTTGATTTTTGGGTTGACTAGTGTTGACCAGTCCTAAGATGTTACCAGAGGCTCGGGGGTTATGACATATGATAGCATGTTGATCTTATTTGGTCTCGATCTTTATAAGCCCAACTATGGTAATGTGATCATATGCTCTATAAAATGTTTGTATTTACTGATTGTTATTGTTCATCAGTCTTCATGTGTGAAGCTGAGAGGTATGTGTATGAGACACTTGAGCTAATCATTTTTGAGTCATTGATCAGTTATCCTTGGATTATTTTCTAGTCACCATGATGGGACTGAAATATGGATTTATTTTTTGATGATGTCATATTGTGACATGTTTGACTCAACCATTTTAGAGTCTTCGATCAGTATGATTTTGAGATGTTCTTGGTTGCTTGTTGAGAACATTTATCTTGAGATATATTTTGGTTATTGAGAACCAATTGATACTTATGATTATCAGTGATGCCTTCAGTTGCCAATAGAGAACTATTATGGTCATGATTTTCTATGGATGTTTTTTCAGATGCTCATGGAGATTTGATGATTCTTATCTTGGAGAATTGATGATTCTTATTATGGATATTTGATGCTTTTATGCATATTTGATAATTTTATTATGGATTATCTTTTATGATTTTGAGATTTATGATTCCATGAGCTTGGGGTAGGTAATCTACTTGTAGTGTCGGAAAGTGGCTTGCAATGGGGGTCGGGGCCCTAAGTGGCTGCCAGGGTAACTCATTGTAAGTTTGGTTAATAAGTGATAACATTTACACACTAAATAGGGATTAAATGAACCTAAAAAGATAATTGTTGATGTTCTCGCCCATGCCTTGAGTGCTTGTACAGGCTAGGATGGGAGTAGTGAGAACGCATGATTGCGGTCGTGCATTCCATAGTATGCCTCATCAGTATAAGAGGATACTAGTGGCCGCATGAGATCAGTATGGACCCATGGAGTTTAGCTAACTGCCAGGGTAACTTGTATGTGATAAATGCGATGACACTTTCTCGCTTGCATAGTAAGTTTCCTACATGTCATTGTGTGCCTCTGGGAATTAGATGTCGATTTTGTGTGATGGAACTTTTGAGTTAGTATAATTTTAGGATTCCTAAACTTTTTATGCTATGCGTATTGATATCATGTTTGGGACTTGGGATTATCTCCTCAGCACGGTGGGAGTGGACCACTTAGGTTCCACGCGGTCGGGTGGTAGTGTATTTTCACTCTTATCATTTGAGATCCGTCCAAAACACTGTGGCTGGAGTATCCTTGGTTGGTATTTATTTTTCATTATGTTCTTGGAGCATTATGATAGATAATATACATTATGATGGATGTATTTACTGGTATGTTTCTTATATTGATGATTTGCTTTACTTTGCATATGTTAGTTGATGATTTATTATGTTTTACTTTGCATGTTAGTAGGATTTTTTAGGAGTGACATTCCTACTATGTTAATACCGATGATCTCTTTTGTGCTTTGAAATGTTACGCACGGAGGGATAGCTAGGATCCACGATGGTCTAATGATGCTATTTACGGTTGGGAGGAACCGTGCACTTAGTTTATTTTATTTGATCTTTATGATGGATGTATATGTCTTCTATGATAATGTATCATGTGATTATCTCTACTTTGATGTATCATGGATTGGAATAGGATGATGTACCTTATTTCACATATGTATATTCTTTTAAGCCTTCATACCCTGTGAATTGTACAGTGGATGATTGAGCATTTGAAAATGTAATTTATGAACATTGGACTTATCATTATTATTCATGTGGATGTTGTACTAGATGGATTCATGTATGTTAGTTAATTTTGATGTGATACAACGTTAAGGGATCTTTAAAGAATGTAATGTATATATGTTATTTTTATTTTCATTTGAATTGTTGCTATTGCTTTTGCAAATGTTATGAATGGTTTTATCTTTCATGTTTTAAAAAAAAATTGTTTGGAAAACTTAGTAAAATTATTTGGATCCCTTGGCGGGGCATTACATGTCACACCTTCTATCTAAGATTTTCCATAATGTCTCTATTACATTCTTTTCAATATGCATAAGATCAAACAATTGCACGATTGGGAGTTGCTTGTAGTATAGAAACCTACTAAATCACATAGGATAACTTTTTACTCCTTTTAGAAGTTGGTGATTAATGCCTTGATGACCTTTAGGAGCATCAATTACATCATCAGTAAACAAAATCAAAATATGAATTTCAAACAAAAACCCATCAAATGGAATGACATTACATCTACAATTTATTTTATTGTATTCTAACTTCCATAGGTGAGGTTTCATTCTCTATGGATTTGATGTAGTATCTTCTTTTCCATTGAAAAGATGTTTTCTAATAATTTGGTACTTATGATTTTTATGGAGAAAGTGTTTATTCTCATCGAACACCTGCTTTCTTAAACTTTTTGAATGATGAGATTTCATCTTTAGACTACAAATTGGCCATGCAAATTTTCTCTTTGTCTAAAGACCTACAAGATCATGTATAATTGGATTAAATATGTTAAATTTGTGTGAGCACTATAACATACCAAAAAAGAGGTGTTAAGAAGAGAACAAACCACAAAAAATGTGTTAGCCTAGGGGCATCATGTATTGTCCGTAGAATAATTGCATGGAATTGAAATTCTCTCTATCCTATTGATCTAGAGATATCATACATAGTGATCCCATTCCATTACACCATTAACTCATCAAAAAGGGGCTATACACTGATATCTTTAACTTTGTACTTACCTAGCTGAATAAACAAAAATGTTACATAATTATTATGACCATTTTGATGAATTATTTATAATAAATTAATTTAGATGATTATTAAATGAAAAAATACCTAGAACAATCAATGCCAACATTATGTGCTCCCTCTTTATCATCATCCAAGGAGGAATGTTATTGTGGATAACAAAAATAGGCCACACAGAGTATGTGGATCTCATCTCTCCAAATGGATTGACACTGTCTTCTACCAATGAAAGCTTGATATTACAAGGTTCTTCCTTAAAGTGTGGCCATTTTTCCTCTATTTTCTTAAATACTAAACCATCCATAGGCATTCTCATAATATCATCTCGACTTCTATTGTGTGCATGGTAATCCATAAAATGTACTAAGCTATTACACCTGAATAATTGTTGTAGACATGGAATAAAGGGAATAACCTGAAGAAGCTTGTGAGGCACCTTTTTGTTATTCGATCTAATCAATATCTACTAATATGAAAAATAGGGCATTGTGTTGTGAATTCATGTTGTTTATGATATATAATATGATCATTTGGATATGCATATATTGTTTGATACTCCATTTCAATATCTTTCATAATGGCAATTAATTCTTAGTATGAGCGAGGTAGAATGTTTGATGGTGGTAACAAACACTCACCTATCAACCTACAACAAAGAATATAATTTGTTAATATAAAGAATATTAATTGCTAGACAATTCACCCAATGTTAATTGTAAGGGAATTACAACTAAAAAAATGAAAAAATATGACATACCTTTACATTTGTGTCATTTCTATGTTGGATAAACCATTCATAATCTTCAAGTTCACCAACAACAATACAATGACAAGAAGAGTTGTTTGGGAGTCTTCATATAAGGGCTCATTTTCCTTCTCGAGTATAGGTAGATCTAGGTCTGTGTCAATATCATCATCATCAACATCTTGATCATCGTGATCTTCTTCATCATTGTGATCTTCTTCAATTGGATCATTACATTCTACTTGTATATTCACACCTCCATCTTCCCTCATTTCAAAATCCACATTCTCTAAATTGTCATGGTCGATAATATGAAACCCAGGGTGGTTGGCCTATATCAAAATGATGACCTTATATTAACCATTACCACAATTTCATCATCAAATCATGTCTTATGTATTTTATAAATTATTAAAATACATATCAATGGAAAAATAAATTCATTCCCCCCTTTAATGTGACCATGTTGCCTACAATGTTCCTCAGTTGTTTTAATTAGATATCTTCGAGACTTTAAGCCCTTACAAATTTTGCAAGGAAAATAAAATTTTCCATCACCTTTTCTTTTCAAGTTAAACCATAGTCTAGCAATTATCTCCTTATTTTGTTGTGCGTTGATATTGTTAGACATGATCTTTCTTGAATAGAATGACTCGTTGGTGGAAGAAGGATGATTTGTTTGCAACCTGTAGATTCTATATCAAGTGTATTAAAAGAACATCCAACATTAATAATCAAGATGCCTTTTGGTAGGGTAATAATTGGATTGAAAACAATATATAAATCTATTAATATTTAACACACATTAATATTCACATTATAAACTAATCATATATTATCTAACCTTGCATTATTTCTCCTCAATTACTTTACAAGACTAGTTAGGAATATCTTTACATCACCAGTAATAATATAATCATTGATTATGGTAGGGACCAATATCAATCAGCAATACATGAAACAAACATATCTATAATGAGAATAGGAAAAATAGTAATATCGATGATAAAAATCAACATCTCTACCAGAAAATACTCCAATTTATAGGCATCTCAATTCACAAAAAAATCATCTCTACCAAAAAAAGTGGAAGATTCTATGGAGGTTGTTGAAAGAGTAGGACATGCACACATCTATAAAGCAAGAATATTTGTGATTGGTACATAAATTGACTAGAGGTACCCATGGCATATTGCATTGAGCTCCACATTCATAAACACCTCTGTCATATATTAAGCTGATGAGTGTGTATACCATCACTAGTAGTATTTCCATTCATCAACATGATCGGGCCTCACTTCCAATTCATGTTCTAGATTATATATTGTTACTGTGTTATTATACTAGCCAACATTATGGGGCTTACAATATCAATCTTCCTTAATAACTCATAATGTTTGTGTAGTCATCCATGATTTATTCATAATAATCATGAAGAACAAATAAACTAGTTATAAAAGGTGAAAACTTTGCACCATGTCTCTTCATATCCCAAAGCACATATTTATACAAGTTGGTCGACTCTCCAAAGGTAGACAAGAAGAATTGATTTTATAAATTATATATTCCCTTTGTGGAATCTTTCAACTATAGAGAATTGAAGGTTGCAATAGAAACTATTGGTGTAAGCAATACAATTGTATATCAGAGACAACATCCATTGAAGAACATATAACATCAAATATGCATCAAAGATGATTCCTATAATAGAGACAATTGCATATATATAGTATCAGAATATCAAAGATGGCATATCCCTACTTGAGATCATTTTTATCCTATAACTTCCAACATACACCAAGAGTAACAATTATCATATACAAGTACAATCTCAGAGTAGTTATACAATGGAGTAGACATCATAAATGACTATCATAGTACATGATAGGATTTCTACACTGTAGAAGAAATAGGTCCATTAATATTTTCATTAAATTATCCAAGTCAACATGTAATCCAATACTCTCGTTAATAATACATGTGGAATATGAAATTGAATTCGTCACTAGCTAGTGTAATTTTGATGTGACATTAGCCCACTCTTTAATTGCATATATATATAGATACAACGCATGACTTCAAACCAATATTTTCTAAAGTACCACATATCATTTGTGGTGATGTCATAAATAGACATAAAGGTTAATCAAAGGGGTAGTTAAGTTATAATAACCTCTTTATTATATATCGAGCTCAAAGGATATTAATACACTTTGCAAGGCCCCTTTTATATTTCCCCAATATATCAAATTCTTATATAATAAAACAAGAAATCATAGTCTAAGAAATTACAACAAACATAACCAGACATATGCTAGCACCATATCAAAAGGTCAAAGAACATACAAATAGGTAAAGGAAAGCATATGTATTGTGTTAAGGATATTAAGAATCTTGAAGAAGCATTCTCCACATTCATTATCATAGCAATGGAAGCAAGGAGAGTCTATATAGTTAATTAAATTGGAATAAGAAGAATTTTGGATCTATCTTAATTTTAAAGTATGAATTTGTCAGTTCATGACACAATTTGAGAAGCTACACTTGTACTTATCAAATAAGTTTCCTACTTATTCTCAACATTTGAGGGTTGTCTTCCCTAATTGAGATGTTCCAAGAAAGGAGAGCTTGAGTTATAAAATATGTAGGGAAGAGAAGGCATTCACTTGAAATCTAAAAAGAAAAAACTATTTTTTTCATGGGCTAAACATTATCCCTCTCTACATAGAGATCAAGCTTTTTGAAAAGGGACACCCTTAAGAGCATATCACCATTTAGATTAACATCTGGAATAACAATTGTGTCCATTCCTAATAGTAAAAATATTTAATAAATTGTAATAGTTTAATGAATCTCAATTTTCTTGTGTTATGTTTCAAAACAATACATAATATATAAAATATATTATTCATGAAAATTTATAAGTTGTTGTCTATCCACATTCAAACTATGTTATTAAAATGGTATCAAAACTTAAATCCTACCAACCTATGCATCATGGAGAGAATTTTGACAAAAAGAAGGGAAAACCTTTTTCAACATAAGCTTATGGAAATTCAAAGAAGCCAAGTTAAAATGATTAAGCTATTAGAAAAAAAAAAAGTTGCAGGTTTAAAGAAGAATGCAAAATTTATAAGTATAATAGAACCATAATAGAAACAATTGAGCCTTAGGTATAACTATGTCATCTTTGACATATCTCCCACACAAGGACTAGAAATACCCCATAGATTCATCTTTCATACCTTGATACCAAAATGATACAAAGATAGGTCAATCCAACCACTTGACCAAATCACTCTACGAAATGTGTAATAAACCATAAAGTTTTCCAAATTTTGCTTAAAGGTTTCCTTTGAAATAGAATCAATTGGTTTTCTCACAACCTAAGGCTCTCACCACATCTTCTAAGGTTGATATTATCACTTTATAACTTCTTTAAAACTCTCACAAAGTCTTACAAAAAAAATAGATAATGAAAACTACCAAAATGATCACAAATGGGTGAACCTCCTTATAGTCCTACAAAACCTATTTTATGACCTTTTCATAAACTTTCCCAAAAAAATTAATAAACATATTATATATCATAGTTGATGGTGGGATCTATATTAAGATATGTGAAGCATATGTATAGGTCTTTTTGACCAACTATATGGAATGTGTAATTTTAATTTTGTTCACATGTGCAAGCTACAACTCTCATACTTGCTGAAGCAACTAGCACTTGTTTAGTATTCACAAAAACTCATGCAACTTGTATTCATGATTATTAGTTAAATATATTTGATCTATTAATTTTAGTTTTGTGTGTGGATGACCTTATTCTTATTAGTGATTAGGAGCTAATAGGATGGTGCAAGGAGGAGTTGGCATTTGAATTTGATATGAAAGATATTGGCCTTATGTACTATATCTTGAGTTGTGGCTAGGTACAAGAAATTATTCATATTGTTAGTTGTGTGCATCTAGAATTTACTTTGAGAAGGCATAGTTTCTATCAACACATGGGTAGAAAGTCAGACAAAAAGATGAATGAGTAAAGAGTAATGAGCATTTGAGGACAATTAGGGGCTGATGTTTGGAAGGTTAACAGGAAAAGAAATAGAAGAAAGATAATTTTGGAGGGAAACATGATGGATAACAGAATTGGCTATGAATGATGGAAGAAAGGAAGGTTATCTCTAGAATAAAGAGAGTGGGTTGATAAGGAGATAATCTAAAAAAAACTACAATGAGGTTTTGTTGACACCGATAGAAGAGAGGTTAAACAGGATGAACACAGCTGAAGGAATGCAAATGGTCTCAAAGAGATGGAAGCCAGAGACCCCATCATTGAAGAGTTCATGGATTATTGCCAAGAAAACTGACAGAGGAATCCATTTGCAATCAAAGGGGAAGAGAGTATGCAGAGTCAATAAAGAAGTATGAGAAAAATGGAGAGCTACAGAAGAATATAGGAGGAAAGGGTTGGTCGAACAGATCCATGGACAAATGTTTGAATGAATCTATATGTGAAAATCATTAAATGAGATTTAGTAATAAAGTTAATATTTTGGTGTTCATTATCTAGGTTAATGATTGAATATGTTGTTTCCTCCTAGTTTATGTAATTGTTGTGAAGTTTGGTCAATTTTTCTATTCATCATTCATGTTTCTAATATGTTATGTTACAAAATCTATCTAGTATTTTGGTTATGACATTAGAAATCTGTTGTTTGAAGTTTTAACAAGTGTGTGTGATCTCTTTGATTATATTAGGCTATAGATATTTGGAATGTGATAAATACTATTTACCCTAATTTTGCAAACCTCTATGGTTTTAGCAGGGGCTGAGTATCACAATAGTATGTTGGAGGTAGTATTAAAGGGCATTTGAAACAACAGAGCAAATGGGAGCTTAATTTGTTCTTCCTACATCAAAACTCTGACGTACTTTCCAAATTCACTGAACATCAAGGAGCACTCCATATTTCATGCATTGCAATCAGTGCATTAACTTAAAAATAACTTACTGCAAATTTGTGATGCCAAAAGATCTATATGTGAACCTACCTCCTCCCACCCAAAAGTTCTTCGGCACAACAAAACAATGAAACCTATGTTTCACTTTTAAATTTTTTCTAATATAATCCTGTGTTTGTCACTATTTCAATATTTTTGGAAGCATAAACAAAAAAAACAAAAAAAAAATTACAAGTCAATTTGGCCTCTTATTGAAAAGTTTGGTTGAAAATAGAGGCCAAATATAATAGTGAGTTGAATCCAATAAAGTTCTTCAAAGGAATTATTTTGGCATAGTTTATTCTTTTAATCAATTTATTTATTAGATGATTGTGCACTTATTGTTTCGTGCACTTATTGTAAGTGGATTGTTTGTCCAAGCAAGTTTTATTCCTTGTCATAATAGAGCGGTGAGCTCTGAGTGAGTGTCTAAGTTTTTTTACATTCTTCATCTACCTTTGATAGGGTTCTTTAAGTTTACATATCTAATATATGGTGAATGGTTTAATATTTAAATTTTCTTAAAGCAAATTCATGCCCACTCTCAATTGTGTTTTGCACATTGTTTATAACAATTGGTATCAAAGCACTTTGGACTTCTTTTGGAATCTTAACCACTTGAAAAGATCTATAATAACCTTTAAGAATCAAAGTACAAATTTTGATGGAAATACCTATGAACTATGGAAATGAAAGATGATATACACACCTGATCTACATTGGAATAGAGAAATAGAAAATTACAAAGGATCCCTACCATATTCTAGATCTTGAGAATGTGGATAAAGAACATCTGAAGAAATTTTATCACAATGTGATTTCTAAGGAAATCTTTCTCAATGCTCTAGATGATATTGAATATAAAAATGTTATGGAACATGATATTCTCATGAGATTTGAAGGAAATTGTAATCACTCTATGAAGGTGAAAAATCTTTGCAACAAGTAAAGAGAAAAAGTCTAAAATGAAAGTTGGAATTTATGAGGATAAATGGAGATAAAATAATCTGGATGTATGTAAAGAACATAAAATAATTTATTTATGAATTAGAGCCACTAGAGGAACCATTTGTGAAGAAATATTTTTGTCAAAGATTCATTGATCCTTTCCCTCTTTCTATGACACCAAGGTTGTTATGATTGAGTAGATGAGAAGAATTCAATATATGACAAGAGATACATTAGTAGGTAATCTATCTACTTTTGAAATGGTTAAACTTGAAGATACTTTACTTAAAGTAGAATCAATATATAAAGCTACTACTTCTAAAATAAAGATTAAGATTAATTATGACTATTCTACAAGTGTTGATCCTAAGTGATTAGATTTCTAAGAAGGGACATGGGGTTGATTAGTAATTAGTCAAACAAACAAAATTTTCATATTTTAAAACTCTAATTAATAATCAACTTAAATGTATCAAATAAAAGAATCCATCATATGAAATCATTCACATATTTCACATAGATATTTTGGTTATGCAAAAGCCTGACTTAGATTAAAATAATGGTGAGGATTAGTACCCACAAATAATTTGTACTATTTTAAAATTTGAATTATCAGGAGCTTAAACATGTTAAGTGTTTATAAAGACACTGCTAGGTGCCACCCTATTAGGGTATTTTGTTGAAATCGGATTGTTGAAGTGAAGAAGGTTGATGAAACTATCATGGAACAATCATTATTTTGTGACTGATCTCAAACCTACTACTTGTTAGTGAGACAATTTCTTAATTTGGTCTAAATGCTATCATTTGTTTGATTGATGAAGAGAATTTGAAAAGAAAGTATAACAAGAGAATCTAGAGAAAGGTTGAGTTATTTGGTGTATAAAAGGAGCATTATGACCAAGAAAGACATTGATGATATAGTGTATTGGCTATCTACTTAAGTCTATAATGAAAGTATACCTAAGAAAAAACTAGAAGGAGGCTAAGTAAACAAAAGCGTCTTCCAAGCCTAACTATGTGTCGAGCATTAGGAAAATATAGTAAGTTTTGAGCATCAGGGAAATAATAGTAGTAACTAAGAAAGGAATACTTAGTTGATGTCAAGCAACCCAGTATTGGTCGAGCATCAAAAGACTGTTAATACCAAGTGAATAGTGTGGATGCTAAGTGATAATAAAATGTGTTAGATTAAAGATTTAATAAATCTAAGCCAACAAATTTGATTTCTTGAATTTTGTGAAGCATGTAGAGGATGTCTATAATGAGCTAGTGGCACAAAATTCAAGATAAACCATTTTGAGGAAAATTCAAAGAGGATTGTAGAAGTTTCTAGAAGGGACTAAAATCAAAAAGTGGGTAGATTAATTGAATCTTACCTAAACCTATAATGGATGATTGGGGTTAAGCGAAAAAAACACTTAAATTCTTTAATTATAGAGATAGAAGGCTAAAAGCAATAGTTGTCATGTGCAAGAACATAAGGAAGATAAGAAGTCCAGGGTTTTTCTTCATATGGTAGCTGAATAGAAGAGTCTGCAATTGGCACCCAATGAAAGAAGGCTTAAGAGGTTGAAGGCTTGAAGAGTAAACAAGAAATCAAATATGAAGGGTATGAATGCCAAGAAAAATGTAGTACTAAACCAGAGATTTGTAATCTTCAAGTTAGTTGTCTTTTACTATCAGATCAAGTCCTACTACTACTTTCTAATCATTTTATCAGTTTGGATAAATCCTTTAGATTAAGGTTGACCTAATAGTCATTTGTAAATCCGTTAATAGGGTGAAATTCTAATGGAATGTTCTAAAGTCATCTAAAAAGGCTCACTACTAATAGGGTGATTGAAATCCTTTAACTAGGTCGCATTTAACAGTGTGCATTGTAAGCTTTAATAGGGTTGGCTCCTCACAAAGCTCACTTTAGAAGAGTGAAAATTGGTAGCATGTTACTAGTGATTTTTCCCAAATTGGGTTTCCATTTAAATTACTTGTGCCAAAATGTGTGATTGATTTTGTGGTTTTTCATGTTTACATTTCTACAAATTTATTTTTACATAGGACAGCAATATGCATATGTTTAATATATTGAATGGACAATGCATGCATAAGGATAAGTTGTAGTATTGAAAAGTTTTATTTGTACATTTGGACCTCAGATAATTGATTCATCTATCCCCTCTCAGTTATTCTAAAGTATTCCAACAATTGGTATCAGAGCACTATGAAGAGAAATTTTGAAGGTACTTAAAGCTAAAGATAAAGATGTACAAAAAGGAGGTGCCCAAGTTAAACAAGAAAAACTTTTATGCATGGAAAAGGTTGATGAAGCTACATCTAGGAGGTCTTAGAGATTATGCACAATCAACTATCACCACTAAGCATGTTGATCCAACTGGAGCCTCAACTATTGATCAATTGAAATAGAAGAAAGAACACAATCAGGCAATGTTAGAAATCTCATCTACCCTAAGTTGCTCAGAGTTTGATTATATCAAAGAATGTGATACTACTAAGAAGATGTGTGATGCCCTATAAGTGATCTATGGAGGAGACAAGAATGTGCTAAGAGCCAAAGTTGAAAGCCTTAGAGGAAAAATTGATGAAATAATAATACAAGAGGGTGAGCCTATAGTCCATTATTATGAAAGGATCAAAGATATTTTTAATTCTATTTAAGGATCTGATGGAAAGATTGAAGATAAGACTATGATCAAAAAATTATTGAGAACCCTATTGCTTATCTATGCTATTAAAGTCTCTGCCATACAACAACTAAGGTGTACCCCTAGTAATATGACCCTTAAAGGACTAGTTGGTAGACTCACTACTTTTGAACTTTCAAACTTTGATAATTTCAAATCTAAAAATGTTGAATCTTATTTTAAAGCTAAGCTGACACTAAAAGAGCCTAAAGCTATAAAAAAATTAAAAGACCAAACCTGTTGCAAGTCATAGTGATATAGATGATGAAGAGTTAGAAGAACTGGAAGCATTTTTGGCTAGGAAGTTTTACAAAGGTAAAGGAAAATAAAAAGGTAAGTTACCTATCATATTCTTTAATTGTCACAAGGTTGGTCATATTGTAGCAAGATATCTTGATAAGTCAAACAACAAGAATGAAGACAAATTTAGAGGTAGAAAAGATGATATTAACAAAGGCCACAAGGACAAGGGAAAGAAGGCTTGTTACATTGTTAAAGAAGAATCCAATGATAAATATGAAGATCATGATGATGAAGTTGTCTATGTTGCTATGAAGGATGATTTTGATGAAGATGGGTCAACTACACCAATATCTTAGTTATGTTGGCTTGAATTTTTACTTGCCTAAAATCTTGTTAAAATCTGTGAAAATTAGGAAAAAGTTGCGTTTATCCTTGCTTAGAATTTTTGAAGTTTGTGTAACCCTCATAGAAAAACCCTAAGGGTGAGGTCTTATCTTTTAAGGTCGATTGAGATCATTTCAAATCAATTTGTATTTCAAAAAGGGATATGTGAAAAGCCTTTTATGTTATATCTTTATATCCCTAAGTTTTGAACTAATATTGATTATATTTTTCATGATCTCTTATGTCTTTTAAGTTGTAATATTACAATGTATTTATGATCACAACATCACTCCATTCTTCTCATTAACCCTTTTCAAGGTTGCAAAGAGGAAAAATGGTCTATCTTTCAACTCAGCGTGACTTCGTAGTAGTTAATGATAACATCAGTATTAGAGGTGTGATTGAGCAAAATAATGAAGAGCACATCATTGCAAGTTATTTTTGACTTAAGGAAATTCAAGTGGTGGTGTTGTGATAAAGAGAAAAAGGCTAAGTTCAAGTAGTCATTGCAAGGTCATAGATCATAAAGTGTTAAGGATATCTTAAGTTGTGAATGTGTAAATAGATGGAAAAAAAATGTAGAAATGTCAATGCAACATTGTGGAGGATTAGAAAAACTTTGGAGATTAAGCTGTGAGGATACAAAAAGGTAATGATGGTTAAGACTTAATAGTAAGTGCATCTTTTTAAGCTATTTAAGGAAACCTCAAGTTAATAGAGCAAGGCTATGAAGGTTTATAATCATGCCTTTACAAAGTTACTTGCTAAGTTAAAGGTTTAGGCCACTAAGCAGTGATGAAAAGGAAATAGTCAATTTAGAGCCATGTTCACATGATTGCATGGTTAAGCCATGAAGATGAAGTATAAGTTGTGAAACCATGAAAGATGCCCAGTAGTTAGAAGAAATGCTTATCGCTAGTTTGCAAAGATATAATGCAAAGTGATAAATTAAGTTGGGATGGAGCAATCAAGTTATCATGCAGTTAACTTTTTACATTGTCACAACATCACTTGACTTAATGATTGACTCAAAGTAAAGGTTTTGAAGTATCAAATGCTCAAGATAGCATTGTCACAAGGTTTGATTATAGTTACAATTTTGAAGTTGTGAACCTGTGAAATGAGTTTAGAATAGTTAAGGTCAAAGACTAGCGCAAGTTCACAAAGGTTTACATAAGTTAAAGAAGTAATGTTGTGAACATGAAAACAAAGGAATTGTAGCAATTAAAATTTTTTAGCATACACTTGCATGATTCCATAGAAAAATAGAGTGTTAAGTAGAGATGTTGTCAGATGAAGAAAATGCTAAAGAAAAATGCTTGGCATAGCATCGCATGGTTAGAATGTCGAACATCTTTTCTGGTGGTTGTGAAGAAGTGATAGTAATAAAATATGAAGCATCATGGCATTGCAAGCATGATAGGCATTAAGGGATAAGCAACAGCAAAAGTGCAAAAAATTAGATAAAGATCTCATCAAAAAATCATAATGCCTTGAAAGGTAAAGTAAAATGAAGCTACAAAGGAGCAAATAAAGGCAATTGCAACATCGTAAGCCATACTCAACAGTCAAAGGGATAAGATGTGAGGTTACAAAACATTAAAAAGATAACCCTATTCGCATGGTCATAGCTAGAAACAAGAAAAACATAGAAGTCATGGCGAAGCAGAGATCAATTGGATATCGTAGCGTCGCAATTGTTAGTTTTAAAGACATAAAATTAGTTTTAATAGCTACATCTAAGCTGGATAAAAAGAACATGAGTTGGAAGTATGAAATATGAAAAAGTGCAAATTTTGCCAGCTTTTCTAGAATTGATAAGTTTCCAGTAGGCTGATCTTAAATGCCATTAATGCCATGCTCCCATTGCAGAAAGAGATAAATTCTGAGAGGCACAAAGATTTACTTTACCAATTTCATAATCACTTAAGTTTTCTAAGAGAATCTCGAATAGAAGAGTGATTTCTAGTGAGATTTTCAGCATCTAATATACAAAGTTTATTGAATTGTTTGTAGAAATTGTTCAAAAAGAAGGAGAGTTGATTGCACAAGCAATAATTGAAGAACCAACATCACTAGAAAAAGGCCCTAGCTCATTCATGGAATAATGTATACACATTCTTCCTAGTTCTACCAATGAACATGCTATGAATGATCATGCTTTCAAGGATCCATATGTCTTTTGTAGATATGCAATAGTTCTTGACAAGAATTGATATGAATTTTTTTGGTATTTCTACAAAAATAGAATAGAAAAAGGTACCATTCTAAAACTTTGGGTAAGGAATTTTGGCAAGTTAACCATGCTAGAGGTTTTTTTGGATGTAGACTTGGTGAAGGCCTTAATTAAATGCTACAATTCAGTTAGTAAGTCATTTCATAGGAGAGACAGAAGCATCTTCCTAGCCTTGGACAAAGAGATGTTCATCAAGGCTTTTGACCTAGGAGACCCAATGGAATTGCCTATTAATGTGCATGAGCTAATTGATAATTTTGAAAAGAAGAAGAATTTCTACATGGGTAGAGAAATAACAAGACATATCCCTTCACTTCATAGAAACAAGGGACAGATTGCAAAGAAAAAGGAAGTGGAAAGGATCATGCCTCTTGAATTCTTCCAAAGGTATTTCAAGAATAATTTTAATGGCTTGAATAAGGTCCTAGGTTCAGATGGAACCATGGATGCCTTGGGTGCACACTATGTCATGGCTCTGAATGTTCTAGATCCCAACACAAATGTTGGATATGATTATTTAGCATACATAATTGATAGGATACATGAGGAAATCACTGCTACTCAGCAAGGTCAACTAGAGAGTTTTAGATTCCCATATTTCCCAATGATTATGCGTTTGATCTTGTTCAAGAATGTTGATGTGCTTGATCAAAGCTTCTTCAAGTCTACACAAGAATGGGGAGAAAGGTTACTAGTACAAAGGTGGACAAGAGTGTGGCAAAGGTTTTATTCATACTCCAATGAAATTTTTTTTATAATGATTTTATTTATCCAGTTTTTAAAAGGATAGGAATGGTAATTGAAAGGATTCCTAGAAGTGCTAGAAAGGTTGTTAAACATAAAATGTGTTTTGAGGTTGTTCAACAATTAACACATGATTGGGGAAGTGTATTTTTGTTTGAAGAGTATACTATCATTAGAGTCTATTGATGCCCTCATCCACCTCACATTTTGCCCAAATGTGTCCCTAAAAGGCAAGGAATTGTAGAAGTTTTTTAGCAGTTGATTTCTTTGAATAGAGAATATCTAGGGAAATTGGTCAAGAAATGGACTTTCCTATGTAGATGCACCAAGGTGGGAGACTTTGAGATAGGAAAGGATTTCGTAGAAGAGATTGATGCTTATCTAGGAGCATACAAATTGCCAACTAGACCAGCTAGAAGATATGACCCCTACAATGTAATTAGACATGCATTGAAAAATATGAGAGGCTGTCATTTTCCCCTTGCAAAACCTATGTGGTAAGAAGATGTCATTGTTGATAGGTTGAATGAAGATGTCTACAGGGAAAGGATGGTCAAGTATAGAGACATTGTTAGTTTTGAATAGTAGATGAGAAAATAAAATCCATCCTTCAAGGAATTCTATCCTGAGAAATATTATTGGTCCAAATTAGATAAATCTATGGAGAATTTTGATGAGTTAACATCATAGGTTCCTAAATTAATTTTAAAAAAAGATTAACCCTAAATATTTAGATGATGAGATTGTTGTTGAGGTCACTAATGATAAGGATCAACCTAAAGAAGATTAGACTAAAGAGGACATTCCTGAAAGCTTTGAATGGGTAGAGAAAAGGAAAAAAAAAAAAGACAAAAAATGGTGGAAGTGCCACTAAATGCTCAACAAAAGGCCCTCCAAATTTTTCCAAGGGGTAATAAGCATTTTGATGATATAAGGAGAAGATTTTTGATATTTCAAGCATCATAGGATGAACAGAGGGCCATGAATTTGTAGTTGTAGTTATAGATGATTAATGAAAGAATTATAGAAGCAATTGAATTCCTGAATGATGACAATTTCATCAAGATAAAAGAGTTGAAGAGCTTCCTCTTCAAATCAAAGAAAAATGAATTGTCTCTATAAATGAAGCTACGGGGCTTTGATGAGGTAGTTGCTGGACTTATTTAGAAATTACAAGAGTATGACCTTGCCTTTGAAGCCCTTACTATAGAAGAATCAAGGGACTTGGTGAGAAGAAGTGGAATGATTATTTTCCTTGGATGGGACATCAGCTCTTCTTTCTTGTTGGACCAAATGAGAAGACAAGATAAGTCTATCTCATTTGAGGATAAAAATCAACTTGGTAAATTAAGAGGCTCTCGGTATAACCTAGATGCCCAAACAATGGAAATATGGAGTTTAGCCCCAAAAGACAAGAATCCCACTCTGATGGAGATCAAATCATCCCCTAGAGGGAATGTTATCTTTTGGAATGTATAATCTACTTCTAGTGATAATATTTATGGAATGCATACTTCAATAGCCCTATTGGCTAAAAAAAATGGATACTCTTAAAGCACAACTGGAAGGAGCTTATGAAAAATTCATCAAAACCAGAAGGAGTTATTAGGAGGAAATGATGAAAACATATATCTTGGAATAGAAGACCATCAAGATGGAAATGGGGGTAGTAGCATCAAAGAAAACTATTATAATTGATACAAAGATCCATGATAGAGGTATGCAAATAGATGGCCATGAAACCGAAATAGGAGAGGCATCAAGCCATGCAATGAAGATTGATGAGGGAGATCTAGAAGCAAGAAAGGATAAATAAATTAGAACAATCAAGAATATGTTGATTCACAAAATAAATGCACTGAAAAAAATCTCTCTGAATATGCATAGTAGTTATCTATCAAGCCACAAAGTTGATCTTAACTTGGAATGTGAGTCCTGCTTATTATTTATCAAGGTCCTCTTCAATATCCTCAGTAGGTTCTTATTGGTACTCTCAACTATAATATTACCCTGAGGATAATAATTTTATGAAGTGTTGAGATATACTCTATTCTTCAATGCCCATTTAGTTATTCTTGTTCCCACGAATGCCAAGGCATTGTCAGATATAATGGAGTCATGAAATCCAAATCTATAGATTAGATCATCATAGAAGTTTAGAAGAAAAGTCTCATTTGCCTATTTAAGAGCTATTACCTCGATCCAACATGTGAAATAGTTTGTAGTAGTCAGGATCCATTTGTGACCAACACTAGAACTTGGGTAAATGGGGCCTACAAAATCTATACCCCACTTCATGAATGGCTAATCAATCAAAATAAGATGTAAGGGTAAGGCTGCCAGCCTCTCTTTCCCAGAAAACAATGCACATTGTTAGCACTTTCTAGCCTAGGCATGAGCATCCTTAAATAGATTGGGCCAATAGTACCCATCCCTCATGATTTTATATGATGTTTTTTTCAGAGAAGTGACCTCCTGCATTATTAAATTACTCAAAAAACTTTCTAGTATCATCATTGTTAATACATCTAAGAAGAACTCAATTTATATCCTTTCTAAATAGAAGGCCATCCATTAATATGTAAGGTATAGACTATAATCTAAAATACCTTCTTTTGGCTCTATCAAGTGATGGGGGACACTCTCCTATTTGCAAAAAATGTGTCATATCTTGTAACCACCATTCTTGTTGACCTTGTTGGGGAATGTCCTAATTAGCTAGGATAATTTCTATCATGTCTTCTATAGTTTGAATTCCTCCATTAGCTAACTACTCACATATCCCTTTTCCTCTAATGAGTTTGGTTACTTGAATTTCCACATCATATTCCATGACCCTAGTTATCCAACTAGTTCTTTTCTCATTGAGGTCCTTGCTTAACAAGAACTCTTTCACACTAGGATGGGCCACCATAAGATGAATCCTATTATTAGATACCAAATGTCTAAACCTCTTTATGCTTTTCACCACTACAAGTACATGCTTCTCAATGAAGCTATATCTCTACTCATAATCTTCTAAGACTTTAATAAAGAAAGTAATAGGTTGTTCTATATCTTGATTATTTTACTAAACCAATATTGCAAAAATTTTATCCACACTACCATATGCACACAAGGTGAAATATTTTGAAAAGTTAGGATTTACCAAAGTAGGAGCAAAAAACAATGCTTCCTTTATCACATCAAAACTATGCTTATCTTCTTTTGACCAGCTAAAAATGGTATTCTTCTTAAGCATTGAGGTCAATGGATTTAACAGGTTAGCAATATCTAGAATAAAGCATCTAACAAAGTTGATTCTCCTAATGAAAGTTTGTAATCTCTTCTTATTATGTGGCAAAGGAAATTCTAGGATGACTGCAACCCTCTCAAGATTAATGGTGATGCCTTATTTGGATATAACATATCCCAATAACTTCCCCTCATACACAACAAACACATACTTCTTTGGATTGAGGGATATGCCAAATTCCCTACATCTCTCTAAGATTTGTCTCAAATGTTCAATATGTTCCTCAGCACATTTGGAGAAAATAGTGATATCATACAAAGAGATAAGTACAAATTTGTATATCAAATTGTTGAAAGCCATCTCAATGGCCTTTTGGAAAGTTTATCTTGTATTAGATAGGCCAAAAGGAATCCTCTTATAAGCCATGGTACCCCATATGGTGGTGAATGCAGTCTTGAACTGGTCTTCCTTTTTAACTAGAATGTTATTATAGCTAGAATATCCATCGAGGAGTGAAAACCTTTCTAAATCTAAAACATATTAGAGCATCTGCTCTATAGATGGAAAAGCTTGATGGTGATGTAGGAGCATCTTGGGATTTCCTTGTAATCTTGCACATTTTCTTTATTTTGTCAGTTGCTACTAAGTTCCAGTTGCTTTCGAGTTCCAGTTTCTAGTTGCTACCAAGCTCCAATCGCTACTGAGTTCTAGTTGCTATCGAGTTCTAGTTGTTATTGAGTTCCAGTTGCTACTGAGTTCTAGTGTCTAGTTGCTACTGAGCTCTAGTTGTTGTCAAGTTCTAGCTACTACTAAGTTCTTGTTGCTACTGAGTTCCAATTGCTACCGAGTTCTAATTTC
Source organism: Cupressus sempervirens (assembly GCA_028749045.1). NCBI lineage: Eukaryota > Viridiplantae > Streptophyta > Pinopsida > Cupressales > Cupressaceae > Cupressus > Cupressus sempervirens. Next base: position 787,245,411 of record CM053786.1, read on the forward strand.
TAGTTGCTACCAAGCTCTAGTTACTACCAAGCTCTAGTTACTACCAAGCTCTAGTTGCTGCCAAGTTCCAGTTGCTACCAAGTTCCAGTTGTTAGCGAGTTTTAGTTGCTACTAAGTTCTAGTTTCTAGTTGCTATCAATTTTGTACTTGCTACCATGTAATCCCTTTGGATGCCGAGCTTGTGTGGATGTTAAGTGCTAGTTTTGGAAAGCTTTCTTTTGCTAAGTAATCTGTGTCTGGTTCCTATTTGGGTTAACTTTGCTCACATTTAATTTTGGTATAGGTAGTTATATTTGCTGAGAGCTAACTTGTGGCTTCTCTATGTTCTAGAATGTTTTTTAAGTCATTTTGGAAAATATAAATAAGGTTTTTAGGCTTAGAGTTAGGTAGATTTGAGAGAAGATAGAAGAATAGGGATATATGTCTGGAAATACAAATTTAAAGCTAGATCGTTGATCTAGAAATTGTATTTGTATCTGGCCATAACCCAGAAGGCCTTACAGCTGGGCATGTATGAAGATATTTTGATGAATCAATAAAGGTTTTTTTGCTCTTCTTCCTTCTTTAGTGGTTGTTTCTTGTGATTGCTTTTGTTGTGTTAACTCTTGCATGGTAGTTTGGATAGCTAGGTGAGCCTTTGGCCCTAGTTATTCACCCTTTTCCTATGTTAGTTGGTATCAGAGCTTCAGGTTCATCCTTGTGAAGATAGGATTGTGTACAACCTTAATTTGGATTTGGTTGTAGGGTGGAAAATCTGAGGATTTTACCTATAACTTGTAGAGGGTTATGATCTTCCAAGAACTTGATTTGTAAAGATTGTTCATGGTAGAAGATATGTTGAGGATGCTATATTGGATCAATTAAGAAAAATTATAGCCAGATTAGATGTTGTGGAGACAACCTAGAGGAGAGGAGCACATCTTTATGATGTAAGTGATGATGAAGCAGCAACACCAAACCCTAATTAAGAACCTAAAGAAGATCAAGATGAGGAGAGATTGTTGCAAATATTGTGTAGGGAAAATTCAAAGCTTGTTGTAGAAGTTGTTGCTTATGATGGAAAATTAGATACCAATGCTATGTTGGATTGAATCTCTGATATGGAGAAGTGCTTTGAGTATGAAAACACTCTTGATAACAGAAAGGTGAAGATTACAATCACTAGGCTGAAAGGTCATGCATCACTATGGTGGGAGCACTTGCAAACTGATAGACAAAGGAGAGGAAAAGAGAAGATCAAAACTTGGCCAAAGATGGTCAACAAGGTAAAGAACAAATTCCTTCATGTTGATTACCAAGTTAGCTTGTTGAGAAAGATGAAAAATTTGAAGCAAAAAGACATGACTGTGAAAGAATATACAAAGGAATTGTATAGATTGGACATCAAATATGGACATGTGGATGATGATGTTGAGAAAATTGCAAGATACATTAATGGATTGAGATCTGGAATTCAACATGAAATAAGTTTTTTGAAGTTGGAAAGTGTAGAAGAAGCATATCAATATGCCTTGAAAGCTGAGGAAATCTTGACAAAGAAGCATGAACAAAGACAAAGAGGTAGAGGTGGTAGATTCCAAAGAGGTAGAGGTAGATCTTAAGGAGAAAATGGTAGATCTGATAGTTCTATGCAGGATAAAGGAAAATTTGAAAGGAAGAATGATGACAAAGGCAAGACCGAATGGAAAAGTGGTAATTCTTACCAAGGAGGCACTAATTCTTACCGAGGAAGAGGAAATTCTTATTCTAGAGGTGGATTTCATGGTAATTGTTTCAGATGTGGTAAAGAGGGACATAGATCTTTTGAATGTAGATCTTTTGAAAGTGAGCAGAATAATAGAAATGCTATGATTCAAGAAGATGATGAGGGTTCACCAAGTGGACTTGAGGCTAGAGAAAATTTGATGGTGAGAAGAACCTATATTAAGGAGAAGTCTATTCAACGCAAGATGTAAGATGGCTGGAAAATACTGCAAAGTTATCATTGATAGTGGAAGCTCTACAAATCTAGCATTAGAACAGTTGGTTACAAAGTTGCAGGTTCAGAGGCTGAAACATCCCAAACCTTATCATGTTTCATGGATCAAAGATGAGCATAAAATATTGGTAAGTGAGCAATGCCTTGTAAAATTCAAAATTGTACATTACTTTGATGAAGTTTTGTGTGATATTATGCCCATGGATTGTTGTCATATTTTGTTGGGTAGACCTTGGCAATATGATAGATATGTTGTACATGATGGAAGATTGAATCAATATACTCTTTGGGTAAATGGGAAGAAACAAACATTGTTGCCTTTGATTGGAAGTCCAGATGAGGTGAATTTTACTACTATGAAAATTTTCATGGTTAATGGGAAAACATTTGAAAAGGAAATGAAAAGGAACCAAAAAAAAATTTCTATAATTCCTAGAGGACCGAGTTGTGTGCTAGAAAACAATGTTAGCCGAGTACCAGTCAGTGGTGATCGAGTGACAGATGGTAGTATTGACCGAGTACTGGAAGAAATAATAGAGTTACTAAATGAGTATAAAGACATTATTGCTAATGATATCCCAAATTTTTTACCTCCTGTAAGAAGCATAAGTCATTATATGGATCTGATTCCTGGAGCTAGTTTTCCAAACAAAGCACCATATAGATTGACACCTGTAGAGAACGAAGAACCTAACAAAAAAGTGCTTGAGTTGTTGCAAAAATTTTTGATTAGAGAAAGCTTGAGTCCATGTGCTATACCTACTATATTAGCACCAAAAAAGAATGGAGAATGAAGAATATGCACTGATTCCAGAGCTATTAACAAAATCACAGTGAAATATAGGTTTCCTATGCCAAAGATGAATGACAGATTATTTGAGTGGAGCAAAGTATTTTACAAGGATTGATTTGAAGAGTGGTTATCATCATATCAGAATCAAAGAAGGTGATGAATGGAAGACTTCTTTCAAGACAAAATATGGTTTGTATGAATGGTTGGTTATGCCTTTTGGTTTGACTAATGCACCTAGTGCTTTTCTTAAGTTGATGAATGAAGTTATGAAAAGATTCTTGGGTAAGTTTGTGATTTTTTATTTGGATGATATTCTAATATTCAGCAAGACTAAGGAACAACATCTTGAGCATATTAGATGAGTATTGTAGAGTTTGAAGGAGGAAAAGTTACTAATTAATCTGAAAAAGTGTTCTTTTATGCAAGAGGAGATTGTGTATTTGAGATTTGTGATTTCAGCTGATGGATTGAAGATGGATCCTAAGAAGGTTAAAGTAATTTTGGAATGGCCTACACCTAAGAATGTTGGTGAGGTAAGATCATTTCATGGTTTGGCTAGTTTTTACAAAAAGTTTGTAAAGAATTTCATTCCTATTTGTAATGCTATGACTGAAACAATGAGGGGAGATAAAAAAGAATTCAAGTAGGTGCATGGAGCTGATAAGAGTTTTGAGACTTTGAAACAAAAAGTTGCTAAATTACTTGTATTAGCTTTGTCTAATTTCAACAAAGTATTTTAAGTTGAATGTGAAACAAGTGTTAATGCAATAGGAGCCATATTAAGTCAAGAAGGTAAACCCATTGCTTTCTTTAGTGAAAAGTTGAATGATGCTAAAAGGAAATATTCTATGTATGATCAATAACTTTATGCTATTGTTCAAGCCTTGAAGAAATAGAGACATTATTTGATTCCTAAAGAGTTTGTGTTGTATACTGATCATAAATCTTTACAATACTTGGGAAGTCAGCATAAATTGAATCAAAGACATATGAAGTGGGTTCAGTACTTGCAGAGTTTTACATTTGTGATCAAGCATAAGAGTGGAGTTACTAATAGAGTTTCTAATGCATTGAGTAGAAGACATTCTTTGTTGACTGAAATGAAGGTTGAAGTTCTTGATTTTGATGAAATGAAAGAATTGTATGATGCTGATCCTAATTTTTCTAAGGTGTGGAGAAAGTGCAAAGCACCAAATCTGATAGATCACATAAGTAAGTATGATCAATATTTCATTTAAGAAGGTATGTTGTTCAAAGGTATTTAGTTGTGTATTCCTAGAAGTTCTATGAGGTTGAATCTGATTAAGGAAAAGCATAGTGGTGGATTAGTTGGACATTTTGGAATTGATAAGACATTAAGTTTGCTGAAAGAGAAGTATTATTGGCCACAAATGTATAAGGATGTTCAAAAATTTATAAAGAGTTGTGGAGTTTTTCAAGTTGCAAAGGGAGTCAGTCAAAATATTGGTTTGTATACACTATTACTATTCCTGAAAAACCTTGGACTGACATTAGTATGGATTTTGTTCTTGGATTGCACAAGACAGTGAAGGGGTATGATTCTATATTTTTTGTAGTGGACATATTTTCTAAGATGGCTCATTTCATACCATGTAAGAAGACATTAGATACTGAGCATGTTGCTAAAATTTTCTTTAAAGAGATTATGAGATTGCATGGATTACCAAGAAGTATTATTTTTTATAGAGATAGTAAGTTTGTTTGTTATTTTTGGAAGACTTTTTGGAAGAAGATGGGTACCGAATTGAAGTTTAGTTCTACATTCCATCCACAAGTAGATGGATAGATAGAGGTTGTGAATAGGAGCTTAGGAAATTTGCTAAGATGTTTAGTTGGGAATAAGCCAAGCAATTGGGAGACAGTATTGGCACAAGCTAAATTTGCATATAATAATTTTGTGAATAGGAGTATAGGGAAGACACCTTTTGAGATTGTTACTAGAATGCATCCTAGAGGTATATCAGATTTGAGAGATGTTGTTGGTGAAGAAAAGAGAAGCACTGCAAGAGAAGAATTTTCTAATTTTATGCAATCTTTGCATAAGGAAGTGCAGTTGAGGTTGGAACAAAGTAATCAGAAGTATAAGGAGAATGTTGATCAGTCTAGAAGACACCATGATTTTCAAGTTGGTGATGAGGTGATGGTTCATCTGAAGAAAGGAAGATTCCCAATTGAAACATACAGGAAGCTGAAGATGAGGAAATTTGGACCTTGTAAGATCTTGAAGAAGTTTGATAGTGGTAATGCTAATGAAGTTGAGTTACCTGATGACATGGATATATCTCCTATATTCAATATTGCTGATTTGTATAAGTATCATGAGTCAAATGATGAAGTTGTTGTACCTTATGATTATCCTAAGAAGCAGATTGAAGAAGTTGAATAGATATTGAGTCAAAGAATTTGTAAGAGCACAAGAGAAAAATATTACTGTGAGTATTTGGTGAAGTGGAAGAATATACCTATAAATGATGCTATATGGATTTCTCAATCTGAGCTGGATTCAGCTCAAGTTGTGACACTTGCATGATTCAGGAGAATCATTTTCTCCAACCCTAGTTTTCTGATGCAAGATCATCCTATGTTTTCCTTGTAATCATGCATATTTTCTTCATTCTATCAGTTGCTACCAAGTTTTAGTTTCTATTGAGTTCTAGTTTTGAGTTGCTACCGAGCTCCAGTTGCTATTGAGTTCTAGTTGCTACTGAGTTCTAGCTGCTATTGAGCTCTAGTTTCTACCGAGTTCTAGTTTCTAGTTGCTACCAAGCTCTAGTTCCTACCAAGCTCCAATTGCTATGGAGTTCAAGTCACTATCAAGTTCTAGTTGCTACTGAGCTCCAATTGCTGCCAAGTTCCAATTGCTACCAAGTTCCAGTTGTTACCAAGTTCTAGTTGCTACTGAGTTCCAATTTCTAGTTGCTACTGAGTTTGGAGTTGCTACTATGTAATCCCTTTGGATACCAAGCTCGTGTCGATGATGAGTGCTAGTTTTGGAAAGCTTTCTTTTGTCAAGTAATCTATGTCTAGTTCCTATTTGGGCTGACTTTGCTTGCATTTAATTTTGGCATAGGGATTTATATTTGCTAAGAGCTAACTTGTGGCTTCTCTATGTTCTAGAATGTTTTATAAGCTATTTTGGCAAGTATAAATAGGGTGTTTAGGCTTAGAGTTAGGTAGATTTGAGAGAAGATAGAAGAATTGGGATATATATCTGGAAATGCAAATTTAAAACTGGATCGTGCATCTGGAAATTGTATTTGTATCTAACTGTAACCAAGAAGACCTTACAGTTGGGCATGTATGGAGGTATTTTTATGAATCAATAATGGTGTTTTTGCTCTACTTCCTCCTTTGGTGGTTGTTCCTTGTAATTGGTTCCATTGTGTTAACTCTTGCAGGGTGGTTTGGATAGCTGGGTGACCCTTTGGCCCTAGTTATTCACCCTTTTCCTATGTTAGATGGTCCTTCAATAATACCCTATTTAGATCTCTAAATTCAATACACAACACTAGGCCTCCATTCTTTTTTCTAACAGGAACTAGATTTGATACCCAGCTTGTGTGTTTGATAGAGAATATTATTCCACTCTCAATAAGCTTGAATACCTCCTTTTGCATTAAGTGTTCCCACTTTGGATTAACAAGCCTTTGATTTTTTGTTATGGGTTTGGAAATGGGTTCCAACTCAATTTTATGTTGGGCAAGGCATGGATCAAATCCTTTAAGATCAACATAACCCTAAGCAAAAACATCATTATATTCTTGGAAGATTTGGACATAAGACTGCCTCTCTTTAGCAGGAATTGCTTTCCCAAAATTTAATTTCTTTCCATCTGCAATCTCAAGATCTTCATAATGATCCTACTAAACTACCAAGCTAATCTTATTCTTCTTGAATTTGTCATTAGTGTTAAAGATAGACTCTAAAGTGACCAACCCCATGGGTAGTTTATTCAAGTTTAGTTGTATAACCTGATCATAATATTGTTCTTGCACCTTTCATTGGTTAAATGTTGAATGCAGGTCTTCCTCAAGTAGAAAATTCAAGATTTGGTCATCACTATTAAAGACTTGCCAATTGACATTATTGTCAGGTATGGAGGGCCTAACCACAAATTCAATATTTTTTTTACATATTTGCTAATGTTTTCAACTATATCAAATTGTGCCCCTACAGCAGCTAACCTATCAGCATGATGATTCAATTTCCTAGGGATAGAAACTATGTTAAAAGCATCAAATTCCTCAATTATATCCCAAACTCTTTATTTATAGCTCTTTAACTTATCATTTTTGGTCATGTGCAACCCTCTCACTTGGTTGATAGCTAACTCACTATCACCAGTATTTTTATGCATTTTACACCTCTCATTCTGGCCCATTATAATCCTTAGATTATCCCTTCATATTCAATTATATTTTTGGTGCATGTAAAACTAAAAGGAAAGGTTGTATAATACTTATCCCTCTGAGAAAAGATCAGCATTGCTCCTCAAACTAAACCATTCTTGCTCCTAGAGCCACCAGCATATAATTCCCAAACCTTATTTTGCTACTTAAGATTATCAGTTGTATTTTTTATAAGTTTTGGTATTACTAGCCCAACTTCCTAGAAGACATAATTCCCTAGAACAACATCTATAATATCTTTAATGCCGATGTCATTGGTCTTATTTCTTGAGGAGATTTTTTTCACCCACTCATCTAGTAAGACTTTAGGGATACCATCAACTTGCATATTTGTATCTTGGGCAACAAGATCTTCCTTTTCATCAAGTGCAATACAATTAGAATTGATCACACTAGGTGTGTAAGATTCAATTTCATCTTTGGCAAGTAACTCAAACCTAATTGTTACTTTGGTTCCATATTTGATCCTAAATAGCATATGAGACCAATCTACTAATAGATAGCCTTCTATCTTGGTTGTGAATTCTCTTGACAAGCAAAGGAAAAAATATGGGGGAAAATCTATCACAAAAATATCTTGGGGAATAGAAAAGGTAGGACATGAATGGAGTGTTAGGCTTGTGTTCTTTATGTTACCTAAGGTTTTAAGACATGAACCATCTAATTGGACCATACCCTTTTCCAAGGGTTCATATTTTAAACCTAGGTGGTCTTATATCTTCTTGGGCATGACAGAGCTTGTAGCCCCACTATCCACCATACAATTATGCACCAAATTGTTTACTATAATTAGTGAAACATAAAATGGTGGAGGCTTAACACCCTTGTCTGAGGTTTGACTTCTTTTATTGTTTTCATCTTAGGTATCAGCTCCTTGATTTGTAAATACACCCTTCAAAGGCTCATAAGCAACTTGGCTTGGAAAATCCATTGCCAAAGCTTCCCTCACCAAGTTAGCTTATCCTAGAATGGATATGAAATCCCACATGGACATGGTGATACTCATTCTTTTCATATTTTGTACAATGTTAAATGGCACAGTAGCATGCATCCTTGTTTAAACTTTAGGAACAACAGGGTGTACTAGCTATTAGGGATGTTTGTGAGCGGCAAGAGGACTACTTCATTATTGTTTTTTCCTTACTTAAACTAAAGATGGATCTTAAATTGGTACATCTTTACTTTTCCCTACATCATTTTCTAGGGCACTTTTCTTTGCTCTACTGTAGACACCACTTGTGATATTATCTCTATTCACTCACAGTGTTCTTCCACTTTCCAGTTCATGAATGTAGTATCCATAGGGGGGACCTCTAGTTACCTATGAACATCAAAATCAGATGTAGGTTGTGAACTAGAAGCACCTTGAAAGATTAAGTCTTGATTCATCATTCCATTGGAGCATGTAGCCTAATTATGTTATTGATTACAAAGGTAGCACCACTTGTATTCTACTACTAAGTTATTTTGAGCAGGGACCATATCTCTGATAGTATTTGGAGGAGGGGCAGTATTTAGATGACTTGGATTATAAGGCCTAAAATGTCTTTGATTATAGTTTTACCTATTAGGTTGGTATTGACTCTAAAACTGCTACTAAACAGGTTGGTTTGATGTTTGATTTTGAGGTTGGGATGGATGTCTAGCTAGTTATCCTCCCTTTTTAATATTCACTACCTTGTTTGTAAGGATTTTCCTGAGACTTTCCATTCTTTTCTAGCTATTTCTTAGCTCATACAGTTCTGATGAAGGACCTATAGTTGCTATTTCCTGGCATGGAGTGGTTGGTAATGGGTTAAAAGGTGGTATTTCTCGAGGTGTGTTAGGTTGGATATTTGGATATATAGGCATTGAAAGCCTAGGAGAAATTTTACCCACTTGAATAATGCTATTCTCAACTCTTATGGCTAATTCATAACCTTGTGGTAATGAGTAACATCCCATACATTGTATCATAATAGAGATATCACTATTCAAGCTTCTTAAATAGTACAGAAAAGCATGCTCTTTTGAAGGCCTTACCTAAACTAATATTCTACTCCATGTTCTTTGAAATCTGTAATTAAAATCCATCTTCTCATGAAGAGCTATTTTGATGGTTGTGAGTTTCTCAACTAGAGTCAGAAAGTCTAATTTGTCTTCAAAGTTTTTTGTTAGGACATCTCCCAATGCATCTCATGAAGTGATTTAGCCCATAGCAAGGCTTCAAAACCATTACAGAGCTTTCTCTTTGAATTAGGCTATAGTCATCAACCTTAAAGAAACATCCTCCTATGTGATATGATGCATGTTACATAGTGTAGCAACATTTCTAATATGCTCAAAGATTTTCATCAGACCCTCTCCAGTGAAGTTTGGTATAAAAATTTGGTTTGTTAGGGGAATATCATGATGCTGAGTAAAGAGTAGTGGACTTTATTGGTTGAAAGGAACAAAAGAAAATTGTCTTTTCATTGGTTCTTGAAAGATTCTTCTTCTTGGGACAGCTATTTGCATCATAACAACAATAGGACTTGATAGTGGAGGAGTAGATCAAGCACTTCTTATTTGAATGATGGTATCCTAAATTCTTTTAGCTATTCTACATTTCCTCCTAGGTGGGGATAGTTCTCTATATTCAAAACTTGTAGAGCTACTTCTTGTTTGTACTTTTCTCATAAATCATATGCACTTGTCTCTTTCCAGAGTTAGAGTTGCTAGGTGTGTATAATCTATGCCTCTACACAGGTTGATTCACTATTGTACACACCAATAGTAGCAAGAAAGTAATCAAGAAAAGACAGAAAATACTTTTCTCTCAGTCCCATTAGGCGTGCTAGAATTGTTATCTCTAAAAGTTGTGCCTATGACTAGGTTCTAACTTAGTCAAATGAGAAACATGGAAACACACCTAGGGAGTGGGAAGTACCTAAGTTAGGAGTGAGTCTCTGGGTTATAGGTTGGCTCCTCTTGATGTTTCACTTATTTACTTCTTCAAATAAGATAATAAAATTGAAAGAGAAAGGGATAGAAGGATTTCTTGGAAATAATTATTGTAAAGGTAAAAGGAGGTGATACACCTGATGATAGGATGAAGATACTGCTGGCCTGACTTGATGGAACACTTCTAGATAGCTAACAAGAACTCAATATTGCAAAGAATCATCCACATATAAATATTTCACAAGGATACAATTCAAATAAGATGTTAAAGGGAATGCTAACATTTACAATGTCACAACTTGAAGGAAAGCAGAGTATCTTGACTTGCAACCTAAATGAACAAATCAAATCTCACTTATAGTTAAAACTAAGATAGAATCTAGGGATTCAAATATTAAATCTCAATAAATTCTATAAAATTAGAAACTTAAGCAACAAGTAGACATAATAAGGGTTCTAAGACTATTCCTTCATTTAGATTTCAAAGGTCATTGAACAACATTCATCCAGATTGATTGTAAAAAAGAAGTGATGTGCTAAAAAAAGTATGAAGGACTCTTAAGAGATCTTGACAATGTTATCTTGCATAAGACTTCAAAAATGCTAGCCCTTTCTCCACATCTTGGGAACCCTTAAATAGACCAAGATTGCAACAAGCTTCAGATGGAAGGGGCACCTGTCAGAAAAAAAATGGAAGAGTAAAAAAAAGACATTTCAGAGAATTACATTCACATTTAAGTTTCACATCTTCCCATTATGGATAACACTAGGAGAATAAGAATTAACTATAAGGTGCTGCATTTCATGGAGTACCTTAACTACCCTTTTCTTCTTGTTGTGTTCAAAGATCAAATCTACAACCACCCCCATCAGCATAGCAATAAAATTTGCAGCTATATTTAAGAAAAAATCATATATTTCTTGGTGATCATCCCATGGAAGTGATCTAATCCAATCTCCCCCATTCCTATACTCAAATAAAAATAAAATATTCATTAAAATTGGGTTGTTCAAACCACCAACCCATCCCTTTAATCAATGCCAACCCCCACCACTTCATTTTTGTATTGATATTGTGCCACCCTAGGGGAAAAATTTAATTGACTACCAAGACATATCCACATGTTACAATATGATAGGCCAGGAATGCCACCGTTTAGTTGATTTCACAAATGATTGTCCAACAAATTCATATATATAATAGTTAAAAAGTCAACATTAAACTTTGACTCCTGACCTTATGACATACTAGAGAGGAAAACCCTTCATAATATCTTACAATGAGGACCCCATCTTCACGATCCTACAATCATCAAAAATCTTCTTTATATTGTAGCATCGCGAGCCTATAAAATAACTCTACAACCATATGAAAAAACCTATATCATAGCATATGAACATGCTTTTTGCCTCCTACAACCTTATGATCACCCTTTTCCTTCACTAACATAGCATTAGTAGTTTTAAATTTAATCTTCATAATCTCACGACAAATAGCAATCGTAAGATTGTAACTTGCATTAATAGCCCCCAAGATCTCTAGACATACCGCCTATCATAGTACCAGAGACTGAAATCTTTATCGATCAATACTCCTCTAAAAATTGAGACTCGTGATGCTACAACAACAAGAACTCATAAGACTAGGCCCACCTAGACATGTGTCACCTCCTCGCTTTGTTGCTATAGATAACAAATGCACAAGTCCACAAAGTGACAAAGCAACATCCATTGGATCAACTGAGATCTACAAACATCAAAAGTTGAGATTTGTTTGGCATAGTCAACTCCTTTGGCCAGTCATGCATTACCATGTCATCAAATTTGCTTTGATCCTTTTATTACTATGTAGCCAGAGCCTTTATTCTGACACCACCTAGACATGTGTCAACATGTCACTATTTCATTATAAGTACTGACCCTAGAATTCTCCAAAGTAGCAAAGTGACAACCCTTGACTTGTTAAAAGATCAAGGGCCCTCCTAATTTTTTATTTTGTGACATAAAATGGGACCTGCAAAACTTAAGGGTTATAATAAAATTTTGTGTAACCATAAGACATGTGGATTTTATAGAATTAAAACCTAGGGATATAATGATAAAGCATGGTCAACTTTTTATGTATCCCCTCATTGCATGGGCATAAATGAGTCAAAAAAAAATCACCACCCTAAGAAATATGACTGGTCAACCCAAGCCAATTTTTTGCATGGTGACAAAAATCAATAACAATAACCTTTTGTAAACACCAAAAAAATGATTAATAAAGTAAAGGATCTAAATGGTTTCTTTGGTGGCAAAATGTAGCTGATTTAAAATAAGATGAAGGGAATTGCTACAAGTACACCTAGTTTTGTGCCTCCAATTTTGGATAGTGATGGAAAGATGAAAGATTGGGTAGAGTGGTCATCTTCTCTTGAAAATATTCTTGATCATCCTAGGTTTATAGATTTTTGCAATAATGAGGCAAGTGTTATGGAAGTATATAATATGATTGATGTGTTTTACAAGATAGATCTAGAGATGTCTAAGATAACTATTGAGGTCAAGGCAATAACAAATGACAAGTGGTTCAAATTCTTAGATGAATTGGATATAGTCATAAATTCCACCTGGCCAGATGTAGATACAAATATTACTATATGGGAATTCATTGCTAACATTAAAGCCCTACCATCCGATGAAAATTACTAGTATAATAAAAGGGTTCAGTGAAGATGCAATTAAAGGCATAAGGAATAGAGAATAGGCATGCATAGACACAAGACTTGATGACAAATAGAATTTTCCAAAGTTTTGCAACTGCAATCTAGAATTTTAATCAAGTACAGATAGTATTTTGTATTATAATCGAATAAAAATTATCTTTGTATTTACTTTCCAATTGAATTTTGACAAGTGTCCTCCCATCTGAAGCTTGTTTCAATCCTTCCTATAAAAGGAGTTCCAATATGTGGAGTTGAGTTCTAAAATCCATGTAATTTTTAGTGTTATGCTATTTGCATTCGGTCTAGTCAGTCTTTGTGTCAAATTTTTGTGATGTATTCATCTGCAAATCTAAGAATACAAGTGAACATTGAATGATAACTTGTCATGTCTTGAAGTATTTCTAAGTTTACATCAGTATTGTATGAGTTTCAAGGAGAATTAATACAAAGGGAATGTTCAGCTATATCTATTTTCTCTAAATTTTGTCTCTATTTTTATGTGTTGGTTATGTTGGGATTGTATGAGAAAGATTTATTCAAATTAATGCAACTAGGATAGGTTGTATACAAGGTATTTTTTAGTGGCTAATATTCACCAATTGGCAAGTAATTTGGCTAATAATTTAAGATTTAAGGAAACCTAAATTGCCACATTTTTATAAAATTAGTTCTAAAATGTTTAAAATTGCTCAACAATTTATTTTATTAAAAAAACTAAACTCAAAGATTCACCAAAATATATGATACATGATTATATTTGATTCACCAAAAATTAAAATTAATTCACTAATAATTATCATAATTATTAGTTATTTTAGGGATATATCACCAATATTTTGTTTTCGCTATTGATTTAAAAAATAAATTAATAATCCTCATAATATTCCATGGGATAAATAATGTTCAATTTTGATTTGTAAATTTCCATGGTGATTCATGAACTTCCTATTATTATTGAGATTTACCAATATTTTCTACAAAAAAATTATGATTCTAAAATAATTGCCATTATAAATAATATTTAATATAAAAAATTGAGAGATTCGCCAATGGAAATAATTTTTTTTTTGAAAATAATGAAAGATTCACCAATATTTTATATCTTTTTCTGGAGAGGGGTTTCTTAAAGTTTACCCTAGTTGTATATCAATTTGTGGTTGCTTTTAATTAAAACAATTAAGTAAATGCTTCAATGAATTGGTAGGATTTCCAATTATATAAGAAGGATATTCATAAGAATGAGGTTTAGGGTTAATTGTTGATATAATTGATTGTAAGACAATTAATTTGGTCAAAGTTTGTTGAGTAGACTTTGAATACCAATGGATAGGGCACTTATCATTTATTCAATTGCATATTAAAGAAATCATGGGGTTGCATGATCATAAATTTAAATTCGAATCAATCTTTACTTTGTTGTATGAAGAGTTTAATTGTTGGTCAGTACTTGGCTACAATAAATCTTTGTGTGTTATAGTTAGTTGTTGTAACCAAGAATTATTTGTAAAACCAAGAAGAATTGTGACCATTATCTACTATACGGGATAAATAAGAAGAAAAAATATCAATGAGTGAGTGAAGTGTAAGGAAAATATAAATTATCTAGTCATTTCATCCCTAAGGTGCACCCGCCTTGGTCCTACAGAGCCAAAAGAGTGGAGAATCCTTGATATTCTGTTGTAGTTGGTCCAGATCTGAAGAAATTCATGTTGTATATAGGAAGTAGCTAACCCTTAGGCTTGTATTTGTCTTATAAACCCTAGTATCAAGTATTTTGTTGTCTAGTAGTTTTAAAACACCAACAATGTGAACAAAAGTGATAGATGGATCATTGACAGTGAATGTTCACATCACATGACTAGACAAAAAAGTAAGTTCATTACCCTTGAGTATTACAATAGAAATGGTATTAGATTTGGTAATGATGCACCCTGTCTAATTAAAGTAAAATGATCAATAAGATTGATAGATAAGATCATGTGTGACAATGCTAACTATGTGGAGATTAGATCTATGACACTGAAGTTAAACTAATTGGAAGTGGAGATCAGTATCAATAAGATGAAAAGAGTCAGAGGTTTGCCAAAACTAAAAAAATCTAATAATGTAATTTGTAAACAATGTTAGTTCGGAAATATGACAAATTCTAGTCTTAAAGTAAGACTCATACCTCAAAATAATTCTTGAATTAGTTTATACTAATTTATGTGGACCAATTGATGTGCAAAGCTACAAAGGTGACAAGTACATTATACTATTTGTTGATGATTACTCAAGAATGATGACAGTGATGTTCTTAAAAGAAAAATATAATTATTTTCAAATTCTTAAGTGGTATTAGGCAAGAGTTGAAAAGGAAACTAGTAAGATCTTGAAATTCTTGAGATCTAATAGAGGTGGAGAGTTTACATCAAATGAGTTTGAAAACTTATGTAATGATAGAGGAATCAATAGACAAATGTATGCACCTAGGACCCCTCCACAAAATGGGATTGTTGAAAGGAAGAATAGATCTATAATGGATTGTGCTAGAACACTGATGATGGAGAAGAATGTTTCTTTGAAATACTAGAGAGAAGTTGTCATTACAGTTGTCTATACCTTGAACTGAGTACAAGTCAAGAAAGGTACAAATTCCACACCTTTTGAATTATAGTATGGATACTCACACGATGTCAAATATTTTAAGGTATTTGGAAGCAAGTGTTACATTCTTAAGGAAAATAGAAAAAGGTAAACTTGATGCTAAAAGTGAAGAAGGTATATTACTAGGCTATCCCACAAGAAGTAAAGATTATAAGTGTTTAAATACTAATGCTAACAAAGTTGTGGAAAGTGAAAATGTTAAGTTTGATGAATATACTAAAGTATCATGAAGATGAACCAAATGAGGAACATGAAAGCTATAAAACCTTCATGCACTACTATGAAGACATGAGTTTTGATGATGATAACTCTACAAACCATGTTGTTAATCAACAAGAATCAGTGATTGTTGAGTCACATATAATGGATGTTGAGTTGCAGTCAGGAGCCAAGTTGCATTAAAGAGCCAAGTTACAATCAAAAGTTGAGGTACATTATGATACTAAGATTAGTGTAGATGAAAGGAATGTCAAGTTACCTAATAGAGAAGTGCACAATGATTTTGAAATTGACAGGCCCATTGTAGAAAGAAGAGCAAAACAAAGATTGTCAAAGTATTTTTTGAAGACATCACCCTACTAGAAAAATCATTGGAGAGAAAGAAAATAGACCAATTACAATGAATATATTGAGAAATGATACATGTTTTTTAAGCATGCATGATCCTAAGTCAGTTAAGGATGCATTAGAGAATGAAGACTGAAGTAAATCTATGAAAGAGGAGATTGATCAGATTGAGAAGAACAAAACATGGACTCTAGTACCCAGATTAGAGAGCAAGAATGTCATTGGAACCAAGTGGGTGTATAGAAACAAACTGAACAAATTAAATGAGAATGGTGAAGTCACAAGGAATGAGGAAAGGTTAATTTTCAAGGGATATGCACAAGAAGCAATTTGACTATGGAGAGATATTTTTCCCAATTGCAAGATTGGAAGGAGTAAGAACTCTACTTGCATACTTTGTATACAAAGGTTTTAAAGTTTATCAAATGGATGTAAAGTCATCATTTCTAAATAGTATACTAGAAGAGGAGGTTTCAATAGAACAACTAGAAGGATTTTTTGATTCAAAAAACAAGAATACAGTATGTAGATTGCACAAATTTTTATATGGTTTAAAGCAAGCTCCAAGAGCATGGTATGAGAGGCTTCCCAACTATCTTGTGAAGATTGGTTTTTAGATGACTAGTGATAACAATAATCTATACTTGAAGACAATAGGAGGTAAAGGGATTTTACTAGCTGAAATATTCGTTGATGATATCATATTTGGAGGAAAAATGCATTGTCTAAGACATTTGCAAATGAAATGAAGAAAGAGTTTGAGATGTCTATGTTTGGAGAGATAAAGTTCTTTGTTGGATTACAAGTATATTAGATGAAATATGGTATTTACATAACTCAGTCCAAGTATGTGAAGGAAATATTGAAATTTTTTCGTATGGAGGATTCAAAACCTATTAGTATTCCTATGGTGATAGGACACAAACTATCTAAAATTGATGATTTTGTTGAAGTAAATCAAACATTTTGCAGGCCTATGATTGGAAAATTGCAATATGTAGTTCATAGAAAACCTAACATTGCATTAGCTATTGGGATTATTGCAAGGTTTTCTACAAATCCTAAGGAGAATCATTTAATGATTGTTAAAAGGATCATGAGATACTTGAAAGGAATAGAAGACTCTGGTTTATACTACAAGAAAAATGACAAGTTTGAATTGAGAGGCTATATTGCTATCTATTGGGCTAGAAACATTAATGACAGAAAAAGAAAAAGTGAGGAAAAAATTTTCTTATGGACACTAATACATTAGGGGTGCATTTGCAATGTCAATTTGCAACAGAAGGCAAATGTAATGTGTTTTTGGCTTTTTTTTTTCAATTATAACCTGAAAACATCGCAATTGCGACGTTAACAGGATATAAGAAAAAAAACAAAAAGTGCATTGGTCATTTGGGTAATTTGTATTTTAAGAATGCATCTCTACGGTCTGTGGCACAAAACTAGGGCATTGTACATTTAGAATCCATCTCTGTGGTCTATGATGAAAGGTATGGATAGAAAATTTATGAAGTTAAAATCTTCTTGTGCAAATTTTTTGGTCAAACTCTCTAAAGATGCACCAACGTAACAGGTAATAAACCCTAATCACTAGCAGTTAAGGAAATGCAGTCTTTGCTTTTCACATAGGTCACTCACTATAAGTAGAAGAAGTCTAAGCCTTCAAGTTACAAACAATTTGAGCGTCCAAGCTATTTCTTTCCTCTCTGAATAGGTAGAGAAAACATCTATTTTGATTCTTTACAAGTTTGTGAACTGTGAATACAATGGACAGGTCATTCATTAAGGAATTGATAGTCCTCTTTATTTTCATGTCTTGTGTTCTAAATATTTCTTGCAGCCACAATGTTGACACCCATTTGGTGGATAAGAATAATCATGCAAAGTTGAGTGCCCCAAGGGTGGATGAGATAGAGTCATAGTGTGCATCATCACATCCAAATGGTGAAGGCCAATTTCCAAAGAAAAGATGTTGTTGACACAATAAGAAGGCTTATAAATTGACTACATTGTTCTCTGCAACTCGACTTTGGGTTCAATTCATAGGTACCTTTTTTTATTAATTTATATCTGATACATCGCTATGTTTTCCCAAGCCTTTAAGAGGGCTGCTTAAAAGACCTTTTACTAGCATTGTTTTAAAAAAAAATCCATGTTTTTCTTAAGAGGTTTTCTATTCCAAGCTTTGGCATTTCAGACATTTATAATTAATTTTTTTCTAACAATCTCAACAACAAATTTTAGTATCATATGAATTATTTATACCTAAAATCATATATTGTCCTGTAAAATCTATCGTCTACATAGACTACAATTCTTGGACATTATTTTTGTACTATTTTCTCTCAGAGATAAAATAGTTTCATTTATTCACAAGAATTCTTATTTTACCAATTCACTTATTTTTCTCTTAAAGGTTATCATTTCGATTTATGCAATCCCAACACAGTGAGAGAATTCCATCAAAACATGTTTAAGAGTTGTGATATTTCTATTAGGATTTAACTGTGTGATTTGACTTACTATGGAAATTATTTCCTACATATCAAGTGTTTAAGATTTCTCATAAACTCTTCACAGATTTCCTTCAAGTAGGGTCTCTTTGCAGCAGATACATTTTGTAAAATAGTTTGTGGCAAATGACACTAAAAAATTGAAAATTTGTAGTTATCCTCTCTTTATTAAAGCTCTTAGGTATCACACTTACTCTCTGCTCTATTCCCCACCTCAATGCAACCTAAAAATAACATGCAAGGCATTATAATAATAATGTGCAAGAAGACAATATATGGACTGACATTCAAAAAAAAATTTTAAAAAATAGTTATTATGGATCTTTGGTTTATTTGTAAAGTTAAATGTTTTTCAAAGAGTCTATTTGAAATCAAGTCTTGCTAAGTATAAGACTCCAACATAAAAAATGAGGCAATTTGACTTTATAGATAAAATATCCTACAAAAGACATAAGAACTATATACATGTGCTATAGACTTTCCATGCTTTTGAGCAATTTCTTGAACAACAAGATTGTCCATCAGCACATTGGTTCCCCATACGGTGTTGGGAGCTCCAAGAGGAGAATATGTTGATACGTGGATTTTCATCTCACTACAATACTTTCTTAACTTTTTTTGCTGCCACATTGGGTGCATCTCTAGCTACCATGTATTCCACCACTTTTGGTTAATTACTTATATATTTTGAACAAAATGAAGATAATTAAACTTGGAGAAAATATATATAAGCAAACTTCGAGAAAAACTATAGTAGAAAAAACTGAAAATAGTGCAACATTACTTGATTCATAGCATGAGGAATTTTGGCATATTTCAACAAATCTTCAATATTTTTAGAGGAAAAATTGCTCAACCAAATAGCTTTGGTGAGACCCAATTCAAAAACATATTTCCATGCCTTGCCATGTAGATTTGATATCCAAAGGCAAAAAGCCTTCCTCCCTTAGCAGACGGGTATGTCCTTTCCTTAGCCTTACAGGCTCATGTATCAAATACAAGCATATAAGGACTAGTACATCAGCAAATAAACATATACAACAATGTTTATATTATGATCAGACAGATAAAGAAGAATGAGTGCAGCATATAAGGAGCAATACATCAAAAAATAAAAATATGATACTGTCAACATTTCCTTTATAGAAATCTTTAGATTTCTAAGGATGTAAAATTTGTCTCAAGCACCTTTTAGCAAATAAACTTTGAAAACACAATAAGCTAATCAAATAAAAGCTACATAAGTATGGATTGATCACATATTAACTCTATTGAGGGTACTACTAGCTTCCAATTCCACTTGGAAGAAGTTTTGTTAAAGTTCCTAATGGTCTTGACATTGTTTATCACCACACTTATCATTTTTCTTTATTGTACCTCTAGTTCTTGTGTTGAGACCAACATCCCCCTTAGTAGTCATCATAGAACCAAAAACAATTGCGACATGTATGCAAAATGTGGAAATATAGATGAGGCACATGACCTATGGATGTCCCTATCTAACTATATATCTTTTAATTGCATATAATAACTAATTTATGTGTTTTTTCATGACTATGTTCGACTCATATAATTGACTATGTCAGTATGGGCAGGCAATCAAGACTGCTACCATTTTTGGTCTAAGCGTCACCATTTAAGTAAAATTAGTGTCAAATGCTCCTCTAATTTTTTAAACTATCTAAAAAATTGCCTATTGAGTTTTACTATTGACATTGACTGTATTCCCCACAGAGTCATTAGATCTGCACTATTTCCCTTGGTTGGACTAAAAATTTGATATTAGTTTTTCTGTGGCAAAGAAACTCACCATTTTAATATTCATACAGAATCCAATATGCAAACTTTCCTGGAGTGGCAATGACAAGGAAAGTTTGAATTTTTAGGTAAAACTTAATCAGATATTTGGGCTAAATAAGGGACCTATCTAGAATTAGCGACCCAAATCTGATCCTGATTTTTCTCACTAATATGAATGCTTTGTGGGATTTAATGCACTGTCAATAGTAATGCAATCATGCCGGGAAAAGAGAAGATTGCATATGTGGCAATAAATGCCCTCACACGAAAGTATGATTGGTCCAAAAAAATTTGATAAAGAAGTCAAACTTGGGACTCTAAACTAACACGGTGAATTCACCTACCATAGATTACAAATGCATGTTTTCCTTGTAGATTTTGAAATGTACTTGGATAAGTACTTGCTCTACCCTTTGAGATAGATAAGATTAGTTAGTATTTGTTTCTGTTTGATCAAATTAGTTTGAACTATATTTTAATGTAAATTTGGGTTACATGGGAATGCCCTAGACCAACATAACACTCGCTGCCAGTATTGACTCTGGATGCCTCTCCCTAATTTATGCAATTGGTATACAGGATGCTTCACAAATATCAGCATAAACTATAGCCCAATATATCTCAAATAGGTCATAAACAAGAAAGTTTAATGTAGTTTTTGTGCCCTATTTTAATTGGAGGCTAAACAAGAAGCACCAATTATTTTTGTTCTCAGTTGCAAATTGATAATAGATATCCCTGTACATACGATTCATATCAGGATGCTAATTCAAAACACACATCCACAAAAGGTAACAACATCTACACTATAGGGAAAATCACCTCTAGCCTTTGTAGAAGGCTCAGCACTAGCAGAATCCCAAAAGCCAACAGGATCCAGAAGACCAACACAAATATTTTCAATGTTATCATTGACAACATTGTAACATTTTTGTAGTTTTGCAATGTGAAGATTCATATGCACTCTAAGGCCCAAGAAAATATAAAATGGTGATGATGACCTTGAATATCATGAAAACCATGATGATATGGTTTTTATCACATTCGACTCTCTTTGACCAAATATGCACAATGTTGCCTAGTTGGTCCTAAAGTATAAATCCATGCCAACTTTGGCTTTAAAATATTGTTTTACATTTCATCATTGGTCTAAATTATCGATGTAATTTATTATAATTATTATGCCCTACTAGGAACTTAATTAGTTTTGGCCTTCAATCTAATCTTGAGGTGTTCTTGCATGATACTCCCGAAGAGAAGAAGTCTAAAGTCCTCTTAGAGAAAAATAGATCCAAATCAATACATTTCTTCCTAATTTTTCCTCTAGCATCCATGTGGCTTCCAAGTTTTATAGTCTAATCCATTATCAATTATTTTTTCCCATTACACCTTATGCCTTGTCATTTTGGATTCTCTAGTATCCACAATAGCTTTAATCTTTGTTTCCTTTGTCAATGGTACTTCAGACACCTAGTCTTCGTTATTTGGAGTTGAATATGTTTGTTTAACACCTTCATCCATAAAATCTTTGAACATGGTCAAGTCTTAGATATTGAATATAGGAGAAAGACCTATATAAGGTGGTTACAACAATTTGTAAAAAAATTCGCCATACTTTCCCAAGATCCTGTAGGAACCTCTAATTTGTTTGACTGGAGGTAGATTCCTGACACCTTTTATATGTAGTCTCATAAGATATAGGTGTTTAGGCTTTCTCAATCCAATTCATGGTAATTGAAAACCTCCAAATTGATTTCTTAAAAACTGCTAATTTTTGTAAAAAGAATATAGTATATTGTTTTATTCCTTTTTTTGACTCAATTTATTTTACATGTTTATCTAGAATTATGGTACTACTAGCTTCCAATTCCACTTGGAAGAAGTTTCGTTAAAATTCCTAATGGTCTTGACATTGTTTATCACCACACTTATCATTTTTCTTTATGGTACCTCTAGTTCTTGTGTTGAGACCAACATCCCCCTTAGTAGTCATCATAGAACCAAAACCAATTGTGACATGTATGCAAAATATGGAAATATAGACAAGGCACATGAACTCTTTGAACAAATTCATCTAAGAAATGTGGTATCATGGAATGTCATGATTGCATGATATGTACAAAATGGATTTTTTGAAAAGGCTTTAGAAATTTTCAAGTAAATACTATTGCTAATGATTTATTGCTGCTCTATTTTGGTATTTGATGATTGTCCATGCTTAAACATTTAATGTCATTAGGGTATAATTTAGTGGCGAATATTCATAAATTGGCTAATTTTAGAATTTTTTGGCTAGTATTTTCACTAGTATTTTGGCTAATAATTTAAGATTTGATACAACCTAAATCGCCATAGTTTTATAAAATTCAATTCTAGAATATTTAAAATTGCTCAATAATTTATTTTATTGAAAATTTTAAACTCAAATATTTACCACAATATTCGTTACATGAATAGATTTGAGAAACCTAAATATAATATATTATTGGAGAAATTAAATTGAACTGACCAATAATTATCATAATTATTAGTTGATTTAGGGATATATCACCAATATTTATTATTCACTATTGATTTCAAGTATATGTAACGATTCTCATAACATTCCACAAGGTAAAAAAATGTTCAATTTTGATTTGTAATATTCCATGGTGATTAATGAACTTCCTATTATTATTGAGATTCGTCAATATTTTATACAAAAAAAATTATGATTCAAAAATTATTGCCAAAATTAATCATATTTAGAATAAAAAATTGAGAGTTTCGCCAACATAAATAATTTTGTTTTTTCAAAATAATGAAATATTCGCCAATATTTTATATCTTTTTTTGGAGGTGGCTTTCTTAAAGTTTACCCTGAATGTCATTATGGTTATATGAATGGATTCTTTGCCTTAGAACACTATCATCTTCAAAATCCTATATGAAATCTATATGACCATTTCATATTTTCAATATGCCCTATGGATGTCCCTATCTAACTATATATCTTTTAATTGCATATAATAACTAATTTATGTGCCTTTTCATGACTATGTTCAACTCATATAATTGTGATCTCTCTAGCACTATGATGTCATTTAATATGTCTTGCTAAAGCTTGTAAATTTTGTTCCTTTTGCCATGTCATGTAATATGTCTTGCCTTGTCGCTTATATGTTTTGAAATTTTTGTTAGGCCTTGTAGCTCGTATAATTTGATTGTTGGAGAACTTCTATAGCTAAGCAAGAAGGTCGTTGCACGAGTTATAGCCGTGCGCCTAGGTATGAAAATTGTATATTTTTTAATCTAATGTATATTTTAACTAGACTTTTAGCTTATATGTTTTGAAATTTCTTTTAGTGGCTTAATGTTGTAAGGTCTCTTGAAATAACACCTTTAGGCAGTTGGTCAAAGTTTTACAAATAATCTTATCCACGAATTTTCCTAGAGCAATTGACTAAATGTTATAAAAGGTGATTGGGTTAAATGTCTTAGGAATAAAGTCAAAGAAAATATTTTAAAAATATTAAAGTATTTAGATAGGTATAAGAAGATTTGTGTACTTTTGGCATTTTTTCTTAGTTTGTGAAAGTTGTAGACCAAAGTTTTCGTAGCTCGATTTTTGCTTCCTGCAAAGAACGATCATGTCAAATAATATAAGTAAAGAACAAAATAGGGAGACAATCGCTAGATTGTGGTCTAACTTGAAAAGAAAAGGTGATGGAAAATGTTATTGTCCTTGCAAAATTTGTAAGTGCTTAAACTATAGAAGACTGCTAATCAAAACAGTTAAGAGACATTGTAGGGAGAATGGTCACATTGAAGGGGGGCATGACTATCATCCACTGGTAAGTTGTTCATTATATCATTTTAACAATTTATATACATATGAAATTACTTGATAATGAGTTGATTATCATGGTTTATTTATGTTAATCAATTTTATATAGGTTGATCTCCCAAGGAAAGTACATGATATGAACCACAACAATTCGAAGAATATGGTTTTTGAAGTGGAGGAACATGGAGGTGCGGATATCCAAGGTGAAGCTAATGATCCCATGGAAGATGATGATCATGCGTAAGAAAACACAATTGAAGATGATGGTATAAATACATTGATCCATGACACATTTATTCCAAGCATATTTGATCATGATGATAATGATAGCCTTGATGTACCTCTACTTGACAAGGCATACGAGCCCCTATACAAAGACTCCCAAACAACTCTTCTCTCTGTTGTATTGTTGTTGTTAAACTTAAAGGTTATGAATGGTTTATCCAACATAACAATGTCACGTATGTTAAGGTATGTCATATATGTCTTTATAGTTAACAAAGGGTGAATAATGTACCACTAATATTGTTTATATTAACAACTTTTTTTTTTTTTGTATATTGATAGGCGAGTTTCTGTTACCACCTCCAAATATTCTACCTCGCTCATATCAAAAATTATCTGTTGTTATGAAAGATATTGGAATGGAGTATGAAGCAACACATGATTGTCCCAATGATCATATTATATATTATAAAAAACATGAATTTGCAACACAATGCCCTATATGTCATGCCAGTAGATATCGAACAGATTGACTAACAAAAAAGGTGCCTCAAAACGTTCTTCGTTACATCCCCATTATTCCACAAATGTGACAATTATTCAGGTGTAGTAGCTTGGCTCAATTTATGGATTATCATGCACACAATAGAAGTCGAGATGACATTACTCGAATCCCTATGGATGGTTCAGCATTTATGCACATAGAGGAAAAGTGGCAACGCTTTAAAGAAGAACCTTGTAATCTCAAGCTTTCATTGGTAGTGAACGGTGTCAACCCATTTGGAGAGATGAGATCTGTTTACTCGGTGTGGCCTGTTTTTGTTATCAACAATAAAATTCCTCCATGGATGTCAATAAAGAGGGAGCACATTATGTTGGCAATGATTGTTCCAGGTATCTTATCATTTGATAGTTATTAATTTACATGTACTTACAAATCTTGTCGTAAAACGGTCACAATAATTATGTAATGTTACTATTCATTCAAGTAGGTAAATATCAAGTAAAAGATATGAATGTATATATTGAGCCTCTTATCAACGAGTTGGTGGAGTTATAGAACGGTGTCACTATGTATGACGTGTCTAGACCAATAGGACAAAGACAATTTCAATTCCATGCAATACTTGCATGGACAATACATGATGCCCCAAGGCTAACACATTTTTGTGGTATGTTATAGTGAATTCAAGTTGCGCACGATAATTCTAATTATCAAAATCAACATATTTAATAATCCAATTATATCATTATCTTGTAGGTCTTCATACAAAGAGAAAATTTGCATGTCCAGTTTGTGGTCCAAAGATGAAATCTCGTCATTCAAAAAGTTTAGGAAAGCAGGTGTTTGATGAGTGTAGACACTTCCTCCATAGGAATCATAACTATCGAAGTACGAAAAAACATCTTTTCAATGGGAAAGAAGAGACTACATCAAAGACATGGAGAATGACACCTCGCCTATGGAAGTTGGAATATAATAGAATTAATCGTCGAGGTAATGCTATTCCACCTAATGGTTTATCTTTGTAATTTATATACTTCTATTGTGATTTTTGTTTACTAATTGTGTAATTGATGATCACGAAGGTCGTCAAGGCAGTACTAACAACCTTCCAAAGGGACTAAAAAGCTATCCCAGACAATTTAGTAGGTTGCCCTACTATGAGCACTTATAGATTGTGCATTTGTTTGATACTATGCATATTGGAAAGAATATAATAGAGACATTGTGAAAAATATTGGATGGAAGGCGTGACAAAGAAAAAATTGTCAAAATTTGTAATGACATTCATGAATCCAATCATGCATTGAAGAATTTCATCCACTCAAATAGCAACAGAGATCAGATTAATATAAGTGCCCTTCCTTGGTTATTAACAATGCAGCAAAGTGATTCCATAAAAGAAGTCATATGAAAAATTTGATTTCCCACAGGATTCACTGTGAACATAAACAATCTCATATCAAAAAAAGTGAATTTGGGCCAGGACTCAAAATGCATGATTGGCATACTTTCATCAAGGTAAATTATGTTCTTCTGTATTTACAATATATTCATAAACTACGTTTACTATTCGTTATGTTATGTTAGAAAATAATGAAATGATTGGTTTATAATTACTGCAGTACATGCTTCCTCTATCTCTCCTAGAGCACTTCAACAATAACATCAAACAAGTGATATACGATCTTGGAAAATACATGAGGTAAGCAGTAATATCTATTCAATTTGTTGTATATATTTATTATATTTGTGACTTGTTTTTCTTGCTATGTAATCTATTGTATATTATTTTGTAAAGTCTCATATCTATATATTTTTTGTGACTTGAATCTCTTAATGTAGGTGGTTGTGATCTAAAGAAATCCATAAAGAAGATATAAACTATTGGAAGAGAAGAATTACTTATTTACTATGTGAAATGTAAAAGTGTCTCCCTCCAACTTTTTTCAATGCACAGGAACACTACCTCATACACCTAGTTGAGGAGATTGAATTGTGTGGACTTGTACACACTAGGTCAATGTGGATGGTTGAGAGCCACTTGAAATCTTTGAGGGCTTTGGTTCGACAAAGAGCACATCCTGAGGGTTCTATGTAGAGGGATATATGGTATACTAGACTATGGTGTACATTACTAAATATCTTCCTAAGTTTGCATCAAATATCCATGTAGATCGCATTTGGGATCTCAAGCCTTTTAAAAAATTAAAAGGGGAGAACTTGATGGGGAAAGGTACATTGAGGAAAGTGAGAGGTAATAAATTATAAGATGTTATTGTAATAAATTATTTCTTAATCTTCAAAATAAATTGGTTGTAAGTTGTCTATTTTTTTTTTGTACAAGTGCTCGAGAGTGGGATGCACTACATTTGTATACTACAAACAATCTTGATTGGATGATGGTATGGATTGAGCGATGTCAACATTAAGGTCGCACATTAATATGGGAAAGTGTATCTTCATTGGTTAAAGAAGCACATTGTAATGGAGATTCCAATGTTACGCAAAGGGAAATAGATTTAGCACGTCGTTCAAGAGATTTCCAGGTACGTACAAATTTATTAATCACCTGTATGTTTATCAACTCACGATACAATAATTTTGACATGTTTCACATATTATTGCAAGTTAAACACCACAAGGCTATGTTCTATAATGGTCAAAAAAATTTCGTCAAAGTGTTGGATGACACAAAGAAAACTTGTGATTCAAGAATAACTGCAGTCATTCAAGTGACTAATATTTCATCTAGAAATGACTTACATCCTTGAGAGTCTAAAAATTGATACTATGGCATTTTGGATGATATACTTGAGTGTGACTTTAGTTCCTTCAAATTAGTACTCTTCATTGTCAAATGGTACAGGCTATCACTTAATCTAAATGATCCTAATAGAACTGTTATTGAACATGATAATGGATTTACGATGGTTAATACAAGGTCGTTTGAGCCAATTGGGGATGAGCCCTATGTTCTTCCAAGCCAATGTGAGCAAGTATTTTACTCAAAGGTTCCACATAAACCGGGTTGGTCATTTTTTGTTAGACATGAACTGAGAGGAAGGCCAATAAAGTATAATGTGATGGAAGAAGAAGATACCAAAGAAGTAGAAGATGATGTAGATGGTGATCACGACCGACAGTTATTAGATGATGTTCCTGAAAAAAAATTTCATGAAGAAGATGATGATGATGATGCTGCTACTAATGATGATGATGAAGATGATGTTGATGTTGATGTTGATGATGATGACGACGATGACAATGAGGATGATGATGGCAAGGATGATGATGATGATGATGATGATGATGATGACGATGAGGGGGATGATGATGATGATGATGATGAAGATGATGATGATGAAATTTAGAGGTATGCCATCAATCCTTAATCTATTTAATATTCATTTCTTGATAGAAATATATTTATCTTTTATGGTTACATAGTTTATTCATTATCTATTTAAAAGCTACAAGTTTCAACTACAAATAGAATACTGCTAATCTAAATTAACTATTAATCTAAATTAATTAAATAAAACTATTTAAAACACATATTGATGTGTGAATGTATTGAGTATTATTTTCTTTCAAGTCAAAAGCATTTGTTAGTGTTTAGTTTAGAAAAGGGAATTCATTAAATATCTATAAAAGGGAGTTGTACCTAGAATAAAATTCATAGGGAAAACATAATATATGTTCTTACCCAACTTGTTGGTTAATAATTCTGCCTCTATAGGTGATGCAGAGACCCTAGGTGGACTTGCAATCATTCATAACAAGAGGGACTTCCATAGTGTTCTCACAACACCAACCAAGCATCTTCATAAGATCCCTCTCCTTGATCCAAACCAACTCCATAACCTATCAGAGTGCACACCAAATCCTTATGCCACCTTAGGTTCTACATCTTTGGAATAATCCCATGAATGTCCCTCAATCCATCCAATGGATTCATCCAAGCAATCTAATCAAAAAACTATCAAATGCTCACAATGCCTCAATAGGCACCAAACTTGACTTCACCTTAACTAGGTTTTTCCTCCACCTCCACACACATCAAACAACTTCAAATAGCATGTCTCCAAGATGACTATGCCCTCAACTCATCAATTGATACAAAAACCCAATGTTAGCCCTTCACTAGGCCTGCTTCCCTAGTAGGCATATAATGTGAGCCTGATTTAAGTGTTATATTGTGTACCTTTTAATGTCTCTCACCAAGGTCGCCATACAACAGACACCAAGTCATCAAGACATATCCTCCACTACTCTGTCTTACCCAGGTGGGCCTAGGTAATGTGCCCTCGATATCTACATATATAGGGCTCCATGAGCTCTCAAGCATCCTCAAAAATTGGCCTACATATGGGAAGATGCTCTCAGGCCCATATCTACAAAACATATAATTCGGCTACCATGGTCTTCTTCTCGTGAAAGACAACCTCATGCATCTCATGGAAAAGGTGAGCCAGCATGCACTAACCCCACCCAAAGATCTTAGGTGCCTCTAACATCCTACAGAGCATGACTCCCACTCGCACTCCAAACCATGTTGTCCTCTGTCAGGACATAGGAAATAGCTCAAAAATATAGCCAGCATAGCTTCCAGCCTGTGTGCCAGTCCATAAGTGTGCATAAGCTCATCCCAGCTGATGGCCCTGCCCCTCGATAGCTCTCACCCAAATACAATAGACAGTGCCTCTGTCCCTACTCAGGGCACTATATCATAGACAAGCTAGGTGCCATGGATAGGAATCCGTAAAATCCTCCATATGTCCTCTAGTGTGATATTCATCTCACCCATCAGCAAGTGGAAGGTGTTCGTCTCTAAATGGAAATGCTCTACCAATGCAATGAGAAGGTTGTGATTCACCATCATGGCTGGAATCTGACACAAAGAAGACAAACCCAATCGAGCAATGTGTGCTCGATTAGCGTCATCTAATCCATTAGCACCTTCAATGTCAAAATCACCACCTTCCAGCTCATCTTCCATGTTTGGGTCAGTTTTCTCTTCTTTGAACTCAACACCCTCTTCTTTGTAATCAATTGCATTTCCTTCAGTCCCTTCACCTTGTAGAGCTTGTCTTTTTGAATTTTTAAAGTTAGTGGACTCTTCATCTTCCCACAAGGTAGAACAGGTTCTCTTCACATCACTAGCTAATGATTGATTTCGCATACCTTTTCCTTCATTTGATGTCTGTGTGAGATTCTTTTTCTATCGATAGGATAGTAAAATGGTGTTAGATATATGGCAAAGGAAGATAGTTACCTAAATATGGTTGGACAAAGGTCTAAAGAATGTACATTGTCTTCAAAAAGCCTTTCAAGTACATCATAGTTGACTTTTGCACTTAGTTTTTTTCATACACAAAATGATTGTAAGATGGATAGACAAGTTGTAGATATATTTGAATTGAAAATATAATTCAAACAAATAGATGCTAGGATTTATATTAAAAATCTACACTGCAACAAAAGAAAGAGCATGTTAATTTGAATTCAATGACAATACATCCTTCAAATCTTGTTATTAACTCTCATGGAGATGTCTTATGTCAATGGCAAACTTTTGACTTCCAAAGAGAAGAAAATATCCTGATGAAGTCTTGCTGATTTTTTATCAGGTTGCAACCAAACATTTTTTAGCAATTTGATTGGCTTGTTAGCATATTAACCTTTATAAAAAGTTCTTTACAAGATAAACACAATAATTGCATCTCCAAGGACTCATTAAAGATCAAAAATACATTGCAATGACATTTTACCTTTTTCTCAAGCATCTAACGAGTAGCTTCAGCTGCTGACTGGGGTGGCACTTTGTTCTTTGCTTCTTTAGCTCGTTTACACTGCTTATCCTATGTACCTGATTTAAAAACACATAATTTATCTTCTGGCACAAGATGTGTCCTACTGAACCTCATCTATTATAAAAGATAAACCAACTGCATAAAGAAAAAAACCAAATTAGATTTAAGTTTATTGTTTCTTCCTCAATGATAACCACATAGGCACAGACCCAAAAAAACTACTGTAAATGCAGACATTAGATTTAATGCCAAACAAAGATAATAAAATTTTATTATACATGCTTGGTTTTTATGGTGAATTATAGATGTCTTATGAAGCCTTTCAGTTGACAAAAATTGAACTGTTTGTATGCTACCACCATAAATATTGCAGTGTTAATTAATTAGCTAATGCTACACTTTGGATAGCCAAAGAAAACAAGTCAGCATTAAAATCTAAATAGAATTTGTATCAAGATGACAAAGGATGATACTATAAGTTTTCTAATACATGATCAACTATGTCGAGAAATAGTAACAATATATCTAAAAAACTCATTTCACTGTCGAGACTCCAGTTCAATCTTGATAAACAATCATGTGCTGAAGTTGGTTCTAATCAAAACCCCTGTCAAACTTCTGAATGTACAGCTTCCCTTCTCTTCATAATCTACTGCATGACTTGGATTAGAGACATTGTGGGAAATTCTTCTCAAAATCCACCATAAATAATATAAATATATTAAAATATTTTATTCCACATTATTTGAATCTATTGTGAAAATACTAATCAGATATTATCTTTGTTTTGGATGACTTGGGTAGGAGGTGTAATACCCCAAAATTGGCTCATTGCCATGATACCAATTCTGGTCTATTTTGGAGCAATCCTAAAGTCCTATTCCATTAGGCAAATTCTTATTCGGCTACTCACTACTTGACTTAATTATCAGATGAAAAAAACCCTAATCTACATTCATCATGTATATTATTTAATTCCTATAGTATTTACTCATATTAGTCAAATTAAACCTATTGATTAATATTTAATTTAATTACTAAGTATTTATACTTTAATTAAATTAAATTATATCCTAAGGCTAATGTACTATGGAATTAAATTTATTTAATTTAATAAATGTGTCTATTTTAATTAATTAAATGAAATTATTTAATTAAATGGAGAACTTACTTCTAATCAATTAAACAAAGTTATTTAATTAAATGGGAAGCCATTCCTAATTAATTAAATGAAGTTATTTAATTAAATAAGAAAAGTGTCTCTAATTAATTAAATAGAATTATTTAATTAAATAGAAAAGGTAATTATGAGATCATATCTCATTTTATTAAATTTATTTAATTTAACAAATGTGCCTATTTTAATTAATTAAATGAAATTATTTAATTAAATGGGAAACCATTCCTAATTAATTAAATGAAGTTATTTAATTAAATGGGAAGTCATTCCTAATTAATTAAATGAAGTTATTTAATTAAAAAAGAAATGTGTCTCTAATTAATTAAATAGAATTATTTAATTAAATAAAAAAGGTAATTATGAGAGCATACCTCATTTATTAAATTAAATATCTCACCAAAATCTCTCTTTAGTTCAAAAAAGGAAATTCCTAGTTCACTGTTGATCAAATTAGAAGTGACCCAGATCACTTGCTTTTACACTAAAGTCTATCTGAGTTGACTGACTCTGACACTCAGATCTAAGTTAGTTAACTCCCTTTAATTTGGGAATCTTCCTTTATGACTGAACTTCACCTTTAGTCCTGACCATTGATTGAAATCAATCTCGACCGTTGATGGATTCCAGGAAAGTCTATTTAAGAGACCTTCATCTCTTCATTTTAAGGAGGTTGAATGAGAATATGTATTGAATTGCTATTGGATTATGCATTCATTTGAGCTCATTACTTTCATAAGATATTCATTTTCTAGTTTAATCTCATTTAGCATAATATGCATACATTTTAGCATAATCTTATTTTACATGTTATTAGATTAAACGTGCATACTCCATTCTAGATTAATCTGCATTCTCATATAGATTAGTCACATTTTCTTTCAAATCCTTCATTCGTAGAGGGTCTGGTTTCTTAACACCTCAAATTTGAGGATATCTAGCAAGCAATTCCCTGTAAATAGAAGGAAACAAGTCACCTTGCCGGCTGATTTTCAGATGAATAATCCAATGTTTATTTCAGGATGAATCCACAAATAAGGACCATGTTGAAGTGTGTGTGTTAGCATAGGCCACATATTCACATATACATTTTTGGCACCCACCGTGGGGCTGAAAAAATCAATTTTTTTTGGCCTCTTTCTGCATTTTTTAAATCATTTTCATCTCTGTCTATACTATTCTGTACAGATTTAGGATTCTTCACACGAGACTGTTCATTTTCACGCGAGGATCCAAAATCTTCATGCGAAGATTCTCTATGTATGGGCGAGAAATTGCCTGAGTGTGCGAACCTTTGCACGGCACTAATTTCTTTGTGCGAGCCATATTAGAACTTCGTGCAGGTCAAAAAACTTCTTCGCGTGAACTGTCAGGAATTTCATGCGAGACTCTACTGATAGAGGCTATTTTTGCATTGATTTTTGTGTTTTCTAGTTTTTCTGCTAACTGCTCACTATTTCTGGTTTTTTTTTGTCTTTTCTAATTTTTTTGAATAGCATAACAGTAGTTTGTAGCAAAATTGGAAAAGCATAATAAAGTTGCTACTAAGTGCATTGCGAGGATTACCAGGTAATTCTCTTTAACTGATAACACTTCATTTGGACCTAAAACAAACATCTCTTGTGTCAAGCTTGTGTGTGTTTCCTTCCATGTTCTCATTTTAAAACACATGCATAATTTGATACTAGGTTGTGATCTCCATTAGTTTTTATCTAGCAGGCTTAGTTACTAATGCTAGATCTAATTAGCTATCTTGGGTTATTGGACTTGCTAATCTGCTAGCCCCTCGTTTCACCCTATGGTTGCAAGATCAGCACTACATTAAAGGGGAGGGGTCTACAAGAAAGAAGCATTAAATGCTCCACTAGGCAACCCTTTTATGCTTTCTAGAACTCACTAGTTTCTGAGTTGTGGACTCGTGTTGGCTTGTGTGAGGGGTTAAATGTTCCACATCTTTGGACTCACCTCGCATTAGTTAAAGCATTAAGTGTACCACCTTGTTCTCTTTGATTTCTTTTGGATAGATTTGCTTTTGAGAATTAACATCTGTACGCACATAGTAATTAGGCCCCATGAACACTATTCGTAGATCTTGAGAGAGAGGGTTCCTAGTGAAACTCCTCTCTACGATAGATTCCTTGTAGGTGGGGAGGATACTTTGAGCATCTCGCAAATAGATGAATCTTCAACTTGTTGATTGAGGCATCCTTTCTCCGAAGAGGTTGATAGATCACTGGGAGTTGATATCATAGATCTTTAAGAGATACTCTTAGTTTAGCATGTCAAATTAATCTGTTTGCTTTGATTGGGCTAAAATTGAAAAGGTGTCAAAACCTTGAATATGGAAGCTAAGTCCCCTTGTGGTACACTATTGTGAGTCAGTCACCTTTAGAGAGGGTTAACTGTAGCAGTCAATCCCTCTACAGGGCAAATTGTGTGGATGGAACCTCAAGCAGTAATAGCCATTTTTGACCTGGTAATGACAACTGCTATATAAATGTCCTTGTGGAAGAAATATCCATAGGTGTGGTTCATTTTTGGGTTGTCAGATCTCCCCAACAGCTCTTGAAGATTAAGTTCTCAGACTATGTTAAAACTTCAGTGCGTTGGGATTGGAGGTCACCCTTATGAGTCATAAAAGTTGCAAAGTCAAAACATTACTAAAAACCTTAGAGAGGCCAACTTTTATTTTCTAGAGATGTATGCATGATTGCAAAACCTTTCGAAAACATACACAATTAGCTCTCTTAAGAATCAGCGCATACTAAGTCAATTGATTGTTCATGTGCAAGGTTGCTTTTTCCCTTGCTCATTATTTTCAGACATGCTTGATATCACCTGCTTGCTATTCTATGTGCCTATTTATCTGCTTGCTTACTAAAATGATCAAATTTGCCAAAACAACGAGTTGATTTTGACTACGTACTTGGCATTTAAATCAAACTAAAAAATTGCGAACTGAAAGCACTATCCAAATGTCTTGCGAGGTCAACCTCACTGTCTGTTAAATTGAACTTGACTCAAAAATCTGCCCAATCTATCTAAAAAGTCCAAAAACTTTGTCAAAATTAGTTTATGTTGTAAAACTGGTCTTCCTTTTCATGCGAAATCATTTGGGTCTCACAAAAAATCATCTGGTCCTCGCGTAAAATCATTTTTTTCTCACACGAAATTAAACCTCTATTGTTAGTCTTTACGTGACCCTATGAACTTCTTCACACAAAATTAAAACATTATCATTGACCTTCATGTAGCCTATAAATCTTCTTCGTGTGGCCTGTAAAAGTTTCTCATGCGAGACTTTGTGTCAGCATTACCAATTTAAGTCTATTTTAGCTATCTACAGCCTACACACTATCTTTTTCTACGCCCTTTTATTGCTCTTTGTCTACAAACAGTCTTGAAACAGTGACACTTTGCTTAGCTGAAGACTTTGACTAGTCTCGTCTCATAAGTAATTTTTGGTTCTTGTCTTAATGCTTGTCATACTTTGTGTCGCATTGATCATAATCTTTGGCTCTTCTAGCCTTTAAATCAGACCATTTGTGCCTTAGTAAACAACATTCTTACTATTATCTTGTCCTTTTTGAGACTCAGTCTTAGTGTAGTCCTTGTCCAAGTTCTAGCTTCTTGTCCTTGTCTATGACTGTTGCAACCAAAAGCGGCAACATGTTTTATTCCTATAACCTTAGACGTGGTCATGCTAAGGGTCATAATCACGGTAGAGGTTTCTTACCTTTTGTTACACAGTCTATATCTAGTTCGGCTAGTGAGGCATCTTCACGATCTCCCTCACGTGCCAGGTCATCCTGAGTTCAACAAACATTTTCCAAAAATTTGCAACAAATTAGGAATCCTTATTACAAGGAAGATACTGAGACTTCGAAACTAGAACCCTACAATAACATCAACTATATATATTCCAATGATGACAATGTCATTCACATGGTTGAACCTATAGATTTTGAATACTGTGAAGTTATTACCATTAAGGGCAAGCAAGATAATGACAAACTGAAGACACCATTTGTCTTGAGAGGCCCTACTTCCAATGAAATGGATAATATGCCTTCGCAACACTATGCTAATGCTATTACTCGCTCTCAAGCCAAGTTGGTGCTCAAAGGCCATGTGCCTCATACTTCAAATCTTGAAGAACACAAAGACAAAGCCCTTGCTGGTCCATCTAGTAAAGGTGCAAAACCCACAACAAACTTGACTGCAACTAGTTATAGTGTTCTCAATCAGCTAAAATGAACTAATGCTCAGATTTCCATCTTTGAGTTGCTTAAACTCTCGCCTACTCACAGGAAGATTCTGGACAATGCCCTCGTTGAGGCAAATGTTCCTCAAGATCTTGATCTTAAGCGATTCCAATCCATGGTAGGTCACCTGACCTCACCTTATCTTATGACCTTTTCTGAGGAGGATGACAACTCACTGAATCACCCACACAATCAACCTCTACACATTGAGGTTATGATCCACCAGACCTATGTTTGTCAGGTACTCATTGATAATGGCACTGGCCTAAATATTATCTTTGTTGCTCTGCTTAGACAATTGAATTATTCTGAGGACTCTATTGATCCTCGACAAAAGATCACTATCAAAGCGTACGATGAAGTGGAATGAGAGTCACTAGGTCTTATGGTTTTACCAATTCATGTCGGTCCTGTCGAAAGGGATGTCACCTATCAAGTGCTTGACATTCCCTTGGCCTACAACATTCTATTGGGATGGCAATGGATACATGAGATGTGTGTTGTGCCATCCACATACCATCAATGCATCAAGTTCCCATTTCGTGGTTCCAAAGTTACTATTCCTGCCACTACTAGCTACACCTACAATATGCTCAAAGCTGCTGAAAATTTTTTCCCTGCTAACCATGAGTCTACTGATTGTCATGACAATAAACTAAAACAAATTGAGTAGTCATTCAAACTGAAAGAAACTGGTATGGGAGAGTACCACATTGAACTAGTGTTGTCATTGACATCTCTCCCAGAGTCTCCTCGACATTATGGGAGACCCTCAGAAGCAAAGAAGTCATTTGTGCTGACACCTCAGACCAAGTATAATGGCACTTTTGTTAAGGCTACAGTTCCCTTAGAAGATGAAAGTGAAAACAGAGCCATTACTGCATGGTTTTATAGAGAAGAGGCTTAGGTGGACCTAACAGAACAAGCTCCAGAAATCACTCCTAAGAAATATGGACCTAGTCTTAGGCTTATGAAGCATTTTGGTTACAAGGGAACTAGCCCTATTGGGTGCAATAACAATGGCCTAATTGATCCTATCAAAGAAAAACCTCAAAGCAACAATGACACAACTGGCCTAGGGTTTAAGAAGGTCCCTTTCCATTTGGGATCAAATCAATTCATCCCCAAACCTGAGAGTTCATCTGAAAATGAGTCACAAGCTGAGTTAGATACTCAAGAGGAAGAATTTGATCATGATGATTCCTACCCTCATCCTATTCCTTATGATCTCACTAAATTCTTTGCTAAGCCAGATGACTTTGTGCCATGTGTTAGCACTATGGATGATACTAGTGATTCTTCTAAGGACAATATTGAGCAACTTAAATATCATTCAAAAAAGGGAGAATCTAGTCAGTCATGTCGTATTGAGTATTTATGTAAGAATCTAGAGGCTGAAGGAGAGTATGTCCCTATCACTGTTGGGGAGTTCTATAGTCTCTCACCATGTAGCACTAATTCTCATGAATATGAAATTGACTCTCTTTTAGAAGCTACTACTGAGAAAGACATTGACCGAGTGTATGTCTCTAAAAACCAAATCAAAGTGGGTGAAATGTCTAGGGTTAAGTCACAAGGGTCTGATCCAACTAGTGTCCTAGAGTCATCAATTACTAACATTTGTACTTCAAGGTATTTGAACATACCTATGGATGAAGTTGTCATAGGTCTCAAATTTTTGGTCCATGCACTTAATGACTATACTGTGAACTCAATTGAACCATCCACTACTCTCTCACTCACACATCTCAAGCTTATAGACTGGAACCCCAATGCATCTAACAAAATCCCCACATTCCAGAATAACTATGCTCTCACCTATTACCTAAACACTATCAAACCTGTAATGTCTTTCACCAATGAGTAGAGCATCAACATAACTAAGGCCGACATCAAATATCTTAGTCATACAATTAAAAGAAAAAAATGCAAGAGGTCCGATGGTGAAAACCACACTGTGGCAGTGTCAGATCCCAAAAAAGTAAAAAAAAAAGACGTATCCAAGGGTGAAAACCTGTCTAAGGTGCCCGTGAATGAGATATTTTATGTCCTTCCTAGTCACTTTTAGGAGAGATCATCCGTGTTAATAGAGCCGACGTAGCTAATTAATCTGGGCACAGAAGAACATCCTCATTTGATACATCTAGCACAGTCGTTGTCACCTGAAGAGAAGGAACAATTCATTGCCTTTTTCAAAGAAAAGAAAATAAATTTTACTTGGACATACTCTGACATGTCAGGATTGGATCCTAATCTTATCATGCATCACTTGTCCATAGCACCAGGCATCAAACCAGTTAAGCAGAAGCTTCAGAAAATGCACCCTCACATTGCATTTCTTGTCAAAGCAGAATTGGAGAAAATTCTAAAGGCTGGTTTCATCCGTGCAATTGATTATGCTAAATGGATATCCAATATTGTTCCTATTTCCAAGCATGATAAATATATTAGGGTTTGTACAGACTTTCGTGATCTTAACTTGGCATGTCCTAAAGATGACTTTCTGCTTCCTAATATTGATATGATCATGGACATGATGGCTGGCTATAAGATGTACTCACTTATGGATGGTTTTTTTGGATATAATTAGATAAAAATTGTGCCAGAAGACTAGGAGAAAATGGCTTTCACATGTGCATGGGGAACCTTTTGTTGGAATGTGATGCCATTTGGTTTGAAGAATGCTGGTGCTACATATCAGCAAGTTGTTACTACAATTTTCCATGACATGATGCATAGAACCATGGAGGACTACATTGATGATACCTTGGTCAAAAGTTTTAAACACAATACTCATCTACAAGATTTGGGTCCCATCCTAGATCATATGGAAAAGTTCAGTCTTTGACTCAATCCTAAGAAATGCACATTTGGTGTCACATCAGGGAAGTTGCTAGGATACATTCTCTCTGCAAAAGGAATTGAAGTAGATTCAAAGAAAGTACAAGTGATAATGGACATGCCACCACCTCGAAACTTCAGACAAAGGAGAGGACTACAGGGTAGGCTTCAATCTATTCACAGGTTTATTTCACAATAGGCAGATAGATCACAACCCTTCACAAAGACTTTACATAAGGGTGTGAAATTTAATTGGAGCCAAGATTGTGAGCAAAGCTTAACATAGATCAAACAATATCTTATTAATCCATGAATCGTGATGCTTCCTATGCATGGGAAGCCTATGCTTTTATACATTTTAGCCACTAAAACATCTCTAGGAATTCTGTTGGCTCAGAAAGACAATGACAACAAAGAAAGAGCTATTTATTACTTGAGCTGAACATTGGTCTCTTATGAGAAGAACTACAACATTATTGAGAAAGCTTGCTTGGCAGTTGTTTTTGCTTCCCAGAAGTTGAGACACTACATGCTTGCCCACACTAAATGACTTGTGGCTAAAATAGATCCATTAAAGTACTTTCTCAGTAAGGCAGCTCTGACAAGAAGATTGGCTAAATGGGTCATGATACTCAGTGAGTTTGACATCCAATATGTTGAATGCAAGGCTATAAAGGGACAGGCAATTGTAGACCAGCTAGCCAAGGCACCCATACAGAGTCTTATACTAATGAAC
Source organism: Cupressus sempervirens (assembly GCA_028749045.1). Classification (NCBI taxonomy): domain Eukaryota; kingdom Viridiplantae; phylum Streptophyta; class Pinopsida; order Cupressales; family Cupressaceae; genus Cupressus; species Cupressus sempervirens. Next base: position 787,285,162 of record CM053786.1, read on the forward strand.
ATTGATTTCCCAAATGAGTCAATTCTGACACTCACGCACCATACATGGGTTATGTTCTTCGATGGGTCCTTCATGCAACAAGGATCAGGTGTGGGACTACTCTTTATTACACCACAGAGATACTCATTGCCCAAAGCACAAAGGATTATGTTTCCTTGTACAAATAACATTGCTGAATATGAAGCTTTAATCAATGGCATGAAAATTTTAGTTGAATGGAGAGTGGATCAGTTAGACATCTTTGGTGACTCTCAACTTTTCATCAACTAGGTTAATGATGTGTACCACACAAAGGATGAGAAACTAATTCCTTGCAAGCACATGGTTGATGACTTGAAGAAGTATTTTGCACACATCACCTTCCAGCCAGTTCCACGAGCAGATAATAAAGCAGTTGATGCCATGGCCACTCTGGCCTCCCTACTACAAATGCTAGAAAATGATCTCCAACATGAGTTCTTGGTGGAAGCGTTACACTAACCAGCCTATGACACCCCTGATTCCAAGATGATCTATTCTATTATAGGAAAAGAATCATCCCACTACCATCACATCTATTCCTACCTTTGTAATCAAACCATTCCAAAAGGTCTGACCCAGAATGAGAAACATTACCTAATCTGTAATACTTCACATTATGTCATTATTGCTAACAATCTGTATAGGAGAGGTCTCAATGGAACACTCCTTAGGTGTTTAGACCTTGACGAGTCCAAATGTGCACTAATTAATGTTCACGAAGGCATTTGTGGATCTCATTCCAATGGCTTGACACTAGCTCACAAACTACTTCGTGCTAGTTACTACTGACCTAAAATGGAGCAAGAAGCTATTAAGTATACTAGGTCCTACAAGCAATGTCAGCTACATAGGAATCTCATTCATGCTCCAACCAAAGAGTTGATTCCCTCTACTGCAACATGGCCATTTCAACAATGGGCCTTCGACTTGGAGGGGTAAATTCACCCAACCTCTTCTAATGGACATAAGTTCATCATCATAGCTACAGATTGTTTCATGAAATGGGTAGAGGTAGTACCTCTCATAGTTGCTGAGAGTAAGGCCAATAAAGTATAATGTGATGGAAGAAGAAGATACCAAAGAAGTACAAGATGGTGTAGATGGTGATCATGATCGACAGTTATTGAATAATGTTATTGACAAAAAATTTCATGAAGAAGAAGAAGATGATGATGATGATGATGCTGCTTCTGATGATGATGATGAAGATGATGTTGATGTTGATGATGATGATGTCAAAGATGATGACGATGATGACAATGATCATCATGAAAATGATGATGATGGCGAGGATGATGATGATGATGATGATGATGATGATGATGATGATGATGATGATGAGGAGGAGGAGGAGGAGGAGGAGGAGGAGGATGATGATGATGATGATGATGATGATGACGACAAGGATGATGATGATGAGATTTAGAGGTATGCCATCAATCCTTAATCTATTTAATATTCATTTCTTGATAGAAATATATTTGTCTTTTATGGTTACATAGTTTATTCATTATCTATTTAAAAGCTACAAGTTTCAACTACAAATAGAATACTGCTAATCTAAATTAACTTTTAATCTACATTAATTAAATAAAATTGTTTAAAACACATATTTATGAATGAATGTATTGAGCCTTATTTTCTTTCAGGTCAAAATCATTTGTAAGTGTTTAGTTTAGAAAAGGGAATTCATTAAATATCTATAAAAGGGAGTTGTACCTAGAATAAAATTCATAGGGAAAACATAATATAAGTTCTTACCCAATTTGTTGGTTAATAATTTTGCCTCTATAGGTGATGTAGAGACCCTAGGTTGACTTGCAATCGTTCATAACAAGAGGGACTTCCATAGTGTTCTCACAACACCAACCAAGCATCTTCATAAGATCCCTCTCCTTGATCCAAGCCAACTCCATAACCTATCAGAGTGCACACCAAATCCTTATGCCACCTTAGGTTCTACATCTTTGGAATAATCCCATGAATGTCCCTCAATCCATCTAATGGATTCATCCAAGCAATCTAATCAACAAACTATCAAATGCTCACAATGCCTCAATAGGCACCAAACTTGACTTCACCTTAACTAGGTGTTTTCTCCACCTCCACACACATAAAACAACTTCAAATAGCATGTCCCCAAGGTGACTAAGCCCTCAACTCATCAACTAATACAAAAACCTAGTTTTAGCCCTTCACTAGGCCTACTTCCCTAGTAGGCTTATAATGTGAGCCTGATTTAAGTGTTATATTGTGTACCTTTTAATGTCTCTCGCCAGGGTTGCCATACAACAGACACCAAGTCATCAAGACGTATCCTCCACTACTCTGTCTTACCCAAGTGCACCTAGGTAATGTGCCCTCGATATCTACATATATAGGGCTCCATGGGCTCTCGAGAATCCTCAAAAATTGGCCTACATATGGAAAGATGCTCCCAGGCCCAGATTTGCAAAACATATACTCTGACTGCCATGGTCTTCTTCTTGTGGAAGACGGCCTTGTGCATCTCATGGAAAATGTGAGCCGGCATGCACTGACCCCACCCAAAGATCTCAGGTTCCTCTAACATCCTATAGAGCATGACTCCCCACCCGCACTCTAAACCTAAATCAAACATAAATCAATGAGGATGATTATCCCCCAATCTCCAAATTTTATTCACTTCTTACTTTTTTTGGCATGGAACTTCCCACTCTGTCGCTTGATTTTCTTATTTTTGGCCACGAGAAGTATATTTTAGGATTACACAAAGTGATGAAATAATAGTTTTTCCAAATAACATATCATGTTTTATCGATTGTCTATGTGGTTTCATTGATAGATTATAAGCATACGATTCATACCAAGCATAATAGACAATGTCATCACTAATGTAGGATCTGGGTGATTATTCTGTTATAATTTTAAATTTATAGAATTACAATATGGTCTAGGGCTATTTGTAGACATTTGAGAGCACAAATTGGGTAAATGAAGTTGAGAACATCATACTTTAGTTTTTAGAATCATTTGTAGTATAGATGACCCATGAGTTAACTGGATTGATGGACAAAAGTGACTGATAACTGAAAAATGAACTGAGCTGGTTCTAGTAGTGACAGATTTTAATAAATTATAAAAACATTATATACAAGTATGAAAACCATATATTTATCCACTCTAATAAATTCTAGCTAATAGCAAAACCTAGTATGCAAAGTCCTTATTTCATCAAATTATCAGCAGGAGGTGATTCTACAAATGAAATATTGGTAGAGGCTTGACATCAGTTACATGTGGCAATGCTAGACAAAAGGAATGATTCGAAATGAAAAATGAAAGAAGGTAGATGATGCAGCTGAAAATATTTCATTTTTATAGTACCAATAGTCAAAGTATGATTATTTCCTACTTTTGAATTTCTTTTTGCAAGCTATGCACTTTTTTCACAAATTATTGTTCCATTACTAGTACTTGTAGAAAAGAAAGCATTAAGAATAATTTTGGAACCTTTATCCTTTTACAAAGTGGGCTACTTCAAAACTACAAGAAGGCTTCTAACGATATGATTTTGTTCATATTTCTCTGTTGGAATTCATAGAATTGTTGAATTCATATTTGCTTTTGGAAGAGACGATTAGGGTTTCCCATTCTCATCCTCTCTTAGTAGATGGTTAAAATCTACAACCGATTAGGTCATTTTATTGCTTTTTGGTGAAACAAAGAATAATGTTCTCCTACTGGCAAATAAATTCATCTTTTGGTGAATTATTCAAATGCTCGATCCAATCTCAAAAAAAAATTTTGTTTTACTTTGTATCCATCGCAATTGCAACGTCGACCTCTAGCATTGTGATGTGGTCATTTTAGAGGCGATGCCAACTTCCATCGTGATTGCCAGGGTGTCTGTCTCAATTGCGATGTCTACCTCAAGCATTGCGACAGGGTTGTAGAGGCGATGCCAACTACTATCACAATTGTGATGACCGCCATAACAATTGCAATGAGGCTACTGTAGCTACGACGCCAACTACCATCACAATTGCCAGGGTGTCCATTGACAACATCAGACATGAGAATTGTGACGGGGTTGATGTCACAATAAAGTGGCTGCATAGTGATGGATTGGCATCGTAATTGCGACAGTGATAGATAGACATAGTAATTTGTGACTAGAAAAAAATGACGTCTATTACTGTCACTATGGTGACACATTTCTGTTATAATTGTGACACATAGCTGTCATAACTCGATGTCAAATGTATTAGTGGGAAGAGATTACTCACAAATCTACTACTAAAGTTGAATATGTGGTTGTTGCAGTGAATTGCACAAATGTGGTATGGATCAAACAATTACTCAAAGGAATGAAAGAGGAAATTACTAAACCTGTGGTACTTTAATGTGATAATACAAGTGCTATAAACATATCAAAGAACCTTGTGATGCACACAAAGACAAAGAAAATTGCAATCAAATATCATTACTTGAGAGAGTTGGTTCAAGACAAAGAAGTGAGAATAGAATATGTCAGTACAAAAGAATAGATAGTTGATATATTCACAAAAGCTTTACCTAAGGATGCACGTGAATATCTTAGAGGTAAACTAGGGGTGATACCCTCATCCAAAAAGGGAGATATACTAGAGAGGGAGATATAAGATGTAAAGCTAAGGGGGGCATAAGAGAAAGAGGGAAAGCTTACTAAGAATATATTGACAAAGATATCAAAGAGATCAGAGATTGGATGAGGAAGAAATCAGAGGAAGAGATCAAAGATTAGATGAAGGCACACATATTAATAAACAAAGAGATTTTAATACAAGGTATAAATTTTCTTTTTGGTATTGTTGTTGGTAGTTGTTTTCCATCAATACCAAACAGGGAGATTGTTGAAATGAGATTGTTGAAGTGAAGAAGATTGATTAAACTATCATGGAACCATAATTATTTTGTCATTGATGTCAAACCTACTACTTTTTGGTGACACAATTTATTCCTTTAATCCAAATGCTATCATTTTCTTGATTGATGAAGAGGATTTGAAAAGAAAGGATAACAAGAGAACCTAGAGAAAGGTTGAGTTATTTGGTGTATAAAAGGAGCACTACGACCAAGCAAGACATTGATGATATAGTGTATTGTTTATCTACTTAAGTCTATAATGAAATTATACCTTAGCAAAGACTATAAGGAGGATAAGTAAAGAAAAGTGTCTACCAAGCCTAATCAAGCAAACAGTGTAAGCCAAGAAAACTTAGTTTAGGCTGAGTAGAATTCAGCATGTGCCAAGTGTCAGAAAGTTAGTATGTGTCAAGTGTCAAAAAATATAGTAAGTGTTGAGAATTAGGGAAATAATAGTGTTAACCATGAAAGGAAGACTTAGTTGATGTTGAGAACCCAGTGTTGGTTGAGCATCAAAAGACTATTATTGCTGAGTGAATAGTGTGGATAGCGAGTGATAGTAAAATGTGTCAGATTGAAGATTTAATGAATTTGAGCTGAAAAATTTTATTTCTTGAATTGTGTGAAGCATGTGGAATATTTCTAAGATGATTTGGTAGCACAAAATTCAAGATAAACTATTTTGATCCAAATTTAAAGAGGATTGTATAAGAAGTTTCTAGAAGGGACTAAAATGGAAAAGTGGGTAGATTCATTGAATCTTACCTAACCCTAGAATGGATGATTGTGGTTAAGAAGACAAAGACCTAAATTATTTATTTATAGAGATATTAGGCCATAAATTTTTCATGTGTGAGATCCTAAGGAAGACAAGATCTCTAAGGTTTTGCTTCATATGGTGGTCGAATAGAAGAGTCTGCAATCAGCATGCAAAGAAAGAAGGCTTAAGAGGTTGAAGGATTTAAGGGTAAAAAAGCAATTAGAGATGAATGGTACGAATGCCATGAAGAATGGAGGACTAAACCAAAGATATGTAATATTCAAGTGAGTTGTGTTTTACTATCAGATAAAGTCCTACTGGTACTAATCATTGTATCAGTCTAGATAAATTCTTTGGATTAAGGTTTACCTAACAGTCATTTTTAAATCCTTTAATATGGTGACATTCTAATGGAATGTTCTAAAGTACTCTAAAAATTCTCACTCCTAATAGGGTTGTTAATATCTTTAACTAGGTCACATTTAACAGTGTTCATTGTAACCTTCATTAGGGTTGGCTCCTCACAAAGCTCACTTCAGAAGAGTGAAAATTGGTAGCATGTTACTAGTGGTTTTTCCCAAATTGGATTTCCACGTAAAATACTTGTGTCAAAATGTGTGATTGATTTTGTGGTTTTTCATGTTTACATGTTTACAAATTTATTTTGACATAGGACAGCAATATGCATATGTTTAATATATTGAATGGTCAATGCATGCATAAGGATAAGTTGCAATACTAAAAAAATTTATTTACATTTGGACCTTATATAACTGATTCACACCCCCCCTCCCTATCCCTCTCATTTATTCTAAAGTATTCCAACATATTTACCTCTAGCCCTATTAGGAGTATCCTTGTTTCAAGACTTTGAAACACTTGCAGCTAAAGTGTCCACCTCTGAAATCAAAACATTCTTAGCTTGAACGAACAACTTACTAAAAAAAGTAAGTATTCACAAATAGAAACTTTGCACTAAAAAAACCTTATTGAAAAATTAAAAAAATGAAATATTTTTGGGTGATCCAAGATTTCCCTTACACCTAGGATGCTTCTACACCAGACACCCGAGATAATTTGAGAAGTGACCCTATCATGTCTCAGGTATTTAAAGTGGAACCAAGATAATTAACCTCCTCCCTTATTAACCACATCATGAATCTTCTATTGGCCACCCTTTCCATTTTACTAGATGTTCTTTATATGCTTTGTTTATTGTTCTTCTACCAACATGACTACCTAATATATCTTTAATCTCTTTTATGACTGAAGTAGTTGTTAGAATACTCCATTGTGATTTTGTGACCTCATTTTCAATAGGTCCTTCATGATGCTCTATCAGATCTAAAATGTTAAATACTAGTGAAGTTTTTTGTTCACTAGGAAACTCTACTTCATCGGTATTTCCTAAATCATCCTTCTTTAGTATCTTGCATGATACAAAATTCTTCATTTTCAACTTACTATATAACTCCTTTCTCAAATGAACCATGAATTTATCACCTTTCTAAAATTCCTTGTGCTTTGTTTTCTCTCTTTTTTTAGCCTTGTATTTTATATTTGTTTTAGTAATGTTCTTCTTCATCTCCACATAGATTTTCTTCAAGTGTTTGGCAAAATCCATAGCTTTAGTTTACTTGTCTCCCCAATGTCAAACTTCCTCAATTTACAAAAATTTATGGGAGTACTTCCATACACTATCTAGAATGGTGATTTACTAATGCTCCTATTGACAGACTTACTATATGTGAATTATTCTTGTTATTAAATCAAGATCGCATCCCTTTATCTTATCTCAAACTGTCCATAAATTTAAGAATAATGTGATGAGTTATACTTCAAATTTTTCTTTACCTTCTTCCATAATGTGTGCCAAAGGTACCCAACAAAATTGGTGTCTTGATTTGAAACTATGCTCTTTGGTAGACCATGTAGTCTGAGCACTATTCTAAAAATAATTTTACAACATGAGTTATTGAAAAAAATTATTCAATTATATATTTTCATTGATGTTACACAAATCTTACACTCTAACTAAGAACTACCAATAGTAATCAAGCGTAAAAGACTCTAGTATCAGTCGAGCAAAATTTCAGAAGAAGCCAAGTTCAATGATCAAGTGAAAATTGAGCTAGGTCGATCATTGGAGGATTTAAGTGTTAACCAAGTTAGTTTAGTTACCAAAGGGGTTCAATGTAAAACCTGAGTCAGGTCTGTTACCAAGGAATTAAGTGTTAACCTAGTGACCTAGTTTTAGTTTTAGCTTACCTATAGCAGAATAATTTTGTTTCTTATTTTGTTTATGTAAGTCAACTTATTGGATGTTAATTTTTTATTTGTAAAGATATTCAAGCTGACTTGACATTGGGTTACATATATATGACAAGCCAAGTTATGGAAAAAGATAAGATGTCAGTAAAGAAGGATATCTAATTAAGAGAAGAACATCCAAAGAGATGCAAATATTATTCTGATTAGGGAGAATATAGAGGATAAACTGGAACAATGATTTGAATCTACAAATTAGTTGCTTCATTAATCAGGTCAATCATTTTTAATCTCTAACAATTTTAGCAATGAATAAATCTCTTAACAGAGTTGACTTAATAGTCATCTTGTAAATGCTCTAACAAGGTGGCATTTCTAGATCAAAGTTTCTTAAGACTTCTAACCAGGACACACCTAATAGGGTGATTCAAATTATTTAACAAGGTTACACCTAAAAATGTATTTTGTAACCTTTAACAGAGTTGGCTCTTAACAGGGCTCACTTCATAATGGTGAAAAGTTGTAACTAGTTGCATTGGTGGTTTTCCAAAATTGGGTTTCCATGTTAAATCTTGGTGTCTCATGTGTTCATGTTATTTCCTTACTATTTTATCTTTATGTAACTAAGTTACTAAAGGTTAATACACATTAATATCTCAAAATTGTTTTGTTAGTCAAGTTACAGTAAATATCTAGTTCTAACCAAGTTGTGCAAGGATTTGAGTTAATAAGTGTTGTGATGTGGAGCCTAATCAAACTTAGAGGTTTATTTGACATGGTTTCCCTCCAAATTATTTGTATGGGGGTCTGGGTGCAGCGCCCCCAAGATGGGGTCAAGGGGTAGTGCCCCTGCAAGTGCACTCTTTATCATAGTACATGGTGGGGTTAAGGGGCAAAGCCCCCAAAGCCAAAAATGACCTTATATTGTAAAAGGCATCAGCTACTATTTTTCTATTATTGTTACCATAATTTTGTAATAGGAAAAAAGATTGTATAAAAAGGATTAAGGTTAGGAATTTTCATAATGTGTGATACAAAAATTGATTCTTGTTGAGGTGTTGAGCTGTAAGGGATTATGGATAGTAATCAAGTTGTAATCACTAGATCATAATAATAATGGACTTATTATTGATGGATGTAGCCCAGGGATTGGGTGAACCACATTAAATCTTGGTGTCTTGTGTTCTCTTATGTGTGATCTACTATTTTCTGGTATTGGTTATATTTGCATGTAACTATTATTTCTATCTGAGGTTAATCCTAACAAGTGGTATTAGAGCTAGATGGTCATCATTTCTTTTCTTTTTTAGCCAGACCATCATTAGTTTCTTTTAACGATCCTCTGTAGGAAGGTCTCACGCTTGAGTGGGACTCTCACGATTGGGTGGGAGCTATGGTACATGAGGGTAAGCTAAAGGGTGAGAAGTTTAATGGGTAGAACTTTTAGTTATGGAAGATAAAAATGGAAGACTATCTTTATCAGAAGGATTTATGAAAGCTGTTGGAAGTAATATCTAAGAAACAAGGAACTTTGTCAAATGAAGACTAGGAGATTTTAGACAGAAAGGCACTTGGAAGCATTTGATTATGTTTGGCACCATCAATGACATTTAACATTACAAAAGTGAAGATGATGGAAGAGTTGATGGAAACCTTAGCAAATATGTATGAAAAGCCCTTCGCTTTAAATAAGGTATTTCTCATGAAGCATTTATTTAATATGAAAATGGCAAAAGGTGAATCTATAGCAGATCATTTAAATGAGTTTAATATTGTTACTAGTCAGTAATCTTCTATGGGTATAAATTTTGATGAAGAAATTAGGGCTCTCTTGATTTTATGTTCTTTTCCTGAAATTTGGAATGGCTTGGTAATGGTTGTGAATAATTCTATTTTTAGATCTAATACCCTAAAATTTGATGATGTGATCGGTATTACTTTGAGTGAGGAAACTCGTAGGAAATCCTTAGGTGGATCTACATCAGAAAGTGTTTTGAATGCACAAATTAGAGGCAAAATGACTGAGAGGAAATAATCATAAAAATCATAGGAAATCAAGAGGAAAGTCAAAGGTGAAGAGGTCTCAATCCAAAGGACTACGAGATTGTTGGTACTATGGTAAAATTGGGCATAAGATGAAATATTGTTGGACTCAAAAGAATAATGAAGGAGGTGAAATAGAAGGGAACAAGGAGGAAAATGTGGTAAGTAACAAATTCAAAGAGGATGCTTTGGTTTTGTCTTTAGAAAGTGTTGATGATTCATGGGTTTTAGATTCTGGTGCTTCATTTCATGCTACACCTCATGGAGGTTATTTTATTGATTATGTCTAAGGGGATTTTGGGCTTGTTTATTTGGTGGATACTGAACTTTGTTAGATTGTTGGAAATGGAAAATTTTAGATTAAGTTACAAAATGGGAATCATTGCCTACTACATGAGGTAAGACATGTTCCAAGGCTGAGTAGAAATTTGATTTCAGCAAGGAAATTCTGTGATGAGGGTTGTGCGGTTACTTTTAATGATAAAAATTGGAAGGTTTTGAAAGGTTCTCTTGTTATAGAAAAAGGTGTGAAATTAGGCACCTTATATCTTTGTACAGGTTATATTGTTCCTTCTACTTTGATTGTTTTAGAGAAAAATGAATGTTTAGGTATGGTTGTTGTAGTTGAGCTGGGAGAACAAATAGTTGTTATAGATTTTGATACAACATTGTGGCACAACAAACTTGAGCACATGAGTGAGAAAGGTATGAAAGTACTTCATTCAAAGCATGTTTTACCAAGTTATAAATGTGTCAATATGGATTTTTTTGAAAGTTGTGTGTATGGAAAATAAAAGAGAGTGAGTTTTGTGAGGACTAGGAAGGAAAATAAAAGTGAGAAATTAGAGCTTGTGCATATAGATGTATGGGGACTAGCTAAGGTATCATCCCTTGGTGGCTCTCATTATTATGTTACATTTATTGATGATGCAACTAGAAAAGTATGGGTTTATTTCGTTAAATAGAAAGCTGATGTATTTCAAACATTTAAGAAATGGAAATGCTTGGTTGAAAATGTGACTGGAAAGATATTAAAATATCTTAGATCTAATAATGGTGGCAAGTATTGCAGTCATGAATTTCAAGATTATTACTCCACTAATGGTATTTGTATATAGAAAACTATTCCAAGGACTCCATAGGAAAATGGAGTGGTTGAGTGCATGAACAGGACTATAATCGAGTGTGCAAGAAGCATGAGGTTGCATGTAGGGTTGCCCATAAAAATTTGGGTGGAGGCTATCAATAATGTTGTATATTTTATTAATAGTGGTCCCTCTACTCCTTTGGGTTGTGATATTCTAGAGGAAGCATGGACTGGTAAGAAGGTGAGTTATTCTTTTCTCAAAACCTTCAGTTGTGAAGCATTTGCTCATATAGATTCTAAAAATAGAACCAAGCTGGAAGCTAAATCAAAGAAATGTATATTTTTTGGATATGGCATTAATGAATTTGGTTATAGGCTTTGGGAGCTTAAAAATTGTAAAATTTTTAGAAGCAGGGATGTCATATTCAATGAGAAAGTGTTGTACAAAGATCTTTTGTAGCAACATGAGAAGAAAGAAAATGATTATGTAGTGCTGGATGATACTCCAAAAGATGATGTTCCAAAAATTCCTCATGATATGCAACAACTACAACAAAAAATATCACACACCCCAATAAATGTTAGATGGTCAACAAGGCTGAGTAGACCTCCAGAAAGATTTTCTCCTTCCTTGTATTCTATTTTACTTACTAATATTGGTGAACCTAAATGTTAAGATGAAGCTATGCAGGTGGATACTAAGATTCAGTGGGAGTCTGCAATGAAAGATGAAATGGACTCTTTGCTAAAAAAATAAGACTTGGGATTTATGCAAGTTGCCTACAGGTAAAAAGACTTTGCAAAATAAATAGGTTTATAGGTTAAAAGAAGAGGATGAAGGTAACAAAAAATTTAAATCCAGGTTAGTTGTAAAAGGATTTGCATAGAAAAGGGAATGGATTTTGATGACATATTCTCTCTTGTTTTCCTAAGACGCAAGAAGAGGAGGATAAGATGTCTAAGGTACCTTATGCTTTAGCTATAGGAAGATTGATGTATGCTATGGTATGTACAAGGCTAGATATTTCACATGTAGTGGGAGTTGTTAGTAGGTGTATGAGTCATCAAAGAATTGAGCATTGGAATGCAGTTAAATGGATTCTCAAATATTTGAGAGGCACATCCAATAAGTTTTTACACTTTGGGGGCTCTATTACTGATTTATAGGGATATATTGACTTAGATTTGGTAGAGGATATTGATTCTAGGTAGAGTACTACAGGTTATGTCTTTACTATTGGTCAAGCAACAATGAGCTAGGTTTCTCAATTATAGAAGGTTAATTCTTTATCCACTATAGGGGAAGATTGTGTTGCTGCTACAGAGGTAGTTGAGGAGATGATATAGCTTTAGTTCTTCATGGAAGAATTGGGACACCCATAGAGGGATAATTAGTTGTTCATAGATAGCCAAAGTGCCATTCATCTTGCAAAGAGTTTAGCTCTACATTCAAAGAAAAAACACATACATTTGTGGTACTATTTCATTTAGTTAGTTTTGGATGATGGACAGTTAAAGCTAGAGAAGATACATACAAATGAAAATCTAGCAAATATGTTTACAAAGGTAGTGACAATGGAGAAGCTAAACTCCTCTTTAGTTTGGTTAGTCTTCTAGACTGAACAGACTAAAAGAATAGTAGATTCCATGGTGGTTTCATGTTTAAGTGGGAGCTACAATTTTAGTATTGTTATGATCAGTCTCCAAGTGGGAGGTTCTTATTGTGGAGTCTAATAAGTCTCCAAGTGGGAGACTATTGTAATGTGGATCCTAATCAAACTCAGAGATTTATTCGGTGTAGTTTCCCTCCAAATTATTTCTGCAGGGGTTTGGGGTTATTGTCCCCAAAATAGGGTCAAAGGGCAATGCCCCAAGTGCATTCCCTATCACAATACAGGGTGGGGTCAACGAGAAATGCCCTTGCAGGGGTTTTGCCAAAAATGACCTTATATTGTAAAAGGTGTTGGCTACTATTTTTCTATCATTCTAGCCCTAATTTTGTAAGTAGCAAAAAGATTGTATAAAAATATTAGGGTTAGCGATTTTCATAATGTGTGATGTGAAAATTGGTTCTTGCAACAGTATTGAGATGTAAGGGATTGTGGATTGTAATGAGGTTGTCTTGTGTTCTCTTATGTGTGATTTACTATTTTTTTTTATTCATTATATTTGCATGTAACTATTATTTCTATCTGAGGTTAATCCTAACAGTAAGTTTTTTTTGAAATCTAAGCTATTTAAAATTGTTTTAGTGGTAATTGATTCACCCCTCCCCTCTTAGTTACTCCTCTTATATTTCCAACAATGAATAGCACCATTACTCTTCTTGCAAGGAATGTAGCATGTCATCTTTAAAAATGTGTCAAATTCCACAAAAATTGAATCATGCCCTTGGTGAATCCTTGAAAAATCAAAAATAAAGTTCATACTATTATCCTACCATGACATCTCTATGATGAAGGTTTTTCCCCTTAATGCCACTAACACATAACAAAATAAAGAAATAACAACAATTTGTCAGAATAAAATATGTGCTTCTTATTATTGTTGCAAATGCAGAATTTTAGAATTTTGAAACACAATATGCAAACCCACATGGGCACCTTACAATAATTTGCAACAAAAAGATGTGAACTATCACCCATAGCTATCCTAGATAATGTATGGGCATTCCTTATATAGGCATTTTTACACCACCCAGGAAGTTTCTAGACATCAAGCCCTAACCCTTGAAAATGACTAACTCTAAAATTACATATAGAATTAGATCGATACACCTTTGACACTTATTTTGGAAATTTTGGTTAGCCCAACTTTAGGATGCCATAACTTTCAATTTTTTTCTCTTATTATCTATTACAACCACTTTTTGTAATCATCTTTTTTTTATCTATAGGGCTCAACTTGTGCAAGTTCTAGCTGACCCCATTTTGGAGCCCATTCGAGGCCTATAAAGCCTTCAACACTAAGCCTTAATTTTGTATACCAAAATTATACACCAAAGATCCACAAATACTCATGATATGATGTTGAACCTGGACTAGTAGGTTGGTATATCCAAGATGAACATCCAACTCTAAAATTGGGACATTTTGAGCTTGTATGAATGACTTACTAAGTAGAAAACCTCTAAAAATAAAAATGTTTTACTAAGACAACCCTTAGTCAAGAAACAAAAAGGAAATTTTTTTGGGTGATGCAAGATTTCTCTTACACCCAGGATGGTCATGCATTAGACACCCAAGGAAATTTGAGAAGTGATACCATCACATCTTAGGTGTTTAGAGGAAAACTAAGCCAGTAAACCTCTTCCTTTGGTAGCCATGATGAATCCTCTATTGGTCTCCTTTTCCATTTGACCAAATATTCTTCATATGTTATGTTCCCTTTTGCTCTTGCCAACACAACTATCCAATATTGCCTCAATCTCCTTTCTAGTTGAACTAGCTACTGGAATACTCCACTATGTTTTTACAAATTTATCTCCATCACCTCCTTCATAATACTCTACCAAATCTAAAATGTTAGTAGTGAAATATTCAGTTCAACATGGATTTCTAGAATCATTCCTTTTCACTATCTTGCATGGTCCAAACTTCTTAATTTTCATCTTTTTATATGTGCCCACTAGAAAATGCTCATTTCTCAAATGAACTATGACTTCATCTCCAATCTTAAATTTTGTATACCTCGTTTTCACATATGTCTTAGCCTTTTACTACATATTCATCTTTTTAATAAGATTCTTCACCTCCTCATGGATATTCTTCAAATTTTTAGCAAAATCTTATGCGTCAACACAACTCATTTGTCTTTTATCCAACTACCTCAATTTAGAAGCATTTGTAGGACTTCTCCCATATACAAATTGGAATGTTGATTTACCAATACTCCTATTGAAAAAATTATTATATGCAAATCATGAATGTGGTAAAATCAGATCCCATCCCTTTGGTTTATCTCCAACCAAGCATCTCAGAAAATTCCCCAAACTTTGATTGACAACTTCAGTTTGTCCATTAATCTGTGGATGATGTGATGAATTAAACTTCAAATTTGTCTTCAATTTCTTCCATAATTTTTGCTAGAAATGCCCAACAAACCTTGTATCTATATCAAAAACTATACTCTTTGGCAAACCATGTAGTCTCACCACTTCTCTAAAAAATAACACTACCACATGAAAAACATCACTAGTCTTCTTGTTGAGAATGAAATGTGCCATTTTTTAAAATCTCTCAACCACTACAAATATGGAATCATTTTCTTGTTGTTTCCTTGTAAAACCAAGTACAAAATCCATGTTGACATCCTCCCATGGATTATTTGGTATGGGTAATGGCTGATATAAACTAGCATTTTGCTTCACTCCTTTATCTATTTGACATACTTTATAACTCTACACAAACCTCTTCACATCTTGTTGCAATTTTGGCTAGTAATAATTCAAAGCAACCAAATAAATTATCTTATCACTACCAACATGTCTAGCCAACCCTCCATTATGCTTCTTCTTGATTAGATTCTCTCTCATATAACTTTTGTGAATGCACAACCTGACTTCCTTTGAATAGCATAGCATCTTGGATTATGAAATCCAACCACTTTGTCCTATCAAGTGTAACAAGTTTTGTAAAAAATTTCCAAGCTTCACCAAAATTAAGATCCTATGGATACAAGTTCTTGATTTCCTTGAATGCAACCACTTCAATATGCATTTCTATTAGCAAAAGTTATCTTGTACAAAGAGCATCTGCAACTCTATTAGACTTCCCACTACTATGTTTTAAAAAAAATGTATAACTCTATGAAAAATTAACCCACTTCAAATGCCTTCAGTTCCATTTTCCTTAACTATTCAAATATTGCAAAGCTAAATGATTAGTATATGAAAAAAAACTCCTTAGGAAGAAGATAGCATCTCCACTTCTTCAATGCCTAAACTATAGCATAAAATTCCTAATCATAAAAAAAATATTTTCTTTTGGCATCTTTCAACTTCTCACTAAATTAAGAAATAGGTCTACCTTCTTGGCTCAAATAGCTCAAATTGTAGTAACACTAGCATCGCAGCCTACTTGAAAGACCTTATTAAAATACGGAAGTGCTAAAATAGACTATTATGTAACATTCTATTTCAACATATTAAAACTCTTATCTGTTACTATAGTCCACTTAAATTATTTCCTATATCCTCTCATTGTTTTAGTCAAAGTTCCATAGATATTATTAAAACCTCTAATAAACTTCTTGTAAAAATTAGTCAATCCATAGAAATTATTGGAAACTTACAATTGGAACAGTTATTATTTTGTCATTGATGTCAAATCTATTGATGAGACATATTGCTACCTAATCTAAATGTTATATCTATTTGATTGATGTTCAGGATATGAGAAGTTGATCATAACTATAGCACCTAGAGGAAAGGTTAAAGTTATGAAAAGGGAGTTACAATGGACATTTGATTAGATAGACTTTGATAAAGAAAATTAATTGTTTATGTCAAGAAAGCTAAGCCAATACAAGAAGAAGAGTAAAATACTAAGGAATCTCGAGTAATGCTAGTTTCAACTGAGCTACAGCTAGTGCTAAGAAAATCTAGTGTTGACCAAGAATTAGTATTGACCAAGAAAGTTAGTTGATGTTGAGCAAGAAAGCTTTATAGTGACTGAGTATTTTAGTAATTATCGAGTGTCAAAATTTGTAGATTGTTGAGTGACAATAAGAGAATAAATTTAAAGAAATTGCAAGATCAAGCTGACTCAATTGATTTCTTGGGAGATGTAAAACATGTTGAAGATAATATTGATGAGTTGGATCATTAAATCCAAGGATAATATTAGGTAAAGGCCTAATAGATAGATTCTAGAGAAGTTTCTATAGGATGATCAAGAAGATGGACAAATACACTACATCAAGTTGAACCTGATCATCAACCCTAAGATCTATATATGTAGAAAAAGGTAAAGCATGAATTTCCTATTTAAATAGGTACAAAGATGAACAATCAGTGTGCATTGGTTATGTGTGTGTGTGAGCTTGTATGTGAAAATAGACATACAAAACAAGGTTAATTAGAAACACACAAGACTATGAGTGAATGTGAAGCTAAAGGATAAATCTTGTAGATATGATGTTGTTATTGATAAGTGTTAGAGAAGATAAATTAACTGTAGATGAGAAGAATGGACTAATTTCTTGAAGTGTGTCCAAGAAAATCAAGGTTATATATGTCAATGGAAGGCTTATCCATAAACTAGTATAAGGATTGAACAAAGATCTAAACTTGCAAAAGTGATTTTTAATTACACAAATCAAAGCCTATTATTTTCTTTCTTATCATTCTAAACAATTTGTATTGAAATCCTTTTAACAAAGGCTGACCTAGCAGTCATTTGAAGACTTCACATTCTATGCAAACCCTTTAACTAGGTGACATTCTAAGTGGAATAATCAAATTCCTCTTACAAGGCCACTCCTAATATAGTGATTAAATCTTCTAACCAAGTCACATTTAATAGTGTGTTTTGTAACCTTTAACAGGGTTGGCTCCTAATAGGGCTCACTTTGAAAGAGTGAAAAAAAGTGACATGTTGCTGGTGGTTTTTCCCAAATTGGATTGCCACATTAAATTCAAAGTGTCAAAACTGTGATGAATTCTTTATATGTGTTTACATTTAATGATGGTTTCATTATGCAATGCAAGTTATGTTTATGATAGTTTTTATAGTAGACACCAAGCAATAGCAGGATAAGTAGAACATTGAAGTGTTTATTGTTTAAATTGTTCAAGTGGTACATATAGACCTTGAGTAATTGATTCACCCCCCTCCCCCCTCTTAGTTATTCTAAATTTTCTAAAAATTGGTATCAGAGAAAAGTTTGAAGGTACTTAAAGCTAAAGATCATGATTAATAAGAGAGATGTAGCCAAGCTAAATAGCGAGAACTTTCCTACATTGAAGACCTTGATGAAATTGCACTTATCTAGTATCAAAGATGTTGTTGTCAATTTTATGAATAATGAATATGTAAATATAACAATTGCCCCTCTGACTTTTGAACAACTAAAATAGAATTTAGAACACAACTAAGAAATGTTGGAGATTGCCCTAGCCCTAAGCTATTCCAATTTTGATGACCTAAAAGACTATGATAGTGCAAAGAAGATGTGGCATAGATTGAAAACCATATATGAAGGTGATGACAAAGCTTGAGAGATAATTTTTTTGACATGAGAATGATGGAAGGTGAGAACATAGTACAATACAGCATAAGACTTAAAGAGGTCGTTAATGTTATTCAAGGTGTAAATGGAGAAATCAAAGATGAAATAGTGATAAGTAAGGTATTGAGTACTCTACTCCCTATATATATCATAAGAGTCTCTACAATCCAAGAACTAAGGATGCACACCAAGTAACACTTTGACCTTATAAGGTGTAATTGGTAGACTTACTACTTTTGAGATGTCTAAATTTGATAACTACACACCTACTACTATTGAATCTGCTTCCAAGTCACAACTAGTTCTTATCAAAAAGAAAGGATAACATATGAAGATTGAAAGTGATAGTTCTAATGATGACATTAATGAACTTTAAGCCCTGATTAAAAAAAAAAAAGTGGAAGAGGAAGAGGTAAATACAAAGGAAAATTATCTATCATTTATTTTTCATGCAATAAAAGTTGGTCATATTACTGTTAGATGTCTTGACAAAGAAGATAAGGATGAAAGGAAGGAAAGGAAGTATAAAGGAAGAAGAGATGACAAAGACTACAAGAGAATAAAAGATGAAAAAGGTAAAAAATCTTGTTATATTTCTGAAGAAAAGACTAATAATGAATCTAAGAGTAATTATGATGAAAATGTCTATGTTTCTATGAAAGAAGAATTCGATGAAGACTAGAAAACTGCATTAATTTCTTAAATAAACAAAGGTGATAGATGGAAAATTGATAGTGGATGTTCTAATCATATGATTGGTGACAAAGATAAATTTGAAGATATTGGACCATAAAATGGTGGATGAGTTAAATTTGGTAATGATATCACATGTATTATAAAAGGTAAAGTTACTATTCAATTTACTAACAAGATAACATGTGATAATATTTACTAGGTTGAAGGACTTAGCTACAATTTTTTGAGTGTTTCACAGCTCAACAAATTAGGCTAAAAAGTTGAATTTCACAATAGAAAAACCAAGGTACATGATGATGATGGTAAGATAATTGGAACCGGTGAGAAGACAAGAGGTAACTTATTATATCTAGACCTATCAAGTGAGACATTTTTTTTTACGTAACAAGAAGATGTTTCATTATGGCACAAAAGATTATGTCATGTGAATTTTGACAATTTAGTGAATATCAAAAAGATGAAGAAAGTAAGAGGGTTTCCTAAACTAAAGAAGTCTAAAAATTTGGTGTAAAAAATGTCAATTATGAAATATGATGAAGTATAGTTTTAAGAGAAGAACATATATTTGCAAATGATATTTTGGAATTGGTTCATACTGGCCTATCTGGACCCATTGGTGTTCAAAGTTACTGTGGAGATCAATTTTTCAATCTATTTTTAGATCAATACACTAGAATGATGGTTGTGATGTTTCCTAAATATAAATCTAAATATTTTTAGTTATTTAAGTGGAATTTATCTAGACTTCAAAAAGAAACAGGAAAGAGTCCAAAGTGTTTGAGATCTGTCAGAGGTGGTGAATTCATTTCACATGAGTTCAATACATTCTACAATGATAAAGGAATCAAAAGATGAATGTCAGCATGAATGACTCCTCCTCAAAATGGAATAGCTAAAAGGAGAAAAAAAATAATAATGGATTTTGTAAGAACATTAATGATGGAGAAGAGTGTATCACAAAAATATTGGAGAGAATCAGTTAGTATTGTTGTATATACCTTAAATAGAGTACAAGTTACGAAAGAAAGAGGTGAAACTTCATGTAATGAAGAACCTGAACACTATAGTGAATTCATCTATGTGGATGATGATTCTCCTAGCACTCAAAGTGAACTGACAAGTCACATTACAAGTTCCTATTAGACAGGAAATGATGGAATGCAAATGCAAATTTTCAAGCAATAGAGAGTGGGTGTCAAGAAATAGACTGAAGATGTCAAGTCATAGATAGGTAATGTTGACGATTAGATAGAAAATTTCAAGCATGTAGAACCTAAACTAGAACTTGAGAAAGGAAGAGGAAATGAGCTTGAGATTATTTTTCCAGATGAACCTCAAGAAGAACCAAGAAGAAAACTACCTGTGTTACAAAAATATCTGAGAAGACATCATAAACTTGAAAAAATCATCAGAGATGTTGACACAAGTGTTATGACAAGAAGAAAACTAAAAGATGACATATTTTTATTATCTAAGTTTGAGCGCAAGATAGTAAAAGATACTTTAGATAATGAAGATTGGATCCAAGGAATGAACAAAGAAATTGACCAAATTGAGAAGAACAATGAAGTATTGTTACCTAAAATATTTATTAATGATATTATATTTGGAGGAAGAGAAGCATTATGAAAATCATGTGTTGATGAAATCAAAAAGGAATTTGAGATGTCTATGTTTAGTGACATCAATTTTTTTGTTGGGTTAAAAGTATGTCAAATGACTTTTGGTATTTTCATTACACAATCCAAATACATCAAGGAAATATTAAAAACTTTTGGTAAGGAGGATTCAAGGCCAATGAGAAAACCTATGTCTACAGGACATAAGCTATCTAATAATGATGATTCTACTTATGTGAACCTGATCCTATATAGATCCATGATTGGAAAATTGCAATATGTTATTGATGGCATTCTAGATATTGCTTTGGCAGTTGGGATAGTTGCTAAATTTTAAAAAAATCCTCAAGAGAATCACATGATGGTTGTGAAAATGATATTGAGATGTTTGAAAGGTATAGAAGACTATGGATTATATTACAAGAGAAGTGAAAGATTTGAATTGAAGTTTTTCACTAACTCAAGTTGGGCAATAAATATTCATGATAGAAAAAGCACTAGTGGAGGAGCATTATTTCTAGGAAAGAGATTGGTGTCATGGACAAGCAAGAAGAAAAATTGTATTTGCCAATCAATAGCTAAAGCTAGGTATGTGGTAGTTATAGTGAATTGTTCAGACATAAGAAATTGTTCAAAGGTATGAAAGAAGATATTAGAGATCTAGTGGTTATCTATTGCGATGACACAAGTTCTATCAACATCTCAAAGAATCCAATGATGCACACTAAGACAAAGCACAATGCTATCAAGTATGACTACTTGAGAGAATTAGTTCAAGACAAAGAAGTGAAGCTATGTGAATACCAAGGAACATATTGTTGACATATTCACAAAGCCCTTACCCAAAGATGCTCATGAATATCTTAGAGGTAAACTAGGTGTGATTCCCCTAACCAAAGATACTTAACAAGACAAGGTCCATTGCATCACATGTGCTAATCAAAACATTCTACACAGTGATACAATATAGCTCTACTTTGGGACATGCCTAAGGTATAATACTTCAATACAACATAAACAAATTAGTCATAGACAAATGATAAGTATCAAAAAGACATGCAAAATCTACATAATTCAGATGTATGAAGAGTTTGAAGCTAAGATAACTACACATCTTTGGCATTGGTATCAAAGAGTGAGATTACTTAAGAGGGAGAAATCTATAGAGAAAGATATTACTAAGGAGAGATTACTCAAGAGCTAATATAGGAGCATCCTGGGGTAGTTGGCTATCTTGCATGATTAAGAGATTTTGGTGAAGTTGAGTGGACCTATTTGGGTCTTAAGTAATTAATTTTGATGTATTTAATAAGTATTGTAATCCTTTAAAGGCATTTGGTATTTAATTTCTTCTGTAGGTTGACTTATGGCTCTACATGTAATTAATGTAAGGGATATTTAATTTGTAGCTTACTGGGCCAACTTGTGGCTTAGTTAGGTATAAGTAGGGGGTGTGATGAAGTCTTTAGTCATTTATTCATTCATTCAAAGTAGGAGTGAGTGTAGAGAGTACCTAGAGAGAGATTTTTTCCTAAGTTTGTTGATAGAGTACTGAATCTAAGGTAGTTTATAGAAGGATTGTGATTATTCATCCATCTTGGAGAAGAGGAGGTAGTAGAGGAGAAAAATTTTGAGAAGGCCAGTAGTTGTAGCTTGGGAAAAAAGGAGATTGCTTGGTGGGCTTGCGAGTACTTGTTGGATCTTCCTTGGAGGTTTCTACTAGAGTGTGGATCTAGACTAGCTAGGGTTTGAATTGGATTTTGAGGGATCTTGTAGAACTATTAATTTATTTGTATTTGGCCATAACTAGTAAGGCCTTACAGTCTGGCACATTGCATGGTAATCATTTATTTTATGAATAAAGAGTTGTGATTTGATATCAGATCTTACATTGTTGTTGTATTTCTATTGTGTGTTTATTTGTTGGGTGCCAAGACATCTCCTTTTGGGATTCTCCTTCCTTGCACTGCATCAAGAGGGTGAAACCTACAAAGAGAAAAATTATTATCATAGATGGAGACATTGAGAGTAACTCAGACTAGGGAATCAAAATGAAATCTTTTGGATTGTATAGTAACTTAGCTACTACTAAGTATTCATATTGTTGGTGTAAATAAGTACTTTACTATTTACACTTGCTTAAGTTTACTTAGGTTAATGCATTATTCAATTATATTTCATTATTTTATTATTTTTATTTATGAGACACTTAGGAGTTTGCACACCTTGTGATTTTTCATGTTGACAACACAGGAGTGTGCAACTTTATTTGAGTACATGGTGTCTACAACACTGTTTTGCGTATCCCACCCTTGCAGGCATATCCTCTCATCACCGCACTTACTTTTGTGCTTAATGGAGGATAATCCATATCTGGTGGACATGTGCTTGGTTATGTGACACTTCATGGTGCTAACTTCTATGCATTCTAGAAGCTCTCCTGAGGCCTTTATATTCAGGCACTCCTAGTGTACTCTCATGCATCAAGTTATTGAATACATTGTTATTCTAATCATACTCTCTCCATTTTTGGTCTACAGTTGTACTTGTGTATAAGTTCTTGGTTCTTGGGTGAATTTTGCCCTTAGGAAAATTCTTACACATATATTTGGGATGTTTCCATCAATGCCAAAGAGGGAGATAGTTGGAAACTTATAATTGGAACAATTGTTGTTTTTTCATTAATGTCAAATCTATTGATGAAACATATTGTTACCTAATCTAAATGTCATATGTATTTGATTGATGAAGAGGATTTTAGAAGTTGATCCTAACTATAGCACCTAGAGGAAAGGTTGAAGTTATGAAAAGGGAGTTACAATGGACATTTCATTAGATAGACTTTGATAAAGACAAGTAATTGTTTATGTCAAGAAAGCTAATCTGAACTAAGAAGAAGAGTAGAATACTAAGGAATGTTGAGTAATTCTAGTGTCAACTGAGCTACTATTAGTGCCAAATAAATCTAGTGTTGACCAAGCATTAGCATCAACTAAGAAAGTTAATTAATTCCAAGATAGAAAGATTTATAGTGACTAATTATTTCAGTGATGATTGAGTGTCAGAATTTGGAAATTTTTGAGTGAAAATAAGAGAAAAAATTCAAAGAAATCACAAGATCAAGTTGACTTAGTTGATTTCTTAGGAGATGTAAAACATGTTGAAGGTAAGATTAATGAGTTGGATCATTAAATACAAGGAGAATATTAGTTAAAGACCTAATAGACAAATTCTAGAGAAGTTTCTAGAGGATGATCAAGAAGATGGACAAATACATTGAATCATGTTAAACCTGGTTGGAAACCCTTAGATCTCTCATGGATGTAGAAAATGGTAGAGCACAAATTACCTATTTAAAGAGGAACAGAGCTAAATAATTAACATGTGTTGGTGTTGTGTGTGGGTGAGCTTGTGTGTGAAGAGAGACATATAGAGAAAGGTTTATCAAAAATGCACAAGAGTGTGAGTAAATGTGAAGCTAAAGGAGAAAGCTTATAGATATTATGTTGTTATTAATAAGTGAATTAGAGAAGAAGGCTTAAGTTTTGATGAGAAGAGTGGATTGATTTCTTGAAGGGTGTCCAAGAAAATCAAGATCATAGATGTCAATGGAAGGTTTATCAATAGACCAGCATAAGGACTGAATAGAGATTTGAACCTGAAAAAGTGAGTTGTAATCACAGATCAAAACCTCTTTTTTTTTCTTATAATTGTAAATAGTTTGTATTTAAATCCTTTTAATAGAGGTTGACCTAATAGTTATTTGTAGACTTAACAATCTATGTAAATCCTTTAACTATGTGACATTTTAAGTGGAATGATCAAAGTCCACTTACAAGGCCACTCCTAACAAGGTGATAAAATCATCTAACTAGGTCACATTTAACAATGTATTTTGTAACCTTTAATAGGGTTGGCTCCTAATAGGGCTCATTTCAAAAGAGTGAAAAAGAGTGACATGTTTCTAGTGGTTTTTCCCAAATTGGATTTCCATGTAAAATTATAAGTGTCAAAACTATGATAAATGGTTTATATGTGTTACATTTGATAATGTTTGCATTATGCAATGCAAGTTGTGTTTATGATAGTTTTACAGTACAGACTGAGCAATAGTAGGATAAGTAGATAAGTGGAGTGTTTGTTGTTTAAATTGTTCAAGTGGTACATATAGAGCTTGAGTAACTAATTCACCTCCCCCCACCCCCAACCCCCTCTCAATTATTCTAAATATTTCTAACAAGAAATATCTTACCTCAATTTCACTCCTTGTAGTAGGTCATTCAAGGATAGCCTTCACTTCCTCAAAGTCCATTTTTAAACCTTCTGCTGACACTATGAATCCTAGGTACACCAACTCCTTCTTCACAAAATTGCACTTCTTCAAATTTAGTATCAACCTCTCTTCCCTCTATTTATCAAACACCTTACAAATGTGCATCAAATGCTCCTCCAATGTTTTACCAAATATCAATATATCATCTAGGTAAACAATGAAAAACTTACCCAGAAATTCCTTTACTGCCTCATTCATTAGCCTCATGAAAGTGCTTGATGCATTGTTTATCCCAAAAGGTATGACTAACCACTCATACAATCCTTCCCTTGTCTTGAAGTCAATCATACACTCATCTCCTTCTCTGAAGTGAATATGATGGTACCCACTCTCCAAATCTATCTTTTTCAAATATGTAGCTTGACTCACATAGTCCATAATATCATCCACCTTGGCAACAAAAATATGTACTTTATTGTAATCTTGTTGATATCCCACGAATTTGTGCACATCCTCTGTTCTCCATTCTTATTTGGTGCTAATATTTTTGGTACATTACATTGACTTAGACTCTCCTAAATCAACCACTTCTACAATAACTCATGTACTTGTATGTCCAACTCTTCACTTTTTTCTATTGTCATTATGTGTGTTACCTTGTTTGGAAAATTGGCTCCTGGGATCAATTCCATCTAGTGACTGATCCTCTGATGTAGGAGCATCCTAGGTGTAAGAGAAATCTTGCATCAACCAAAAATATTTCATTTCAATTATTTGAAAAAGGGTTGTCTTAATGCAGAGTTATTATCTATGGAGGCTTGCTACTTAGTAAGTTAGTCAACAAGCTTAGAAAGTCCTAATTTTAGAGGTAGATATTCATCTTGGGTATATCATCCTACCAGTTGAGGCTCAGTGCCATATCATGTATACTAATGGATTTTTTGTGGATTTTTTGTTTGTAATTTTGGTATATAAACTTTAGGCTCACTTTTGGAGGCCTAAAAGTGTCTAGATGAGACCTAAAAACTAGATGGATGGGTGCTTGCAATGATCTGAACCTATAGATCAGATGTTGAGGTTTTTGAAAAGTGGTTGTAATAGCCAATCAAAGAAATAGTTTGAGAGTTATGGCCTTCTAAAGTTGGGCCAGCCAAAACTTCCAAAATAAATGTCAAAAATGTATTTGGCCAACTTTATATGTATTGTTAGGGTCTGTTGGCCCTAGGTATTAAGTTGGAGTGTCTAGAACCTTCCCAGATAGAATAAACTTTTCCTATTTAAGAAATGCCTAAACATTGACTAGGACAGCTTTGGGGTGATAGTTTGTAGCTTTGTCTTCCAGATTACTATAATGAAGGAACCCATGTGGGTTAGTATATTGTAATTATGAATTTTGTAATTTCGCATTTGCGGCGATAATAAAAATCCCATATTTTATTCTCACAATTGTTTTTGTTTGTTCGTTTGTGTTATGTGTTTATAGTATTAAGGGGAGCACCCTTCATCAACTGGTATCAGAGCTAGGGTTATTGAGTGTGTGGACATATCACCAACTATAAGATAGCTCAAACAAAGATAATGGCTTTCGCTAAGCATGTAGACAAATTGTTGATTGTGAAGTAGTATGCACTAGAGTTTTAGAAAAATGCTGAAATGCCTCCATGAAGATAGCGTGGTGGAAGAGTCAAAGGTGTCACACTTGAGGATTTTAGAACCCTCCAGAGGAAAATGCAATTATTGCAAGAACATATGCATAGAGGAATGAATCTTTTGGTAGGAGATGATGAAAGTGTGGATGAAGGATCTCACATTTTTATGTTCCCACATTTATGAAAAAACTCAACCCAAAGGAATTGATCAACTAGATCAATGAATTAGAAGAGTACTTTGAATATGAAGATATTGAAGATCTGGATAGGGTCAAGTTTGTGAAGGCTAAACTAAAGGGCCATTAAGAAATAATCTAGTGCAAGAGATCTAGTTGGATCAAAATAAAAGAGGGAAAGACAAAATCACCAGATGGGATCAGATGGTAGCTAAAATAAAGTGACATTTCATTCCCATGGATTATGAGCTTGATGTGTTGAAGAAAATTCAAGGGTTGAAGCAAGTGGGAAAAATCTCCTCAAGACTATACCGAAGAGTTCTATTGAGTTCTCATTAGAAGTGACCATGCAGAAATTGATAAGGATAAAGTGGTTTGTTATCTTAATGTGTTGGCCAAGCATTCAAGAGGAGATGAGTATTGAGGATACGTACTAGTTTTCCCTAAGAGTTGAGGAGAAGCTAAGCAAAAAGTTTGATAACAAAAATAGTGGTAGACATTGTAGTGGAATGTCTTGTGAATAGTCTTATGGAGTCCAAAATGATGATCAGAAGAATAAGGATGAGCCACAAAGTAGTAGTCAAAACTAGAGGGGAAATAATTCCACTCATTTCCATTATAAAAATAATAAAAATTAGAGAGGAAGAGGTAGAAGACAAGAATATTGAAGAGGAGGCTTCCGTGGGAAATGTTTTCACTATGAAGAAGAAGGGCATAGAGAATTTGAATGTTTCCAATGCCAAGGAATGATGGATGAAAGAGAAGAAGGCCAAAGTAGAGTTGCACATGTTGATGAAGATGCCAAATCATAACATCTTGAAGATTGTAAAAGAGGAGTTCTAGTTTACAAAAGAGCCCTAATGAGTAGTGAGAATGAACCTAATCAAAGAAGGAGTTTGTTTCACACAAAGTGCAGATGTGAGGATGAGTGTAATGGTGTGATCATTGATTTTGGAAGTATTGACAACTGGTGTCAGAAATAATGGTCACAAAGTTGAAGTTGAAGAGATAGAAACACTAACGTCCATAATGTATTTCTTTGGTGTAAGATGACCACAAAGGTCATGGTCAGTGAGAAATGCTCAATGAAGTTCAAGCTTGGAAGCTATTAGGATGAGGTACTTTGCGATATCATACTGATGGACATATGTCATATATCATTGCATAGGCTAGGGTAAGTTTGACAAGCATGGTGTACATGATGGATGAGAAAATATCTACATTCTAACAAAGGATAGAGTGAAACATAAGTTGAAGCCATTGAAGGGGAAAGAAGAAAAGGTATGTAGTGGAGCTAGAATATGTTTTGTTGATGGAAAGGAGTTTCTCCAAGGTATGAAGCATGAGCATATGTGTTTTGCTATAATTCCAAAAGATGGTAAAGAAGTAGAGGAGGTACTTGCAGAAGTTGTAGATATGTTGGAAGGGTTTTTTAATATTGTACCAAATAATGTACCTGATGGATTACCCCCAGTGAGGAAGATCAATTACCAAATAGATTTGATTCCAGGAGCCAATTTTCCAAAGAAGGCAGCACATAGAATGACATTAGCAGAAAGTGAAGAGTTGAAAAAACAAGTTCATGAGTTGTTGCAAAAGGAGTTGATTCAAGAAAGTCTAAGTCCATGTGTTTTAATAGTACTATTATCACTAAAGAAGAATGGAGAATGGAGGATGTGCATAGATTCTCGCATTATTAACAAGATTACAATCAAGTAGAGATTTTCATTGCCAAGGTTGGATGATATTATGGATTGTTTGAGTGGAGTTGTGTATTTCACAAAGATAGATCTGAAAAGTGGATACCATCATATTCACATCAGAGAAGGTGATTAGTGTAAGACTACTTTCAAGACAAGGGAAGGATTGTATGAGTGGTTGGTCATGTCTTTTGGGCTAAACAATGCACTGAGTACTTTCATGAGGCTCATGAATGAGATACCAAAGGAGTTTCTAGGTGAGTTTTTCATTACTTACCTAGATGACCATTTTTTTTGTTGTTAAGAATTATTACTAGCCATAGTTTCAAAAAGATGTGAAGTTTTTATAGAGTTGTAGAGTATGTTAGATGGTAAAAGGAGTGAAGCAGAATATGGGGCTATATAACCCATTACCTATATGAAAGAAGTCATGGGAGGATATCAGTGTGGAATTCATTATTGGATTACCAAGGACTTATTGAGGGAATGATTCTATTATATTGTTGGTTGACAAGTTTTCAAAGATTGTGCATTTCATTCCCTTCAAGACGACTAGTAATGGTGTTCATGTGGCATAATTATTTTTCAAAGAAGTGGTGAGACTACATGGTTTTCCAAAGAGTATACTTTCAGATCAAGGTACCAAATTTGTTTTGTGTTTATGGTGTACATTGTGGAAGAAATTGAAGATATATTTGAAGTTTAGTTCATCACATCATCTACAGACTAATGGGTAGACAGAAGTTGTGAATACCAGTTTGGGAAATCTGCTTAGATGTTTGGTTGTAGACAAGACAAAAGGATGGGATTTGATTTTACCACAGGTAGAATTTTCATATAATAATTCTTTCAATAGGAGTATTGGTAAATCACCATTTTAGATTGTATATGGGAGCAGTCCCAAAAATGCTTCTGAATTGAGGTAGTTGGATAAAGGAGAGATAAGTAGTGCTGAAGCAGAAGAATGTGTTGAACATTTGAAGCATACTCATGAGGAGGTGAGGAAGCACATTATAAATATGAATACATAATACAAGGCTAAAGAATATGTGAAAAGGAGGTATAAGGAATTTTACATTGGACGTGAAGTCATGGTTCATTTAAGAAAGGAGTGTTATCTAGTGGGTACATATAACAAGCTAAAAATAAAGAAGTTTGGACCATGCAAGATAGTGAAAAGCAATGATTTTGGAAATGCCTATGAAGTGGAGTTTCCTATTGAATTGAATATTTCACTAGTATTGAACATTTCAAATTTGACAAAGTATTATGAAGTAGGTGATGAGCGTGAGGTTGCAGAAGCATAGTGGAGTATTCTAGGAAATAGTTCAACTATAAAGGAAATTGAGGAGATATTTGATAGTCATGTTGGAAAAAGTACAAGGAACATAACTTATGAAGAGTACCTGGTCAAATGGGAAGGGAGGCTAGTAGAAAATTCATCATAGCTAGCATGGGAGGAGGTTAACCATCTTGATTTTCCTCTGAATACTTGAGACATGATGGAGTCAGTTCTAAAATTACCCTAGGTGTCTAACACAAGATCATCCTAGGTATAAGAACAATCTTGCATCAACCAAAAATATTTTATTTCAGTTGTTTAAATAAGGGTTGTCATAATGCAAAATTGTTGTTTGTGGAGGATTGCTACATAGTAAGTTAGTCAATGAGCTCAAAATTTCCTAATTTTAGATGTGTATATTCATCATGGATATATCAGCCTAGCAATTGATGCTCAATCCCATTTCAAGTTCATTCTCACCACTCAGCAAGACTCTTTGATTAACTAGGACTTCTCCTCTTTTAGCATTTTTAGAATGGGATGATTTGGAATCTTCATCATGATGTGTAACTCGAGCCTAGCCTTCTATTCTTCTATTTTTCCTTCCTTGGCATTGGGAATATTCAAATTCTTTATGCCCTTCTTCTCCATAGTGAAAAAAAATTCCACAAAAACCTCCTCTTCCATATCCTTGCCCTCTTTTGCTTCCTCTCTAATCTCTATTATTTTGATCATGGAAACAATTGGAATTGTTTCCCCTTTGGTTTTGACTAATGATGTTAGCCTCATCCTTGTTCTTATAATCATCATTTTGGCCTCCATAAGACCATACACTAGATCTTCCACCACCACATCTTCCACTATTCTTGTTTTTGAGCTTATTGTTCAGTTTTTCTTCAACACTTAGGGTAAACTAGTTTACCTCTTCAATATTATTCATTCAAACTAGAATTAGCTCATCATGAATGTTTTTCCTTAACCCATTCAAATAATAGGAAACTTTCTCCTTATCAACTTTTGCATGCTCAATTCTGGCCAGAACTCGATAGAACTCCTTGGTATGCTCTGGAACAAATATTCCCACTTGCTTCAACTCTTGTATTTTCTTTAGCAAATCAAGATCATACTCTATAAGAATGAATTGTCTCTTCAATTTAACTATCATTCTATCCCATCTAGTGTTTTTTTCCTTCCCTCTTTTATTTTTCTCCAATTGAATCTCCTACCACCAAATCTTCAAATGTCCCTTTAGTTTTTCCTTCACAAGCTTGACCCTATCAAGATCCTTAATATCTTCATACTCAAAGTATTCATCTAATTCATTGATCCTTTCAATCAACTCCTCTGGGTTAAGATTTTCTAAAAAATAAAGGAACCTCAAACTTAGGTCTTTCTCCAATCTTGGAGATAGTCTTAAAAAGTATTTCTTTTTTTGGGTTTAGAACCACCTCTACTTTAGCATTTTCTTCTTCTTCATCATCCTCATCCTCACTTTTATCTCTTATGGAAAGATTTATTCTTTTGTGCATTTTTTCTTCCAATGCTAGCATCTTTCAATGGAGGGCTCTAAAACCCTCAAGTGTAACAGCTACGACTCTTCCACCATGCTTTCTCCATGGACAAATTTTTGTGCTTCTACTAAAACCCTAGTGTAAACTGCCTAACAATCAATGATCTATCTACATGCTCATCCCAAACCATGGTCCTAGTACAACTACCTCACAGTATGTGATCTATTTACACACTCGAGAATTCCTTTTCTCATACGACTTAATGAAGTGTGCTCCCTTTAATATCAAAAATACATAATATAAACAAGGAAATAACAACAATTTGTGAGAACAAAATATAGGCCTCTTATTATCGTCACAAATGCAAAATTATAGAATTTGGAAATACATTATGAAAATCCACATGGGCACCTTCCTTACAATAATTTACAACACATAGATACAAACTATCACCCAAAGTTGTCCTAGACAATGTATGGGCATTCCTTGTATAGTTTCTCTTACACTGTCTAAAAAGTTTCTAGACATCAAACCCTAATCCTTGAGATAGATTAACTGTAAAATTACATATAGATTCAACTCAATACACCTTTGACACTTATTTTCAAAATTTTAGTCAGCCCAACTTTGGAAGGCCATAACTTTTGAACCTTTTGTCTTATTGGCTATTATACCACTTTTCAAAATCCTTAGCTTCTAATCTACAAGGCCCAACTTGCACAAGCTCTAGTCAACCCCATTTCGGAGCCCGTTTAGGGCCTATAAGGCCTTCAAAGTTGAGATTAAAGTTTTTATACCAAAATTGCACACCAAAAATCTAAAATAACTCCATGAATACTAATGATATGGCACTAAGCCTCAACTAGGAAGACGATATATCCAAGATCAACATCCACCTCTAAATCTAGGACATTCTAAGCTCATATGACTAACTTGCTAAGTAGTAAGCCTCTAGAAACAACAACTCTAGACTAAGACAACCCTTATTCAATAAATAGAAAAGAAATATTTTTAAGGTGATGTAAGATTTCTCTTACATTTGGGACGCTCCTACATCACTCTAGTACATGTAATGGTTGATACAGTTCTTATTTTCCTTTGATCCTTTTTTCATATGATATACACTACGACTCTTGTAGACTTCTTGACATATTGTTGTAAGTGTGGCCAATAATAATTCTCACCAGCTAGAGAAATCATTTTATCCTAACCAAAAATTTCATCCAACCATCCACTATGTTTCTATTTAATGATATTGTCCCTTATAGAACTCCTTGGAATGCATATTTGACTTCCTTTGAGTAGCATACCATCTTTGATGATGTAATCCATCCACTTGGTTCTATCTAGAATGATAGGTTATGTATAGGCTTTCCAAGCTTTAGTAAAATCAAGATCCTATAGATACAAACTCTTCAATGCCTAGAACCCAACTACCTCAATCTGCATCTCTGTCAACAAAATTTGTCTCCTCCTAACAACATCTACAACCTTGTTGGACTTCTCACTCCTTTGTTGCAAAATAAATATATAAATCTACAAAAACTCAACCCATTTCAAATGCCTCTGATTAAATATTCCTTGATTTTTCAAATATTATAAAGCTTGATGATTAGTGTAAAAAACAAACTCCTTAGGTGAAAGGCAATGTCTTTACAGTTTCTTTAAAGCCTAAACTATAGCATAAAATTACTTATTATAAAGACAATATATTCTATTGGCATCATTTAAATTCTCACTTAAGTAAGCAATAGGACTACCTTCTTGGCTCAAAAGAGCTCCTATTGTAGTACCAATAGCATCACAGTCTACTTGAAACACCTAATTAAAATCTAGGAGTGCTATAATGGGTTGTTCTGTAACTTTTTGTTTCAATAACTAAAAACTCATTTCCACTCCCACAATCCACTTAAACTCTTTCTTATCCCCTCTCATTGTTTTAGTTAAGGGTCCATAGACACTACTAAAAATCTTGATAAAAAATTTGTAAAAGCTAGACAAACCATGAAAATATCTTACCTCTATAACAATTCTCAGAGTTGGTCATTCAAGGATATCCTTGTTAGAAAGTAAAGTCTGCCAAGATAACTAAGAGGGGGAGGTCATCTATTAGATCAATACAACTTTTATCAACCTTATTGAACTTTAAATATGTGATCAATATAAATAGAAAACATAAGAAGATACATATACATAATAACACCAAATATGTTAACTAGGGAAACCCTTGATTAGAGGGACAACCCTTGTGGGGATGGCACCCACAAAATGATGTACTAATATATAAAAAAATTCTAAGAGGATATACTCTATTAGGAGACAATAAAATGCATTCGGTACATCTTAGTCCCTATTAGGAGACTTTGATTCCCTATGAGGAGATTCCAACCCTACTAGGAGTTGTGCCAACCTTGTTAGGAGTTGTAGAAGGTAGATGGACCCACTGTCCAAATAGCTTCAAGGGAAAGACCACCGAAATCACTATCTAGCTAGCCTTTGTATTATTCCTTTTATAATAATATAAATATAACCCATCTCAACAAATCAAACTCTTTTTATGTCCTCTTACTATGCCAATACCTCACCAAATACTTCTCAAATCTCAATACCAGATCTCCAACTTTGGATCATAATGATCCGTTTGATCGCTTACTCACATTTTCCAATCTTCACAAATCCAATATAATTCACTTACAACTCATGCATCTTGTCACAAGGAAAATAACTTTCCTTTATACCATCTCCTCAAAATAATTCATTGAGTCAGCCTTGAGGCTTTCCCAATTACAAATATAATGGGACTTAATTAAGATAATACAATTCATTATATCTTTTCATAATTATAAAATAATGCTAGCTCATATTAATATTCACTACTTCTTAAATGTACAGTCTTGGACTTGGTTCACTCACTGATGTCATCATTAGGTTTTCTTGTGTCATTGTCTAACTATGCTCATCGAGATTCTATCCCTTTTAGGAGATATAATCTAAACACCATAAACCACTTCTTAGGTACTATGTCTACACACTATCTTTTGTAAATCACAAATAACTTTCACATGTATTTGACTTCTTACACACACACTTATCCACATCACCAATACACATTTTATATCATATCCTTAGTTGTGCTTAACCTTGTCATCAATACTCAATTTGTACGACCTTGTTCTCTATCTACTACTCTACTAGTATTCACAGTATGTTCACATCAATGACAAACATAGCCATGAATGCAACACATAGTCATGATCATTGGCTCTCCATTGCTCTAGTAATGCTATAATACTCCTCCATAGGAATATCATTAGCATTAATGCTAACAATCTCCCCCTTTGGCATTGATGGCTACATAGATGAAAAACATCTAAGTTTCAAGAATAGAAAACATATTACTAAGTTTTTATTACTCTCATATTTTCAAATCCTCTTCATCAATCAAATTTGAAACTCTAAAGAACAATTGTTTCTCCCCCATTGATAAACTTCGCAATCTTTTCCCATTGGCATCAATCCTTTCTTCTCCATAATTCTTCCACATTCATAGGATATTCTCTCATATACATTCACTTCTCCCCCATTCATAGGAGATTTTTTTCATACGCTACTTCTCCCCCATTGACATCATTTACAAAGGCATCATTATCTCAATATGCTACTAACTATCTTCAGCTATCTCAAGTGTCCAAAGACACTATTCAGTACCATCTACCATGATTCTGCTCAATCACAGATACTCCCCCATATAGGAAGCATGAACATTCGGTCCAAATAAATAATAGTGATTTGTACCACTAGACTAATGCAATCTTTGCATCATCTATTCTGAATTAGGCAGGGGCATAACCCCAATCATACCTTTCAACAAAAAAATTAAGGGGGCATGTTGAAAGTAAAAAAAGAAAAAATTAAAAAGTGGACTTGCTGACGCCGCTTATTCATTCACTAGAAAATGATAAGAAATCAGGTTTTGTCGTGCGATTTGATCTCTATGATCATTTCCAACCACCAGAAGTAAATGAGAGACAAGAGGAACACTCCACCGCCCCAGTTGATCTATCCACCTAGTTAGAGCATAGTTATGGCACTGTTCCTATCTTCTCAAAGCATTATTAACATAGAATATCAGATATGATTACATCCAGATCATATTTTCTTCATGATTATTCTCTGCAGAACTTGATGACAGGTTGTTGTGAAGTAATTGCAGAAAGAGGACATCCCAGTTATGCCTGAACTATAAAGGCAATTTTGTGAACTTTGTAAAAGGTCAGACTATTCTTTCTTGTTCTTTGCTATTGTTTCTACAAGTTCAGTGTAAAACTCCCTTTGCCTCTGAACCAAATGATATTCTACCTTATTTCCTTCAGCCATTGGTATGAAAGTGTAAGAACTCTTGCCTCTCACTGATGTTTTGTGGATATCTGCAATCTGCATGACTGTATCTCCTTGTCCTATGAATGATAATGTAAGTGAATATCTCTTTCCTTGTGTCATTCTTCTTGGTTCTCTGATCTGCATGTGATTATTAGATTAAAGCAAGTCTGAACGTGTATATCCTTAGTTTCATTCTAGTTCAATAGTGCATATATGGGCAGAGTTTGGTCTGAACACGCTATTTTGGTGCATCACCTCTTTAGATTAGATTAGGTAGATTTTCTTTCATGCCCTCCTTCTCCCTTTTCCCCTCCAATAGTAGTTAGGTGCATCCTGATAGTAAGAGGAAGCCGGCCTTCTCCAGAGACTCAACCTCATAGTTCAAGTCCCATAGCTTGGAGGTTGTTTCCATGTTTCACTAGGTTGTCCTCATGCATAGGCTTTGGACAAGGGTGAAAACCTAAGTGAAAACAAGTATCACCAAATCAAAATAAGAGAGGGGGATGGATGGAAAAAAGCTTTCAAAAACCATAGAAGGGCTTTATGAATGGCTTGTAATGCCATTTGGGCTATCAAATGCACCTAGTACCTCTATGAGGCTCATGAATGAGGTCCTCGAGTCCTTTTTGAACAAATTTGTGGTTTTCTATCTTGATGACATCCTAATCTTTAGCAAGGACAAGGAAGAACACCTAAGGCATATAGATCAAGTTCTAAGGAGATTGCATGGAGAAGGGCTTAAGATAAACTTGGAAAAATTTACTTTCATTAAGGAAGAACTCATATTCTTGGGTTTTGTTATCTCCAAAGGCTGCCTTAAAATGGATCCCTCCAAAATAGAAGCCATTCTTAACTGGCCACCCCCTAAAAACCCATCAGAGGTCAAAACCTTTCATGGACTTTGAACCTTTTATAGGAAAATTTGTTAAGGATTTTAGTGGGATTTGTGCACCTAAGATAGATACCATAAAAGGGGGAAGGAAATGCCAATTTTAATGGACTAATGAAGTAGCAAAGGCATTTCAAACACTCAAACAAAAGTTAGCCCAAGCACCTATTTTAAGGTTTCCTTATTTCAATAAGATATTCACAGTAGAATGTGATGCCAGCACCAAAGCTATAGAGGGAGTTTTAATTCAAGAAGGTAGGCCAGTGGCCTTTTTTAGTGAAAAACTAAATGAAGAAAAGCAAAAGTATTTAGTATATGATTTAGAACTATATGCAATGGTGCAATCATTAAAAAGATGGAGACATTATCTACTTCCAAATGAATTTATTTTATTCACTGACAATCAAGGTTTAAGTTTTTTGAACAAGGAGGAAAAACTTAGTCAAAGGCACATCAAATGGATGGGATTTATGCAGGCCTAAACCTTCTCAATTAAGCATAAAAAGGGTACAGTCAACAAGGTTGTTGATGCATTAAGTAGGAGGAACCTCATGGTACAAAGCATAGAGTTAGAAAGTGTTGGAATCTCTGTCATGAAGGAGATGTATCCAAATGATGAAGATTTCAAGGAAATATGCAAGACATGTCAAGAAATGGGAGATAAGTATCATATTGATTTTGTTGAATACCTCATCCAAGAGGCATTGTTGTTTGAAGGTGGGAAACTTTGTGTGCCAAGAGGATCTTGTAGAGAAAACATAATTAAAGAGAAGAATTATGGAAGCATGTTAGGATACTTTGGCTTGGATAAGACCCTAGAACAAGTGAAAAGATTTTACTACTTGCCTAAAATGCAGTCAGAGGTCAAAAAAAATTTTGATGGTTGTTTCATTTACCAAAAGGCTAAGGGACACACTTCTAATGTAGGGTTGTATACTCC
Organism: Cupressus sempervirens; assembly: GCA_028749045.1. Lineage (NCBI taxonomy): Eukaryota > Viridiplantae > Streptophyta > Pinopsida > Cupressales > Cupressaceae > Cupressus > Cupressus sempervirens. The sequence goes on from CM053786.1 coordinate 787,322,573, forward strand.
TTTACCTATACCATGCAAACCTTGGGATTCTATAATTATGTATTTTGTATTAGGATTTCCAAGGACTAAATTAGGGCATGATAGCATCTTTGTAGTTGTTGATAGGTTCTCAAAAATGGCACACTTTATACCTTGTAGAACCACACATGATGCATCCTATATAGCTGGCCTATTCTTTGAGGAAGTAGTTAGATTGCATGGCCTACCCATGTCCATCATATCTAATAGAGATCCTAAATTCCTAGGGCACTTTTAGAGAACATTGTGGAAGAAATTAGGAACAAACTCAAGTTTTTCATTGGCCTATCACCCACAATTTGATGGGAAAATAGAGGTTATAAATAGATCCCTAGGTAACTTGTTAAGATGCCTAACCTAATAGTGTTGAGGATCATGGGACACCATCTTATCATAGGTAGAGTATTCATATAATGATTTAGTAAATAGGAGTATAGGCTTGACCCCTTTCCAAATTGTATATGGAAACCATCCAAGGGGTATCCTAGAACTCAAAGACATTAGGGATATGGAGAGAAAAAGTGCACAAGCACAAGATTTTGAACAAGTTATGAAAGACATACAAGAGTAGGTAAAGGAAAGATTGCAAATTTCATCAACAAAATACAATGAGCAAGCAGATAAAAAGAGGAGAGACCTTTATTTTAAAGCAGGGGACTTAGTGATGATACATCTTAAGAAGGAAAGGCTACCAAAGGGGCAATATACCAAGTTGTTCATGAAGAAAGTAGGGCAATTCAACATACTTAAGAAATGTGGAAATGATGCCTAAAAGATTGATCTTCCAGCACACATAGGCCTTTCTCTCATTTTTAATATCTCTAATCTTTATGCATATAAGCCACCTATTGATATTTGTGATGTAGGAATAGGTCTTAATAGCAGTAATGATGTTTCTCAACTACCATAGGCCACTAAACCATAGATTGAGAGAATTTTGGATAGAAAATTCACAAAGAAAACAAGGAGAGGCACCTATTACTTCTACCTAGTCAAATGGAAAGACAAGCCTAATGAAGATGCAACTTGGATGATCAAGTAGAGATTGAGAAGGCAGGATATCAGTTTGACACAATACCAACTCATGGTACTGAGTTTTTCTGAGAGGGGTAGTATGGTGTAGGGAACTCTAGTTCAAGATAGAGTTTCAATCATTCAAGGAGATCTAGATATGAAGATCCTTGCAATAAAGGTTTTAGAATAGATTAGAATCACTAATAAGCCCATTTGTAAAGGCTCAAGGTTCATTTGGTAACCTTATAAACCATGAACCTTTAAGACCTATAAGGGAAATGAATAGGTTTAAAATAGGTAATATACCCCAAGAAGGGTGGAAATACTTTAGGATAGGTTTATAAGAGTCATAGGAGGATTAATAGGTCTTAGGACTTCATTTATTGCATTATTGCAAAAATGCAATAAAAGTTGTTGTGCAACTTTTCAAAAGTTGTCGAGCAAGTTTTCAATTTTGCTTAAAAGTTGTGAAAAAGGAAAAAAAGGAGGTTCTAGCTATTTGCAACCAATTCAAAGATAGTTTATCAGTTAGGAAGGTGTATAAAGAGCCTATACAACATTCCCAAAAGATAGGGGTTGTCAGATGTACGAAGTTTTTTTAAATCAATAAAGTTTCCTTTGTTTTGGCTCAGTTTTACTGCTTTTCTGCATTTTACACATGTGGCATGGACTATGAAGGGGGAAAGATGCTATGAAAAGTTACTCTAGTAATCTAGATATCTCATGCACTTGGTTTGATCCAATTTGGAGATTCCTAACTCAAGTTATAGAGTTTTCATTGTTGATAACCAAGAAACCCTTAAGAATGAGGGTTTTGTGCAAAATGAACATATAGTTTCCAACTATACTGATCAAATGGCACAAAACCTAACCCAAAAGGTAGCTTTACAAATCCCATTTCATATTCAAGAGGTTTTGGTTGTAGAAACAAAGGGAGTGAATTATGTTTGCAAGCTCTAGGCTAAATCTAATGGTAGATTTGGTCTCATTTTACTAGTATTTGAACAAGTTTGTGAATCAGCGATAAGATTATAACCAAGGGAAAGTTGATTTTTGATTAAAATTGACCCTAGAAGAGTTATCAAGGTCTATATTTTGTTTATGCACCCATTCCTTTGGTCTTCCTTTGAAAACCAAGCCTAATAGGGCCCTACTAGGACTATGTACCTAGGTTGATCCTTGGAGTGCTGGAATGAACCAATCCCTAATATTTTGCTATGTTTTAAAGGTAATAAAATATCATTAAAATAAAATCTTATTTCATTGGTGTTGCAGTTTTTAAAGTTACAAACTTAGGAATTTAATATTTTGGCCTAGTAGCCCTGTTTTGTAAGCCTATTGGTAACTCACTGCTACAAGTTGGTGAATGTGTTTGGGGGATTTTTGTGTGCTCCTAGAAGTTTATTAAACCCATATCAATCATTCCTAACCCTTGGTGCATGGTGTGAGGCAGTTTGGTGAATATAGGTTTTAAGGAGCCTAGTTGATTATAGACAAGTGTCGGATCTGTCCACTGTGTAGCTCTACATCACTTATACTCTTTTTTTAATCCATACTGCCTTCTAATTCTACATCAGTATATTCACATAGAGTCAAATTCATTTTATCTATCATACCATAACCCAAAATTAGGTGCACCCTTCAAATATCTAAATATCCTCTTTACTATTGCACAATGTGATTCCTTTGGATCATCTTGAAATCTTACTACTATACCAACTACATTTTCTATATCTAGTCTTTTGTGAGTCATATATTGAAAACCTATAATCATTGATAGGTACTTCTTCTTCTCAACTATAAATGTCTCATCTTTTTTTAGATAACTTGTGACCAATTATCATAGGTGTACCAATAGGCTTAATACTTTCCAATCCAAATATCTTCAATAAATCTTTCAAATACTTAGTCTGTGATAGGAAAAATTCATAATTATTCTACATAATATGAAGACCCAAGAAATATTTCATCTCACCAATCATACTCATCTCAAATTCATTTTTCATTTTATCAAAAAACTTGTCACTTTCTTAATCATTACCTCCAAAGATTATGTCATCTACAAATATCACAATAATCAACAAGTCATTCCCAATTTCTTTCAAATATAAGTTACTATATGTAGTATCTTTAGCAAGTCCCAATTTTTCCAAATACTTATCCAACCCCACATACTAGGTTCTAGGTGCTTGCTTTAGTCCATTCAACACTTTCTTCAACTAGCATACCATATCTCCTTCTTCTTTCAAAAGAAATCCTTCAGACTGCTCAATGTAGACTTCTTCTTCAAGTTCTCCATTCAAAAATGTTGACTTCACATCCATCTAATACACTTTGAACTTCTTATTTATTTCATAATCCAAGAACATCCTTACTACTTCAATTATGGAAACACATGAAAATATCTCTTCATAGTCTATACCTTCTTGTTATGGATATCCACTACATTCAAATCTTTCTTTGTTTCTAACAAACTCACCTTGCTGATTCATCTTGTTTCTAAAAACCCACTTAGTTCTTATAACAATCGTATCTTTTGGTCTAGGGACCAATTCCCATGTCTCTTTCTTCATAATCTGATCTAGTTCTTTTTTCATTGATTGAATATAGTGATCATCCTTCCATGCTCCATCTGCACTTTTTGGTTCAACTTGACAAATCAAATATTATTCTTCATGTACTTGATTTCTTGTCATAACTCCTCTATCTTTGCTTCCAACAATCTAATTAGTAGAGCAATTCTTTATCAAATTCTTGTTTGGTATTGGTGTCACTGACTCAATTCTTACTTCTTCTCTAGGTTCATATCTTTTCTCATCTCTTTGTTACACAAATTGATTGTCATTCTACAAATCATTTTTAATCTCATAGAAATTCTCATCATTTTCTTAGATAGACTTGGGATTAATTTCTTCATCATCTGAACTATAATCAAGCATTCTTTCTTTAACTCCATCCTTCTCATTCACTTTTACATTTGTGCTCTTAACAATAGTCTTATTCATCTAATTAAAACATTTATAAGCTTTGTTTTTCAATAAATAACCAAGGAACATAACTTTATTTCTTCTTGCACAAAACTTACCAATGTCATCATCTCTCTTAATATAATATTTACTTCCAATAAATCCAAAATACTTTACTGACGGTGCATGTCCAAACCATCATTCATAAGGTATATTGTTCATACCTTTTCTATCTACACTCTATTCATTTTATATATTATTGTATTAACTAATTCTCTCCAAAAAAATTGATACATCATTCTAAAATATCATATCTCTTGTTGATTTTGTTACAAACTTATTTCTTCTCTCAACTATTCCATTCTGCTCAAGAGTCTTAGGGGTAGATAGCTACCTCTAAATGCCATTCACTTCACAAAAGGTGTTAAACTCATTCAAGGTAAATTATTCACCTCTATGAAATCTTAATCATTTAATCTTCAATCCAAACTCATTCTTGAATCTATTCTTAAGCAACTTAAACCTCTCAAATGCTTCAGGCTTTTCTTTAAGGAAAGCTACACACATAATCTTTTCTTTAAGGAAAGCTACACACATAATCATAGTAAAGTGATCAACAATAATCATAAAGTACCTCTTACCATAGAATCCTATTATCTTTGTAGACCACTTAGATCTATATGAACAATCTCCAATTATGTTGTTGTAAATAACTTCTTTCTCGGAAAAGGACATTTCTTCTTCTTAGCCATAAAACATTCCTTGCACACAATATTAGTAGGCTTCACAAGTTTTGTTAAATCCCTAACAAAAAATGTGCTACTTGCTTTCACAATATATCAAATTTTATATGGTAAAACCTTCTATGCTACAACCAATTCTTATCAACTTTAGCAACCAAATATGTCACCTTTGTAGGATTTAGCTGAAAAACATTACCTCTAGATCTTTTACTAGTGCCAATCATCTCACCATTCTTGTCCTTTATAATGCATGTCTTTTCTATGAACTGTAATAGATATCCCTTATCAACCAACTATCCAACAATCAATAGGTTATGTTTTAATCCATCAAAAAAGTAAATATCACCTATGTTAGTTTTCCCAGTAAGATTAATAGATCATATTCCCTTGATATGACAAGCTGCATTTTTACCAACTCTGATGATTCCTCAATCATGGTTATTAAACTTAAAAAATTTATTCATATCGCCAATCATATGATGTGAACAACCACTTTATATGATCCAATCATCTTTCTTCTCAACCTGTAATACTAGGGCTTTCTCTTTTCGAACTTCTTTTTCAAGATTCTCTTCTTTTATAGCCACAAATCCTAAAGCATAATCACTACCACTCTGAACTCTCTCATCAGACTCACCATCATCATTTGTTGAAGTAAATGCAGGGAGGGATGAGTTAACTAGGGCCAATAGCACACCTAGCTATTCAAAACTCCTGTAAGAGTAAACATAATGGTAAAAAAACACCAATAATAACACAAGAGGAGTTAGAGGAGTCAAAAATTTAATAGATTCATCAAATCACCAAATACATGCCTAGTTGTGAGGCCTTCTAGGTTATGGCCAGCATTAAGATTCAATCTCAATCCACAATGATAAACTTTGCATTCCCAACTTGCTTCTACTCTTCTTATGCTACCATCCTACTACCTAAAACTCTACCAAAGACCCTTCTAAATACATGCACGGCCACAAGTTGTCATGTTGAAATAATAATAATAATAAACCCTTACATTAAATGCCAAAACAAGCCACAAGTTGGTTCTCAAAAAATACCTAACACAAAATTATTGCAAAGGTCTCCTCCAACAAGAAACCAAACACAGACAACTCGGTGAACTTAGAAACACTCATCAACTAAAGGAACTCAAAAACACTTGGAAACCAAAGGAACTTGGCAACACACAGCAACGAAAGGAACTTGGAAAAATTTGGAAACCAAAGGAAGTTGGCAACCACTTTGACTTAGAAACTTGGCAACAACTAAGAACTCAGAAAACATAGAGTACTCGACAATTCAAGGCATTGCAACTTGGTAGCAACTAAGAAACTTGGAAAACGTGTAGAATAGCAATGCAACCCAAAATGATCTTGCATCATACAACCAGGGTTGAAAGAAATAATTCTCTTGAATCATTGAGATGTCATAATCCAAGTTGAATCCAACTAAGATTGGGAAATCCATGTAGCATCTTCAACTCGCATATTCTTCCACTTTGCCAAATACTCATAGTAAATTGTTCCTCTTGTGCTCTTACCAACTCTCTAATCCAATACTTGTTCAACTTCTTCAATCTAATTCTTAGTATAATCATCTAATATAGAAACTTCAACATCTGACTCATGATATTTGTAGAAATTAGCAACATTGAATATAGGATATATATCCATGTCATTAGGTAGCTCAACTTCATAAGAATTACCACAATCAAAGTTCTTCAAGATCTTATAAGGTCCAAAATTCATCTTCAACATATTGTATGTTCCAATAGGAAATCTTCCTTTCTTCAAATGAACCATCACCTCATCACCAACTTCGAAAACATGATGTCTTCTAAAATTATTAGCATTCTTCTTATACTTTAGATTACTTTGTTCCAATCTTAACTTTACTTCCTCATGCAAAGACTTCATAAAATTAGAAAACTCTTCTCCTACACCACTTCTCTTCTCTTCCCTATAAATATCCCTTAAATCTGATATCCCTTTAGGTTGCATTCCTCTAACTATCTCAAAAGGTGTTTTCCCTATCCTCTCATTTACAAAATTATTATATACAAACTTGGCTTGTGCTTATAACATCTCCTAGTTACTTGGATTATATCCAACTAAACATCTCCATAAATTACCCAAGCTTCTATTCATAACATATGTTTGTATATCTATTTGTGGATGGAATGTAGAACTAAACTTCAACTCGATACCCATCTTCTTCCACAAAGTTTTCCAAAAGTAACCAACAAACTTACTATCCCTATCAGAAATAATACTTTTTGATAATCCATGCAACCTAATGATTTCTTTAAAGAAAATCTTAGTAACATGTTGGGCAAATGATGTCTTCTTACAAGGTAAGAAATGAGCCATCTTAGAAAATCTATCTACAACAAAAAATATAGAATCATACCCCTTCACTATCTTAGGCAATCCAAGAACAAAATCCATACTGATGTCACTCCAAGGCTTCTTAGGAACATAAATAGGTGTATACAAACTAGTATTCTGACTTACTATTTTTGGAACTTGGCAAACTCCACAACTCCTTACAAACTTCTGAACATCCTTATACATTTGAGGCCAATAATACTTATCCTTCAACAAACTTATTATTTTATCAATTCCAAAATGTCTAGAAAATCCACCATTATGTTTTTTCCTTAATCAAATTCAGCCTCATAGAACTCTTAGGAATACACAACTAAATACCTTTAAACAACATACCTTCTTAAATTAAATATTCATCAAACTTACTCATGTGATCTGATAAATTTGGTTCTCTACACTCTCCCCATGCCTCAAAAAAAGTAGGATCAATATCATACATGAAGCAGGAGTATCCTAGGTGTAAGAGCAATCTTGCATCACCCAAAATTAATTTTATTTTAGTCTTTTCGATTTGCTATTTTTAGTAATTTTTTCATATGAGCTCAAAATGTTCTCATTTTCTACAGGAAGGTTCATTTTAGAGTTGTAAGCCTACCATAAAAATCTCATTTCTCAATCATAAGTATTGGAGAAGTTATTGCAGATTTTTGGTGGAAAAAATTACAGAAAATTCTTTACACTCATCATTGGAGGCCTTAGAGTGCCTTGATGAGGTCCAAAAACTCGACGGAAGGGTGCTAGTGCATTTCAAGGCTGTAGTTCAAGAGCTAGCATTTCTAAAAAGTGGAATAGCCAATCAGAGCAATGAATGGCCTTTCGAAGTTGGACTACCCAAAATATCCAAAATAATTGTCAAAGATGTAGTTGGATAACTCTATATGTATTGTTAGGCTCTGTCAGCCCTAGGTATTAAGTTTCATCATCTAGAACCTTCTCGGGCAACATAAAATTGCCTATTTAAGAAAGGCCTAAACATTTTCTAGGATAGCTCTCAGTGATTGTTCTCGGCTTTTCTTGCAAATTATTCTAATGAAGATGCCCATGTGGGTTAGCATATTATACTTATGAATTTTTTAATTCCAAATTTTTGGTGAAAATAAGAAGTCCATTTTTTTTCTTGCATTTGTTGTTGTTTCTTTTTTTCTATTATGATTTTATGGTATTAAGGGGATCACCAGCCTTCATCGATATAACTCCTTCATCTTGGTCAACAAAGAACATCTTCTACCCAATGCATCAGCAACTCAGTTAGTGACTCCACTCTTATACTTAATTAGAAATGTGAAACTCTATTAGTACTCAACCCACTTCATATGTCTCTAATTCAATCTATGTTGACTTCCAAAGTACTATAAAGCTTTATGATTAGTATACAATACAAACTCCTTAGGAATCAAATAAAGTCTCCACTTCTTCAATGCTTGAACAATCGCATTATACTCTTGATCATACAAAGAAAACTTCCATTTAGAACCATTCAACTTCTCACTAAAAAAAGAAATAGGTTTACCTTCTTGACTTAAAACAAATCCTATTGCACTAGCACGTGCATCACACTCAACTTGAAATACCTTATTAAAATCAAGAAAAAAAATATAGGTAACTCAACAACCTTTTGTTTCAAAGTCTAAAAACTATTATTAGCTCCATGTGTCCCCTTGAATTCCTTTTTGTCTCCTCTCATTTTCTTAGTCATAGCATTACAATCATAAATAGAATTCTTTATAACCTTCTGTTAAAAACTAGCCAAACCATGAAATGATCTTACCTCACCCAAATTCTCAGGTGTAGGCCACTCCAAAAAAAATTTAACTTTCTCATGATCCATCTTCAAACCATCAGCTGAAATCATAAATCCCAAATTTACAATCTCCTTTTCCATAAAATAATACTTCTTTAGATTAATCATCAACTCTTCTTCTTTCAATCTATGTAATACATGTCTAACATGCTCAAGACGTTCTTCCTTAGTCTTACTGAATATTAGAATATCATCTAGATAAATAATCACAAAGTTAACCAAGAATCTCTTAAGAACTTCATTCATCAACCTCACGAAAGTACTAGGTGCATTAGTCAAACCAAAAGGGATAACTAACCATTCATACAAACCATCTTTTGTCTTGAAAGTAGTTTTTCATTCATCACCTTCTCTAGTTTTGATATGATGATAGCCACTTTTCAAATCAATCTTGGTAAAATACTTTACTCCACTCAAAAAATCCATTATTTCATCCATCCTTGGCATGCGAAAACTACATTCCATTGTGATCTTAATAATAGCTCTTGAATCAGTACACATTCTCCATTCTCCATTCTTCTTAGGTGCTAATACAGTAAGTTTAGCACATGGACTCAAACTTTCTCTGATCAAACCTTTATACAACAACTCATGCACTTGTCTATTAAGTTCTTCATTTTTGGTAGATGTCAATCTATAGGGTGCTTTATTCAAAAAACTAGCTCCAAGAATCAGATCCATGCAATGACTTATACTTCTCGTTGGAGGTAAACAATTAGGTATATCCTCTAAAATAATATATTTATACTCATTTAGAAATTTTTTAATTTCCACTAGCACTCAATCAGTACTACCATTTTCTATTGTCACTCAGTTACCTTTACCTTCTATCACTTGGTCATTATTGACTAGCACTCGGTTAACACTATTTTTCGATACTCAATTACTACTGGCACAACTCAGTCTCCTAGGAATTATGGAAAAATAGACTCAATTTTGTTAGAATATATAGTCCACTGATATAACTATGGGGGGGGTTTGTGGGGAATTAGTTATTCAAGTATTATAACTACACATCTCTTCATTACATCTTAGATCAAAGATAGTGATAGATCATCAGAACTCTATTTTCTAGTACTTTGTTTTTGCAGTGCTTCTAGTACATTGAGTGTAACTTTTGTACACCATTGAATTAGACTTAGTCCTCTTAACCATGTCATTAGGAAAACCACAAGAACATTCCTCCATTGTGCATCATCTAGAACTTCCTCAGCTTCTGCACATCATAAGATTATTGACTGTTATTCTTGCAGTCTTTACAGAATTACTACTATATTGACATCAATAAAAAATACAGTCATGAATGCAACATATCAATACTCTTCAATGCTTAGGATACTCCCCCAATGTAGTATTATTAGGATTCATGATAACAATCTCCCCCTTTACCATTGATGGAAACATAAATGAAAAACATCTAAGTTCTAAGAATACCAAATTACACTCTGCTACTATTGTTGTTGTCATCTTCTCAAATCCTCTTCATCAATCTAAAATCTTTTGGCTATTGGTCATGAGTTTTTCATGGTGAACAACTTACAACACTTTTATGGATGCATATCTTCCTCATATAGATATCCTTCTATGCACTAACATATTCTTCTATGCACTGGCATATTCTTTTGCGCACTAACATATTCTTCTATGCACTTACACGAAACTTTCTAAATCTCCCTAAAGATATAATAGTCCCCCATTGACAACTCAACAGGTGCCTCTTTCATATTTTCTCTCCCCGTTGCCTAAGAGATGTTTTCAATGTACATATTCTCTCCTCCATTGACATCAATTTCAAAGGTATCAATACAAGTATACAATACCAATTGTTAATATAATTCTTCCAACTCTTTCAATCAGCTCAAGCATCCAAAGACACTATTTAATACAAAATACCAAAATACCAAGAAACCTTAATGACTCGGTACATACCAGATACTCCCCCATACAGGAAGCATCAGCATATAGTCAAGTCTAATCATAGTGCTTTGTTCCACAGGACTAATGCACTCCTTGCATCATTTACTCTGAAGTAGGTAGGGGCATAACCCCTAGCATACGTCTTAAGAACTCAAAAGTATCTTTAGGAAAAGGTTTTGTAAAGATATTTTCAATATGATCTTCTGTATTTAAATATTCCAACCTTATCTCTTTTTTAGTTGTCTTTTCTCTCAAAACATGATACTTAAGGGATATGTGCTTTGTCTTAGAATGCAATACTAGATTCTTAGACATACTTATTGTACTTGTGTTATCATAGTAAGTGATAATAGGTTCTATTTACTTAATCCCAATATCCTTCAACATTTGTTTCATCCACATTGTTGGTGTTTCAAACTACTGAAAAATGAAATGCTCAATATCATAGTGAAAATACTCATACAATATAAGGAATAGCCAAATTCTAATAGCAATTACATGAATAAACCACTATGACCCAACTTCAAAAAAACCAAAGGATGGTTTCCTACTCTTTTGGCTCTGCTAAACCAAGGCGGGTATACCTAGGGATGATTCTAAGAAAACTGTTGTATAGAGATTCTTTTAGTTTCATTCTGATTCTAATCTATTACCCACTAACACATGAGCAGTTTACTTCACTTACTTTAATGTTTTCAAACTTTTATGCATCCCTTATTAGCAGATTTGGTCATAATTCTCCTAGGATTTACAAATATTCTTGGAAATAGCAGCTACCTAAGACTCAGAGAATAGATATAAACGAGTAGTGACTAGCATTTATAACTTTGAACAAAATGGAACGAAAATGATTTTGATTTTATAATTGGTTTGATATGTAGCAATAGAATTCATCCTTGTTCACCTCTGACTTATGTGACCAGTGCCTTATCCATTGGGCAGAAAATTGACTATTGGCAGGAGATCTAATTCAAATAACTTGTAAATGAATTAATCAATTGTAATCACCCATTCCCATTCTTATGAAGTATCCTTTTCATAAATTCATAAACCCTACTAATTTACTAAAGAATATTTATAATTCCTTGAATTAAAAGCAACAATGAAATCAGTATACAACCCATCCAGATTGCATTCAGTCAATTTAAACCTTATTTAAATGACTTCAAAGCAGATAAACACATAAAATGGAGACAGAAATTGACGACACAGATATAGTGAAAATACCCTTTTGTATTATCCTTTTATATGACTAATACAATGACCAATAGAAATCAATTGAAAGCCTAGAACAGATTGCTTTTTCTATCATTTCAATATGTTATCAGGGAGTGTAATTGGAAGAAAACTCAAAATCTGCATACTATTGGACCAATTGAATGTACTTTTCTTTAGAAACATAAAAATTCTACAAGTTTCAGACCATCACATTGCCTTGAAAACTCATTTATATAAGCATGAGTTGCAACAAGCAAAGGGTAGATGTGATTAACAGGTGTCCTTCAAAAGTTTTACATACACCCATCACAACAAGACAAAACTACGAATAATAGAAAGACAAGTACACTAAATATTCCTTCATGGGTCCGCTTCTATTATTCCCTTTGGAAAGGCAAAAATATTATGATCAGATTCCTTTAGTGTTCTGGTTCCTTAGGATAGGTGGCCATCAAATGTGACAATGATGAGTCATCTCCTACTACCTGAGGATCCTCTTTGTCTTTATCACCAGTGGCAGAGGTGGCTTCTACTTTTGTACCCTCTTCTTTATCATCATCCTCCACCTCATCATCTCCTTCTGTCTGTTCTATAGACATAAACTCTTCCTTCCACTTACTGTAGGTAGTATCCTCCAACCAATCAAAATTTAGAACTTCTCTTTGTACAGTTACTAAAGAATTTGCATTTTCCTCTATATCAACAAAATCTTTTCTAATGATATTATAGAATAACTATACTTTTACCAACTCCTCATTTGTCATTGCCCATAACAAATGGCCTGTTTCATTTATAACCTTATTTATTTTTTCACAAAAGGCTTCATCTAGCTCCCTCTTCCATTCTTCCTTTTCCTTTATTTTATCAATTGTTTTTAGAGCAATGTGGAATAAATCATTTTTTTCTACAAAATACTTGGAAAAAAAAATAGTTAATCTTCTATAGCAAGAATCTTTCTTATCATCAAAACCTTGCAACCTATTTAGTAAATCAAAAATTTCCTCTATCTGATGATATGTTAGCTGAATAATAGATATACACATAGTAGTGATATCTAAATTTCTCTCTGTCTGCTTCTATAGAATGGGTCTGAATATAGATTCATTTTGCTTCAATTCATCCCTAAGAGCTAAAATCCTCACTAATTGATCAAAAAATGTGGGCCATTCTATCATGTCTATTAAATACATGATACCTTGCCTCAATTTTTCTTCATATTGATTATTAAGTTCTACATGCATTGCATATAACTTATTTTTCTCCTCTTCAAAATCCTCTGCAGTATAGAACTGAGGCCTTTCTGGAGTATCAAGTATCTCAATAATTGGTGTTGATTTAAAAGGCTCAATAGGTGGCCATGGGGGGTATGAAGTCTTAGGCTTACTGGTCTCTCCTAATTTTCTTTTCCTAAGACTTTTCTCCATTTGAGTTACTTTATTTTCTAATGATTGAATTTGCATGCCCCTCTCCTCATATGCTTTCAAAACTTCTTCAAACCTGGCATTGAGTTGGAAAAATTTATCTTCCTCCTAGCTAGACAGCATGCTACCAAATTTTAGCATCTCAAATGCCATCCCAATTATTTGTTTACTACCTACTTCACCAGCCCTGAATACTGTCAATGCACCAGCATGCTTTGTAGTGGGAATTTCATGCATTCTGGTATTGTCCCTTTTTTCCATGGACCATATAACAAGGGCTTGGTTGACATCACTAAGTTTGACTCCTCTTTGAGCCTATAGTATTTCTTCAGTAGTCCTTAGTTGAACATCCCTCTGTTTCCTTACTAAATCAAAAATAATTGCATTTGCTATATCCCATTCTGGCAAAAGGAGGACTCCTGACTGTCTAACTATTTGCCTCCCAACTTTAGGAGTAAATTGAGAAAAATCATTCAAAATTTTAGATTTCTCCTCTTCCTTAATATCTGAATCAAGGTTGTCAGGTTGTTCTACTTTTATCTTCTCACAGGCTTTCTCAAAATTTCCCATGTTTAATCTCCACAAAAATTGAGCAAAAGCCCTAGAATTTACAAAATTCTCATCATTAATAAACCTTTCAAAAGCTTGGGCAACTATCAAATCAATTTTCTTACCTTGGTAATCAGCAATGGTTAAGTCCAAGGAAGGTGTAGGAGGTTCTTATGGTTCTCCAATCTCCAAGTCTATAGAAGTAACAATTACATCCCCTTCTCCACCCATTTGTCTAAGTTTCTCCTTTAAAGATGCTTCATCATCGATTCAGATTGGGGACTGGCATGGGGAGTATTTTTCTACCTGAGAAGAAGAAGATCCCTATTCTAATTTTTGCCTTTTTGGAGAGCTGGCTACAGATGGACTTCATAGTCTTGGCCTCTAATGAAGGGGTGCTTGTTGCACACTTTAAACCATTACATAACTTGACCTTCTCTACAAATTATACTGGCCAGGAGCCACCACATTTCTGCTGCTTATCCTTCTTTGTACCTCTGTAGCCTTGTCTGGACATGTCTCAACATATATGGCTTTCTTCTAATTCATGGTTTGGATTATTACAGAAAAATTATTCATTAATGCTTGCATTTTAACTCCTCTATATTTCTTATCTTTCAATGGGTCATACTGGGGGTCAAAAGCATTAATGAATTCTAAAGTCTTACTGAATATTATCCATTTTTCTTTCCTCAATTCCTGTTCTTGCAAAGTGAAAACATTTTTTATTATATCCTCTAGATATTAAACTTGTTGTACCATACGAGAAGCTTTCACCCTCTCTCTTAAGAGGCCATAGAATCCTTCAAGATCAATGAATCTGGCATGAGATTCTGCCATGTTATATCTATCTAAAAATAAATTCAGGTATTTCAACCCTTTTCCTGACAAAAACAAAATCATGCACTATAGTAACAATTTGAAAGAAGGTACCCTTCTTAGACAATTCCCTCTCATCTATAGTGTCTATCTGCCATAGCAGCTCAATTATCCCTATCTTCAAGGGCACATGGAAAGGTAGAACATGAGGCTTTCCCAAAAAGCCATATACTCTTATTATTGTTGAGACATTGTAAAGGATTATATCCCCCCAGTTATGACTAACCAATAGCCCTTTTGCATGGTCCATGGGTCTGACCAATTCTAGCAATGCTTGTGGAATTCTAGGGCTATCTCCTTTCAAATGCAAGCTAAGCTTTGGATCAAAGTATCTATCAAATCTCACATAACTGGCATCTATAGCTTCTAAAGTCATATCTACACTCCACAGCTGTACTAGATTCCTCTCTCCATCCTTGGTTGTTTCCAGCTCCATACCCTTGGAGAAAAAGGTGAATCCCTTGTACAAGCATACATGCATAAGCAATGAATACCAATAGAATGGTTAGTCCACTTTTCCCCTCGGTATCCCTACTAGAACATTGTGAATTTCTTTCACAAGAAAAGTAGAAAAATCTAGAATAGTGCTCATCCCAAATTGAAGAGATTGAGCCATGATAAGGACAATAGAGCCTGGGATTTGATCAGCTTCATCCATCCAAAAAATCTTGCAAAGAGAAAAATATAATGCGTGAGCTCTAAGGTTGAAATGCTTTCTTAGCAATGGTTCTGAGGTACTGGTTATAATCACAGGTAAAGTGCCAATTTTAGCAGCATGCTCTTGTAGTGGCCCTGTTCTTATGTAAATCCTTTGTGCATCATACCTTGCTCGAAGTTCATCCACGATAATAGTTTCATGTATAGTATGGTTAGGATTGAGGTTGAAAAACTCACTAATTAATTTAGGGAAAACCCTAAAAAGATTCACTCTAGCATGGTTCTTTACCTACCCCATAATTGGATCATACTTCTTGGCTAAATCCATCAACAAATCACTATCAAAGAAAACTGTAGGGACTATTAATTTACCAATTTCAAACTCCCATACATTGCTCATAGGAGTGTCTAGTTTTTGCTCTAAAAACCATTTCTTAAACAACTCCAAACCTCCCATGGAAACTTGGGCATCTCTTACCCAATTTGCTCTATCATAAAAACCCTCTGCTATAGCTACTCTTGGGTGTTTTGGAATGAGTTCCCTCCCCTTATTTATTTCATGTACCGATAAGGGGAATTGTTCAAGAAAATTTTTGTGCACGGAACACTTCAAATAATCTATTTTTTTAGTGAACTCTTTTCGGGGAGGCATTTTGAATAAAACCCTAGAAATTCGCAAGAATTCGTACTTCTACACTGTGTGATTTCTTTTACAATTTCACTTGATCTCTTAGCTAAAAATTTTGTGTCCTGGCTCTGAGAATTTTGTATGCCCTGATGTTCTTTCTGCACTTTGGTGATTCATTGATGGTGAGACCATGAGTTCTTTTCATACATTGAAATTGCACGAAGGAAATCTGCACCAAATTTACTCTCAGTAACTGCTACCTCCAAATTGCAACCAAATTTGAATCCTATCCATAGATTTTCACTAGATCAGACAGCTTTGATTTAAAAGGCAACAAGCTTTATGGCTTTAAAAATAAGGCTATGTGTTGCAATACCACTTGCCCGCATTTCTTAAATTCCTTGCACCTTAGAATTGTGTGGAAGCGCCACTCGTTGATCAAGACAAGATCAACAATCAAATCAATTCATATTTGAACAAAGTCTGGTCAGCTATATTGACCAATAGGAAACCTTCATATGAGTTTGCACCTTCTGACAACATTCCACGTCAGTGGGTCCCATATCTTCTTCTAAGTGAGCAAGTGCTTGATGTCATCTTTTCCACATGTCAAGCTAGCACATTCCTACTTTTCTTATTTGATGAGCATCTTCAAATTGCAGGCTTGTGCCAATCATCAATCTTCAAAAGATCAATGGTGGTAATGCTAGAAATCTAAAAACCTTACAAGATGAGAAAAGTGACATTACCATGGGCACGTTTCTGCATGGCGCATTCTTACATTGTTTAAACTTCACTCAAGTTCTTTATGTGGGAAAGCCTCCTTCGTTGATCAAGACCAGATCAACGGTGTGAAAAATTTCTGCACCTTATGGTCAATAATCCATGTGGACCAATGAAATGACCCTGCTCAACCCCTGTGCTCTAACCCACATGACTACTATGTTAATTTCTGAGGTTTTCGTTCCCATAGCATAAGTACTTCCAATTAAGCACAAGTGGTAGTCCACAATGCATAACTCAGTGTTCTTTCATAATTTGGCCCCACTATGACATGCATCACAAAGGTGCATACCCACATTCCTTATTTGACTAGCAGCTTTATAATGCGGGATTGCACTAACCCTCAATCTTTTAAAGATCTACAGCTAATGAGGCTTCACTTCCATCTGGCAAACAAACTTCTTTAGTGGCACATCTAGCAGTACATATCAGCAATCACTTTACAATGTGGCACACCACAACATACAGTTAAAATTTCTCAACCCCACCTTGCCACATGTCCAAAAATTGCTTGCCCGCATTATTTATCTCTCATGCAACTTCAAAATTTGGGCATGCGCTAGCCTTTGATCTTTGATAGATCAATGGTTATAAAATTAGGCACTTTAAATACCACATTGGTTGTAGTGATGAATAAAGTATCTCCATCCATTCAAACTCATCTAAGACTTGCCACAGAAAACATCTCATCATCATCCTTGGGCATAGTAGGCCCATGTTGTTAGACTATGCCACTTGTCCCATTTTCACTTCCTTGCATTATTTATTTCTCAAGCATCTCCTTCTTGTAGGAAAGTGCTAGCCCTTGGTTCAAATGAAATCAATGGTTGATGCTTCTTGGTGATAAAGGCATATCTTTGTTAGTAACTCGACCAATGATATTGTAGGAAATCCAAAGTGAGCATGAAAAGTACTGACAAACTTGCAAAAGTTTCTGACAACTAATGACTCCCCACAAACTTTACAGTTCACTAAAACTTAAGAAAGCAAGGGCTACATGTCACTAAGTCGCATGCCCATATTATTTAAAAACCTTGCATCTCAAAATTACAGGAATGTGATACCCGCTGACCTGAACAAGATCAATGATTATAAAGACTTTGTGTCATCAGAGCTATTTCCTAATAGAACAATCAAACAATTTATAGGCCAACCACGACAACGTAAGGTTAAGACAAAATTATAATGAATTTATGCTTGCGCAAGCCCTTCCTTAGGTAAAATGATATATCATTAAAAACATTTTTCTAAAAATATTTTGAGGGTTTTTTAAAACTAGGGCAATCTAAGGGTTTGAAAAATACAAGTAACAAAACCCTAATTTGCAAGATTTAAAGACTCAAATGATTTTTCACTAAATTTTTCCATAATTTTTGCAATGTGAAAAATCAGACCAACACACATAACTTGATTACAGTTATTGTTGTTGCAACATACTCTGTCTTAGTTGTACTCTAAGATATATAGTCATGTTTCTTGCTCAACCAAGAAACCAATCTTCCTCCAAGAAATAATGCTCCACCACTGGTGCTCTTTTTGTCATCCATACGGCCTACCTAATCTACATTAGTATATGCACACAAGGTGAAATCATTTGATCTATCATACCAAATTCCATAATCACATGTACCCTTCAAATTTTTGAATATCCTCTATATTACTACATAATGATACTCTTTAGGATCAAATTGAAATCTTGCTACAATCCTAACCACATTTTCTATATCTAGTCTAGTGTGAGTCAAATATTGCAATCCTCCAATCATAGATCTATACTTCTTCCACTCAATTGTAGGTATTTCATCTTCACTAGATAACTTATGACCAGTTATCATGGGTGTACCAATAGGTTTGCAACTTTCTAAACCAAATCTTTTCAACAAGTCTTTTAGATACTTTGTTTGTGAAATAGATATCTCTTCTCTGCTCTGCACAATCTACGATCCTAGGAAAAACTTCATTTCTCCTATCATGCTCATTTCAAATTCATTTTTCCTCTCTTTAGAAAACTTATCACTTTCTTTATCATTTCCTCCAAATATTATGTCATCCAAAAATATTAAAATGATAAATAAATCATCATCTTTTTTTTCTCAAATACAAAGTACCATCTATTGTACCTTTGATAAATCCAAGCTTAGAAAAATATCGGTCCACCCTTGCATACCAAGTTCTAGCTACTTGCTTCAGACCATACACTACTTTCTTTAATCTGAATACAAATTCTTTTTCTTCTGTCAAAGGAATACATTAAGTTGCTCAATGTAGACTTCTTTTTCAAGTTCTCCATTTAAAAAAGGTTACTTGACATCCATCTGATAAATCTTGAAATTCTTACTTGTTGCATAAGCCAAGAACATCCTTACCACTTCCATTCTTGGCACAGGTGCATATGTCTCTTCATAATCTATGTCTTCCTACTGTGACTAACCTTTGCAAACAAGTTTGACCTTGTTTCTCACAACCTCTCCTTGCTCATTCATCTTATTTCTTAATACCTACTTGGTTCCTATAACATTTTTGTCTTTAGGCCTCAAAACTAATTCACATGTCTCATTCTTCACAATCTGATCTAGTTCTTCTTTCATTTCTTGCATCCAGTGATCATCCTTGCATGCCTCATCTGTGCTTTTAGGTTCTACTTGAGAAATTAGGCATAATTCCTCATTCACTCTATTCCTTGTCATCACACCTTTATACTTTCTCTCAATTATCTTTTTTGAAGGGTGATTCATTGTCATGTTTATACTCGAGGTAGGAGTTGACATCTCAACTCTTATCTCTTCTCTAGGAGTAGTTATTTGTTCTTCTCTATGCTCAACATATACATCATTCTACAAGTCATTATTAGTCTCAAAATTAACTTCTACATTCTATCTAACAATTCCAAAGTTATCCTCTTCTTCATCAAAATTATAATCTATCATCTTCTCTTTAGTACCAAACTTTTCATCAATCCTTGCATTTGTGCACTCAACTATTATCTTAGTTGTATAGTTAAAACATCTATATGCTTTACTTTTCAATGACTAACCAAGAAACATACCTTCATCGCTTCTAGGTTCAAACTTACCAATATCATCATCTCCCTTTATGTAACACTTCCAAATATTCTAAAAGACTTGATTGATAGTGAGTGACCAAACCATAACTCATAGGGTGTCTTGCTCGTACCTTTTCAAACATGTACTCTGTTCAAAGTATATACTGTAGTGTTGACTACTTCTCTCCAAAATGTCTTTACCTAATTATATTCATTCTCTAGAAGAGTTGAAAGTAGGGTTTCTCTGGCTCTCATGTTACACATGAACAAATCCCTTTCTCCCTTCATTCTTCTAGCTTTGATTCTTCAACAATTGCCTTAGATTTCCTCAAAAGACAATATCTTGGACCCATGCATAGCAGATGAGTCTTGATCTTTTCCTTCCAACTATCATAGTTGGCCCCATCTAATCTTGGACTATACTTCCTGAATATATTTGCCATTGATCTCCCAAAGTTGTTAAGCCTTATCTTCAAGGACCTGAGGCTCAGATACCAATTGTTAGAATATATAGTCCACTAATATAACTGGGGGTCGGGGGGGTGGTGAATCAGTTATAAAAGTCACAATCATTAACTTTAAAAAAATTTAGCTATATGAGTAATGTTAACTAAAACCACAACAAGATACTCATACATAATGAACACTAGATATGTTAACTAGGGAAACCCTTGATCAGAGGGAAAACCCCAATGAGGATGGTACCCACAAGATGATGTACTAATATAAATATTCCTTGTTAGAGTATAGACCCTATTAGGACTCTATTACAACATTTAGTACATATGAGTCCCTATTAGGAGACTTTGAATCCCTGTTACGAGATTCCAACCTTATTTGGAGTTGTGTCAACCCTATTAGGAGTTGTGGAAGATAGTTGGGCCCACTACCCAAACAGGGTCAAGGTTAAGATCAAAGAACCCACTATCCAAATGATCTTTGTATTATTCCTTGTAGAATAATAGAACTAAATTGCACTTCCTTCCTTGTCTTTGTCCTATCAACTAAACTTCTTCTTCTTTAGATCTTATACTACACATCCAATGATTCATTGGATTGCTTATATGTATTTAGTAAGCATTTTTCTCCTTCTTGCACCATGCACTAATACTTTGCATTCCACTTAATCTTCTAATCCAAATTCTCCAAATTCTCATTACAAGTAAGTAAAACAATTTTCCTTTATGTCATATCTTAGCAATAATTCCATGAGTCATCCTTGAGGCTTTCCCAATTAATTAAAATAAGATAATTAATTCACAATTACAATAGCATTGTTGGCTCATGGTCTATACAAAAAAAATTGCACACACACTAGAGTCACCACATGATTCTCTTCTATCACTATGTAACTTCGCATCTCTTCATTACATCTCAAATGAAAGATAGTGATAGATAATCATAACTTTGTTTTATAGTACTCTATTTCTACACTGCTTCTATTAAATCGAGTGTAACTTCTATACACCATTGACTCAAACTTAGTCCTCTTAACCACATCATCAAGACAACCTCAGGAACATTTCCTCCACCATGCACCATCTAAAACTTCCTCAGCTTCTGTGCATCATAAGATTACCGACTTTTTTTCTTCCAGTCTTTACAGAATTACTGCTATGTTGACATCAATGACAAATACAATCATGAATGCAACATATCAATACTCTTCGATTCTTAGGATACTCCCCTAATTTAGTATCATCATCATTCATACTAACAAATTATTCTTCATTTCTTTTTCAAATTGCTTTCCATTAACCATCCAAATTCTCATAGTAGTACAATTAACCTTGTCTGGACTTTCAATCAAAGGTAGTAATATTTTATTTTTCTCATTCACCCAAAGAGTATATTGATTCAATCTTCCGTCATGTAAAGCATATCTATCATATTTACAAGGTCTACCCAACAAAAAATGACAACAATCCATAGGCATAATATCACATACAACTTCATCAAAATAATGTCCAATCTTGAACTTCACAATGCATTGTTCACTTACCAATATCTTATGCTCATCTTTGATCCATGAAACATGATAAGGTTTAGGATACTTCAACCTCTACAACTAAAACTTTGTAACCAATTCTTATGATGCCAAATTTGTAGAACTTCCACTATCAATGATCACCTTGAAACATTTTCTAGTCATCTTACATCTAGTCTTGAAAAGACTTCTCCTTAGGACAAGTTCCTCATCACTTCACTTATTACATAAGGTTCTTCTCACCATCATATTTTCTCTAGCCTCAAGTCCACTTGGTGAACCCTCAGTGTCTCCTTGAACCATGGTATTTATGAATCCTTTCCCACTTTTATAAGATCTACACTCTAAGGATCTATTTCTCTGTTTACCACATCTAAAATAATTACCAAAAAAACCACCTCTAGGATAAGAATTACCTCTTTCTTAGTAAGAACCAGTACCTCCTCAATAAGAATTGTCACCTTTCCACTTAGTCTTGCCTTTATCATCATTTTTCCATTTAGATTTGTCCTTATCTTACATAGATCTTTTAGATCCACCACCTTCTTCATAAGATCTACCTCTACCTCTTTTCCTTTATTCATGCTTCTTTGTCAAGATCTCCTCAGCTTTCAAGGCATATTGATATTCTTCCTCCACACTTTCTAATTTCACAAAACTTATCTTGTCTTGAATCCCAAATCCCAATCCATTTATGTACCTTGTAATCTTCTCAACATCATCATCCACATATCTAGATCTAATGTCCAATCTATAGAATTTATCAATATACTCCTTCACAATCGTGTCTCTTTGTCTCAAATTTTGCATCTTTCTCAACAAGCTAACTTGGTAATCAGTAGGAAGGAACTTGTTCTTTACCTTGTTCACCATCTTTGGCCAAGTCCTAAACTTCTCCTTTCCTCTCCTTTGTCTATCAATTTTCAAATGCTCCCACCATAGCCAGTCATGTTCTTTCAGCATTGTAACTAAAATTTTCACCTTGCTATTATCAGGAGTATTTTCATACTCAAAGAACTTCTCCATCTTAGAGATCCAATCCAACACAGCATTGGTATCCAATTTTCCATCATAAGGAACAACTTCTACAGTAGGCTTTGAATTTTCCCTAGACAATTTTCTATACAATCATGTCTCATCTTGATCTTCTTTAGGTTCTAGATTAGGGTTTGGTTTTGTTGCTTCATCATCACTCACATCATCAAGATGTGCTCCTCTCCTCTGGGATAACTCCATAGCATCTAATCTAGCTACAATTTTCCTCAATGTATCCAATACAGCATTGTTAGCATTTACTCTACCTCGAACCATCTTTACAATTAAGTTCCTACAAGATCATAACCCTCTGCAAGTTATAAGTCAAATTTACATTTTTGCAACCCTACAACCAAATTCACCTAGGGTTCTACATGATCCAATCTCTAAAAGGATGAACCTCAAGCTTTGATAACACCTAACACAAGGACCAATGAGATAATTAGGGTGAATGCCACACCCATCTGTTCAAACTATCTACAAGAGTAAACACAGCGGAAAATAAACACCAATAACATCACAAGAGGAGATAGAGGAACCAAATGCTTTCATAGATTCATCAAATAATCAAATATATGCCTAGTTGTAAGGCCTTCTAGGTTATAGCCAGCATTATAATTCAATCTCAATTCACAATGATAAACTTTGCATTTCCAATTTTCTTCTGCTCTTCCTATGCTACCATCCTACTACCTAAAACTCTACCAAAGACCCCTTTAAATACATGTATGGAAACAAATCAGCCTTTTCAAAAAAAAAAAAAAAAAAAAAAACCCATACATTAAATGCCAAAACAAGCCAGAAGTTGGCTCTCAGCAAATACCTAACACAAAATTAAATACAAAGGTTGACTTCAACAAGAAACTAAACACAAACAACTCAGCACACAAAGGACCGAACAAATGTTGAAAAATAGAGAACTTGGAAACACTTAGCAACTGAAGGAACTTAGAAACACTTGACAACCAAAAGAACTTGGAAACACTATACAACCAAAGGAACTTGGCAACACATGGCAACAACAACTAAGAACGTGGCAAACATAGAGAACTCAGCAATGCAAGACATTGTAAGTCAGAAGCAACTAAGCAACTCAGCAAACATGCAAAATAGCAATGTAACCCAGGATGCTCCTACATCATAATTTGATGAAAGATCAACCCCACAGCTCCCAAGAATCACCTGTATGCAAACACCTATTATAGAAAGAGAGAAGGAAAAGCTATGGAGGCTATAATTCCGAAATCCATAGATGAAACATTTTTTATGAGAAAAAAGCTATTATCAAAAGTGAATTAATAAATTACAAAGAGATCAATCCTTATAAAAGGAGATCAAAACCCTAACAGGTAAAACCTAGGTTGCATTATAATAATTAATAAAAGAATTAATTATTAATGCCCAAAGTTTAGCTTAAGTAAAATAGGGATACTAAGTGACTTAATAATTAAATCAATATGATTTAATTAATAAGAAAATACTTTATTACTCTAACACCCCACCCCCCTTAAGATAAACTTAGGGTGTAGCTAAAAACCTCCAAACTACTACTAAAAGCAAATTTGGGTCCTCGCAACAAAGCCTGATGAGGTACCCAAGCACAACCAAATATCTGTAAAGAGGAGAAATAGAGAAAATCACATGGGAAAAACCCTACTCCAAAAAGAGATGGAAATAAAATGTTTTAGAAGATAGGAACAAAAAGATGATCATGAAGAACACCATTGAAGCACGAAGTTGCAAACACTGTCAAATTGTTGATATGAAGAACCTCCATTGTATTGAATATGACTATGTAGAGAAGACTAAGTCTAAAGAGCTGATCAATCAAAGATGAAAGGTATCTTAATGGCCTCCAAAAAAGGAATGAAAGAATATATATATTGTAAATGGTCCATCTCACCGAAATGCATAGGTATCTAGCCGCTGCAATCACCTAGTACATAGGATCACATATTGAAAACATAGCTCACTCCATCAAACCAAGAAAGCAATAGAACCAACATAACCCCCCTATAATGCTAAGAAGTAATACATAAACATGGAAACTAAATGCGATATCTCCTATAAAAAGAAGAACAAAGAACATCAAGAGTGAAAAAGAAGTACAAACACCTATAATGGCACATGTCATCAACACATTATGAGGCTAATGTCGTGGAAGGAACACTCACTTGAAAAAGGAAAATGGTGAATATGGACAACATGAAACCCCCCAAAGAACTTTATAATGTAGTGTGAGTACATAAAAACACAAAGATGTGCAAGTTGATCCTAAAATGCAATAGTGGCACTTTATCTCAATATGTTTACAAAATTACTACAAAAGAATGTAAAAAAAGATCAAAAGAGACATAAGGCTGATATAATGGATAATACAACCCATTAAAAATCATGTGAATCAAAAAAATCAACATCCAAACCTAAAATAACCAACATATCCACCAGAATGCAAAAAAGAAAAAAAATGAATGAGATGTGCATGGAGCAGAATCGAAAAAATAGAATGTCTCAAGATATATCTCCTGAAGTGAAAAATAGAACTTCTAACTTTGATTGCATTAAATGAAAACTAAACTAAATTAGAATTCCAAATAAATTGCACCATCATGATGAGATCAGAATCAGCTTTTCAGTGATATTTTGTTTGCGAAAAATGGAATCCAAATTAGCAAGTTGTTAGAAAAAGGAATTACTGAGAGGGGGTGAATCAGTAATCGACAAACTTTAGTCGTCAACTAGATATTATTAATTACTTTGAACCATACATAAAAAATTAATAAAGTAATGTTGAATAGTAATAATAATCATGCACAAAGATAACTCGTAACACCATATTTTGTTAACTAGGGAAACCCTAGCAAAGGGAAAACCCTAGTGGGGATGATACGCACTAGATAATATACTGGTATATAAGTTCCTTGTTAGAGAATGGACCTTATTTGGAGTCAATGAGAATATTAAGTATAGAGAGACCCTATTAGGAGACTTTGAATCCTTGTTACGAGATTCTAACCCAATTAGGAGTTGTGCCAACCTTGTTAGGAGTTGTAGTATAGTAGATGCAAGATGAGCCCACTGCCTAAACATGCACTTTCAATTACAAGAAAAGCCCACTACCTAAACAAGTAATAAAACTTCTAGAATATAGGTACTATAACTTCTTCCTAACTTATCTCTGATGTTCAACTTGATCTCAGATCACAAAATAGCTTTACAAAACTTCACATATATCACTTTCACAAAAGTTTGCATACAATTTCTCAACACAACATATCACAACTCCTCCATTTGAATTTGCAAGATGTCCTTTGCATAAAATTGTTGCTAGCTCGGCTAAGACCATAATATACTTTTCCAACTTAGAGTATACATCTAGGATGTTGGCCCTAATTGGTCACGTAATTATTTTATAAATAAAATAATTTATTTCCTTTAATTAAGCTATCATCTTTCATTGGTAAAATAGAAATATATTTTTTTTGTACAGTCTATACTAACTTTTGAGGTTATACATGTCATCATCAACATATAAAAAATCTCCATCTTACTTCGCCAGTCATAATATAACATCAGTAACAAGTTACATACAAAACAATACATTGTTGTAATCCAAATTCATACTTAGACAATTTTCTAAATACCAAAAGATAAGTATCTTTATTTCTAAGGTTTCTTGTAAGCATGTACATCATGTGTTTCCATAAATGACAACAATTACATATCTTCATTAGCCAATTGTCAAAAATATCCCCCTTTGGCATTTATGGCAACAAAATAGGAAAAATTGGCTAAGTATCAAAAACTTGTCAAAAAATAATACAATAACAATACATTAATCAACTATTACAACTTGTCCATCTTAGATATGATCCCCCTTACAATATGATTTCATACTTTACAATATTATTTTCTCCTTTACCTGATTTAACATTTTCTTATTCATTTTTTCCCCCTTTGACATCATTTACAAAGGTTAGAATGTCAAAAACTATTAAAAATGTTGTTCTTTTGCCTTAAGCTAATAGTATCTTCATGCAATCATCAAAACTTTCAGTAAAATTATTCATACCTTTTTTCAATGTATCCTTGGTTGATTCAGCAAAAGTGAGAATTACACATAGGGCATATGATTCAATCTCAACTACATTAAGGTTGGAGTATAAAAAGTTAGAATAAGTGTCCTTGGCCTTGACACATCCCTCCAAATGCTTCTCAACAATAGATATTTTCAGAGCACTAGACTCTCTAAAATATGATACTCTCTTCAAAATTTGTTCCTTCCAAAGTTCTAGTTTCCTGATATCATTATGAGTACTAGCCACTTGTCGTTCAAAATCATCAATTTTACTACAAGGATGTTGTAACTGAGTAGATAGAACCTCTAGCTCACTCATCTTCCCTCCAATCTAACTATCAATATCCTTGGTCAACTTATAAGATAGGGTACACTTAATGTACAATATCTTGCCATCCTATTGACATTTCCAAAATTCCTTGGTACAAGTATGAAGACTTATCAAATTGTTCTTGATATTCTGACAAATAGTGCTAAACAAGTTAGCATCATGTAAGATCTATGCCTTAGAGTTTGCAACATTTAGTAAATTTGTGAGTGCCCTCTATTCAGGATCTAACTCTGTATGTTCGACTGCTAGAGTACTATGCAATATGTCATTAACCTCCATCAAGGTTCTCTATAAGATTTTTGTTGTTATGTTCTTCTTAATAAGTTTTGACAAAGATGAGATCAAGTCAGTTTGATCATCATCATCAGTTTTTAAGCTAGCAAGTGAAAGTAGAGTAGATGAACTAGAAGTTTTAGTGTCATCTTCCCTTTTCTTATTTTTAGCTACCTCTTCGAATCTTCTCTCTTCTTTATCTTTTTCTTCTCTTTCTTTTCTTTCTTTTTCTCTCTTTTCTTCCTCCTCTAATCTCTTCTTCTTATCTTCCTCTATTTTTCTTTTCATTTCTTCTTGAACTAATCTTTTCTTTTCTTCCTCTACTTTTATTTTCATCTCATCTTCAAGCAATTTCTGCTTGGCCTTCTCTATTTTCCTCTTTTCTTTTCCTAATAACTTCTTCTCTTCTTCAATTTGTTTCAATTGATCTTCAATATCCTCGGTATGAGGTTCATTCTATTATGAACTCTCAAAAGGGTTAGTATCATCAATGTTAATGGTAACATTGGTCTGATCTATCTTCATTGTGTCACCACTTACTAACACTTTCGAGGTTTTGGGTGTTGGTGAAGAAGCTTCCTTAAACTATGTCAACATCTGACTTATAGTTATCGTAGTTTCACTTCTTATCTTATCTTTCTCACAAACCATAAATAGAGATGGTCTTACTTTGTTTCTCAAGTAATGTGCTAGATTGTTCAACAATCTCTTGACTTCTTCTTCATCATGAGTCTTGCATATTGTTTTTATCATAGACTTCTAAAGTTTTATGTCCTCTTCATGAGCTGGTGCCTTCTTTTCAATGAGTCTATCATAAAATTTCTAGTTTATCATGCCTTCAATATCCTTGAGTTTCATATTGTTAGCTATTATGTATCTCATAGTAGAGATATCAATCTAATCTTTCTTAAAGTTATTATACAAGTCATAAAATTTGTTCATCTGCACAAAGTTTCCTTCATTAGCAATGGCTAAATTTATCTTCTCTATCTTCAGCTTCTAGGGTTGCTGAGCATTTCCTACCAACTATTTAGAAGTAGTTACCTTCTCTATCTATTTAACTTCTTCTTCTTCTTCTTATTCTTCACTAGACTCAATAATTGTCAACAATGTCTTTAGTCTCTTTCATTATCTAGTGGCTTGTTGCTTGACTATTTTTGTCTTGGTGGTCACAGCTTCTACTAATCTCTCTGATTTCCTCTTTGGTTCACTTGACTATACATCTGATACTACTGCATAAGGAATGCTATGTTCTAAAGATATCTCTACAATAGACACAAAAAAAGGTTGCACATTCAATATACATTGTTTCACAGTCTGCTTGGCTACCTGTGACTCACTCTCAATCATACTAGCCTCTAATAAAGATTTCTTCATTATTGTTTCTATCTTCCATTGAGATGTCTTCTCCAATGATGCCTGATGAGTTGATTGGGTAATCTCATCATAAGTTCCAAATCTATACTTAGCTTGGTTATTCTCAGATTTAAACAATAAATCAATGTATCCAACTGTTGTTTTATCACTCAATTTATAACCTAAGGGATCAAGAAATGTTTCCCAAGGTTCTACAACTTGAATATAAGTACAATTTGTATCAACCATAGCACAAAGATCTTCTTTAAATATTTCTACAATTTTACGTGCAATTTTGAATCTTTGTCTCATCTCATTTTGATATGTTTTCATTATCAAGTTCCCACTATCCAATATTTTATTTGTTGGATGTCTTCTACACACTTTTGTGATCTTCTCCATTGTACACCTTTCACTACTCATAATATCTCTGACTGATAAATATGTAGATCTCTTAAGTACATGAAAAAATATATGATTGATCAGTGACTGGAATCTAAACACACCATTCTTAGTCCTTTTTATTTTCTCTATGTTCTCAAGAAATTGCATTCTTATAATTTCACTAAGGTTAACTTGTTCCTTCTCAACATATATATTGTAGGCTACATAGATGAATCTGGCTGACAATTCATCAATCTTAGAACTTGCACATATAGAGTAGGAAATGATTCTACTCAAGAATCTTGCATCATCCTGTTTAATGGTGTTGATCACCATGGCCTTTCCATTATAAACTACTTTAGTGTAGCTCTCAACTTTCTTCTTAACTAGTTTCATACCTATAGGTACACTACCTTGTTTGCTAAGACCAATTACCTCATGAATAAGGTTGGCTGAAATATCAACTACACTATCTTCCATCATGTATTCTACTTAGTATGATCTGTTTCCACTCATCAGTGTTCAATTCTTGGTAGAAATGATAGTTGAATAGGTCTAGTTCATTTTTTTAAAATAGGGTTTGCTTCAAAATAACCTTGTCAAGTTTCTTCTAAGTGCTCTATGCTTCAGATGTAATCGCAATGAAGTGGTAATCAAGTTTTTACTCTGTTTTATTGCTTCAACTCGAACTTGCATTAATCATGTACTTTGCAAACATAGAAAAGTTATCAATTAAAAATTTGAAATCAAATATCTGCTCAAGATCTTCTATCTGATCTTCAAATGCTCTCCAAGGTTTACTATAGCTTCCTTCCATCATGAAAATGCTCCACAAAAATTTACTTCATGAAATTTTTAGTAAGAATATAGTATTCATCTTCTTCTATAGAATTAACTTTCTTTGTAATAACAATAACTCCTAATTCCTTTATAACTAGTTTAAATAAGCTCCAAATTACAAGCGAGATTAGATATAGTCTAAACTTATCTTAATGCACATTTTCCCAACTTCACTACCTCTAGTTCAATCTATAAATGAAGTTTTAAAATTATGGTGTTGTGAACAAGCTTAATTCAACTTAATTGAATCAAACTCGATAATTGACTTTGATCTTCCTATCTCATCATTTTTTTCCTTTTCTTTCAAAATGTCTAATCCTTTTACAAATGCCTCATTGAGTTCTTCTTGAAGTTCACTGACTACATTTCTTTGTTCCTCATTGTCTTTGTTTGTTCCAAAGTTCTTCTCATAGTTCCTTTTGTCATTTCTGACATTTATTCCATCATTCCTTCTATTTCTAAAGTTTCTTCCATTGTTCATTCTATCTCTGAAGTTTCTATCCATTCTGCAATACTTTGTTGTATGTTTGAAGTTGTTGAATAACTAACATACTAGAGTTCTACTTCTAGGATTGTGTTGATCATCAAGTGCATGATAATTCTGAGAAATGTGTCCAAAGTTGTTGCACTTATAACACACAATCCATCTTCTTTCTTCATAAGGTCTTCATTCTCTCGATATCCTTTCATTAGATCATCTTCTATATTCAGGGTTAGCATTTCTAGACATTCTACTATTCCGTCTATCATTATCATACTTAGGTTTCCTACAATCAATTTTTTTATGACCCATACCATGACAATTATGACAATAAAAATCCTTAACATGATTAAATGACTTATTTGTACAATTTCTTTTAATATGACCTATTTCATTACTTGAAAAACACTTACCTCTAAATTCATACTTGGTTTCCTTAGGAGATTTCACTTGCTTTGGTTCATCCAATATTTCAACTTCCTTGTCTTGACCAACTTCTTTAGGTTTATCAGAAGATTGACTAGATTCAATTTTATAATCAAATTTATCTTTTGCTTTCAGATTTGATCTAATCTCAGGTTTCTTTGTAGACATGCTAAATAGATAACCAAGACTAGTCTTATCATAAGTAGGTCTCTGTATTGACATAAAATCATCAAGCTTTTCTTTGGTAGAATAAAGTTTCTCAAGTTGTTGCTTGTACTGAGTTAATCCACCTTTCAGAATAGTATTATACTTATGAAGTTCTTCATGATCTTCTTTCAATGTTTCAAATTCAGATGTCTTCTTTGTTGGACTTGCTCTAAGATCTTTATTCTTGGTATTTAATTCATATTCAACTTTGCTAGGATCACTCCTCAAAGATAACTTCAAATTCATAATCTTCAATTCATGCTTCAAGATCTTGTATTCTATCTTCATCTTTGAATAATTATCATCACTAGTTTTAGATTCAGTAGATTCGGACTTGGATTTGAGATGTTCAATCTTGTCCTTCAATTGTCCAATGTATACATTAGAGTCTTCATATTTATCCTTCAACTTATCTCTTTCTTTAGTAAGGAGATAAAACTTCTTCAAGTGCCTCTTCAAGGTTCTTCATCAACTATTCCATATCCATAGGGATCTTACTCAAATTGTTAAGCCTCTTCTGAGAAACTGTGCTCTAATACCAATTGTTAGAAATAGGAATTACTCAGAGGGGGGTGAATTAGTAATCTAAAAACTTTAGTTGCCAACTAGATATTATTAATTACTTTGATCCATAATAACAAAGTAATAAAGTAATGTTAAATAGTAATAGTAACCATGCACAAAGATAACTCATAACACCATATTTTGTTAAGTATGGAAACCCTAGCCAAGGGAAAACCTTGGTGGGGATGATACCCACTAGAATACTGATATATAAGTTCCTTGTTAGAGGATGGACCCTGTTAGGAGTCAATGAGAAAATTCAATATAGAGTCTCCCTATTAGGAGAATTTGAATGCCTATTAGGAGATTCTAACCCTGTTAGGAGTTGTGCCAACCCTATTAGGAGTTGTAGTATAGTAGATGCAAGATGAGCCCACTGCCCAAACATGTACTTCTAATTATAAGAAGAGCTCACTATCCAAACAAGTAATTAGGCTTCTAGAATTTAGGTATTCTAATTTCTTCCTTGACTGGTCTCTAATCTTCAACTTGATCTAATATCACAAAATAGCTTTTCAAAACTTTTCATATATTGCTTTCATAAAAAATTTCATACAATTGCTCAACACAACATATCACAACTTCTGTGTTTGAATTCGCAAGATGTCCTTTGCATAAATACCATGCCTTTACCCAAATTGCTACTAGGTCAGCTAAGACCAACCCTATTAGTAGTTGTGTCAACCCTATTAGGAGTTGTAGCATAGTAGATGCAAGATAAACCCACTGCCCAAACATGAACTTCCAATTACAAGAAGAGCTCATTTCCCAAACAAGTAATCAAACTTTTGGAATATTCTTTCTCAGTTTGATCTTACATCACAAAATGGCTTCACAAACTTCACATATATCACTTTCACAAAAGTTCACATACAATTGCTCAACACAACAATTATCACAATTACACTTCTCATTGCAAGATGTCCTTTGCGTAAATACCATGCCTCTTCACAATTTTTTTCTAGGTTGGCTAAGACCACAATACACTTTTCCAACTTAGAGTAAACATATAGGATGTTGGCCCTAATTAGACAAGTAATTATTTTGTAAACAAAATAATTCCTTTCCTTTAATTTCACTTTCCTGTTTCACTACTAAAACACGAATATCACTTTTTTGTACAGTCCATACTAACTTTTGAGGTTATACACATCATCATCAACATGTATACTATCTCCATCTAACTTTCCTTGTCATAAAATGACATCAATAACAAGTTATAATAAAAACAATACACTATTGTATACCAAATTTATATAGACAATTTTTTGAGTACCAAAAGCTAAGTATCTTTATTTCTGAGGTTTCTTGTAAGCATGTACATCATGTGTTGCCATAAATGACAAAAATTACATATCATCATTAGCCAATTGTCAAAAATCTCCCCCTTTGGCATTCATGGCAACAAAATAGGAAAATTGGGCTAAGTGACAAAAGCTTAATCAAAATAATACAGTAATATTACTTGTTCTTTTTACATATGCTCTCCTTTGACATCAATGACAAAGGTCAAAATGTCAAAAACTGTCCAAAAATTGTCCATCTGCTATTAAAATCTCTGTAAATTATACTGACATTATCTTCATGCAATCATTAAAAAATTCTTTTAGACTGTCCATACCTTTAGCCCATGTTTCCTTGGTAGATTCAACAAAGGTGAGAATTGCACATAGGGCATATGATGCAATCTCAATTTCGTTAAGGTTTAAATACAAAAAGTTAGAATAAGTCTCCTTGGCATTGTCACATTCCTCCAACTATTTCTCAACAAAAGAAATCTTCAGAGCAATAGACTCTCTAAAATTCAATACTCTCTTCAAAATTTGTTCCTTCCAAAGTTTCAATTTCTTGATATCATTGTGAATACTGACCACTTCTCCTTCAAAATCATCAATTTTACAAGATGGATGTTGTATTTGGCTAGATAGAGCATCATGCAAGGCACCCTAACCATCTCCCATGGAATTATGGGTCATTATTAGTAGTTTTTTATGATGTTATCATAGGGATTTAGTCATTTCATTTCATATTATTAGGTGTTCAAATTAAGGTGATGTTGACCAATTTCGTGTTTTAAGTATTATAAGTCATAGTGAGTAAAAAGTGGGAAAATGTCATGCAAAGGCATAAATGGAATATATGATAGTGTTAAGATGTCATAATATGATGATAAACCTTTTAAGGTACCTAGGAAAGTATATTAGTACATGAAATTCAAAATGTGAAAAAAAGTGTAAAAATTGCCAAGAAATGTCGTCAGCATTTTCTTTGTAAAATTGACAAAGTATAGAAGGTGAATAGTCATTCATATTGTTTGAACCACTTAGGCTAGGTGAAAAGTCACATTATCCTATAAAGCAATGTAATCTCATTCAGAGAGATAGTGAAGAGGAGATGTGGAGATGATAAATGCAGAGCATGGTGTACGAATAATAAACCAGTCATTTCTTGTGATATTTTGTTGTCACACTATCATTTGACTACAATTTTATTATCTTCTCTAATACCTCGTTGCTATGATGGTCTTTGGGTTTACTTATATATGCTAATGAAGTGGAGTATCAGTATTTATTGTTGCATGTTTGCCTATCTACACGGTTTATAAAAACAATCTATCATATTCACAGTTTGGACAATATTTTACATGCATTCACTGGGTAAACAGAAAAACACTTGTACTTTCGAGATTAATTGGCCACAATAGTTGCATTTGGTCTTTATATGAGGATTGGAAAGATTTGACTATTCCCTTGTGTTTTTAATTGTCCATCTTATCAAGTTCACTCACCACCTTATTTCCTTATATTAGAAGTCGTGAATCAGAATTTTGACTACTATTACAAACAAAAAGATAGTAAATTAGCAATCTATAATCCTGTGGCAGATGTGAAGAGATATCTACAAGGGCTATAAAAATAATCTATTGTATTCAAAGTTTGGATAATATTTTACATGCATTCACTAGGTAAACAAAAAAACACTTGTAGTTTCGGGATTAATTGGCCACAGTAGTTGCATATGGTCTTTGTATAAGGATTGGAAAGATTTGAAGGTTTTCTTGTGTGTTTAATTGTTCATCTTATCAAGTTGACTCACCACCTTATTTCCTTGTATTAGAAGTCATGAATCAGCATTTTGACTACTATTACAAACAAAAAGACAGTAAATTAGCAACCTATAATCCTGTCGCAGATGTGAAGAGATGCTTGAGGGTTGGTCTACATCCTTGGTGTATTAAGAAACATTTCCAAATAATGGAGTGACTATGATATGGAAGGTTGGGAAGTAATCACCATATGCAACAAAGGAACCTGCATTATAACAAGGTTTATGTATTTTGTAATAAAAATTAAAGTCTTGGCACATGGACCATATCCTTTTATTGAACCATTGGATTTTGTAAATTTTTGGATATGTTAGTTAGAACAAAATTATGCAAGTTTTGATCAAAGGGATTGTGAAAATATTATAGATCTCAAAATTTATGTATGACTATTTGGAGGTCTATACGAATTCTACAATGCTAATAAATATCATTTGGAATGTAAAAAGAGTCTTGGATATTGTTTGATTATTAATAGGAAGTAGTTTGAATTATGTTGTTGGTAAAGATCTTAGAGGTGCAAGATGATGGAGGTGTTGTGTGGTGAGGTGTGAGAGGCTGTTGTGTGGTTTTGTGAAGGTATAGGTAGAGAGAATTAGGATAGATGAGATTGGCACAAGGAATAAGCTATTCACCTTGTCTCTAACCTTGGAGAATCTGAAGGGATAGCATATGTTATGCTAGATAGGCTTGGAAGAAGCCTTAAGAAAGATTTAGTAAGTCAAAACATAGTTCCTACCTCCATCCTTACAGTAGAGCCTCTAGCTCACTCATTTTTCCTCCAATCTGGCCATCAATGTCCTTAGTCAATTCATAAGATAGAACACACTTAATGTACAATATCTTACCATCCTATTGACACTTCTAAAGTTCCTTGATACAAGTATCAAGACTTATCAAATCAATTTTAATATTTTTACAAATCGTGAAAAACAAGTTAACATCATGTGAGATCTGTGCCTTTGTTTCTGCAACACTCAACAAATTAATAAACTCCTCATCAAATTTCTTTAGCACTTCTTATGCCCTCTATTCTAGATTTTCCTCTATGTGTTGTACTGTTAGAGTACTATGTAATCTATCAGTAACCTCCATCAAGGTTTTCTACAGGCTCTATTGTTGTGTTCTTCTGAATGAGTTTTGATAAGGATGGGATCAAATTAGTTTGATAATTATTAGTTGTCAGGCTAGAAAGTGAAAGTAGAGTAGATGAACTAGAAGGTTTAGTGTCATCCTCCCTTTACTTCTTCTAAGTTGCCTCTTTAATTCTTTAATTCTTGTTCCCCTTTCTTTCCTTTTTCCTTCCTTTCATTTTCTCTCTTTTCTTCCTCTTGTAATCTTTTCTTCTTGTCTTCCTTTGTTTTCCTTCTTATTTCTTCTTCAGCTACTCTTTTCTTTTCTTCCATTTCTTTTCTTTTCATCTCATCCTCAAGCAATTTCTGCTTGGCCTCTTCTACTTTCCTCATCTCTTCTTCTAGTAACCTCTTCTCCTCTTCAATTTGCCTCAATTTATCTTCTATATCTTCATAATGAGATTCAAGTGATTCTAAACTCTCAAATGGGTTATTATCCTCAATGTTACCATATATCTTCATTATGTCACCGCTCGCTGATGTTGCCTTAGACTCTGTCAACATCTAACTTATTGTTGTTGCAGTCTCACTTGTTATCTTGTCCTTACCCACCATAAATAGGAATAGTCTTACTTTGTTCCTCAAGTACGATGCAAGATTCTTTAACAATTTCTTGATTTCTTCTTCGTCATCAATCTTGCATATTTTTCTTAGCATATACTTCAAAAGTTCTATGTCCTCTTCTCTTGCTAATGCCTTCTTCTCAATAAGTCTATCATAGACCTTCTGGTTCACCCTGCTTTCAATATCCTTCAGTTTTAGATTGTTGGCTATAATGTATCTCATAGTAGAGATATCAATCTGATATTTTTCAAAGTTATTATACAAATCATAGAAATTTTTTTCATCTAAATAAAGTTGCCTTCATTAGCAATAGCTAAGTTTATCTTCTCTATCTTCAGCTTCCAGGGTTGCCAAACTTTTCCTACTTATTTCTTAGAAGATGTTACCTTCTCTTTTTGTTTAACTTCTAGTTCTTGTTCTTCTTCTTCGCTAGATTCAAAAATTGTCAACAATGTCTTTTATCTCTTACTTGGTCCAGTGGCTTGTTGCTTAACCCTTTTAGTCTTTGTGGTCACAGCTTCAACTAATCTCTCAGATTTTCTCTTCAGCTCACTTGGTTACACATCCGATACTTGTGTGTGAGAAATGTGGATCATGTATCTACAAAATCAAAACACTTCAATAAGACATTAGATAATAGAATTAGCACATATAAGATATCAAAATTAAACATAACACCTATGAAACTGTCCTATTGCTCTCTAACTAAGGATTGAGTATATAAATGGAATTAATTGTTCTCAGAATTAAGACCAAATTAGTGACAATAACACCCCTAGACTGAGAGATTCAAGCTAGCATGAATGCAAGATTCAAACTTAGAATTGAAATATTAAGCAAGCATGGAGTATAATCAAGCTAAGAAACAAAGCAATTAAGCTAGAATTGAAAGATAGAATTAGAATTGAAATGCTAGAATGCTTAATCTAATAGAGTTTCTTTGCTCTAAAAATTGCCTCCCTTAGCTCTTAGAATGCCTTGTATTTATAGATTTTTCCAAGGGCTTAGGGTAGAGTTTGATCCAACCATGGTGAGGTTGGGGGTTGATTATTTTATTCATGTTGTAGATCCCACTAGAATAAACAATCTGAAGTGGAGATCCCACTCAAAATAAACAATCTAAAGCGGACATCCCACTTAGAATAAACACTCAGAATAAACAATCTGAAGTGGAGATTTCACTCAAAATAAACAATCTAAAGTGGAGACCCCACTCAGAATTGTTTAAGAATATCCTTGGACCCCATAAAGAATAAAATATTCATTTATGGATAGGGGGTCCCTTAGCAATATTAAATTGATTTATATAATAATGACTCATTAATGCTTATTCTAAAATTAATATTCATGTGTCAAAATTAAAATGGGTTGTAATAGTTGATTTGAATCAATTCATTTTATTCTTTGATTCAATTAATTCAATTTGAATCATCACCATGAGATATAATTCTACAATTAAAGGATTGGCCAATTTAGGGTGATTACATTTTCCCCTCTTTGAATTGATGTGCGAGTAGTGCATTGATTCAAAGAATAGTTTGGTTTGAAGTGTAGAATGAGAATTGAGATTGGTTCCAATTTTGATTGTATGAAGACTAACTGATAAGATTTTTAGGACTATCTCAAGAACAAAGCTTAGTCCTCCAGAGTCTGGGTTAGAATGCCCCAATACCAGTCCATAAAATAGATGACAAAACCTATCATGAGTCATAGGAATATCCCCAGAATGAGGCTTAATCCTCAAGAGTTAGGGTTAGAATGCCCCAATACTTGTCCATCCATCTATGATTTGAGTTGTCATAAGTTTGATTGAGATAACTGACATAAAGTCAATTAGTAGATTGATTGATAGGATAGATAGAA
Source organism: Cupressus sempervirens (assembly GCA_028749045.1). NCBI lineage: Eukaryota > Viridiplantae > Streptophyta > Pinopsida > Cupressales > Cupressaceae > Cupressus > Cupressus sempervirens. The sequence continues at coordinate 787,361,219 of CM053786.1, forward strand.
GATGGTGTGAGATGTAGAGTAGAGATGCCCCTAGCAATGAGGACTTTGACTTTAGATTTGGTTGACAAATTGAAGTAAGATTTGAAGAAAGAAGCAAGATTTGGAGTAGAATTTTGAAATAGAATTTTGAAGAAAGATTTTGAAGAAAAAAAATTTGAAGAAAGATTTTGAAGAAAATGTTGAAGAAAGATTTTGAAGCAGAATTTTTGAAGAAAGATTTGAAGTAAGATTCAATGATGTAATCATCCTGCCCCCTCGGAAGCAAAATAGAAAGATGATACTTCAAAAAAAAAAGTGATGTAGAGTAATAGATGTAGATATGATGAGTGATTCAAAAGAATGTAGAATAGATTAGAATAGTTTGCAGAAAGTGTAGACTCCATTCAGAGTGATGTGAGGGTCCATATGACTAGGTTTGACCAAGTTTGACAATGGTTGTCTCAAAGTCAAAGAATATCATATTTTGATTTTGACCCCAAAAATGGACTCATGCTTATCAAATTGAGGGGATGATGAAATGTAATTTGTGTTGAATACTCTACCCCTTGTGTTGTCAAAGGCTAGTCAAAGAGCTATGGGAGACATTTCGTAGTGCAAAGCTAAGCTAAAATGAAAACCTAAAATGAATGCAACCCTAGGACTGGGTCACTGAATCATTATGGTTTAATTTTCATCATTGAGCAGGAAAAAAAAAGATATAGTACAATCACCACTGGTTCAACCATGGCAATATGAATACTTTATCATTTCGGGCCAATATGTACATGAAAAGAAAATTATTTACAATAATTACCAATATGTACAATAATTACAAAATTGTCGTAGTAAGACACCACAGTCAGAAAACAAAGAAAAAGTTTATATTTTTCATCCTGGCTTCTCTAGTCTCAAACATCATCAAGTTGCTAGAAAAATCATGACTGAAAAAAAATGAACATCACATAATCTTCGTGTGCATGTTTTTTTTAAGATCAATTATAAATAATAGTATGAAATTTGTCGCCATGAAGAAAATAAAGCTAGTGATAGAACCATGTGCATTTGTCAGCAAGTGTAAATAACAAACCCATTGTAGCAAATAGTTGAAGGTTTGTCTGTTGTGATAGTATTTTTGGATGCTCATAGGATTTGACCAAGTAAAGATTGGATAAATCATTTTTGTAAAGAATCTTACAATTTGCATTGCATGTGATGTGTTTGTCAAAGTGTGTCAATTTTGGCTTGTTTGGAGGACAAGCATGAGCGCACATGGGAAGCATCTTTTGGAAGAAACAAGAGTGCAATGCAACTATCAAAAGGAATTATGTTTGATGTGTTGGCAAGATGGGGTTAGTTTTTGTGTGATTGTTATGTGTCGTGAGATGTGAAAAAATCAATTAGAGTGGCATTATTGTGTGTCATTTTCAAAAAGATGGTGGACAACTCTTATGCTTGTAAGAAGTCAGTAGTGTGTAGCAGAAGGTATTGAGAGTTTATTGCCATAAATAGGTGAGTGAATCTTAATGAGTTGATTCATAGTGTGTCAAAACCATCAAAAGACTCAAAAAATCTATAAGAAGATAGTTGTATATGTTTGTGTGCAAAAATAGCCATGGTAGGATCACAAGAAAAATTGCAACAAGAGTATCAGATGGGAGAAGCAAAGCTTGGAGGATGGGTGGATGATGATAGTGATAGTGTGGCAAATAGAATGTAGTGGAGAAGGCATAGAAGAGCAAAGTGTAGCTAATCAGAAGCAAGCAAAGCATCCTCTCATCAAAATGTGTGTTGGTGTGAATGAGAAACTATAGAGGCAAGTCAAGGTGAACTACCCTAGGATCCAACAAAAGAAAATGAGGATCCTACCCTGCTGTAGATGTTAGCTAAAAGTGTGATGTAGATCACAGGGCAAAATGAGAAAGTGGAGGAGATTGAATCTCCAAGTGATAGGATGCAACTAGAAGATAGCAATGTGCATTTCTGCTTTACTAATAGCCAGACAGAAGATTAAATGCCTATAGAAAAGGCTACCCAAGTCATTGAGCAAGGAATTGTGGTGAAGCTAGTAGCATCACCATTTTGGTGTGGAAAGAACATCCTGGGGGGAATGATCGAGTTATTTTTAGAGAAGGAAAGTATTTATGTTATGTCTTCATTTTTTCCTTCTAGAGAAGCACAATTTGATATTGTCTTGCAACCAATTCATGATGTAGTCATGGTGATGGAAGTAGAGCTAAAGAAAGCATTGGTGGCAGAGATAGAGCAGGCTGATAATGCAGAGAAAGATGCAAATTTCATTCAAGGTTTGATTGAGAGAGCTCGAGAAGATAGAGCATGCAAGGAAGAGAAATGGGCAGAAGCAATGGTGGTAGCAAAATGAGCATGAGCAGAGACTATAGAGGCATCTCTAGCAGTAGAGTGCACATCAGTGGAACAAATTCACAATGAGATGGTGTTGTTATGAGCTCAAATGGAATCATTTAGAGAAACTATAGCAAAGACTAATGCCATGGTGTATCAATCACAAGATCAATTAAATATTGCCAACACAAGGATCACCCACTTCATGAATCAGATGTATCAAGTGAAGCATGAGAGGGATTCCTAAAAAATGACTGTGAATACATATAAGGCAGAATGCGACATCACTCAGTAGGAAACAATGCTACCTATGGCTGCGAGACTATGGTCAGATATGAATGAAGTCTGAGAGTGGTCAGAGAAGCTTGCACAAGAGGCAATATACTACATGGGATTGTAGCATTAAGCTATCCCTCCAAAGCATAGGAGAAGAATATCCTTCTTAGATATAATGTTTATGACACAAATGAACACTATGTTGAGATGTGGCCATATCTCGATTCCTATGCATATAATTTGGGAAGGTGCAAGACTGACACTAGGAGCTTCATCATCTGGAATTGAGAAAATAGGAGTGGGAACGCCACCTGTTGGCAATCCAAATATCTAGCCTCCACAAGGAGGAGCTCAATGAGCATTTGTTTTATGTTTTGGCTTTGTGTGTTTGTAACCAATGCTTCAGATGCTTGTTAATAAAGTGCATATTGTTTTTGTTTCTAAAAATTGTCTCAAACATGTATCACCTAATGAGATGATCTTAATTCAATATGAATGTTTAGAATTTTTGGAATTTTGTGAATATTTTTGGGATTTTTGAAAAAAATTATTATTATTTTACTTTATTGATATATAGATTTTTTGGTAGTTTTCAAAATTAAAGCTCAGCATAGCTCAAATAGTTTTAGTTTTTAGTTTTCAAGTTTGGTATAAGTGGATTGATGTCATGTTTGAAAGTCATAGTGTGAGTGTGAGAAATCTCTGTAGTAAAGCAATAGTAGACAGAGACAGTTAGAAATACTTGTGACTAAAGTGAGAGAGATTTTTTGAGAACACTAAAGGAATCTCATTGTAGTAGAGTGATAGTAGATAAACTCAGTTAGAACAACTAGTGACTGATACAAGAGAGACTTTCAGAAAGTATAGGACATTTCCCCTTAGAACAGGTAGGTTGCCCCCTAGACTTATGACCTATTTCAATCCATGTAGGTATGAGCAATGTTTTAAAGTTAGCTGAGAGCTTATGCACAAGTGAAGATAGCAAAGCTAAAGCATACAACTTGTAGACAAAAAATCACTCAAAGCAAGAAAGAAAAATAAGATAGCTATAGAGGAATTTTGAACATTTTTTTGGATTTTTTTGGATTTTTACATTTTTATTTTTATTTTGGTATTATCAAGATATCTATTGCTAGGTTTTTAGTAGGATAATGATTTTGTCAAGAATTTTTGCAATTTTTAGCATTTTTTTCCTTTAGAGATATCTAGCTCTCAAGCATGATCACATTGGTTTGTCCCCAATGTCTAGCAAGGTATAGGACAAGATGTAGTAGCAAGTTGGTGGATAAGTACAAATGGATAGGTAAGTACAAATGGATAGGTAAGGAATATGAAGCAAGTGAAAGTGATCCTCAAGGACTGACTCCTCAAGAGTACCCAAGCTAGGTAAAAGGATATAGCAATATGGTGTAATGGAAGGTAGCAAGTAGGATATTGACATGATGTCATGAAATGTAAGTTATCCAAGAGGATGGACATGTCAAGAGGTTTCTAAGAACCAATTTTTTTATTATTATTTATTTTTTGATCAAGACCAAAGGGTAAAGTTAATAGGATAGAAAATTTTGGTATGGAGGCTATGAGATGTGGGATACACAAGATCATGATAGGGAAACCAATAGATAAGATAGCCAATGCTCATAATAAAAGAAACTTTGTCAAGATCAAAGGTGAAAGAGTAGATGGATGGGTGATGGAAGAATTACACATGATGCTTATTTTCCAAGTTTCCATCATGGTACTATCCAAAGTGCCACATGAAGTGGTTTTCAGCATAGGACATTTTTATTTTTATTTTATTTTTTTGCTACCAAGGTGCCACAAGAAGTGGTTTTCACCAAGGCACTTTTTTTTTTTTTTTTTAATTTAAATTTTATTTTTAGAATGAGTCCAAGCCTTTTTCAATTTTAATAGTACTCCTATTAGAAGGATAAGTCATTATAGGCTAAGACCATAGAAATGTATGCTCAAGAATGTTGATAGGGTAATGGAAGGGAGATTGTACAAAAAAGAGAGGTAGATGGATGATAAGGTTGTAGGTTTTGAATGGATAGATGGAGGATTGATAATAGGGAAGTGTAGGCTTCAAAAGATTGTAGAAGGGTTGGTGTCAAAGTGGGAAAGATCAACAAAGACACACACCTTGAAGAGTAGTGCAATTATTGAGTAGATATGGATGAGATAGCTTGAGGTTTTGATCTATGAGGTAGTAGAGCAATTTTGGAGGAAGGTGGAGTGGAAGGTTTTGATACCATTTTAGGAAGAAGTTTGAAAGAAGACAGAGTGGAAGGCTTTGAAACCTTTTTAGGAATATATTTGGAAGAAGATAGAGTGGAAGCCTTTGGATGCTTGAATGTCAACTTTGATTTGTTTATCAATATTCAAGTCCTTCAAAAGAGACTTGGGAATTCATGAAGCTTTAGGTTTTTCTTCACTTTTGAATGCTTTACATCGTATTTATTTCATAATGGATTTAGGAACCCATATTTGCTTTGATTTTTCAACAACAAACTTTTTTGGTCTCTTTTGTGCATTTTCTTTCTTATCATCCACATGTCAATTAGAGGAGACATGGTGATTATGTTTATTTTTAAGTTGATCATCCAAATTGCTTCCAAAAGGTTGGAGACTTATGGATGATGAAGGTTGATATGGCTAGTTTAGATGGAAAGCTTTATATGAAGGACTCAAGGATATATATCTTTTTCGATCTTGAGGTAGGGTAGGAAAAGTAGGTAATGAGTTAAGAGTGAAATTAGGAGATGGAGGAATACAAGGTCCCAAAATAGATGGAAGGTTTGAAGGCTTTAGCTTAGATGGATAAGGACCAAGGATAGATTTGGAATATACAAATGGATAGTAGATAGGGATATCAGCATCCTTAGAGTGAGCAACATGACCTAGGCCATTAATAGACTCACATTTAACTTTAATAGGAGCACTTATAGCTTGAGTGTAGATTTGAAGTGGATGTAGAGGAGTAGAACAAGAGGTGAGGGAATACTTTTATCTTCACAAGGAAGTTTAGGTAGCATAGGAAAAGTATCCTTCTCTTGATCTTCACTAATATCGTTAGGGATGGTGGAAGGAATATCATGATCTTTCCTAGTAGAAAGGCATGATATGGTAGATGGAGGACTATGTGGCTCTTGAGATGGAGGGATGGCATCTTGAGGGAGATGAGAGGGTTCTTGATCTTGATCTTTAAGTTTTTAAGAATCCTCTTGACATGGATCCACTTCTAAGGACAAGGTAGAATGTGGAGTTTGCATTGTAGGCTCTTGAAGAGATAGTGAAGGACTAGCTAGAGTGGGAGTAATAGGAGTAGTCGGGCATGAAGGTTTTGGATATTTATTTTGAGTAGTATGGGAGAGGTTTGTAGCTAGGTCAAGTTTTTCTTGGCTTTCTTTTAGAGGCATCCCTTGAGGGTACACATAGTCAATAGAGAAAGTAGTGAGTTCTTTATTCAGTGGAGGTATGTTGGAAAGCTTAGATGCTTTAGAAGGTGATGGCATGTTGGTAGAAGTAGAAGTCACATTTGAACCATTACTATACATGGTTTCATGATGTTGATCAAGCTTGAGAGTAGTATCTTTAAAAGATAATTTCTTAGGTTTTGGAATTATGCCTTCATCAAATAAATCTTGGATTTTATTTTTCAACTCCATACAATGTGAAGTTTTATGTAGATTATGTATATGATAGGCACAATAGTTACTCATAAAGTAGACTCCAGCCAAACTAACTTTAGGTAAAATAATGAGTTTTTTTTCAATAAGTTCTTCCAAATTTGATTCATAAGATTTTCCCAAAGGGGTGAAATCAAGCTTTGGTTTAGGTCCCCAAGGTTTTCCTTCAAAGATACTTCTGGGTGTTTGTGCATTGTTCTTAGATGGCTTGGATTCAACATTGTAAGAAGTTGATAGTCTGCTATCATTGGAGGAAGGAGAATAATCTTGCCAGGAGAATTTTTTCTAGGATGTGTCATCTTCTTCCTTTAGTCTTTGAATTTGAGTTCTCATTGATTGCATTTTTTTCTTCATGTCTACAATAAGTATGGTTTCTTCCTCAATAAGAATGTTGGATTTAGCATATTTGTTGTTAGCCATTGTGATCACTAGTTTTATGTGAAGCAAGAAAACTCTCTTCCACCCTTAGTTGCAATAGTCATAGGTAGAAAAAAAATTGACAAGTTTAGACTAAGATCCCAAAGGAGTCAAAGCACAATAACCCAAGGTGCAAACAAGCTTGTAACAATAGGGTAAGTTGCCTAATCTAAATCGGATCAACCTAGGAATAATAGGATAGCAAAGTAGTTTGATCATAAAGTCTTGATTAAGGAACTCAAATTTTATTCAATTTAAATATCTAGCTAGGTGTGATAAATTTTGAATCATAAACCAAGCACGCAAGACAAAAATCATGGATTTTGAGCAAACATCTTCAAACAATGAGCAAAGGACAAAGCAACCTTGCACGTAAACAAGAATAGTACCAGTCTAATCCCTAGAACAACCACTCTGTATGTTCTCAAAATGTTTTCCAATTATGCACATAGTCTTAAAAAATAAAATGTGGTAGTACTATGGTTCTTAGTAATGTTCAACTCTGCAGCTTTTGCAATCTAGAGTGGGTGAAATCCAATCTCAGCACACCACTGTTTTGACATAGTCTGAGAATTTAATCAATCAAAGATATTGAGAAGATCTGACAACCCAATAAAAGACTACACCCATGAGGATTTCCCCCACAAGGAAATTTATATACCAGTTGCTACTACCACGTCAAAAATGGCTATTGTCGCTTGAGGTTTCATCCACATGGTTGACCCAATAAAGGGAATGTCCACTACAGTTAACCCTCTCTAATCAAGGAAGACTCACAAAGTTGTACCACATGGGGACTTGGTTTGGATTCAAGGGTTCCAACTTTTTGATGTACCCAAAAGGAAATAGAGCATAATCCTCTAGCCTCTTCACCTTACCCAAACATAGCAAACAAGATTCTTTGACATGTTAATTCAAAATCTCACCAATTTTTTTTGGAAAATCCAATAAAAAACACCACCAATCTAAAAATAAAAAGTAGTAATGAATTTTTTTCTTCATGTCTACAATAAGTATGGCTTCTTCCTCAGTAGGAATGTTAGATTTAGCACATTTGTTGTTAGCAATTGTGATGTATAGATTTATGTGAAGCAAGAAAACTCTCTTCCACCCTTAGTTGCAATATTCATAGGTAGATAAAGTTTGAGGTTTAGACTAAGATCCTAAAGGGGTCAAAGCACAATAACCCAATGTGCAAACATGCTTCTAACAATGGGGTAAGTTGCCTAATCTAAATCGGATCAACCTAGGAAGACTAGAAATAATAGAATAGCAAAGTAGTTTGATCATAAAGTCTCGATTCAAAAACTCAAATTTTATGCATTTTAAATATCCAACTAGGTATGATAAATTTTGAATCATAAACCAAGCACGCAAGATAACAATCAAGGATTTCAAGCAAACATCTTCAAACAATGAGCAAAGGACAAAGCAACCTTGCACATAAACAAGAATAGTGTCATAGTACCAGTCTAATCCCTAGAACCACCACTGTGTATGTTCTCAAAATGTTTTCCAATTATGCACATAGTCTTAGAAAATAAAATTTGGCAGCACTATGGTTCTTAGTAATGTTCAACTCTACAGCTTTTGTAATCTAGAGAGGGTGAAATCCAATCCTAGTGCACCAGGGTTTTGACATATTTTGAGAATTTAGCCAATCAGAGATATTGAGGAGATCTGACAAACCAACAAAAGACTACACCCATGAGGATTTCCCCCATAAGGACATTTATATAGCGGTTGCTACTACGACGTCAAAAATGGCTATTACCACTTGAGGTTTTGTCCACATGGTTTACTCAATAAAGGGAATGTCCACTACCATTAACCCTCTCTAATCAAGAAAGACTCACAAAGTTCTACCACATGAGGACTTGGTTTGGTTTCAAGGCTTCCATGTTTTTGATATACCCAAAAGGGAACAGAGCATAATCTTCTAGCCTCTTCACCTTACCCAAACATAGCAAACAAGATTCTTTGACACGCTACTTCGAAATCACCTCACCAATTTTTTTTGGAAAAGCCAATAACAAACACCACCAATCTCAAAATAAAAAGTAGTAATGGATTTGTTTCTTCATATCTGCAATAAGTATGGCTTCTTCCTTAGTAGGAATGTTGGATTTATCACATTTGTTGTTAGCCATTGTGATGTCTAGCTTTATGTGAAGCAAGATAAATCTCTTATAACTTTAGCTGCAATAGGCATAGGTAGAAAAAGTTTGAGTTTTAGACTAAGATCTCGAAGGGGTCAAAGCACAATAACCCAAGGTGCAAACAAGCTTCTAACAATAGGGTAAGTTGCCTAATCTAAACCAGATCAACCTAAGAAGACTAGAAATAATAAGATAGCAAAGTAGTTTGATCATAAAGTCTCGATTTAGGAACTCAGATTTTATTCATTTTAAATATCCAACTAGGTGTGATAAATTTTGAATCATAAACCAAGCACGCAAGACAACAATTGGGGATTTCAAGAAAACATCTTCAAACAATGAACAAAGGACAAAGCAACCTTGCACATAAATAAGAATAGTGTCATAGTACCAGTCTAATCCCTAGAACCACCACTGTGTATGTTCTCAAAATGTTTTCCAATTACGCACATAGTCCTAGAAAATAAAATTTGGCAGCACTATGGTTCTTAGTAATGTTCAACCCTGTAGCTTTTGCAATCTAGAGCAGGCAAAATCCAATCTCAGTGCACCAAGGTTTTGACATATTCTGAGAATTTAATCAATCAGAGATATTGAGGAGATCTGACAACCCAACAAAAGACTACACCTATGAGGATTTCCCCCACAAGGACATATATATAGAAGTTGCTACTACCACATCAAAAATGGCTATTACCACTTGAGGTTCCATCCACATGGTTGACCCAATAAAGGGAATGTCCACTATGGTTAACCCTCTCTAATCAAGGAAGACTCACAAAGTTGTACCACATGGGGACTTGGTTTGGATTCAAAAGTTCCAAGTTTCTGATGTACCCAAAAGGGAATAGAGCATAATCCTCTAACCTCTTCACCTTACCCAAACATAGCAAACAAGATTCTTTGACATGCTCATTTGAAATCACCTCACCAATTTTTTTGAAAAATCCAATAACAAACACTACCAATCTCAAAAAAGAAAGTAGTAATGGATGTTGAGGACAAACCCAAGCAGAATAGTGAGATAATAACAAATATCTTTCCCCACCTACAAGGGGATCTATCATCAAGAAGAGCTTCACATGTAAGGCAAGCGAATGAAGCACATTCCCTCAAGAACTCCACAAATAGTGTTCATAGGGCCTAATTACTATGTGAAACACATACTCATGAAAGTAAATCTAGATCCAATTTTAGAGCACCAAATGAAGTATGAATCTATAAAAGCATGTAAAAGAACTCAAGCCAAACACATGAGAGGGTTCATTTCCTTTCTAAATCAAAATGTTAAAGAGATCTAACAAAATACTTGGTAATCTTTGCAATGCATCTTTTCTCTATTGTACCTTTCATTTATGCTTGAACGCTCGCTCGCAATGAACAAAGCAATAGGCAAAACAAGCAAACACAAGATATGCAATATATCTAACTTATGCAAAACTAGGGTTAGATCTAAAAATATGATTTTAAAGAGTGATAATAAATAGAAAATAACCCAAATGAAAGCTCACATCATGCATTGATCCATGTGAAAATTAAATGCAAGCTATTCATTAAATGCCTTTTTTTTTAATATTGATTTTTGACCTAGTCAATAAGATTTAACTTGTTTGCTATGATTTTGGATTCAAAAATAGAAGTAAAAACAAGGGACCCCTACTAAAAATTAGAGAGGTTTCTAGAAATGTAATAATTTTGGTCATATTTGCCTATTTGCTCCTGTGGGACCCAATTTGTCAAAATAGACAAGTTAAATTGACTATTTGAGCATTGATGTAACATGTAAACTAAAAATACAAAGAGAAAACCCCCTCTATAATTTTTAAACCTATCCCAAAATGCTGAGTTGATTGAAAAATTCACTGATTTGCACCCAAAAACATCCTTTTATGAAAAAAAAAAAAAAAAAAAAGAAATTGTTACAAATCATGCAAATCAATTCAAATAAGTTTGAATTTTGGATTGAAGACTCTCTAGACTGTCGCCACCTTGTAAAAAAATAAATTAGATTTGTATCCCAAATGATTTGGAAGATATGAGTAAATCTTTCAAAATGTAGAGTTGTAGCCGTCAAACCAATCTGCATATGGGTTAGCCTTAGAACCAAAGTAAGAAACTTACAAAACCACTTGATTAGATGCAATAAGTTGCTGTAAAAAAACCAAATATGAGAATACAACTAAAATACCAGAAGAAAATGGAGCTAGAAACTTGGTTCTTGCCCCATGGTGGGTGCCAAAAATGTGTGTGAGAAATGTGGATCATGTATCTACAAAACCAACACACTTCAATAAGACATCGGTCATAGGGTTAGCACATATAAGATATCAAAATTGAACATAAAACTTATGAAACCATCCTATTTCTCTCTAAGGAATGAGTATGTAAATGGAATTAATTGCTCTTAGAATTAAGACCAAATCAGTGATGATAACACCCCTAAAATGAGGGATTCAATCTAGCATGCATTCAAGATTCAAACTTAGAATTGAAATATTAAGTGAGCATGGAGTACAACCAAGCTAAGAAACAAAGCAATTAAGCTAGAATTGAAAGATAGAATTAGAATTGAAATGCTAGAATGCTTAATCTAATAGAGTTTCTTTGCTCTAAAAATTGCCTCCCTTAGTTCTTAGAATGCTTTGTATTTATAGATTTTTCCAAGGGCTTGGGGTAGAGTTTGATCCAACCATGGTGAGGTTGGCGGTTGATTATTTTATTCATAGTGGAGATCCCACTAGAATAAATAATGCAAAGTGGAGATCTCATTCAGAATAAACAATCTGAAGTGGAGATCCCACTTAGAATAAACAATCTAAAGTGGAGACCCCACTCAAAATTATTCAACAATATCCTTGGACCCCATAAAGAATAAAATATTCATTTATGGATAGGGATCTCTTATCAATATTAAATTGATTTCCAAAATAATGATTGTAAAAATTCAAATGGGTTTTAATAGTTGATTTGAATCAATTCATTTTATTCTTTGATTCAATTAATTCAATTTGAACCATAACCATGAGATATAATTTTGCAAGTAAAGGATTGACCAATTTTGGTTGATTACAATACTACTGCATATGGAATGCTCTGTTTTGAAGATGTCTCTGCAAAAAATACTAACAAATGTTGCAAATTTATTGTACCTTGCTTCATGGTTTGCCTGACTACTTGTGACTCACTTTCAGTCATACTAGCTTCTGATAAAGCTTTCTTCATTATTGACTCTATCTTCTTGTGAGAAGCCTTCTCCAAGGATGCCTAATGAGCTGACTAGGTAATCTCATCATAAGTTCCAAATCTATATTCAGCTTTGTCCTTTTCTAAGTGCAACAGTAAATCAATGTATCCAACTGCTATATCATCATGCAATTTATAGCCTAAGGGATCAAGAAATGTTTCCTAAGGTTCTACTGCTTAAATAAAAGTAAAATCTATATCAACCATAATACAAATGTCTTCCTTAAATCTATCTACAATTGTAGGTGTAATTCTAAACCTTTGTCTCATTTCATTCTAAAATGTCTTTATTATCAAATTTCCACTATCCAATATCTTATCTATTGGACGTCTTATGCATACTTCTGTGATCTTCTCCATTGTACATCTATCACTGCTCATTAGCTTTGTGACTGATAGATATGGAAATCTTTTAAGCACATGAAAGAATATGTGATTAATCAATGACTGAAATCTAAACACACCATTCTTAGTCCTCTTGATCTTTTCTAGGTTCTCTAGAAGTTGCATTCTTAGAATTTCATTAAGATTTACTTGTTCCTTCTCTACACATATTTTGTAGGCTACATAGATGAATATGGCTGAAAATTCATCAATCTTTGAACTTGCACATATAGAGTAGGTAGTGATTCTACTAAAGAATCTTACATCATCTTTCTTAATAGTGTTGATCACTATGGCCTTTCCATTATACATTGCTTTGGTATAACTCTCAACTTTCTTCTTAACCATTTTCTCACCTATAGGTACAATGCCTTGTTTACTAAGACTAGTTACCTAAGGAATAAGATCAGTCGAAATATCAACTACAATATCTTGCATCCATATTTTTCCATCATGTATTCTACCTAATATGATCTTTGTCCACTCATCTATGACCAATTCAAGATTGATATGATATTTGAATAGGTCTAGTTCCTTCAAGTGTTCAAATCTGGGTTCATATTATGATTGAAAACTAATTCCATATTCTTTTTCATATATTCGCTCCCAATAGATTCAAACTTACTAGTAAGATAACTTCCTACATCTTCCAAATATACTATATTGTTTAGAGTAATGGATAATGATGAGTTAGGGTTTCCTTCTATGGGTTTCATAGAAATAACCTTCAACTTAGGTCTATCCTTGCTGTCAACATTATGAACTACTTACATATCCATGCTTCTAACAAATATGAACTTTTATCAAATAAATACTGTGAATATGATAAAATACCTCTTATTTAGAAATAGGGTTTGCTTCAAAATCACCTTGAAAATTCACTTATGAGTGCTCTTTTCTTCATATGTGATCACAATGAAGTGAATTGTGTACTTTACAAACATGAAAAAGCTATCAATCACATTCTAAAATCAAATAACTACTCAAGATTGTCTATCCAATCTTTAGATGCCACCTGAGGTTTACTATAGCTTCCTCCCATCATGACAATGCTCCTCAAGACTTTGCTTTATGAAATTCTCTATGTTTTCATCTTCTGCTATAGAATTAACTCTTTCTATAATACTATCAACTCTTAATTCCTTCATAACTAGTTTAGATAAGCTCCAAATTACAAGTGATCTTGGGTAACATCTAAACTTAACTTGATACAACTTTTCCCAACTTTGCTACCTCTAATTCAATCTTTGAATGAAGTTTTCAAATTTTGGTGTTGTGAACAAGCTTAATTCAACTTAATTGAATCAAACTCACTACTTGACTTCGATCTTCCTATGTTACCATCATCTAACTTATCTTTTGAGATGTAAAATCATTTTTACAAATGCCTCATTGAGTTCTTCTCAAATTTCACTGACTACATTTCTTTGTTCCTTATTATCTTTGTTAGTTCTAGAGTTCCTCTCATGGTTCCTTTTGTGATTTCTAACATTTCTTCCATCACGTCTTCTATTTTTTAAGTTTCTTCCATTATTCCTTCTGTCTCCGAAGTTTTTGTTCATTCTACAATACTTTGTTGTATGTCTGAAGTTGTTGCATAATTTACATACTGGTGTTTTGTTCCTAGATTTTTGTTGATCATTAGGTGCATGACAATTTTGAGCTATGTGTCCAAAGTTGTTACACTTGTAACACATGATCTATCTTCTATCTTCATAAGGTCTTCCTTCTCTCAATATTCTTTCATTAGATCTTCTTCTATCTATAGGATTAGTATTTCTAGACGTTCTACTATTTCTTCTATCATTATCATATTTAGGTTTCCTAAAATCAATTTATTTATGACCCATACCATGACAATTATGAAAAGAAAATTCCTTAACATGATTTAATGACTTATTTGTGCAATCTCTTTTCATATGACCTATCTCATTACATGAAAAATACTTACCTCTAAATTCATACTTGGTTTCCTTAGGAGATTCCATTTGCTTTGGTTCATTCAATATTTCAACTTCCTTGTCTGCTTTAGGCTTATTAGAAGATTGAAGAGATTTAATCTTATCATTAGATTTATATTTTTCTTTTGGATCTGATCTAATCTCAAGTTTTGTAGACATGTTAATTAGATAACCTAGACTGGTCTTATCATAAATAGGTCTTTGTATTGACATTGAATCATCAAGCTTTTCTCTGCTAGAATAAAGCTTCTCAAGTTATTACTTGCACTAAGTTAATTCACCTTTCACAATAGTATTGTTTTTATGAAGTTCTTCATGATCTTCTTTCAATGTTTCAAACTCAGATGTCTTCTTTCCTAGACTTGCTCTAAGACTTGCATTCTCAGTCTTCAAATCAGATTCAACTTTTCTAGGATCATTTCTCAAAGTCAACTTTAGATTTGTAATCTTTAATTCATGCTTCAAGATCTTTTACTTTTTCTTTAGTTTCGAATAATCATCGTCACTGATTTTAGATTCAGTTGATTTAGGCTTCGATTTGAGATATTCAATCTTTTCCTTCAATTGTCCAATGTATGCTTTGGAGTCTTCATATCTATCCTTCAACTTATCTCTTTCTTTAGTAAGGAGATCAAGTTGTTCAAGTGCCTCTTCAAAGTTCTTCATCAACTATTACATATCCATCGGGATCTTACTCAAGATGTTAAGTCTCTTCTAAGTAACTGTGCTTTGATACCAATTGTTAGAAATAGGGATTACTAAGAGGGGGGGTGAATCAGTAATCTACAAACTTTAGTCACCAAATGGATATTATTTCTTACTTTAAACCATACATAACAAATTAATAAAGCAATGCTAAACAGTAATAGTAACCATGCACAAAGATAACTCACAACACCATTTTTTTTAATTAGGGAAACCTTGGCCAAGGGAAAACCTCAATGGGGATGATACCCACAAGATAATATATTGATACATAAGTTTCGTGTTAGAGGATGGACCTTGTTAGGAGTTAGTGAACAAATTTAAAATAAAGAGTCCCTGTTAGGAGTCTTTGAATCCCTATTAGGAGTTGTGGTATAGTAGATGCAAGATGAGCCCACTACTCAAACATGTACTTCCAATTACAAGAAGAGCTCACTTCCCAAAGCAGTAATCAAACTTCTAGAATATAGATTCTTTCTTAGTTTGATCTCGGATCACAAAATGGCTTCACAAACTTTGCATATATCACTTTCACAAAAGTTTGCATACAAATGTTCAACACAACAATTACCACAATTACACTTCTCATCGCAAGATGTCTTTTGCATAAATACCATGCCTTTTCACAAATTGTTACTAGGTTGGCTAAGACCACAATAAACTTTCCAACTTAGAGTAAACATCTAGGATGTCAGCCCCAATTGGACAAGTAATTATTTTGTAAATAAAATAATTCGTTTCCTTCAATTTTGTTATCTTGTTTCACTGCTAAAATATGAATATCACTTTTCTGTACAGTCTATACTAACTTCCAAGGTTATACATGTCATCATCAACATGTATATTATCTCCATCTAACTCCTCTAGTCATAATATGACATCAGTAACAAGTAATAATCAAAACAATACACTATTGTATATGAAATTCATACTTAGACAATTCTCTAAGTACTAAAAGCTAAGTATCTTTATTTATGAGGTTTCTCGTAAACATATACATCATGTGTTTCCATAAATGACAACAATTACATATCTTCATTAACCAATTGTCAACAAAAATAACTCTAAAAATGAAACTCTCTGAAAGAAAAAGCACATATCTAAAAGCCAATCCAAACCTCCTAGCACAGTACAAAGCAAGAAAATCCCCAAAGGAGATGTCCTAGCCCCTAGAAAATAACCACATAGTAGAAACACAACAACAAAGCAATAATAATGCAAGATCTGATACCCAATCACATTTCTTTATTCATAAATAATCGATTACATGCAATATGTCTGGCTATAAGGCCTTCCACGTTAGAGCCAAATATAGATAGCAATTACAATATCAATTATGCAAGATCCCACAAGATCCCTTACAATCACAATTCTAGCTAGTCCAGATCCACAACTGGATAAGAATACTAAGAAGAATCCACACTTGTACCCTTGGGTCCACCAAGCAAGCAATCCTCTAGTCCTCAAGTTGTAGCTACTAGCTCTTCATCATTCGCATCCTCTTCTCCAAGATGGATCCTCCTAATAATCCCCTAATCATCCCTAAAGACTCAAAAAGACCCCTTACTTATACCAACTAAGCCACAAGTTGGCATGGTTCATTACAAACTAAATTAAATCCCAAACATTAAATATATGCTGAGCCACAAGTCTGCTACAATGTAAATTAAATACCCATACACAAATTAAATGCTAAAATTCAACTCACAAAAAACTCAGTACCAATAGGAACCAAGACCAAACCGGGTATCAAAAAGACCAAGCTGAGCATCAGCAAATTCTCAAGCACTTTCAAGCTCCCAAAGCATGCTAAGCTCCTAGTCCATGTCAAGTGCCAAGACCATGCCAAGTTCCCAGACCATGTCAAGTTCCAAAATCATGCTAAGCTCTAGGACCATGTAGAGCAACAAAACCATATCAATCAAAAAATGTGTCAAGTCCTCCAGAAGAAACTGAGCACCTTCATTCACTAAGCTAACTTGGGTAACACTACAACTGAGTGCCCCAAGCTTTTCCAAATGCCTTCCTTAACTGAGTTACACTTCCTTCTTTGACCGAGTCACCAACTCCAAGCCAAAATCCCTCCAATCATGGAGGATTGCAAATATCCCTAGGATGCTCCTACATCAAACACTCCAAGTTCAAAAATATGTTCTCAATAGGGTGAAGAACATCTTCTAGGATTTAGCACATAAATCCTAAATTGGTTCTCCACAAACATATTTTCCAAGTCTTCAACTTGTACTTCCTTTCCCTTGTTCTTCTTATGCTTCTTCACATCTATCCTAGGTGTGCTATGGGTTTGATTTCCATACTTATCTCCAACCTTCTCAAAATTTTCCAACTCAACTTAGCTACTAATACTCAGGTTCCTCCTACTGATCTCTTCATTCTATAAAGGAATCAAACTTCATGTCAACTTTCTCATCAATAAACACATTCTTGACACAATCATGCATGGCCCTACAATCATACTGCCAAGGTCTATCAAGTCACACATGACAATTGTTCATGTCCACAATATCATACAACACTTGAACCTTGTACTACCCAATCTAGAAATCAACAAGGCATTGCTCCCTCACTTCCAAAGTATGCTCACCTTGCAACCAACCAATTCTATAAGGATGAGGATGTATCACTCTCTTCAAACCAAGTTTTTGAACCATCTCCTCAGCAACAATGTTATTAGTACTACCACCATCCAAAATCACCTTGCAAACTTTACCACCAGACTTATAACAAGTCCTAAACAAACTAGTCCTCTGATAAGAATCTAGTGTCCTTTGAGCTAGCAAACTCTCTCCTCGCTCAAGATGATTGTCTTGGACTGCAACCTTATTCACAAAAAAAGTTGTCCTACCATGCAGAAATTCAAAAGATCAATGCCCTCCTTGACCACACTTGAAATAATTACCTAGGAACACACCTCCACCTATCCTCCTTTTCTGATCAATAGGTTTTGGTTCACCTTCTACACTCGGTTTAGCTTGTGTCAAGTTGTCTTGCTTCTTCTTTCCTCTAGCATTATCATGACTTTTCATCTTCAACTTATCTTCTACCTTCAGAGAATACTAATAAATATCCTCAACTAAATAAATATTCAGCATACCAACCTCATCCTAAATATTGAATTTTAAACAATTAGTGTATCAAGCTACCTTTTCCTTTGGCAATTCTCAATGACTAGAGCAAATAGTTAATTTGTAGAACTCCTCGGTATAATACTTCACAGTGGTATCTTTCTATTTAAAATTTTACAATCTCTTAAACAACTCAAGTTCATAATCAACAAGAATGAACTTAGCCTTCAATTTAGTCACCATCAATCTCCATCTAGAGATCTTCATTTCATCTTCTGCCTCACTACCTCTTTGCAATTCTTTCTACCAAAGAGCAACATGTCCTTTCAACTGAGTTTGTGCCAATCTCACTCCAAGTGGATCCTCAGTATCCTCAAGCTCAAAGTATTCTTCCAATTCACCAATCCAATCAATCAGGCCTTTAGGAATCAAACTACTTGAGAAATTAGAAACTTCCATCTTATGCTTCAGCTTCAACTGAGATCCAAGTCTAGCAAATTGACCAGCCTTAGTTCCAATAGGTCACATAATTAGTTTTGTCCCCACCACTAGATCTAGTAACTTCAAAGTCTTTAGCAACTTCTTCATAACCATCATCAATACCCACATGCCTAGGTACACCACCTAAAGCACTCACAATTTTAGCAATCATTTCACTCTTCATCAATGCAATCTCATATCTAAATTCTGCTCTAATCTTCTCTAAGATCCTTTCCTCCACAAAATCACTAAGATCATCAATTTCCTTAGGGTCCAATCTTCTTGGAGGCATCTTCCAAAAATTTTGCAAACCCTAAGCAATAGATCCACTAATCCAGAAGATCATTCAGCTCCACAATCAACCTTCTCTGCAAGTCCTAGTGTAAACTGCCAAAACTTTGGCATTCAATCTACACACATAGGAACAACATTCTCTCTAATACCACTTGACACAAGGCAAGGTAGGAGAATCCCCAAAGGAGATTTCCTATCCCCCAGAAAATAACCACACAGTGGAAACACAACAACAAAGAAACAATAATGTAAGATCTGATATGAAATCACAACTATTTATTCATAAATAACTGATTACATGCAATATACCCAGCTGTAAGGCCTTCCAAGTTAGGGCCAAATACAGACAACAATTACAATATCAATTTTGCAAGATCAAACTTACAATCACAATCCCAGCTAGTCTAGATCCACAACTAGACAAGAATACCAAGAAGAATCCACACTTGTACCCTCAGTTCCACCAAGCAAGCAATCCTCTAATCCTCAAGCTACAACTACTATCTCTTCAAAGTTCACATTGTCTTCTCCAAGATGGATCCTCCTAATAATCCTCTAATCATTCGTAAAGACTCAACAAGACCCCTTGCTTATATCCAACTAAGCCACAAGTCAACATAGTTCATTACAAACTAAATTAAATCCCAAAAATTAAATAAAATGTTGAGCAAAAAGTTGGCTACAGGAAAAATTAAATGCTAAAAGTCAGCTCACAAACAACTCGGCACCAATAAGAACCAAGACCAAACCAAGTGACATAAAGACCAAGCTAAGCATCAGCAAATTCTCAAACATTTTTGAGCTCTCAGAGCATGTTGAGCTTGCAAACCATGCCAATTTCCAAGACCATGTCGAGCTCCTAGACCATGTCAAGTTCCAAGACCATGTTGAGCTCCAAGACCATGTTAAGAAACAAAACCATGTGGAGCAACAAAATATGTGGAGTCCTCCAAACATAGCTAAGCTCCTTCATCAACCAATCTGAATCAAGTAACACTATAGTCAAGTACCCCAAGATTTTCCAAATGCCTTCCTTAACGAAGTTACACTTCTATTTTTGACCGAGTCCCCAACTCCAAGCCAAAATCCCTCTAGTCATGCAGGATTGCAAACAACCTAAGGATGCTCCTACATCACCTCTCATAAATAGAATAGGGACATGAAGAATATGGAGCTCTGATACCATGTTGAAATTTATGAAATATCAACCCCACATCTCCCAAGAATCACCTATATGCAAACACCTATCACAAAAAGAGAGAAGAAAAAGTTATGGAGGCGGGAATTCCCATATCCATAAATGAGACATTCTTGATGAGAAAAAAGTGAAATTTTTATTATCAAAACTAAATTAGTAAATTACAAAGAGATCAATCCTTATAAAAGGTAAAACCTAGATTGCATGATAATAATTAATAAAAGAATTAATTATTATATGCCCAAAGTTTAGCTTAAGTAAACTAGAGATAATAAGTGACTTAATAATTAAATCAATATGATTTAATTAATAATAAAATAATTTATTACTCTAATACCCCCCCTTAAGATAAACTTAGGGAGTAGCAAAAAACCTAGAAACTACTGCTAAAAGTAAATTTGGGTCCTGGCAATAAAGTCTGATGAGGTACCTAAGCACAACCAATTCTCTGTAAAGAGGAGAAATAGAGAAAACCACATGGGAAAAGTCCTACTCTGGAAAGAGATGGAAATAAAATGTTCTAGAAGATAAGAACAAAAGGATGATCATGAAGAACACCACTAAAGCATGAAGTTGCAAACATTGCCAAACTACTGATCTAAAGAACCTCCACTATATAGAATATGACCGGTAGAAAAGACTATGTCTGAAGAGTTGATCAATTAAAGATGAAGGGTATCTCAATAGCCTCCAAAAAAAGGAATAAAAGAATGTATATATGGTAAATGATCCATCTCACCAAAATGCATAGGTATCCAACCACTACAATTGCCTAGTACATAGGATCAAATACTAAATACATAGCTAACTCCATCAAACCAAGAAAACAATAGAACCAACATAACCCCCCTATAATGTTGAGAGGTAAGACATAAACACTAAAACTTAGTGCAATATCTCTTGCAAAAAGAAGAACCAGGAACATCAAGAGTGCAAAAGAAGTAAAAACACCTATAATAGCAGATGTCATTGACAAATCATGAGGCTAATGTTGTGGAAGGAACACTCACTTGAAAAAGGAAGATGGAAAATATGGCCAACATGAAACCTTCAAAGGCAATTTATAATGTAGTGTGAGTACAAAAAAATACAAAGATGTGCAAGATCACAAAATGCAATAGGGTGGCACTTTATCTCAGTGTGTTTGCAAAATTACTACAAAAGGATGTCAACAAAGATCCAAAAAGACATAAGTCTAATACAATGAATAGTACAACCCATGAAAAATTATCTAAAGCAACAAAATTGATCTCCAAACCTAAAATAACCAAGATATCCACCAAAATGCAAAAAAGAAAAAACCTAAATGGGATGTGCATGGATTAGAATCTAGAAAATAAAATGTCTCAAGATATGTCTCCCAGGGTGCAAAATAGAACTTCTAACTTTGACTAGATAAAATGGAAATCAAATAGCATCAAAATTCAAAATAAACTACATCATCATGATGATCTCAGAACCATCTTTTCAGTGATTTTTTTTGTGAAAAATAAAGTCCAGATGAGCATGTTATAGCCAATAAACCATAGGTAGGTCAAAAAAGCTCTAGAAAAGCAAAAAAATACTACCTCAAGATCTGTGCTAGAATACACCGAGAAGTGTGCCCAACAATACCATAAATTACCTCAGGGTTTCTATCAAAATATTTTTATCATTGTACCAAATCCTCTCAATTTTTGCACCCAAAAAATCTCAAGTTGCATGCAAAAATCTTGGTTTTTTGCAAAATCTCTATTTTCGTGCAAAAAATTTTTATTTTTGAGGTGAAAAATCTTGATTTATGTGCCAAAAAATTTCAATTTTTGTGCCAAAAAATCTTGATTTTTGTACCAAAAATCTCGATATGCATGCCAAAAAATATAACATTGTCACCTCAGGAAATGTGCACAATCTAGAAGCAATAGTATTTTGCCTTAGACTCCAACTATGTCCAAATTGGACAAATTTTATATGAAAACTGTGGTTTTTGGGCACTCTAAGCTGAACGGTAATGTCTGTTTGGGCTCAAAGTGACCCAAAAATCAATGACCCCTAGGGTTCAATACAAAATAACTCTAAAAAATGAAACCCTTTGAAAGAAAAAGAATCGATCTAAAAGCCAAGCTAGACCTCTCATAAAAAAAACAAGGGCATGAAGATCTAGAGTTCTAATACCATGTTGAAGTTGATAAAATATCAACCCCATAACTCCCAAGAATCACCTGCATGCAAATAGATGTCACAGAAAGAGAGAAGGAAAAGCTATGGAGTCTAGAATTCCTAGATCCATAGATGAGACATTCTTGATGAGCAAAAAGTGAAATTTCTATTATCAAAAGTGAATTAATAAATTACAAAGAGATCAATCCTTATAAAATGAGATCAAAACCCTAATAGGTAAAACCTAGGTTGTAGGATAATAATTAATAAAAGAATTAATTATTATATGCCCAAAGTTTAGCTTAAGTAAATTAGAGATAATAAGTGACTTAATAATTAAATAAATATGATTTAATTAATAAGAAAATACTTTATTACTCTAATATCATTTGCATACAAACATTTTCTAGGCCTTCTAGACTTGAAATTATTTTTGTACTTTTTCACTCTTTTAGGACATTTAGAAGCATAATGACCAAATACATCACAAGTCCAACATTTGAAAATTTTCTTACCATCTAATTCTCTCCTCACAAGCAAGGAAATTCCTTCTTCAATATTTGTGTCTTCCTCAAATATGAATCTTCTACCAATGGAGATTCACTTGCTCAATCATCTATGATGTGCGCTTCAATGTTTGTGTCGAAGTCTTCAAGATCTTCCATATGATCTCATCTTCATCTTTCGTTCAATTACAAGACTTGATTCTTGCAACAATTTTTGATATTATGCCAATATAACTTCGTACATATTCATCTTCCATCATTTTAGCCTCTTGAAATAAATATATCCAATTTTCCATTTGATTCTCTTAGCATGCTTATCACCTTCAAAATTAGATTCCAAAGATATCCAAATTTCATGAGATAATCTTAAAGATTTTACCTTAGTGTACTCATTTTTAGGAAGAGCTAACAAAAGTGATTCTATGGAAAGCGTCTTACACATGAATAGATCTCTTTCAATTTCACTACATTCTTCAAGCTTGCTTTCTTCAACTACTTACATTTTTACTCTTTGTAATCAACTAATATCCTGAACCCATGCATAGTAAATGTGTCTTCATCTTCTCTTTCCAACTGTCATAGTTAACTCCATCAAATTTTGGACTATCCTTTCTGAAATGACCTGTTATTGATCTCCTTAAGCTATTAGGATTTTCCTTCGAGGAACTAATGCTCGAATACCAATTGTTAGAAAGTAAAGTCCACCAAGGTAACTAGGGGGGGTGTGAAATTAATTATTAGATCAATACAACTTTTATTAGCCTTATTATACCTTAAACAAGTGATCAATGTAAACAACAACCATAAGAAGATGCACATGCAAAATCACTAGTGGGGATGGTATCCACAAAATGATGTACTAATATAAAAGTTCCTTGTAAGAGGATGGACTCTATTAGAAGACAATGAAATACATTTAATACATATCAGTCCCTGTTATGATACATTCAATCCCTGTGAGGAGATTTCATTCTTTTTAGGGGTTGTGTCAACCCTGTTGGAGTTATAGAAGGTAAATGGACCCACTATCCAAACAAATTTAGGAGTAAGACCATCGAACTCACTGTCCAACTAGCATGTGTATTATTCCTTTTAGAATAATAGGAATTCAACTGATCTCAGTAGCTTGAACTCTTTCTCTATCCTCTTACTATGCCAATATTGCACCAAATACTTCTCAAATATTAATACCAAATCTCCAACTTCACATCACACTGATCCCTTTGATCACTTAATCATATTTACCAATCTTCATGTATCCAATAAAATTTACATACAACTCATGCATCTCATCACAAGGAAAATAACTTTCCTTTATACCATGTCCTCAAAATAATTCATTAAGTCATCATTGAGGCTTTTCCAATTAAAATTATAATGGGACTTCATTAAGATAATAAATTTTATTACAACTTTTCATAATTACAAAATACTATCGGCTCTCAATATCCATTACTTCTCACACTTGTGACCTTGGACTTCATGCACGTGTTGACATCAACAAAAGGTTGTCTTCTGTCACTGTCTAATTACACTCATCAAAATTCTATCCCTTTTGGGAGATATAATTTAAATAATAGAAACCACTTCTCAGGTACCCTATCTACACACTATCTTCTATAAATCACAAATAACTTTCACATGTCTTCAACTTCTTCAATGTGCACTTATCCATGTCATCAAGACACACTGTAGAAAATATCTTCAACTATGCTTGACCTTATCATCGATACTCAACCTATACGAGCTCATTCTCCATCTACTACTCTGTCAATCTTCACAATATATTGATAGCAATGACAAACATAGTCATGAATGAAACATAGTCATGATTATTGTCTCTCCATTTCTCTAGTAATTCTATAATACTCCCACATGGGAATATCATCAGCATTCATGCTATCAAGTCTTCACCTCCTAGGGGTCCATTTTTAAATCTTTTGAAACTAAAAATCCAAGATATACTAACCCCTTCACAAAATTAAACTTCTTCAAATTAATCAAAAATGTGTCTTCCCTTAACTTCTCAAACACCCTAAGAATATGCACTATATGATCCTCCAATGTCTAACTAAAGATCAAAATAACATCTAGGTAAAAAATGACAAACTTACCTAGGAACTCTTTTAGTACCCCATTCATGAGTCGTATGAATGTTCAAAATGCATTGGTTAATCCAAAAGGCCTGACTAACCACTAATACAACCCCTCCTTTATCTTGAAGGAAGTCTTATTTTCATCTCCTCCTCTCATCTAGATTTTTTGATAGCCACTCTTCAAATCTATCTTTGTGAAATATAAAGTTGTACTTAAATAATCCATTATAACATCCATCCTTGTCAAGGGAAATATGTACATGATTGTGATTTTTTTGATGGCTTGAGAATATGTACACACCCTCCATTCATCATTGGTACTAATATTTTTGGTACAACACATGGACTAAAACTTTCTCAAATCAATCTCTTCTACAACAAATCCTTTACTTACCTATTCAACTCTTCACTTTCTATGGGTGTCATTATTTGTACTTTCTTATTTGGAAAATAGCTCCTGTATATGAGCAATGTTAGTATGCTAATAAAAACCAAATTTAAATAAAGCTTCTACAAACTAAACAAAATTCATAAACTTCAAGATAGACTAAGATGAGCTCTCAATTGAAAATATGAGCCATTAATGGGCTCTCTCAATGAGAAGCTCTCTTGTTGAGTGGCTTTATCTAAATGGATAGGATGTATGCTCAATATGCTTCCAAAGGCTTCAATGGATGATTGTGGATTTTTGGTGTGGATAGATGGCTTTAGTATGGATTTGGCTCTCAAAATAGCATTATAACTTTACTTCATGGATTGTGTTATTTTGAAAAGGGGAAGGATCCAATTTATAGGCAAGAGGCTTGAGGGATTGAGGGCTAAGATGCAAGGATGGGAAAAAGCTCATGGAGGGCTCAGATTGCATGAGAGGAGAGCACATGGATTGTGCTTCCTTACAGCCAATCAAGGAGTGACACATGTCACATGGTGAGAGGATGGAGGAAAGGGGAAGGATGAGTCAACAAAGGAGGCTCAAGGGATAAAATCTTCATAAAGACCCTCATAATGACTTGTAAGAGCAATAAAAGGGCTTGGAAGAGTCATTTATGGCCTAGTGGGCTTCATAAAGTTTTATGGTTGAGATATTTTGAGGGAGATGAGAGCAATTTTGACTTGGGCTTGATTAGGAGGGTTTTAAGCTTGCTTAGGATTGTGCAAATGATTAGAGGATGGATTAGGATGGTTTAGGATTAGCTTAGGGATAGGCAAGTTGATGGCATTTAATGAGGGTGGGTGAAGGAGGAGATATTTGTTAACTTTGGCTTGGGTTAGTAAGTCTTAACCCATTTTTAGGGAATGTGACAAGGTTAGGAGGGGATTAGGATTAGGTTTAAAGACATCTTCTAGAAGAGTCTAGACTTTGGATGAGGATAAAGACTTTCTAGAATAGTCTAGAATTTCCTAGGATGAGGATGAAGACTTTCTAGAAGAGTCTAGAACTTCTTAGGATGAGGATAAATTAGATTTTTAGGAAATAAATAAAGTTTTATTTATTTCAAGGGTTTGGGTTGAGGAGATATTTATTAAAACTTTTTTAATAAACATGAGGATTAATATTTAATCTTAATTAAATATTTTGAGTTGGGATTAGGGGTAGGAAATGATGGGATTAGCCTTTAATCAAAATTAAAGAAGGATTAGAAGATTTTGGAAGAGGTTAGTGGTCTTAAAGAAATTGGCCAAGTTTTGGGCAAAAAATAAATTTTTTATTTATTTTGAGTTTTTTGGTCAATTTATTAATTAAATAATTAATAAATAAGGAAATAATGTTTAAATAAGATTTAAACATTTTTGGGAGGGATTCTTTAATTAAATATTTTTAATTAAGATAAAGGGATTTAATGGCATAAAAATAAATTAATTAATTAAATAATTAATTAATTAATAAATGATGATGTCATCAAAAATTTTTCAGAAAATAAAAATACTTTATTTTCTAAAAGTTTTTAGGTGTCTACAGCTCCTACAATCAAGTCCATCCGATGACTAATCTTCCTTATTAGTGGTTATCCATCACAAACATTATCAGATACAACATCCTAAAACTCATCCAACAAATATGCAACTTCAGAAATTATCTCTTCTACTTCTTATTTACCACCTTTTTGGATTAAATAAAAACATGTATGCTCTTTCCTTATACCTTATTATAAATTTTTCCATCAACTATACATATTTTGGCATTGCTACACACCTTTTATTTTATGTCCTTCAATGGATTTAACTAGTGTCTTACTTCATTCTTTGTCAAGGATTAAATATTATTTACATGACCATTATGTACAACACCCCTATTAAACTATCATGGCCTCCCTAGAAAAATATGAAATGCACCCACAAGTATGGTATCACATAGTACCTGATCATGGTAACTCCCAATCTTGAACTTTACTAGACACTATTCATTGACTGTGACCTTGTGGTTATCATGCACCTAGGAAATCTAGTATGGACGTGGGTGTCTCTCTCTCTTGAGCTTTAAATGTGTGACCATATCCTATGACACCAAATTTGTAGTGCTCCAACTACTGATAATTACATCACGACACTTATTCTCACACTTGCACCTAGTATGAAAAAAATCCTCCTTTGTTTATGTTTATTCTCATCATTCAACAAGACTCTTCTATCAACTAGGAATTCTATTTCGGTATCTTTAGAGGATGACTATTGGAACCTACAATTGGAACAATTGTTATGTTTTCATTGATGTCAAACCTTAGTGGTAAGAATTTTCTAGCCGTGTAGGGTGACATATCAGTTGATTGATGAATAGGATTTGAAAAGAAGAGATAACAAGGTGAACTGATGAATTTTTTGAGTAAAGAGGAGTAAGTATGATGGAATTACAATGGGCAGGCACTTGATTAGTTAGTCTTTGAAAATATAACATGTTGTTTGATCATTATATAAATTGAAGAAGATAGATGAGTTGAAGTATGGAAGAGATGTTTGTTAGAAGACAAGAAATTGAGTAAAACATTAAGCTTGATTGAGTGATAGCATTACTAGGTCATTGAAGAAAATCAAAGTAGACAATTAAGGAACTTAAGTATAAGTTGAGAAAATAGTATTACTCGAGTGATATTTATAGTTGAGAAAGTTGAAGAGAATACTGAAGTAGTGAATGAGTGAAGTGAAGGCTGAGCAAGCCAGTATAAGTCAAGCAAGAAAAAATAGTAGAGACTAACCTACATAGTGATGATTGAGAGGAAGAACATAGTGATGACTGAGTTTCATCAAAATAACATATTGTGAAGGAATCAATTTTTGAGGCCAATACAGTTGAATTTACAAATTGGTCAAAACATGTAAATAATAAGCATTAATAAGCTGGTGTATTTAATGCATGAATTGAGTTTGTTAAGAAAACTAAGTTGAGTTTTCAAGAACTTTCTAGAAGTTTTAAGAAAATATTAGAAGGACAAAAAAATGGACATATTCAATCAATTGGATCAAACCCTCAGATCTATGGTGATGTTTAAGTGGAAAAATATCAAAGCTTCCTATTTAAGGAAGGAGAAGAGATGTTTTATGGTTGTTGATTGGTAAATTTGTGAAGAACCTCTGAAGAATAGAGTAGTAAAAGAAAAGTGAGAATTTGGTGAAGTGTGATTTCTTGAAGGGTTTCCAAGTAGATCAGACATGGAGAATATGATGAAGTTTAGTTAATAAACTAGGAATGAGTCGAATGGAAATTTGAATTTGCAAAGTGAGTTATATTTTATCAGATTAAACCTAGTTGTTAGTCTCTAACCATTGTGGTAGTAAAAATCATTTAAATAAGGCTGACCTAACATTCATATTGTAAATCTTTTAATCAAGGTGACATTCTAATGGAATGATCTAAATACCTCTAACCAGGCCACTCCTTGTAGGGTGATTAAATTCTTTAACAGGGTCACACCTAATAGTGTGTTTTGTAACCTTTAATAGGGTTGGCTCTAAACCAAGCTCACTTCAGAAGAGTGAAAAATGGTAGCATGTTACTTGGTGGTTTTTTCCCAAATTGGGTTTCCACGTTAAATCCTAGTGTCATAATTGTGTGAATGTTGTTTTGGCGATGCATGTTATTTACTATTCTTTATTTATGTTATGCAGCATTTACTAAATAGAGAACTAGTGATGAGATGAATAAGTTAAGTTACTAATAAGTTGTTATATTGGTCGAGTGGCTTATGAGTTTGACTAAGTTCTTAAAAGTTGAATTGGTACATCTAGACCTAAGGATAACTAATTGACACCCCCACCCTCTCTCTCTATTATTTTATCATTCTAACAATTGGTATCAAAGCTTTGGTGTTTGTAAGAAAATTTTGAAGGGACTTAAGCTAAAGATCAATATGTAAAGGAGAGAGGTACCTAAGTTGAACAAAGGGAACTTTCTAGTATGAAAATGACTGATGAGATTGCATCTATCTGGAGTTGGAGATTCTACATTGTACTACTTGGATAATGAATGCATTGAAGTGCCTAGACCCATGACAATTGAAAAAATCAAGGAGAAGCAAGAGCACAATCAAATAATGATAGATCTAGCATCTTCCCTAAGTTATGATGAGTGTGATGATGTGACAGATTGCACTAGTGCAAAGAAAATGTGGGATAAGTTGGCACAAATTCATAGAGGATACAAAAGTGTGTTAAGGGCTAAAGTAGAAAGTTTGAAAGGCAATTTTAATGACATGAGAAAGAAATAAAGAGAAATTGATGCATAGTATTGTGGCCAAATTAAAGAGGTTGTGAATACAATTAGAGGTGCTAGAGTAGACATATATGATGAGAGTGTGATTAGAAAAGTATTGTGAACTTTACTTCCTTTCTATGCAATTAGGGTATATGTGATTCAAGAACTAAGATATACACCTAGTAATGATCTAACCTTGGATAGTCTAATTGGTAGACTCACTCCATTTGAATAGTCAAATTTTGATAATTATGCACTTTCTAGTGTTGAATTTTCTTTCAAGTCTCAACTAGACCTTGATGGATCTAAAAGAAAGAAAAGTTCAAAAAGTAAGTTTGTGGACAGTTGCGATGAATCAAATAATGATCTGATGATCTAGAATCATTTTGGCAAGAATGCTACCAAGAGGAAAAGGAAAATACAAAGGTAAACTTTATATAATTTTTTTTACATGTAACAAAGTTGGTTATATTGTTGCGAGGTATCCTAAAAAGATGAGAAGGAGGAAAGAAAAGATGACAAATACCAAGGAAGGAGAGACAACTGAGGTAATAGAGACTACAAAGGAAAAGGTAATAAATCTTGTTACATTGCTGAAGAAGATGGTTCTGATTGTGATTGTGATGAACATGATGAAGAAGTTTTTTATGTTGCAATGAAAGATGAATATAATGAAGATGAAAAACTTGAGAAAACTACACTAGTCCCACATGTGAGCAAGAATGATAGATGGATAATTTATAGTGGTTGCTCACATCATATGGTTGGTGATACAAGTAAGTTTGAAAAAGATAGAACACTATAATGATAGTTGTGTTAAGTTTGAAAATGATGTGCCACGTTATGTAAAAGGTAAGGGATTAATTACATAGAATGACAAGATCAAATGTGACAATGCATATTGGGTTAATGGATTGAAATATAATATGTTGAGTGTAGCACAGCTAAATAGTTTAGGCTACATAATTGAATTCCAAAACAAGAAGGCAAAGATCTATGATGCTACTGGTGAACTAATTGAAAGTGGAGAGCAAATAAGAGGTAACTTGTTCTATCTAGACCTATCTGAAGATACATGTCTATTTGCACAATTTGAAGATATTTTCTTATGGCATAAGAGGTTATGTCATGTGAACTTTAACAATTCGGTAAGGATTAGTAAGATGGAAAGAGTTAGAGGATTACCAAGATTGAGAAAACTTGACAAGGTGATGTGCAAACAATGTCAAATGGGAAAGATGACAAAGTCTAGTTTCAAGAGCAAGACCTCTTCTTCTAATGATATTTTGGAGTTGGTTCATACTAATTTATGTGGTCTTATTGCAGTGAAAATCTATTATGGTGGTAAGTAATTTATTCTATTTGTTGATGATTTCTCTAGAATGATGATTGTGATGTTTCTAAAAGAAAAATTTGATGATTTTCAAATGCTTAAGTGGTATTTGGCTAGAATTGAAAAGGAAAAATGTAAGAGTTTGAGATCAAATAGAGGAGGTGAATTCATATCTAATGAGTTCAATAAATTGTCCAATGCCAAAGGAATATAAAGAAAAATGAGTGCACCAAGGACTCCACCACAGAATGGGATAGTTGAAAGAAGAAATAAATCAATCCTTGATTGTGCAAGAAAATTGATGATGGAAAAGAATGTTTCACAAAAGTATTGGAGAGAAGTTGTAAGTATTGTTGTTTATTCACTAAACCAAGTTCAAGTTGAAAAAGGTACAAACAAAACACTTTTTGAACTATGGTATGGTTATGCATCTAATGTCAAATATTTCAAGGTTTTTGGAAGCAAGTGTTACATATTCAAATATGCAAGGAAAGAAAAACTTGATGCAAAGAGTGATGAAGGTCTATTCCTAGATTATTCCACTAAAAGAAATTAATACAAGTGTTTGAATTCTAATACTAACAAAATTGTTGAAAGTGCAAATGTTAGAGTTGATGAATTTGTAGAAAAGGATGAAGAGGAATGCAAGAAGGAACTTGAAGATTACAAAAAAAATTCTATACATCTATGAAGGAGAACCAAGTACATTGCTTGAAACAAAGAAAGAGGTTGTCAAGCATCAAAAAATTGGCATTGTCAAGCATGAGCATTTTTTCAAGCATCAAGTTGTAGGAGTCAAGTCATAGAGAGAGGAGACCGAACACTAGACAAACAATGTTGAGTTACAACAAGAGATACTTATAGAAGTTGAGGAAGTTGGAAAAGTGAATTTCCACAAGGATAAAGAAGACCTGAACCTATCCTAGCAAAATATTTGAGAAGACACCATACATCAAACCAATTATTGGAGATAAATATTTAGGAATCATGACAAGAAATAATTTGAAGGATACATGTTTACTATGTTAGTTTGAGAAAAGAACCATTAAAGATGCACTGGAAAATGAAGATTAGGTAAAATAAATGAATGAGTAGACTAATCAAATTGATAAGAACAAGACATGGACATTGGTACCAAGGCCAAAGAACAAGAATGTGATTGGAACAAAGTGGTATTTAGAAAGAAGTTACATGAGAAAGGTGAAGTCACAAGGAACAAAGCAAGATTAGTTTGTAAGGAATATGAAAAAGAGGAAGGAATTGACTATGGAGAGACATGTTCCCTAGTTGCAAGGTTAGAAGGAGTAAGAACATTACTTGCATGTGTTGCTTACAAAGGATTCAAGGTATACAAATGGATATCAAATCTTCATTTCTAAATGGAATCTTGGAATAAGAAGTCTACATTGAACAACCTAAAGGATTTGCTGAACCTAGCAAGAAGAACATGGTATGTAAGTTGCACTAAGTATTGTATGGTTTGAAACAAACCCCTAGAGCATGGTATGAAAGGTTACATATATATTTGGTGAAAATTAGTTTTGCATGAACAAATGATAATAGCAATTTGTACTTGAAAGTAAATCTAAGTGTAAGATATTGCTAGCTAAAATATTTTTTGATGATATCATATTTGGAGGACATTATACATTGTGAAAATCATTTCCTAATGAGATCAAGAAAGAATTTGAGATGTTAGTGTTTGGAGAGATATTTTTCTTAGTTTGTTTGTGAGTTTATCAAATGAAATGAGGTATTTACATTACACAATCAAAATATATCAAGGAAATGTTGAGAACCTTTGGAATGAAGGATTCAAGACCAGTTGGAACACCTATGGCTACTAGACATAAATTGTCAAATAATGATGATTCTACTTTAGTAAATTAGACATTGTATAGATCAATGATTGGTAAATTGCAATACATTGTTCATAGAAGACCTGACAGTGCATTAGCAGTTGGTATTGTTGTAAGATTTTATGTCAATCCTAAGGAGAATCACCTGATGGCTATGAAAAGGATATTGAGGTAATTAAAAGGAACAAGAGACTATGGTTTATGGTATAAGAAGAATGACAAGTTTGATCTAAGAGTGTACACAGATGTTGATTGGGATGGAAAAAGAATGACGATTCTACTTTAGTAAATGTCATGTCCTTGTGATCATTGCATTTCATTGAAGAATGATGATTCTACTTTAGAAAATCCTTTCTCTATGATTTTCTTCAAAGGGAGAAAAGGTACCTATGTAAATGTTCTTTTCTTTTCCTTTGAAACATGTATCTCTTTATATTTCCCCCAGCAGGTGATTAGAGAAGCTTCTCTATGTATATGTATGTGTATATATACATACATACACACACACATATGTGTGTGTCTATGTATGTATGTATGTATGTATAGAGAAGCTTCTCTTCATGTATATGTATGTGTATATACATACATACACACAGGTGTGTGTGTATGTGTATATACATACATACACACAGGTGTGTGTGTATGTGTTTATGTATGTATGTATGTATCTATATCTATATATATATATAGATCTTTGTATACATACATATATACATATACATACATATATATATATATATATATATATATATATATATATATATATATATATATATATATGTATATACATACACATGGAAATGAGATGCAGAGATCACAAGGCCATGACAACAAAATATAGTGATCACAAGGGCACGGCAACAAAATCCTAGATCTCCACAATCCACAAGATCTCTTTGTATATATAAATAAATACATACATACACACACATGCGTGTGTATATATACACATATATGTACATATATGTACATATATATACATACATGCATACAGACATATACACATACATACATACATACATCTACATATGCAATTTTATCACCTTGGAAAACTATATTTTATCAATACTCAATCACCAAGAGATAATATAATCTCTAAGTACAAATTTTTGCATACTTAATTTGGTATAAATAGTTTCAATTGAATTCATCTAAAGAGAGTGACTCTACTCATGATGATAATGGCTCCATATATTGGGTCTTTAGAGGAGAGGGAGTTACAGAAGATTAGATGTTGTTTTTAGCTCAAATGTTCCCAATTTTATGTTTGTGACTCAAATGCTCTCCCATGTCCTAAGCTAAAACTC
The DNA here is from genome assembly GCA_028749045.1 of Cupressus sempervirens. Classification (NCBI taxonomy): domain Eukaryota; kingdom Viridiplantae; phylum Streptophyta; class Pinopsida; order Cupressales; family Cupressaceae; genus Cupressus; species Cupressus sempervirens. The sequence goes on from CM053786.1 coordinate 787,395,375, forward strand.
TCATTACTACATCCAAAATTAAGGAATAAAATACGATTATGTCCCCAACGGAGAATTGAAATACAATTTTTTAGATTCCACTTAGCACTATGTCAATAAATTTAAGAAATTCTACTACCGTATAAATTAGCTTACATTGATTCCAAAGCTTAGGGCCTAACAATAGTAGAAAGGTAAATTGTTGTCAAAGAATATGCTAAAACAAGCAAGAGTACATATTTAGAATGAAAATAGATATTGGCAACAATGAAGAAACATATAATCCTCTTATACATAATCAAAATTATGTTAGAGATGAGCTCAAGAAATTGAGCAATCAAGTAAACCAAATCTAACATTTCAATTACCACACTTTGTCCATCATTATCATTTTATCAAATTGCATAGCAATTCCAGAGATTTATCCAAATAATAAATTACACTCATACAGAAAGCTCATCCTATGAGAGATATTAAAACTTGTGGACTATTTGGAAGTAATATTACTTTATGAGTAAGATGACACTATAATGGAGCCATAGAGATATACTTCTAGCTTGTGTGTCATTCTTGAAGACCAACTGATATCTCCACTATCAAAATTATAATATCGCTACTCACTCAAAATCCATACTCACTTAGAAGATAAAAGCCTGAGATGAGATTTGAATAAAATTATTGTGATGTTTTTTTGCAAACAACTTATATGGATTCACATCTAATGATCATAGGCCAAAGGTATTCATGTGTATCATACACTTTTTATGAAAAAACCCTTAGTTATAGAAGTTACTTCTACCACTGGAGAAAGTATTCGCCCTTGAGTGAGAAACTATACGCCATCTGTAAAAGCCCTTTACTTTTTTGGGACGTGGAGCACATTCTATGTTAGTAAAGTTCAGGTCTACAATTATTTGCATTTTTTTTTCAAAGATATGAACAGTGATTGATTAGAATTTCCTACATTTGTTTCTACATATTACCCTCTATCATTTCCTTCCTCTAGACATTATTGTCATCTTTAATTTCCCAAATCTATCCATACACACCTTCCTTCTACCCCACCATAGGTAGGGACTAGAGTTGCATGCAGCCCTTGTTCTCTAACGTACATATGGTCAAATATAGACATGAATTACATAGGCATTATTTGCTGACCTACAAATGGTCTTTTATTTTACGTAGTCCTCCATTTGGCCTATTACAAATACACAGTCTAATTTTAAGAAAAATAATAGTCTTAAATGTATATGATTAAATAAAATAAACAAAGTACTAGACGTAGCTGTATAATTCTAGTATTACTAATTATGTTAAAAAAAATGTTCAATAAAAAAAGTATGAAGTAACATAAATGGATCATCTCTCGATCCTATTATGACTTAATGTGAATGTATATGATCATTACCTGGATGATATTATGCATGAGATATTTACTCAATCATCAAGAGATAATATAATATGTAAGTACATATTTCTACATACTTAGTTTGGCATGAGTAGTTTCTATTGAATGCAAGGATAATTGCTTGTCTAAATTCAAGACATGAATGATTAATTTAATTTAGCACAAGTACTATGCAAGTGTGTATGTATGCATGTAAAGTAGCTCACATAGTGAACTAATATACATACATACATGCACATATGCTTACAATCATCATAATCAGTTATCCTTGAATCCAACCAATGTTATTATATATGAATAAGAGATACATGTTTCGAAGGAAAAAAAAAACATTTACATAGGTACCTCTTCTCCCCTTGAAGAAAATTGCAAATCAAGAGCACAGAGATCACAAGGGCATGGCACGAAAAATGATCACAAGGGAATAGAAACAAAATCTTAGATCTCTACTGATCTCCAATGTTCAGATCTCTCCACCCTCATTCAGAGGTCTCCACCCTCTTTCACGCACAGAACTCCACAATCAATCAAAACAAATGGAGAATGATTAATGTCATGTTTTCTTTTCTTTTTTGTTTATAATCCATACTTCACAATCCACAAGATCTCTTTGTATATATACATGCATACATACATAGACACATATATATATATGTGTGTATGTATGTATATATATGAATGTGTGTGTGTGTGTTTCTGTGTGTGTATACATACGTATATATATGTATATACATACATACATACGTACATGTATATACATACATATATAAAAAAAACAATGCACTTTCTAAGGGTTTACAATTGTTCAACAAAATTAATATTTTATAAGAAAATGCACTTGAAGAACTATTAGCTCGGAAGCAAGATCATAGTGTTGAAATAGTACAAAAAGTGCTTGACATGGGAGATCCGCAAGTGAGTGTGTTCACCAACCTTGAAAACTTGAATGCAAAAATAAAAGCTATCAATGATCAAACACCTATGTCAAAGTTACAAAACAATGTGAAGTTGAATTTAGATATAGTAGAGGAAGATATTCAGAAGTTTGGTAATCAAAATTTAAGGCACAAGAGTGAAGGAGAAGGAGCGGCTTTAGAAAGAGACTGTAGGGCAGAGACAACAGCTAGACAACATAGAGGATATTATGGGAGCCACTAGATAGAATCTAGGAAAGTGTTGCAGTAGGTACTATGACACTGGAATCACTTGCAAGTGTCTTTGAGAATTTACAATCAAAATATCATGAGGACTACAAGTTGTGCAATTTATCATGTATTGCGTCTATATTTGCTTATAAGACTGTTTCAAATATTGACATTGTCTCCCTACAATGATCCCAAGTATCAAATGCTTATAAGAGTGTTTCAAGGTTGGGAACCACTTCAACATCCTTTGCATGGTTTAGAGGTAATGTCATTGTGGCAAAGGTTTCTGCAAGGGAATGAGCATCGTGATTATGGCATTTACATGAAAGCAGAACTTGCTCCTTCAACTCCTTACTCTCAACTCTTCACTAAAGTTATTCTTCCAACAATGAGAATAGCTACTACAAATTCATGGGAGCCAAGGGACCCTGAACCTATGCTACATTTTTTGGAGAGATGGGATAAGTTACTACCGGCTTCAGTACTTCATAACGTTCTGGATCATATAGTGATGCCCAAATTAATAGCAATAGTAGATACTTGGGATCCTTGTAGAGAGAGTGTCAATACATGCATGGTTATATCCTTGGCTTCCATTGCTAGGCTAGCATATGGAGCCTTTATAACCATTCATGCCTGGCATGCAAGTGATGCATCTACATATGCAATTTTATAACCTTGGAAAACTATATTTGATCCTGCTAGTTGGGAACAATTGATTGTTCATTTTATTGTACCTAATATGATGACAGTTCTATAGGAATGTGTAATCAACCCAGCTAATCAGCAACTAGACCCATTTAACTAGGTTATGGCTAGTTTCTTTCTAAAAATATCTGCTATGATATGTTTTTGTAAAATTTCTTGCTAACTCTACCCATTTTTCTTGGTCTAAATTATTTTTGTGCAAGATCTTGAGGTAAGTCACTTACCACGAGTTGAGTGAGTTTTATTATTTTATTATTTGGATTCTAGAATATGTATGTAGCTAGCTCAATTTTTCTATTGTACTAAGATGTAATAAGCACCATAAATAAATCTCTAAGATATACATGTTTAGAAGGAAATATAAAGAGATACTTGTAAAAAGGAAAAGAAACAAATGTTTACATAGCCCTTGAAGAAAATTTCAAAGCAAAGGCATGACACAACAATGAAATCACAGAGCAAGGGCATGACATGGCTACAAAATCATAGAGCAAGGGCATGGCAACAAAATGCAGAGATCACAAGGGCACAGCAACGAAATTGCAAAGCAAGGGCATGACAACGAAATGCAGAGATCACAACAATGAAATCTGCCAATCATAAGGGCACGAGAGTTTTCAAAGCTCTCCACCCTCTTTAGTGCGCAACTTTCCACAATCAAAACAAATGGGGAAAGATTTATGTCATGTTTTCTTCTTTTTTTGTTTATACTCACACGAGCATCACAATTACGACGCTAACATCGGTATTGCGACAGAGTCGAGGACAATTGCAAAAAAAACACATGAAAATCACCACAAATTTTGCCACTATCACAAATTGTGATCACAATTTGACCCCAAATGTTGTAGTGCAATAACCACCAGAACTTCCCTAGACAACCAAAAATTGTAAAGGTTGTGTATGTTGAAGATATTTAGAAAATTGTATTCAAAAGCTTATGTTTGGATCAATAGTTTTTCATCATACATTGTCATCAAAGCCAAAGGAGGAGAATGTCAGAAATAGAGGTTTGATTAGCACTTAAATGTACTATTTATGTGTTGTATTGATGATTGGTTTTGTCATTGATGACAACATATTTTTGTGTGTCCACAACATACAGTTAATCTATATATTTTATAGGGTGATTACTGGCACAACAAAGTTGGCATATAATGAGATAAGTTATGCAAGATTAGACTTGTGTAGAAGGATGTGTATAGATATCATATCTATGTCTCTTGGAATTTTTTTTTTAAGTTATAGATGAGTTACATATCATTTGGTGAAGATTGGAAGCAAACAAGTGTATAGGAAATATTGACAAAGACAGTTTATGGTTTATTTGATATATCTTATCAAGGAGGTAGAATTAATCGCAGTGAGCCTAGTTCATGGTAGAAGAAATGTATGTGTACCTATGTTCATGATAGCAAGGCTTGAAGATTATTCTACGAAGGTCGCTATAGTGAAACGTGCATCATGTGTTACTAGTAGCCAATTGGGTAAGCAAAATGTATTGATATTCAATCTAAAATGTATTAATTATATTGTAACATGTGGGAACCTTAATGTCAACATTGTAAGGTCGGCATTGTAAGGATGCTTAAGAAGGTGTGTATACCTTAGTGTGGTCCTATAGAATTAAATACACACTAGGGAAGCTCTAATAGGTCAACCTAATTAGTTATTTGGGAAAGATAGATAAGATAAGATAAGATCAAATAAATTTATTAATGTCCAACAGGAGACCAATGAGGGTCTAAGGGACTACAAATAGTACAAAGGGAAAATGGTAGTAGGGAGAAGCACCAGACGATGTCCACAGAAAGAACATGAAAGAAAAACAACAAAAGACCCAAGAAAAGGAAAAGCAACAGCTAAGAACTCCTCACAAGTGAAAAGTAGTCCAGAATGGAAAGGTGGACATTAGAGTAATCAGGTACTCTGGAAGGTCACCTCTGAGGTCTACTGGAGGGATGTTGTCAAGTGTGATCTCTACAAGGTCTCATAGATTTGGTGCGAACCGAAATAGTGCACAGAGGCTGCTTCAATCCTTGGGTAGGAACCATAGGATTGAAGAAAGAGGTGATGAGCTATGTAGGGGTCAATGTTGAGCAAAGCTAGAGCTATATAGTGTGCTTGTGAAGCTAAATGGCCTCCTGAAGGTAAAGTCCAAGATAGTGTTGGTCAATATATCTAAAAAATTAGGTGAGAGACTAACACTCTCTAAACAAACAATAGAATCTCCCTTAGATCTCATAGTAAATGGGACAACAAAAAATAAAGTGAGACTCGGTCTCAACCTCCCCGAGGTGACAAAGCTGATAGATCATGTCCTCCTTGCCGATCTAGTGATCAATCTAAATACATAGCTGGTGAGATATCAATCTAAAAGATCCCAAGGAGATGTGAAGAGTGTGAGTCCAACAATGAGTGAGGTACCAGGGGCATAAGATGATCTCATCTTGGGTGTCAAGGAAGTGCTCAACATAGAAGATTGTACGTAGACGAAGCCCATCTGGGGGATTCCTCCAGGTCGTGATAAAAAATTGTCTATAGATGTCAAGTCTAACATGCTCATTCAACTCCTGTTGAGGTGGAAGAAGATGGGTTGGAGCGTCCAGAGAAAATTGAAAGGGGGGAAGATTATCCAAACTAATACCAATCAAGCCCAAGAGGGCAGAGACCTAGGTGTACCAACAATGAGACCTATGACCAGAGTTTGAACCTGCAACCTCCATAGAGGAACAATAAGCCAAGTAGGAATATCTATGATGACCATTAGAGGAATTAGAAAAGCTCTGGAGCTAGTGAAGAAGCCAAACTAAGTCAAAGATGGTCCCCAGTCTAAAAGGGTGAGCACCAAACTCTGCCAGAATAATGGTGTGCGATGTGGACTAGTGACATCTAATAATGTGTCAAAGGAAAAGAGTTTGGACTCTCTCAATAGAGGCCCAGTCAGACTCCAAGAGGGAAGGGCCCCAAATAGTAGAGCCATAGAGGACAGTCAAGGAGTCAAGAAGGGACATCTTAGTCATAGTGTCCTAGAAGTGGTGTCGAAAGCACTGCCGCTCAAGAATAGTGAGGGAGTCGAGCCCCTTGTTGACTCTAGGTTGCATGACTGGTCTTAGGCTAAATCGAGGTCTAGAAAACTTGACCCCCAAGTAAGTATAAGAAGATGCAATCTCAATCTCGATACCATGGAAGTAAAAATGGAGGTTTGATGTCCTCAAACAATTGAAGACCATAACCGAAGTCTTGCCTAAATTTACAACTAGCTCACATAAGTCGCAGAAATAGGCCAAGCCATCAAGGAGCCATTGAAGACCATCGGGGGAAGATGCTAGGAGAATCACATCATTAGCAAATAGAAGAATAGAGATCAATACCTAATGTAAATAATAACCAACACTAGGGAGCAAGCAATCACAAAGAAATGCCTCTAGCTAGTCGATGTAGATACCAAAGAGAGTGGGGGAGAGAGGGCAGCCCTATTTAAACTTGATAGTGCTCTGGATAGGATCAAAGAAACCCTGTGGAGTCCTGAACCTGCCCAAAATGCACTCATATAACCTCATAATAATTGTAAGGAGAATCTCTAAGATTCCAATGTCTCTAAGACACTGAAAGAGAGTTGCCCAAGGAATAAAGTCGAAGGCTTTGCAAAAGTCAACAAAATAACAGTAAACTTTTTCTGAGCAGTGGCGAGCCTCCTCAATGATTGGCCCATAAGGTCAAAATGTGATTAGTGGTCTGAAAATCTGTACAAAACCCAACCTGACCTCTAGCCTAGCAATGTCACTAATTGAACTCTTTGGACAAGATATCGTTCAACACAGTTGCATAGAGTTTAGTGAAGGTATGCCCAACCATGATGGTCCTATAGTTCTTGGGGTTGGAAGCTAGCCCAAATTTATGGATTGGATAGATAATATGTCGTGACCAAGAGTCAGGAAAGCTGACACAAACCACTCGATTAAAGAGAACTATAAGAAAGGGACCTAGGACAAAGATACTCAACTTGAAGAATTCAACTTGGAATCATTCCTCAACTGTAGTTTACTTACTACTCATAACTCTAACTACCTCACTAATGTGGGAAAAGGAGAAGAGGTGACAACGGGTGGCAAGGATGATGAGATCAAGAGGGGGCTAGCCAGGAATATCATAGAGGGTTGAGGTGTGGGAGATAAGGGAGTGAAGGTCCAGAGTGGAGGGAGGGGGGTGGCGAGGAAACATGGTGCACCAAAAGAGCTTTGGAGATTGGAAGAATGTGGCACAAAGAGATCTACACTACAGCAAAGTGAACTTCTGTTTCTTATGGCGAATAAAGCGGTGGTAGTTGAGCTTCAACTAAGAAGAAGAGGAGAAAGAAGTGGATGGAGCAGAGAAAAGCATGCGATGAAAGGATTTGCAGTCCTCATTGAACCACTAGTTTGTGGGGCAAGATCTGCAAGTAGGACGAGGGGTGAGCGAAGAGGAGCAATGGGGAATGGAGAGAAGGGAAAACTCCCACAAGGCAAATGCAAGTGAGTGGAACATGGAGGTGACGTCCCTAGAGTCGGAGAAGAGATCCTAGGGGAGAAGTCATCTAAGGTGATGGATAAAGAGTTGTGCATCACCAACGATGAAGTGAAAAGAAGTGTGAGTGTGGTGGGGGGGAAGAGGGGGGAGGCCGCTAGAAGATGAGGTGCAAGAAGAAGTGGATAAGCAAGGGAAAGGAGGTGTCAGGGATCCCTGAAGGGTAATGCTATGGAGGGCATGGTCAACTAGAGGAAGGTGAGAGATGGTAAAGTGAAAAATGAGAGGGATAAAGGAGGCAATAGAGAGAACATAGTCCACAATGCTAGCACCACCACCATGTGGCCAACAAGTGAAGAGTTTAGAGCGAGGAAAACAAGAGAGTCCATTCAAGATCACTAAATCTGATGACTCACAAAGCTATAGCAAATTTTGACCATATCTAGTGAAGGGCCCCTAACAATCCTCAAAGAGCCAATGTAGACCCATAGAACTAGGATTAGAAGCAGTCGTACACATTGGATCAAACCTACGATCATGGAGGGGAGGTTGTAGGTCTCTGGTTTGTGTGTTAAAGTCTCCCAAAATGATCATGTCCCCCATGGTAGAGAATCTAGTGATGTACTCAAGAAGGTCCTCATAAGGGTCTCCACCCTTAGTGCTGTGAACTGTGTAGTATGAAGATGCTGGAGGGAAGTAATAGATAGCGATATAGGTATCTCTATAGAGCAAGGTCCCTCAATCAATGTGAATCCACATGAACCTAGCATAGTTGTCAGAGTGGACCAAGGAAATAGTACTGAAAAGGTACTCTCGAATAAGATAGGTGACCCCACTAGAACCTCTAACCCCACCAAAGCACCTTACCTCATCTCTAAAAGAGGAGAGCCACTGATAACCAGAGATACCAGGAAGAGGATGCATGGGGCTATCATGTGTCTCTATAATAAAAAGAAGGTCAACAAAACCAATAGCATCATTAAGTAAGCCAAGCATAGACCATAGGATACCATTACCATTCCAATAGTTGAGGCACAAATAGCCTATGCTCAACTGTTGCTAAGCATGTCATTTGGCTTTAGAGGCCACCTTTGAAACCTAGCCTATAGGAAAGGTATCACAAATTACTGCTTTAAGATTTATGATGACTGCATGTTTACCCTCTTGCCTGGCTGCCACAACGAGGGCACTAGCTTGCTTGAGTTCTACCACCTATGATTGGGTGAGGTCCTCATCTAGGTAAATCTTAGGGGAAAGAGAGAATAACTTTCTCTTTTTCCTAAGAGCCCACAACCTATTAGAGAGGGAGAGGAACCGGATGAAGAGACTGTCATTTGGGCCTAACCAACACCTATTAAGAGTAATGTTTGAGATGTCCAATTGATCCTTGAGGAAGGAGTATCCAGCAGTCGAGGGATCATCAATGGAAGAGAGACCATGGACTCATAGATTTAGTTCACAAGTCCACCTAACCTTCTCATCGTCCATCTTCCCTTGCACTAGCTTCTCAACACCTGAAAGGGGAGCCTCAACTGCAGAGTTTCATAAAGAGGCCCAAGACTTCACCTTCAACCTAGTCTATGTTAATAGTGAAGAATGCCTATCCATGATCTCCAATTGTTTCTCTTTGATAGTGTCTAACTCCCTGAGTTACATGGTAGAAGAGTCCAGATTAGCCTTGAGGTATGTAGTTTCAATGACTAGAGATTGCACAATATCTCATAGAGTGTAGTTCTTAGATTCCAACAAAGCCAATTGTTCAGTGAGTTTAATATAGAGTGAAGTTGACTGAGCAACAGCACTTTGCAAGACAACATTAGTGGACTCCATTGTAGTCAAGCGATCAATGAGCTGCTAGAGTGTAATTGGATCAAATAAGGGTGTCATGGCTCACAAAGAAGGAAGGTATGCTCGAAAATAGAAGGTTCCCCTAGAAACTCATAGCATTACCATAGACCAGGCATTCTATCAAATAGTTTATAGACAGCTAACCATTCCAAGAGTTTAGCATGTCATGTGTTGTGATTCCATAATAGATGTGTTGAATTCTACCAAATACCTCCACCCAGTAGTGAGGTCAAGTCAAGAGAATGGCAACAAGAAAATTTGGCACCCAATGACCATGTTACCACAACTCAGGCATTCTATCAAACAGTTTGCTGACAACTAATCCTTACTACAGAGGCCAGAGGTATTTAGTCAAATAGTTGACAAGCAATCTGCTCATGGACACATCTGCAGCTACTTGTGAAAGATAACATCATTTCTATGGCCCTTGGCTTGGAATGAAACACATCAAACCTAACCAACTATAATGGCAAGGGCATGGGTGAGTAGCGAGGGCACGGGCATGGATCGCTACACATAGCACAAACCTAGCACACGGCACTCGAAGACATGGCTCACGGCTCATGGCAAGAGAGAACAGAAAATGAATTTGATTGTTCCTTTAATCCTTTGACTCAAATATTTCTTACCAAGAAGAAAATGAAAACCCTTGGCTCACGGCTCAATAGATGCTCACGACTAAGTAGATGCTCTCAGTTTAGTAGAAGGTTGTAATACTCATGACTCATGACTTTGTAGATGAAGAATCAACTTACTAGATTTCAGTCAGAATTCATCACATGCAGAAAGGGTATAAAGGAAAGGTGTTTTCCTTGATTGTAATGTATCACATACATCATGAATTGTGGATGTGATCTAAGGATCCGAGTCTGAATATTGTATGATCATAGAAGAGCAGAGATTGGTTTGGTTGATTGTATTGGGCTTCAAAGGAACTATTTTGGCAAGTTGTAGATCAATCAGTTAACTTGATTTGGATTTTTTATCCTCAAGTTTGATCTTCATAGGTGCTAGAGTGATTCAAACAGTGGGTCTTATTGTTTCCTTATTAACCTTTAACAAGGTAAGAACATTCAAACAAGGGTTCAAGGTCTCCTAACAACGGTTTGTCCTCTAACAAGGAAAATCATATTGAATACATTATGATTGGCTCCTAACATGGTCACATTCTTTCACAAGGAACACATATATATTAGTACACTATCTTGTGTGTGTCATCCCCACTAGGGATTTCCCTCTGACCAAGGATTTCCCTAGTTAACAAATCATTGTATTATGGTGTATAATTTTGTGCATCATTGTTTTAATTGTTGGAATTGGGTTTTATAAGTTTGGATTTAATTTTAATTTTTCACAACTGACACAACCAGCCCCTCCCCTTCCCCCTAACCCACCCCACCCCACCCCACCCCCCACACCCCCCCCCAAGGTTTTATGTGGACTTTACTTATTAATAGTAACTCCTTTTATAATGTAGATTTGTTTAATTTTAAGTTATTAAGTTTGGATAAATGCATGGTTAGTTTTAATAAATTTAAAACTAAGTGGATTTAAAAAGGTTTTTAATTGTTGATGATTCTATAAACAAAAATGGATAATCTTTCATTTTGCGCAATGGGAAGAAAATTCATGACTTATACCCTCTCATATTAGGTCATTTGATACCCTCTTGAACCTCCTAAGTTGCTTCCATGGTGTTTCATATAGGGCCACTAGACGCTTATAAAGTTGCAGTATTTTCTCTTCTATATGTTTTATGTTTTCATTAGATTACAAGTATTTCATCCACTTATTATTATATTTGAAAACACTAAGAACTAGGGTAAGGGTTTAGAATCATCCTAAGGGTATGGGACCCTAGTATGTTTCTTATACCACCATTTAGGATGTGATTGATATGGTTTTTTTTTAATAGGGTTAGGTGCCCTAGGTGAGTTTCTAACCATAGGTACTAGGGCCTAGAAGCGGTCCTTAGAGGATCCTTTGAAGTAGACGCCAAGACCCTGAAAAGGTTGGATTTTCATGTGTGTTTTTAATAAAGTGGAAACATTAATAAAATGTGTTAGTGTAAATAATTAATTATTATTACACTTTACTTAAGTTTATTTAGGATAATGCATTTTTATATTAGTTTTCATGTAGACACTTAGGAATACGCATAGACATATGAGTTGTCTTGATGACAACACAGGAGTTAGCAACTTATTTGAGCACATGGTGTCTACAACATCTCTTTACGAGATACACTTATGTAAACTTATCCTCTCATCATCGCACAAACTCATGTGTTCAATGGAGGATAATCCACTCTTGGTGGACATGTGCTTAGTTGTGATGTTCATCTCTTTGTTGACTCCTAGTCATTCTAGTTGCCTTTATATACAGGCACTGCTATGATGTATTCATCAAATCATCTGATATCCATTATCATTTTCATTATTGAGATTCTCATTTGATCATCATTAGTCTCTCTTCTGCTATCTTTTGAGCTTCTTGATCTTGGTGTTGAATTATAGCCTCAGGCAAATTCATGTGGTATCAGAGCTATACCAAATTCTTACATGGTATCAGAGCCATGGGAGCTTTATTGCATAGACATCAGAGTTTTTTTTTTTGTAGGTCAAGATTGGAGCTTGCTGGTGCAAATTAGATATTGGCATCATATTCGAAAGGTCAAAAAACCCCCAAATTGACTTTTGTTTCATCAAAATTGGACATCTAAGGTGAAATCTAGAGTCATTTGATTTTTGGAGGTACGACAGCGGCAATTCAAGAAAAATAATTATAGAGTTGATTTTTAAACAGTGATATCTCCCTCATACGGACTCCTTTTTTCAAGCAATTTTTTTTGTTTTGGGGTAAAATTTCATGATCTACACATTGTTGCAGGTTGTTTTCAATCCCTATTCCTAAATTTTCTAAAAATTGCAAATCTTGATTTTTGCAACTTCAAAGGCTTAATTCGGGCTCATCTGGACACATATTCAGGTGCTATTTTTTCTTGAAAGTGCATGATTTTTTTGTCTACATTCCAAATCTAGTATCAGTTTGGACTAATTTTGGGGAGACATAGTACTTTCAAATTTTGGTCTCATTTTGGCCTATTGGCACTTGTAATTAATTAGATCCTTGAGAGGTCTTGTGTCTTATCTTATTGAGTCTGATATAGCTTCATATTTGTTGTTGTAACCATCAAAATCAAAAGTCCACTTATGCCCTAAATTAGCAAGTGGCCATTGTAATCGCACTAAATATAAAGTGCCAAATCATGCATTAGAGGGGGTTTCTTTGATTTTTTTTTGCATTTTGGGGGTACATACATTATTTGATTTCATGGAGTCATGTCAAAAGTGTCACTTTGTTTTAAGATTCAAATTGACAAAAAGGAACTATCAAAAATGGAATGCTTTGATGATTGATCATCTAAGAGAACATAAGGAAGTGTTTCCTTATCTATATTTGAAGATATTTCCACCTAATACTAATTGGGGACATCTTTCTCTTCTTCTTCGCTTTATGTATAACAATATGAGTAAGGAATCTTTTGCTTCTCTTAGTAAGGCAAGTAGTCCTAATGACGTTTGGATGTGTCTTTGGGAAGCATATGGAGATCCATGAATCCCTCCATTACTAGAGAACATTCTACCTCCAGTCACTCCAATTGTGGTACCTACAACTCCAGTTGAGATCATACCTCCTAATGCTCTTGTTGCTTCTACTGATCCAATTCCAGCTATAGATGTTCTTGATTCAGTGCAGTAGGAAACACCATGTCTTCCTATTTCAACTTCATGGGATGACTTCCTTCCAAATATTGTAGTGTTGTTTGTGGGGTCTTGCATTGAAGATGTGGGAGACATTATTGATGGAATTTATCTTCTCTTTGTTGAGGAGAATTCTTCTTCACTTGCTGCAAGGGAACACTTTGACCCTCAACCACTTGATCTTTCTTTTGAGACTAACATGAATGTGGACACTTCTTTTCAGCAGTTGGAGGACTCTTTTACTTCAAAGGAGACATATCAATCTTTGGAGATTGTATTCTAGTTTCCTTAGACATCATATCTTTTGAGGATTCTTCCTACTAGTTGGGGAGCATTCTCTAATACACCTATGGCACCACTTCTTCCTACAAGGAGGAACATCATTCAGTTTTCATGGTGTAGCTTCTTCAATCATTGAGGAGCTTCTTTCATGGGTTTGCATTCATCATTAAGGGAAGGCTACATTACTTCTCTTCCCATATCTTCCTATAAGGATGATTCCTTGTCTTTGGAAGTTTGATTCACTTTCATACATGGACATGTTACCTTGTTTGCCACCTTCTTTTGGGCATCCACCATATTGGCTTGTGGCTTCTACATTCATCAAGGGCTTGTCAACATATGAGCAAAATTCAGAGGTAGCATCCATAGGATAATACATATGGATACCTCATCCATCTTCCTACCACAATGGGAAGTATACTTGCACCTATACTTGTTGTATCTTCTTCCTAAAGGGGGAAATGTCGTTTGTAGGCATTTGATACTTTTTTGTCTTCATGACATCCTTGCAGGAGATGATTCAATATGGGAGGATACCATCATGTATTTTTTCTTATAGGGGATATATGCTTGTACATGCATGATGTATGTCATACTAGGGGAGTCTTGATTACTCCATCCTTGAATGCATCTTGTATTTCCTCATCTCTCTTTTTGGAGGAGGTTTTTCCCATGAGGTTTTTCGTCTTTCTCTGTTTTCAGAGAGATTGAATTGCATTACATAGAATTGTATGTAGAGCATTGCATTTGTACATGGGTACCTAACATGGCCTAGTAGCTGGGACCCACATTGCATTTAGCTTTTTCAGCTTAAGTACATTCCCCTAAGTGTACATTCCCCTAAGTTGCACTTAAGGGGAGGTGTTAGTGTAAATAATTAATTATTATTACACTTTACTTGAGTTTACTTAAGATAATGAAATTTTATATTACTTGTCATGTAGACACTAAGGAATATGCATAGACATATGAGTTGTCTTATTGACAACACAGGAGTTAGCAACTTATTTGAGCACATGGTGTCTACAACATCTCTTTATGAGATACACCTATGTAAACTTATCCAATCATCATCGCACAAACTCCTATGCTCCTTGATGGACATGTGCTTAGTTGTGATTTTTATCTCTTTGCTAACTCCTAGTCATTGTAGTTGCCTTTATATAAAGGAACTTCTATGATTTATTTATCAAATCATCGGATATCCATTATCATTTTGATCATTATTGAGATTCTCATTTGATCATTATTAGTCTCTTTTGTGCTATCTATTGAGCTTCTTGATCTTGGTGTTGAATTATTGCCTTAGGAAAATTCTTACTGGGTATCAAAGCTATACCAAATTCTTACAAAATGAATGGGTCAATCGGGTTTTAGTTTAACACATTAATCAAGATAAGAGATTTTTGAGCCACACTTGTCTTATTGGAGTACTAGGACTATATGTCATCTTGTAGAAGGCTTGAGTGTGGTAGGATGTCACTAGTTCAGGAGGTTGATCCCAACATTAAGGAAAGTGCAATGACACTCACCTAGAGGCATTTTAAGCCCTAACTATTGTTTGGTTCTTATGGATGTTTATGTGTACGTTTCACCTTATGTATTTAATGTTTTTTGAAAGGGTGAACCCTAGCTTGAGATTTCCTTGGAACCTATGTGGATCATGGTCTTATCTCCTACCTTGGGGGAGTGGACAATTTATTGTTCACATAGTTGGGTGGTGAATCATTTTGAGGTACTTTCAAGTCGAGCTTAGATGAGCATCCAAATCTTTTCCTATTATTTATATTTGATGTAAAAGCAAGGTTATTTTGAAAGCCAAAAGGTTATATCGATGTATTTGTAATCAAAGGCAATGTAATTGGGGAAGGTAGTTTAAAGAAAGGAAAAAGAGAAATTTCATTACGAACTTGTGTATATTGTAAATTTTATTCATCTCTTTTGTTAGAAGTTCTGATGGAAAAGTTTCTTCTATTGCTCTTATGTTGAAAAGAAATTAAAGAAAGGTTATTTATTTACATTGAATTGAGATAATCTTATGTTTATCTTATGTAATAAAAGAGATGTTCTATTGTGATATCCAAGCTAAATTTGAAAAGAAAATATAAATGATATATAGGTATTCTTTCCTACATTTGATGTTTATCCCTATATGAATTAAGAGTTCACTAGTAGTTATGATGCCTTCTGATGAAATTAATGTATGAAAGGAATATGTTATCTTTGTCTCTTTTGTGAAATTAGAAGTTCAATGTTGAATAAACTTATGTAAATGAATCTAGAAATCTAGTTGTTGTAGTTCAATGAATAGCATTAAGGAACCTGTTAAGACTTTTGATATCAAAGTCATCAACATTTTGTAAACTAGATACTTTTTTTTTTTAAATCCACTAAAACTTAGTAACTTTTAGTCTTGTCCTTTCAAGTTCTCTAGTGGGGTGTGACAAGACCTATACGCCTTGTTGGGGTACTGAGATATATATGTGATTATTAGCATCCAATAGTTTAGGGGAGATTTAAAAGTATAGAAGTTCAACATCATACCTTTGCGAGGGTGATGACACACTTAATGTAAAAACAATGTCCAAGAGTGTTGAAAGCTTGGATAATACTTACATGACTATACCAGCAATTTGGAGCAACCTGAAGTACTCTTACTTGTCTATTAACTATTTTCAAGAATAGATTCTATATAATGTACTGTTTGATTTTATCTTCCTAGCCAGTTTAGTTCCTAATTTGTGCATGGGCATATGTTAGAATTCCATCAACATTTAGTTATTTCATTTGGGGAAGTGTTGGAATAATCCAAACCAAATCTACACACATTATTCACCCATTAATAGAGTTTGAGTAGGATTCAATTAAAGACTAGAGTTGTTCATCAATTCTAGTTTGCTAAGAAGCTCTATTAGTTTGTTGTCAAGCTATGTCCAAATTTGTAGGAAAAGTTGTAAAGTCGCATAGTATTATAAATATGTATTTATTTTTACACTAATAAATAGAAGAAATCAATGCATTGGTATGCACTTCTATCTCTAGTCTATCTCTATTACTTTTTTTCTATGTTGTTTGTTTGTTTTTACATTATTTCTCCATGTGCCTTCTTCACCATAGTTCCAACACTTAATTCTACTCTTCATTAGGCTTTTAGAGTGTCCAAATACTTATTATTCAAAAACATTGTCCCTTGTAGGTCTTTATTTTTCTTTGGAACTTCCTCCCATATACAAGACATCTTGGGAGCCAACATTTATGGATTTTCTTCTCAAGTTTCTCTGAGATAAATGTATTTATAAGGTTATTCATCATTGGCTTTATAGAACTATCAATAATATAAACTACTATACTTTCTTAAGGTTCAAGTAATGAGCAAAGTAATAAGATGCTTTTAACTTACATATGTGTAGGTTGACTTAAAACCATATTAAAAGCATTCAAATGTTCTACAATAAAATCACCCTTCTTAATTTTTAATGAATATAATCATCTTTAGAGCTTTTTAGTAAGACGTTTGGTTTGGTAAATATCACCTATCATTTTCACAACTTGTACATCACACCTTCCTTAAAAAATTAAGAGGACATACTATTGCAAGCTAGAGTTATCGTTGCACTAAAAGATTGACCTGTTAATGCCCGATACACCCACTAGACTTATAGAACACAGCAGGCGGTTAAGCCATGTCACAAATTCCAAAGGGGAACGTTGGCAGTTAGTTGAACAATACCCTTACCCGAGGAGATTCGAACCTGTGACCAAGCTCTGATACCACTTATTACAAGCTAAAGTTGTTATTGCACTAAAAGATTGACTTGTCAATGCTTGATACAACCACTAGACTCATAGAACACATGAGGTGGTTAAGTCATGTCACGAATCCCGAAGGGTAACGTTGGCAGTTAGTCCAACACATACTTTACAAGGCACAACTATATAGTTCCTCGTGTCTTTTTAACTTCATCTAATCTTCATCAAATGTTTTGAATGCTTTCTTTTCATTAGAAACTATCAACCATTGATCTCTTTCTTTTAGAAAATATTGCATCTTCATCTTCCATGTCTCATAAATCCTCATTTCAGACCAAAATGGGAATTCAAAACTCATATTCCAATTTTGGTTTGACACATCTAAACTGAGGATTAAAAAAAATAGAATTTGTTACTACCAATTCTCGTTCAATTCCAGCAAATAAACGGACCCTAAGGGAAATGGACAAGAGTATGAAAAATCATAGCTTAGCATTGGTGAAGAAAAGCCTTTTAAACCCCCCAAAATATTGGCAAATGCAATCTAAGTGTGTAAGCCATCAATGAACAAATTATTGGAAAAACATTGAGAATATGATTCAAAGTTGTAGGTCACAACAAAAAATATATAAGTTCTTTGCACATGCAAAAAAAAATGTTTCATTAATTAAATACTATTGAAAAAATAAAGGTAAAAATTGATTGTACAATTTTGCTTGGTTTTATGAGTGTGGTAAAGTTCTAACATATAACATATTAGGAATGAAATTTTTTTCATGCAATTTGTGAAAAAATATATGATTGGGAGAAAATTTTCAATTGTTCTCGTGCAATGTTAGTGGAAATCTCATATGGATTGTAAAAAAATCATTTGAAGAAACTCTCAAAGTTCTTTGTACTATTGATGAAAAGTAAAAATTGATAAATATTTTTCAATAAAAATCTGTTAATTTCTTAAAATTTATAAATATTTACAATTGTAACAATTGTGAGAACATATTATTTTTAAGAAAATTAGTTAGTTATTTGATAATTCTAATATTTTAATATCAAAATACAAATCTTTGAACTACATAACTTAATTTAGCATAAAACTTTACTTGTTTCCAAAACCATTAAGACAAACAATTTTTTCAACTTACAATAAAGATGACATGATTCATATATAAATTTTTATTTTTTTTTAAATGACTCATTAAAAAATGAACTCCAAATTAGAGTGGTTGTGATTAACATACTAAGACATGTAGATTTAATATTTGATTAAGGTTGAGAAAAAATTAATGAGCATTTTATTATATTTTGAGGGAGCCAATTCACCCTTCCATCATGATGGTTATTCAAAGTTCCTAGGTTTGATGATTCTAAAGCATAAGATGAGATGGGTTCGCTTTTTTACATTTTACATAGTGGAGAGAGTTTGGTCAAAGTTCATGTTGGAAGCGACAATGAGACTAAGATAAAGGGCACCGGCTATAGTGCAACTTATTTGTACCAAGCCGCTACCCCCAATTTCTACACGGATGCCCATTTGACACTACAATGTCCTTTCTCATGGACTGACAATATTTCAATATATTCAAATATACTATATACTTTGGTTGCAATGTCTTATAAAATACTTTCAGGCAAGTATTATGACTAATACTTTAAAGAAACCATTTTCATATATTCTTTAATATGTAAAATTATAAATAATATTTTTCATTTGTATATTTAGAATGACATGTAAAAAATATATAATTTAGTTAAACTTTATATAATTTTAAAATAAAATATATTAAAATAAATACTATCGATTTTAAAATAATTAATTTGTTATTAAAAATTTATTCATAACTTGATAATTATTATAACACTAATTTCTTAAGAAATTACAATATTATTTATTATTATAACTACTTCATTTTAACTATTTACATATTGAAATAAAAAATGTCACTTAATTTAACTTGCGTGAAAGTATGGCAACTTATTAGTATGGCAATTTATTTGCACCCACTTATTTGCACCCACCGGCTTCTCTGATCCATTCTTCTCACAACCCAATTGGAAATATGACTCTTCTTAACTATTTTATATCAGAATTATAGAAAAACAAGAGAGAGAAAAGAGAGGGAGATTTAGGGCTAAACTACTTTCACAAACGTATTTTTTATTTCAATAGTTAAATTAAATAATATTTATTTTTTAAAAAAATTAGTGTTATAAGTAAATTTAAGTTTGAAATTATATATTAAATTGGTAAAGTTTAAATGTAATTTAAAGGTACATTTTATTTTTCTAATTTAATAGTTTTTATCATTATTTATTTTATAAATGTTTATTAAAAGAAAATTATGAATTATTTTGAGTTTTATATATATATATATATATATATATATATATATATATATATATATATATATATATATATATATATATATATATATATATATATATATATATATTATAACAACTTTATTCATATTTTATGTAAATATAAATATTTTCATTCATCTTATTTCTTTATCATAATTAATTTTTAAGAATTAAAAAACTTGAAGTTGTAATAAAATTAAACATTTTTTTAAAAATATATATAAAATTTTTAAATCAAAACAGGTCTAATTACAGTTAAAAATATTATTATAGATATCTGTTAAATTAATTTTACATTATTTTAATATTTTATGATTAGAACAAGCATCATTTAAATAATTTTAATTAATTAAACAATTATGAAATAATAATTATCAAGTTATGAATAATTTTTAATAATAAATTAATTATTTTAAAATAAATAGTATTTATTTTAATATATTTTATTTTAAAATTATGTAAAGTTTTTTTATATTAGAAATAAGGAGATCAAAAATACAAGAGATCGCAGAATAACAGAGTTCAGAGGCCAAGCCTCACACCTTCAAAAATGAAGTTTATACAACGAAACAACAAAACAAAAACATAGACCATGACACCAAGAAAAGCACAACAACCTAGGTGTCCACCCAAGCCATCCAGCCCAAGGGGCCATCCATCCAAACCACACTATTCGGATCTTGAATTTGATTCCGCATGTAAATCATCTCACTAGATTTTTTTTTTTTAACATGTCATTCTAAATATACAAATGAAAAATATTATTTATAACTTTACATATTAAAGAATATATGAAAATGGTTTAATAAGACATTGCAGTCAAAGTATATTTGAATATATTTAAATATCATGAGTCGGTGAGAAAGGACACTGTAGTGTCAGACGCGCATCCGTGCAGAAGTTGGGGGCAGCGGCTCCCGAAGCCGGTGCCAAGATAAAGAGGTTATTTATATACATGACGAATCACTAATCATTGGTAGGAAATTCATTCGTAACATTAAAGTAAAGCTGTTTGGATTATCAAAACGTGTGGTCTATGCTCGTCTTGTTGTGCAACGTTTTTGTGGTTTATGGTTCTTTGAAATGTTAGTTGTGCATGTGATTGTGTACGTCTTCGAAACAAAAGAGTACGTAATAATTATGAATAAGCCAGAAGCATAGATTAATGGCACACGGAGAAAATATCTTCCAATGTTCTTGGTCAACATAATTTCTGAGCATTGTAATGTGCATCTAAGTGATCAGGACTTTTTCTTAATAGCCTAGCTGACCTTGTGACTGGCTCTAATTCTTGGAAAAATTTAGCCAACATTTTGTCTTCCTCATTTTGCAAAATGCTTAAATATGAGTTGGCAAAATATTCGAAATAGTTTTTTCTATTGGAAAGAATGTTTGAAAGAAATATAAAAATAAGTTTTTCTGTTGTAAAGATTAGTTGACCATTTTATGTTTGAAAGAAATATAAACATAAGTTTGATAATGTTAGAGAATAAGAGTCTGTTTGTTTGCTGGCATAGGAATTGAAAATTAGAATAGGAATGGAAATGGGGAATGTGAATAGAAAAGTGCAATTCCAATCCTATTTAGTTCAGTTGAAATTCGATGAGAATATGTTAATCCATTGTTTGGTTGTACAAAAATGAAATAAGAATAAGGTTAAATTTTATATTTTTAAAAATATTTCCATTAAATTTTTTTGTTTTAATTTATTATTTTTTGGTTAATTTTTTCAATAACGATAAAACAGTTAATTTATTTTCATTTTTATTTTATTCATTGAAGTTAAATGAGAAATATAATTTATTTTAATTTTTAAAACAATTAGATATAATAATAAAAAAAATGTTATAAAAAATATTTTTTTTAAATAAAATGTTAGAAAAAAAAAAAAAGTTTAAAGTTCAAAAAATTTAAAAATTTTAGAAAAAAAAAATTAGATTGGGAATAGGGATGGCCCATTCCAATAACAACTATTTTTTGGAATGGACATATGCTCATTTTAGAGGCAAAATTGGAATATTTTTGCCTATTACCTATTTCGATTTGGGGTACCAATTCAAGAATACATTTTCTATTCCAATTTTCCTATTCCTATTCCAACAAACAAACCGCCCATAAATTAGGTAAGTGGTTGAGGAGAAGACAAAGGAAGCATGAAGATTAAAAGTTAGATTGTTATTAGAAGGAGCAAGTTTGATGCTATAATTTGTTTAATGGTAAATTTGTAAGAATACTATTTTAATTATATTTTTTTAAATGATAAAGGATAAGTGAAAACAAATGTAACATTGTTATTAGTTTCTTAATAGAATGAATGTTAATTACAATTATTATAGTATTTATTTTTATTTAATTAGATCCTCTAAAACTAATAAATAATAGCTCTTTTGTTTAATATGCAGTATAATAAAATATTAGCCTTAATGAAAGGAAATACTATAATAATATGATAATTTTTAGTTATAACTAATATGATATTTTTTTTCTTTAATTAATTATGTGAAGATTCCAATCAATTCTAACATATCTCTTTGGGTGGGATTCTGTAGGAAAATACATTTAATACATAAGCACCATGAATTGGGAGAGTAAATAATACGTCAAAACACAAATCTATTGAGAATTAACATTGTGTTTAACAAATGAAATTGAAAATGATAACTCATAGAATTTAGAATTTAATAGATGAAACACCATTGGTTTCATGAAATCCCTTTGAATTCTTAATGACATTTATCCATAAAGATTACAATTGAAATTCATTTTTTGAGGTACATTTCCACTTCATTTTTTAAGGTTTATAGTGTACATTTTGGATATGTAAGCATTTTTCAATGTTTCAGAATATTTGTAATTGCAGCAGATATTTCATTCTAGAAAATTCAACATATTAAGTAGACAATATTTGTAATCATTTTAAGTCTAAATTGCTCTATTGAAGAGGCATTATATTATATATATCCTCTATCTGCACGCTACTTTCCCTTTTATCATCTAAGTGATCATAAAGTGATGTAATAATATTTACTCATTGTATGTTCTCACCTCACCCTCAAAGAATCTTGGTGATTAAAAAATGATAAGTTGTCTTACATTAAATCTCTGCAAATCATTATACTATATATAGAGCTTTGATCTTATTGGCATTAACCCTTCAATTCACACAAAAAGTATAGTACTGTATAAAATTGAGAGTGATATAGAATATCTGGAGAGAATTTTACGAAATGCAAAGTTTAGCTGCACCCACATGTTAAGTGTTTATCCAAATTATTACTAACTTAAATTTTACTAAAGAAAGAGCAATGTGAAATATCCATAGAAATTTTGAGGTGTAAAGTTTAGGTGTACATAACAAACTTCTATTCAACTATTAAAAACTTCAATTTTACGAAAGAGACTAAAAATAAACTAAATCCCATATAAGTTTCTCATAACTAGACTAACCGTTCGTGCATATTTATTGAGTCAGCATCTATCCAGCCATCAGAAATCTTAAACTTGTAGAAGGAAAGTTATAGGGGAAGAAAAGTCCGTCGTGTAGAAAGGCTTGCTACGCTAAATGCGAAGCTTGTGGGTAAAGTACCTCTCCTACTTCCTGTCTCCGTAAAATTTAAGTTCCAATGGTTGAATAGATGTACCCATGTAGTGGGCCCTCTCTCCTATTTGTTTTTTTCTAAAGAAAGTAGGATTTAGATGGGACTGAAGGCTATTCACTTCTTAATCACTGGAGACCAAGCAAGACCTTTAGCCCCAACTTGGATCAAGAGTCTTCGCCGTTTGTTCAGTGTGGACAAAATGTCAAATTACAGTGAGAAAACGGATCGATTCCACAGTTAAAATCAGATACACCCAGATTAGGCGGTGACCCATTTGCCAACTAAGATCATTTAACAACAAATAACATATTTCCTATGCTATATATGACAAGACGTCAAAAGAAAATTAAAGCAAACCTAGGAGAGACAATTTTGTGCCACCAAGCACGTTTGACAAGGAAGGCTTCCAATCTGTAAGTGTTCAAGTTGACGAATTTACACATTCCACTATCGAATTCCAAGTGGGAACTCTTGTGGTGCGTCTCAGATTTGGTAGCTGCGATTTTCACCAGGTAATGGCTGCCAAGGATTGTAATTTATGATTTTTGGATTCCCACCGGAGAAAATAAAAACTCAAAATTGATTGAAATTTGGGCTGTGGGGCAAAGGCAGTCTTTTCCGTCTTCAGTAATGAGGTTGGTGGGATTTTGTTATTTTTCTGTTCGGTAAAATAAAGTTGGTGCTTGGCCAATGGAATGGTAATGGATTACAGCATTTGATAGCAGCTTGGTGTGGTCCGATTCCTGTTTTGGGAGAGGGGTTTTTAACGGATTATAAATTGTTCCTATTAGAAAATTTTGTATGGCAATGAATTTGACCATTCTAATGAGGAGCGTTCGCTGCTAAGGATAAGTTTGTACGGCGACGGATTTCTTAACTGGAAAGGGAGATATTTTGCTGCTATGAAGTGTTAGAGACGATGTAGAATCCGAACTAATTGTCCCTTCTGTATCTTGCAATGTTGATTGTTCTTCCAACAATATAAGTAATCCTGCGCAATGTGCCGGACCAAACCCAAACTTGTAAAAGAACCCATTCCTCTCAAATCAACCCATAGAAAGCCTAGATCTTCAGACGAGATACTGATCGGCACCAGCAAGAGTACAGATTCGGGCCTTCATTCGAGCAGCTTATTTTCGAAAGGATCCACCAGCAGTGCCCAATCTCTTGCCAACTATAAAGATTTACTTCCAGACAATCCCAATATCTATGCATTCAAAGAAATCACTTTGGCCACAAACCATTTTCGCTCTGGAAAATTAGGGAATTCCTCAGTCTGGAAATGCACGTTGAGAAATAAGCCCGTTGTTGTTACAGAACGAATCAGAACAGGTCAAGCAGATTTTAGGGCAAAACTCAGGGAAATCTGTAGTGTTCATCACAGAAGTATAATTGAGCTTTTAGGTGTATGTGAGGAAGAGGACCATCTCTATCTTGTTTATCAGTATGTGGAGGGTTCTAGTATGAAAGAATGTCTACGCGGTAGCAAGGCCCCTGGATATACGGTTCTTTCTTCGTGGCTTTCAAGAATACAGATTGCTGTAGATGTAGCACAAGGGCTTGAATATATGCACCATGATATATCCTTCAATTATGTTCATAAGTATATTAAGAGTAGTAGCATTATTATTGTGGGGTCTCATTTGAATGCAAGAATCGCACATTTAGGGACCTCTGTGCTAACTGGTGAACTGTCTGAAAAATATGAAAGCGGACAATTCTCAAGCACAGAGATTACAGAGGAGGATTCAGGGGAAACTCATGGGCAGTACAAGAGGTCACAAAGTAGGAAAATTATTGGATCACAAGGTTACATGGCTCCAGAGTTTGCTGCAAGCGGTATAATCTCTCAGAAAACTGACATTTTTGCATTTGGGATAGTTTTGTTGGAGCTTTTGACTGGAAAGGAACCTGTGAAATTTTCTTTTGATGCGACAAGGAATCAATACGAGCGAGTTTCACTCAGCGAGACCCTCTTTTCAATCATTTCAGAATCAGATTTTTCTAGCAAGCTGAGAACATGGATTGATCCTCTGCTTAAAGATTCCTACCCTGTTGATTGTGCTGAGAAAGTTGCAAAGCTCGCAGCAACATGTATAGATATGATTCCACAAAATAGGCCGGAAATGAGACATGTAGCTGGAGAGCTATCTAAAATATACCTGAAATCCAAGAAATGGTCAGAGGAACTCGAGGCAAATAAAGCCTTCATGACTGCCACAATGGAGGCTAGATAGCTTCGTAAAGTTTAGGGTTCTTTCTCCATTTTCTGCAAAGGCCTTTTTGGTGGTTCTGAATATCCAACATGTTTAGATGTGGTCCACACAACGAGACGGATATCAGACATGCAACTGGATACCTATCTAAAATTTATCTGCAATCTAAGAAATGGTGAGAGAAAATGAAATCGAATACAGCACTCGAAAGGGCCATACCAGAGCCTAGATAAAATGATACGGTATGGGATATTTTCATCATTTTCTACAGAAGGCCTTCTTATAGTTTCCGAAAGGGCAAGATGTTTAGATAGAGTGCACACAATAGACTAGAATAAGATGTGGCTGAAGAGCTATCTAAAGTTTATCTGAAATCTAAGAAATGGTCAGAAGAAATGAAGGTGAATATAGCCTCCATGAGTACCACATTGAGGTAGAGAGCATTATAGAGCATGGAATTCTTTCTTAATTTCCTGCATAAGGCCTTTGTGTTGGTTCTCAATGTGAATAACACTGAATAGAAAACTTCCTTTGAGTTCTTGGATTCATCTTTCTTCTACTCCAAACACAACATATTGTTATGTCGTCAGAGACATTCTGGATAGCATAATATAACTATTATATAAAGGAGTGATTTGTACTCCCAAAATAACAGAAAGGAGTTATCTGATTTTATTTTTTCTTTATTTAAGATCTTAGGCTTGCAGAGCAGGTCCTTCTTTCTCTTGGGTAGGCAAGGGCTCCTACTTGTTATCATCTGTAATGTAGAGAATGCACATCATCCTCTTTCTATAAATGGGTAAGCAAATTGCTTCGCTTCTTTCACAATTGTATACGGAAAATTGGATTATTTTAAAAGCTTACAAACCGTTTGTTGAAATTATTTTCATTACACACTTCTACTATAGCATTGAATTTTTTTACAGTTCATTTACCTGGTGCAGTCACCGGATGTAATTCTAATTATGAATTGTTTGTATGATAGCAGATATTTTAGGTCATACCAGTTAATATTTTTTTGGAATACCTTAGCACCTTATTCATTTGATAATCTATAATTGTTAAGTTTCCACATACTAGAAATTAAATGCAGATTGTACATTGATCCTACTTAAACTGAGCTTTAAATCACAGCACATTGAATATAGTTTGTGTAAGAATTAGTGTGTATTTTTGTTGCTGGAAATGAAAAATATAACAGTAATAACAATTTTCAAGCGCATAAAATATCCGATAGATAAGGTTTTTAACATGGAAACTCGACTGGGGAGAAGACCAGCTTGTAAGTGTAATTTGATCAGATCCCTTTAAAGTTTATTACTTCAGTTTGGCATTTACATGGACCATAACGTGGTGTGTATTAACAACAATATACTTCTGTTTTTAGGTGAATTTCAATGCACTTGCACATACAGAACTTTGATACTATTTGTCAGTCACCATGTGCCAGTATATCAATCCTGAAGAACTGCTCATCACAAGACGTGCATTAAGTTCAGAAATCTTCATGCAGCACATGCATGATGCATGCTGGGGTATTAAATACAAAAATAGCACATT
Organism: Cupressus sempervirens; assembly: GCA_028749045.1. NCBI lineage: Eukaryota > Viridiplantae > Streptophyta > Pinopsida > Cupressales > Cupressaceae > Cupressus > Cupressus sempervirens. The sequence continues at coordinate 787,422,501 of CM053786.1, forward strand.
CAAGGCATTGCACTTGGGAAGATGATTCTTCAAGATGACAATCAGATCTGGACATAAAGAGTCATCCAGGGAGAAAGTAGCTAGGTATGTTAATGGCTTGAGACTTAACATTCAAGATAACATAAATATGTTGAGGATTAGTACAATTGAGGATGCTTATCAGTATGCTCTAAAGGTAGAAGATAAGTTGAAGAGAAGGCAAGTTACCCCTAGGGTTAGGGATAAACCGGTTGGTGATAAGAGCAAAGATAAACTTGTGATTGAAGGACCTGATCAAAAGATTCATGAAAGGGTCAAAGGCAATAAAGAGTTTATAGGTACTTTTTACAAATGTGGGAATGTTGGACATAGAAAAAATGGAACCTAGTGACACATGAGGAGCAAGTTGAGAAAGATGAACTTGTTGAAAGGGAAGCTGCACTTGAAATGAGAAAACCTTTGATGTTCAAGAGAGTTATATTGAGTAAGAAGGAACTCAAGCTTGTGCAAAGAAGGCAATTGTTTTGAACAGTTTGTAGGTTAGGAGACAAATGTTGCAAGGTGATAATGGATAGTGGAAGTACTACTAACCTCATATCGTAAGAGATGGTACAGAAGTTAGGGTTGAGGAGACTCAAACATTCTTGTCCTTATGGGATAAGTTGGTTTCAAGATGATTATATGGTGGAAGTGAAAGAGCAATGTTGGGTTAATTTCAACAATGGACCATATCGGGATGAGGTATTTCGTGATGTGGTTAACATGAGTGCTTGCCATGTTTTTTTGGATACACCTTGGCAATATGATGTCAGAGTTATTCATTATTGTCAAAAGAATGGTGTTTCTATTGTGAAGGATGGAAAAAGGTGTACTTCAATTCCTTTGAAGGAAGGTGGGAGAAAAGCTAGGAATTTGAGTTTGATGAGGATTTACACCTTAGGAAAATAGACTTCTTTGGATTAGAAGGTGATGGATTTCTCATAGGTAGCTAAGAAGAATACGAAGTTAATATAGCTGTTGAGGAATCTAATGAGTGAATATGAACCAATGGAATTGATGATCGGTAACAACCGGATGGAGTTACAATAGGTTACCAGAGAAATGGTATCCGATGGGCAACAAAATCTTGTGAGTGGATTAGAGACTGAGAAGTTGTTGAATGATGTCAGAGATGGAGTCAAACATCACAGGATGATGCACACATTGGTTGTTGGTTGCAGAAGTAACAAAAGCATAAGAATCGGTGTAGTGAGATTGATCATAATAGAATGGCACTGAATGTTGAGAGATATGGTACTAGGATTGTGAACACTAGCATCAACAACAATATGAGTTGTCATGTGCAGAGTCAGCGCAACCATTTCCCTCTCGATAAAGAGGAAATGTGGGTTGAGAATGAATATGGGGTTTATGTTGTGAACCCGGTTAGAAGTTCATAAGTTTCTCTTATCGAACATCTTATTCACCTGTATTTGATGTAGGAGCATCCTTGGATTGTTGGTAATCTTGCATTGCCTAAAAATATTTCCTTTCAATTTGTTTGTTTCTTGTTCATTTCGACACTCTCCGAGTTGTTATAGGTAACGATCGATCCGGTTGGCTCGTTATCTTATACGATCCTTATGGCATGGTCAGCATCATGGAGATCTTATGTCTAACTTCACAACTTGTTCTGAGGTTTCCTGATGAAGTTGTCTTATGCTTGGTTTGGTCCTATATTGGCTTCCCTATTCTAACAGCCAGGTTGGAGAGATTCAATTTGTGATGGGATTTCACTACATGCAATGCTATTTGGCACATTGTTCTATGTTGTTATACATATAACCGACCCTCTTGTGAATTCACATAGCATGATGTATCATCTTGAGAATGTTCTTATGGATTTAGGTCGTGACCTATATGTTGTAATATGTTTCCTTTGTCTTGGAGATTGTTGATCGGATAAGCCAACTTGTGGTTGACGATCTTGTATATATGTAGAGTAGTGGTCCTTGTTTTAGGAGGGGTAGGAGAGTTAGGAAGAGCTAAGAGTTGTTAGGATAGCATCTGATTTTTGTAAATAATCAGACATGTATGCCTGGAATGTAAGAAGGCTCGTGTTCTAAATTTGTACTCTATATTTGCAGACCAACTTGATGATAATTGAAGTTTCAGTTTCCTTATGGTTGGTATATTATTGTTTTGTGTTGTTATTTCCATTGTGGTGTTTATTGCTGCAACACTGGACATCTCCTTTAGGGGACTTCTCCAAACTTGACTGCATCAATTTGTCAGTCACCATGTGCCAGTTTGTCAATCTTGAAGGACTGCTCGCACGAGGCATGCATTGAGTTCAGAATTCTTCATGCAGGACATGCATGAGGCATGTTGGGGTATAAAATATAAAAATAGCACACTCAAGGCATCACACTTGGAAGATAAATAAGTTTTATTTTGCTCAAATGCATCTTCTATATTGACTAATCAAAAGATTAAATAGTCAGGGGATTGTTCCACTTTGGACCCAAACAAACAGGCTTATGTGACATTTACATTAGTGCTGACCAAAATCCAGCAGCACTTGTTGCAAAAGTTTTTGCTAGCTGAATTACTACACTAACCTGGATATGTACAAATCTGGGAAGTGCATTGACTCAAATTACCCTAGCTACATATCTATGCTTTATTTATTCTATGATTGGTAAAAATCAAGGAAAGAATGTGTGGGGCATGTCCATCTAACATTCTGATCCTAAGCTATGCAAATTGTATCCATCTTCCATGTAGCAGGTGCAACATGCGCAAGACAAATATTGACCCCAAAACTACAAGATATTACAAAAATCCAACATCACCCAAAAAGAGACCTAAAGTTCAATTCTATTTGCTCTGTTCATGTTGGAATTTGTGTTTGATTCAAGAGGATAATTCAGGTTGAAGGCAGCTAATTTAAGGATATCATTTGGTAGAAGGCCCTAATGGCCATTGGTAATTGATTTGGTGGAAAAAGGCGAAAAGACAGCTCAGTAAGAGTGTATGGAGGTTTTGGCCATTTTAGGAATTGGTCAAAGGTTCAGCTAGTTCCAGGGATACTCCGAACTCGAGGTAATATTTGTTTTTTGAAGGAGCTTTTTGGAAAGTTGAGATAAGATGGCCAGGAGTCTCACATCAAGTTCACTAAGAGAAAGGCCATGAATAGAGGGCCAAGATTGTAATCTATGAGGAATTTAACTTTTTCATGCATTAAATCTTGGAAGCTGATGCGTGGTGTTACATCCCAAATTTTGACCTAATTTTAAATTTATTTATAGCCGTTAGATTGAATGAATTTTCTTTCATAATCATGTGAAGAGGGTAGTTAAATATATCCGTTGTATTCATTATGTTAACTGTTTAATGAAGAAGATGGTCGTTATCCATTATTTGTCATGTGATGTTTAGCAGTTGCTTGATTTTAGAATTATGGTTAATAATTAAATTCTTTATCTATATTAAATGTTATTATGGAATTAATATAGAACTTGTTATTATTGTGGAAATATTGCACGGGTGATTGCAAAAGAAGATGAAGGGGAGAAGCATTGCTAAATGGGATCAATGGAATGGGATACTAGCTTAGTCCAATTATCAGGTTGACAGGAATGACCTTCAATTGCTTCGGTAAGGACCTAGCAACTTGAACATCAAGATACAATCAATGGACCAGCATGAGCTATTAAATAAACATTTAAAACATTAATTATTTTAATTAAAACTAATACATACCTCAAATGGTTTTGGATTGATTTTTTCACCACGTCATTATAATGTATACCTATGTATGTGCACAAAGATATAGGAATAAAAGGGACACCATAATATTATTTTAATAAATAATATGATGCCACCTCATAGTACATCTATGTGCAAGTAGATAGATATATATTATAATTAATCTTGATTTATAACCTTCAAATCTTTTTCCATATTTATTCAATTTCATTCTAAACCCGAAATACACATTTGGCAATTTTTTGGCGATCAAGAACCAAGTCCTTTCTTTATCAATTGCGACTTCTTGGAAACCAAAGAAACTTCGAAACCTTCTTATATTATGAAGTCGAGAGAGACGGAAAAGCATGAACACATCAGCCAACCTCTGTTTCATATCACCTAACCTCTGTTTCATATCACCCGACTTCTTTTTCATCACCCGACCCTTGTTTCATATCACCCAATACCTTTGCAAATATCACACGATATCTCTGCAATGTACCACTTGATAATCATTGTATTTTCGTTCCACAATTTGCCTATTGATGTTTTATTGAAGACATGATTGATAATCACACTGGGATTTCCGCTTAAAGATTTCTTCCGTGAAAGGTGAGGCTGATTGATAGCATCCAACAAGACTCCATTTTATTTCTAGAGTTTTACCAGGTTATGTGATGTCCATATTCCAAGCATTGCAATATGTTTTATTATCAAATATTACTGCATTCCGATTTACTATAGCAATAAGATACAATTTTGTATCATGATGCAAATCATCTTGTTTAAATATCATCAATTAGACCTTCTCTAGGATAGAGTTGTTTATGATAAATAAAAGCCAAGTATCCATGGCATGATACCATATTTTGTTTATGCCACTAAAAGTCAAAATCAAACAATATTTATTCTGCAAGTCTTAAAGATTACATTTCTCATAACACAAATTGTGATAAGCTGGAAACATATAATATTCATATATTAGTTGAGGATCAATAGACAGAGCCGATTGCTTTGAGATTCGAGCACCTAGGACTCACCGGCTGTATAGCCATGAGAAAGGTGAAGAGGTGAGATGGAATCTGCAATAACCAGGGATAACTTTAAAAAACCCCTCCCGAGAAAAATATATAAAATGCTGGTGAATTCAACATTAAATATGCAGGAAAAAAATTCTATCCGAGGGCGATTTTTTCATTCGAGGCAAGGGATAAAATTATTTTCTATTGGCGAAATTTTCATTTCCGTATCAAAATTTCATAATAATTGTGGCGAATTAATTTTATTTTTTTGGTACACAAATAAATGTAGGCAATTTTTTTTGTTGGTCATAAACATTTTTGTAATGTAAGAGGCGAATTAATTATTTTATATAACACAAAATATTAATATAGTTGGATAATATATCAATTTCCAAAGAGAGATTATTTAATTTTTTGGTGAATTTATAGAGTCAAAAGTGGTCCATGACCCACATGCCAAGTGTACACTATACAGTGTACTTGTAGTATGCCAATCCATCAAAATTCAATTAATAATGTACCCTTTTTTATTGCCAACTTGGTCGTCATCACTTTTAATGTTGTCATTTTATGGTGAAAACAATTAATTTGGACCGTTGATTTAATATAGATCAATGGCTTCATTCTATTTCGGGCCTAATTTTAAATGACATACAATAAAGTCTCAATCTTCTCGGAATTAGGACACGTGTGCCAAAGACTAAAACATAAAATAGTTGGCTAAACGGAGATAGTTAGAGACACATTTCAGTAAAATGGTGGGCAATGCGCAACCCCAGGAAAAATATTATTTTATTTTAAGGGTGAAATAACATTATCCAATAAGAAAATATTAGGGAAACGTAGGCCAAAATTTTAAAATAATTGTGTTTTAAATGTAGATTACATTGGCGATTGGATCGGGATTTGCGACCAATTATGTGTAAACTAATAAGCGATTAGCCTCGGATTTTGACCCAAATTATTTAATATCTTGGTGACATGGTTGACCCCGTATGTAGGTTTTATTCGCCAAATTGCAATTTCCCAAAGAGACGGAATAGCCAATTGGTGAAGATTCGCCACTAAAAAAATCACTGGCAATAACATAGAAATAAAAGTCAAATATGACATAACAAATCTAAATTAGCTTCATTTAATAGCTCATGCTTGTTCATACTATTGTTCCCCTGTTGTCAAGTCGAGCGGTGGTGATCGGGTTATTGAACCCATCAAAAAACCTTGGCCAAGGTCGTTTAAAGCATGTTTGCCATCTATGATCACTTGATGTTAGTGGAGTCAGTTATTTAGACATGTTCGTTTATAACTGTGCGGACATTCTAAACACCAAAATGCTCAGGTAGCTGAACTAAAAGTATCCCAACCCTAATCCTGAGGTAAGGAGGGCCTTTCCATTCAATAGATTGTGTGGGGATAAATATGGTCCGAGGTTGGGAGGTTAAGCCTAAGTGAATACTTCTTCTTTTACTAAAAGTCAAGGCTTGCACAACCAATTAAAAACTCACCAAATACTTCTCGTATGTTCTTTCTTTTTTTCATGTTATGCATTTACTTTACATAAATGCATGGAAAGATAGTAAATCGTTATTTATGTTATATGAGTTATTACAGTTATCACCGTTACAGTTATTTCAATTGAACGTTATCATAGTTATTTTCAATCAATCGTTATTATAGCTATTACAATTGATCATTGTTACAGTTATTTCAATTGACCATTATCATAGCTATTTCCAATTAATCATTATTACAGTTGATCATTATTACAGTTATTACAGTTGATCATTATTACAGTTATTTTAGTTGATCATTGTTATAGTTAATTTGGTTGAGCTTTGTTATCTCAGTTAATCGTTGGTAGTTAAAAGAAGTTAATGTCTCATGAAAAGGAATTCAATATATTTTGTTCAATAAAAAGTTGAAGGAAACTCTTTTTAGATCACCTTTATTTTGTTATGAAAATCTGTTTGTTACACGTGGCTCTAGAGGTTGGATGCGGGAGCAAAAGCCAGCGTAGGCAAAGGCGGAGGCGGATGCGTCCAAAGGCTGGTATGAATGGCTTCCAGTCACATCCGACTAGCCACAGATGGTTTCCGACCAGCTTCTAGACACATCCAGGAGCATCCACAAGTATCCAAACACAAAAAGGCCCAGAAAACCGAAAAATCACGCTTTTTAGTTTTTTTTTCCACTTAAGTGTCTTATAAAGCACATGGGGAAATCGATATTTTAGTCTATTTTCCCTTGAAAACCCTAAAACGGCCCTAGTAGAGGCCATTTGACCACTATTGCCTTCATTTTGTTTGCATCTCCTCTTGTTTTCTCTCTGATACCGATTCGTGGCCCTGCTCCCTGGCTTCCACATCCAATACAGACGGATGCGGGAAGCCTCCGGATGCGCTGCAGGTGCTGCCCGGAAGCCACCTGCAGGCATCCAGATGCGGGTGGAAGCTGATACTCAGCTTGCACCCGCATCCGGATGCCTGCGGGTGGCTTCTGGGCAGCATCCGCAAGAATTCGGGAGCATCCGGACGCATCCATGGGAGTTAGGCGGAAAACCAATAAAATAAAGTATATTTTAACTTAAAACTATGAAACATGTGACTAAAAGCATTTTTTAAAGAATTTTTTCACAATAAAACCCTAAAACGACCCTAAAAGACAACATAGAAGCATTCACAAGAGTCATTTTAGAGTTTTGTTTGCACCCACAGTCACTCCTTCATTGTGAAGCTAAGTTCAGCATTTTCGAAGAGGATCGATCGAAGAGGGATTGGTAGCTTTCTCAAAGAAGTTTAAACCATTCAAGGTAAGTGATCAATCCTTTTCTTGAGTATTTAGATGAATTTTTTTGAGTTTTTGATGATTTTTTTAAGTTCTTGAAGATTTTTTTTAAGTTTTTTTCCAATTTTTTTTTTTTGAAAGATATGTAGAAGCAACTTTAGGTATCTATTTTAGTAGTTTTTCTCACTTCTTTCCACTTGTATGCATGATCATTGATATTCATCGTTGTTAGGAACTAATTAAAATTTATTTATTTTCTTATAAAATAGGTTGCAAAAAACTAGGCAAGAATGGATACCGGTGGTAGTGCTAGTCAAAATTCAGTAGGGGGCCAAGGAGGGGAAGGGACTGATAATTTCAAAATTGATGTAGGTTCTCCTTTGTGGAGACATACAACACGGATATCACAGGTTTCAAGAGGTGGCTCATACTATTGGAAGTGCAATTATTGTCAAAGTAACAAAGGATAACCTTTCAATAGCTCATATTCTCGAGTGAAGCTTCATTTTATGGGCCCTATTGGCAAAGGATTTGGAATGTGCAAAGGCAAAAATGGTACTGGGATGACTAGCGCGGAAATACTTTCATTTGTAAGAGAACAAGAAGCTGCTGATGCATTGATCAATAGATAAAAAAAAAAGCTACTATCAAGGACCTTCCTCAAAGAGCAAGCCAAAGACACCCATTGAACCAATGGCATCCTCCCAACACCCATTCTTGCAGGTATTTGTGCCAGAAGAGCATGAGGAAGAAGTGGAAATTTCAACCCGTAAAAGAGGCCCATTGGACACCGCATTTAAAATGGGAGCAAGAGACCACGCTGATGAAGCTATTGCACATTGCCTCTATGCGATTGGGCTTTCTTTCAACTTGGTGAGATCACCATATTGGAAGGAAATGGTGGCAGCAATCAAAGAATCACCAGCTGACTACACAAGCCCGGGCTATGAAAAGGTGCGTACAACTTTATTGCAGCAAGAGAAGGCACATTTAGAGAGAGACCTTCAACCAATCAAAAAATCTTGGAAAACTTCGAGTCTAACTATTGTGTCAGATGGTTGGAAGGATACAAGAAACCGGCCACTGATTAATGTGATTGCAATTTCCCCCAAAGGGGCAATGTTTTTGAAGGCCATTGATTGTGAAGGGCAGTGAAAGATTCGGAATTCATTTCTAGAATTCTCATTGAGGCCATTGAGATGGTGGGTAGTGAGAATGTGGTACAAGTGGTCACTGACAATGCCAAAAATTGCAGGGGTGCGGGTGCTTTAGTTGAGAGTCGATATGACCATATTTTTTGGACTCCATGCACTGTTCACTCCCTTAACTTGATCATGCAGAGGATTGGCACTGAAGTAGATTGGGTGAAGAAAATATATGAAGAGGGGGAGGACATACAGATGTTTGTGACCAACCACCACATGTCACAATCCATTTTTAGAACATACTCCAAATTGGAGTTGCTGAAGGTAAATTAATTTTTTTAAATTACTAAGTTTCATGGTTTTGTAATTTAGTTAAAAATTAAAATTTATAATTATATTGTCAATTGACATATTGTTAACTCGCTTAGGTTGCTGAAACCTGTTTTGCATCTCACACAATCGTTATGAGACGACTCCTCAAGGTAAAAGATGCATTAAGTCAAATGGTCATCGGTCATCAATGGGGTGTATGGAAGATCTCAAATTCAGAAAGAGCACAAAGGATCAGGAATTTGATCTTGAATGAGAGTTGGTGGGCTCTTGTGGCATATGTATTGGATTTCACGGAGCCCATCATGACTATGCTCCGTTTTGCTGATACAGATACACCTCGCTTAGGGGATGTGTATGATGGCATGGACACCATGGTTGAGAAGGTAAACATTCTATACAAGCACATGAGAGTGACCCCACACAATGTGAAGCCTTATGCAAACAAGTGCAAGCAATTATCAACCATCGCTGGAATAAGATGACTACCCCATTGCACCTCCTTGCATATGCCTTATCTCCTAGGTACTATAGTGAGGAGATAGCTGGTATGCCGGGTAGAGTTGCACCATTTGCAGATGAGGAGGTTGCTGAGGGGTGCCACAAAGCCCTTTCAAGACTCTTCCCACTGGAAGAAATGCATGAAAAAGTGAAGGAAGAATTTGGGTTGTTTGCTTCGAGGTTAAAGCATTCTCCATTTGCACTAAAGGACCAAAATAGAATGGGAGCTATCACATGGTGGTACATGTATGGTCAACCTTTCAAGCATCTTCAACCTCTTGCAATCAAAGTCCTATCACAAGTAAGTTTTTTATTTTGTTTTGTAAATTTGTTTTAAAATTTTATGTTTACACTTGCATTGTAGAATTTAGTGTTTCACACATTCTATAAAATTAATTTGCTTTTCATTTGTATGTTTTGTGACAACTATATAGGTTGCTAGTTCTTCTGCTGCTGAAAGGAATTGGAGTACATACTCCTTTATCCATTCGGTGAAGCGCAACCGTTTAGGCTCCAAGAAAGCTGAGGACTTGGTCTTTGTCCACACCAACTTGCGTCTTTTGTCACGTAAGAATGATCATTACAAGGAAGGGGCAACAAAGCTTTGGGATGTAGCCCCTGAGTGTGCAGATTTGGATGCAACACTTCATGATCTTGTTACAGTTGGAGACAGTGATGATGTTAGTGTGGCACGTGGTGCATCTAGCATAAATGGAACCATGCTTGGTTCAAATAATCTTTCAGCAGTTGGAGATGACAATGAGAATGTGGATTTTCTTGCAAATCCCTATGATTCAAAGCCAAACTCTGATTGATTGAATCTTCAAACTTCAATCATTTACCATGTTTTTAAATTTTATTTTATTGGAATCTTGAACATGACCTATTTGAACTTATTGTTTAAGAGTCAAGACTAAACGCTAATGTTGGACAAGCACATATTGATATTGATATATGAATATCATATGAAATTTGAAATATCTTGAATTTTGTTTAAGGGTTCAATTAACTGTTAAGTATCATAGATTCATAGTCATATTATGCTTTATCAAATGATTTGTTTTTGTATATTTCTTGCATTTCGTTGCATATGTTAATATTATAATATTTTATATATACATATATATATATATATATATATATATATATATATATATATATATATATATATATATATATATATATATATATATGTTTCCTCCCACATCCGCATCCAAAAAAAAAAAATCCCCGCATCCCATATCTGCTTCCAGAATCCGCATCCGAATCGGTAACTTAGTGTTTTCTCATTCGCTCTCCATTTTTGCATTTTGAAGGAAAGTTGATCATTTTCAAAGAGGATTGTTCGTAGAGCAAGGGATAGCTTCCAAAGATGAGTTTTAAGCAACCAAGTAAGCATTTAATCCGATTCTTGTGTTCTTTCATGAATTTTTATGAGATTTGGATGAATTTTTTCAAGTTTGTGAAGAAATTTTCAAGTTTCTTTTTTGTTTTAAAAACAAAGTGAAGCAAGAAGTTTAGCAATCCATCTTAAGTAGTTTTCTATCATTTTTTTGCACTTATATGCTTGATGTTGATAGATTTTTTTAATTTAAATTTATTAAATTTCTTAAATATGGCCACCACCGGTAGTCAAAGTTCAGTGGGCCAACCAGATGACAATTTTAAAGTTGATGTGGCATCTCCTTTATGGAGACATACCACAAGAATATCACAAGTTTCCAGAGGTGGTTCATATCTTTGGAAATGTAATTATTGTCAAAGTAACAAAGGCAAACCATTCAATGGCTCTTACTCTCAGGTAAAACTTCATTTTATGGGTCTAATTGGTAGAGAGTTTTCAATGCTCAAAGGCATAGATGGGAAGGGGTTGTCTAATGCCCAAATAGCTTCATTTGCCAAAGAACAAGAAGCTGCTGATAAATTGGTATAAAGGTCAAAGCAAAGTTTTTATCAAAATCTATCCTCAAAGAAAACAATGCAATTACCCAAGGAGTCAATTGTATCCTCCAAACACTCATTCTTGCAAGTACCTACACTAGAAGAGGAAGAGGAAGCAGTAGAAACTATTTCCTGCAAAAGAGGTCCATTGGACAAAGCATTTAAAATGGAGGCACAAGAGCTTGTTGATCAAGCCATTGCACTAACGGTCTTCCATTCAATTTGGTGAGATCACCATATTGGAAGGAAATGGTGGCAGCCATACTTAAAGTATCAAATGATTACACAAGTCCCGAATATGAAAAGGTGGGTACTACTATGTTGACAAAAGAGAGGATTTGGGTAGAGAGAGCTCTTCAACCAATTAGAAATTCAAGAAGTTCGGGAGTTTCTATTATTTCGGATGAACGGAAAGATACGAGAAACCGCCCATTGATTAATGTGATTGCAATGTCACCTAAAGGGGCAATGTTCTTGAAAGCAATTGATTGTGAAGGGGAAGTGAAAGATTCACAATTCATTTCCAAAATTCTCATTGAGGCTATAGAGATGGTGGGTAATGAGAATGTAATTCAAGTGATTATAAATAATGCAAAAAATTGCAGGGGTGCAGGGGCTTTGGTTGAGGGCTGATATGACCATATATTTTTGACACCATGCACCGTACACTCCCTAAACTTGGTCGTGCAACAAATTGGAACCCAAATAGATTGGATGAAGAAAATTGACCAAGAAGGAGTGGAGATACAAATGTTTGTGACGAACCACCGCATGTCACAATCCATATTCAGATTATTCTCCAATTTGAAGTTGCTAAAGGTAAATTTGAATTGTAAATTTGTAGTTAGTAAACACTAAATTTCAAGTTTTATTTTTAAATTATTTGAATATATTTTATGTCATGTTCAATATTTCTTAACATATTGTTATGATTGACTTAGGTGGCTAAGACCCGGTTCGCATCTCCTACTATTGTTATGAGATGACTTGTGAAGGTGCAAGAGGCATTAAGCCAAATGGTTATTTCAATCCAAAGGGGTATATGGAAGGCTTCAAATTTAGAGAGGGAACTAAAGGTCAAGGCATTGAGCTTGGATGACAGTTGGTGAGATCATGTGCGATTTGTATTAGATTTCACAGAGCCTATCATGACTATGCTCCACTTTGTTGATTCAAATCGGCCTTGTTTGGTGGATGTATATGATGGTATGGGTACAATGGTTGAGAAGGTAAAACTTTCAATACAAGCACATGAGGCTGAACCCACAAAATGTGAAGCCTTATGCAATCAACTTGGAGCAATCATCCATCATCATCAACAAAAGATGAGTACCCCATTGCACCTCCTTGCATATGCCTTATCTCCAAGGTATTATAGTGAGAAAGTACTTGGTATGCCCGATAGAGTAGCACCTTATGTGGATGAAGAAGTTGCTAGTGGGTGCTAAAAAGCTTTTGCGAGACTCTTTGTAGATGAGGACACTCAAAGAAAAGTTAGGACTAAATTTTGATTATTTGCTTCGGGAACCAAACTTAGTCCTCTTGCAATAAAGGACCAATGTGACATGGGAGCTATCACATGGTGGTACCTCTATGGTCAACCCTTCAAGCATCTACAACCTCTAGCAATCAAAATCCTCTCTCAAGTAAGTTTTATTTGTTTTTAACTTTTTTTTACCACATGTATTCTATAATTCTTTAAATTGGTTTTCATTTTTCTTTTTTAGCTCATTAAGCAATTTTGTAATTGTGAACAATGTCAGGTTGCAAGTTCTTCTACCGCTGAAAGAAATTGGAGTACATACTCCTTTATCCACTCATTAAAGCATAACCGATTGGGCTCTAAAAATGCCGAGGACTTGGTTTTCCTTCATAACAACTTGTGCCTTTTGTCACGTAAGGAGGATCAATACAAGGGAGGGTCAACCAAGTTTTGGGATGTAGAACCTACGTGTGCAAATTTGGATGCAACAATTCAAGATTTTACTACAATCACGGATGATGATGCTGATAACATCATGACACATGGTGTATCTAGCACAAGTGGAACCGTTTTCGGTTCGAATGATCTTGAAACTTGCAGCTGGTGGAGGAGATGGAGATGATGTTGATTTTTTTGCGAATCCATATGATTCGGATTCAGATTGAGAAACATTGAATGATAAACTCTATTTTTTATTTTGTAGTTGTGACATTGTCAATGGATGATAAACTATATTTTGATTTTGTAGTTGTGATGATTTGCTGATTTGGATTTGGAATCATGAACATAGATGCATATGATAGTCATATCATTGATATGGTTTATATTTTATAATCTTATTGAGTATTTGAATATGTATTGGTGAAGTTACAAGCTATCAAATGTTTTAATTTTCTATAATTCTTTCACCTCTTTGCATGTGCGTGTGTGTGCGCGCACGCATCCACATTCGCATCCCCCAAAAAAAAATCCCCACATCCAAATCAGTAAATAAGCATTAAATAAAACATTTTGAACATTGTGAATGTTTTATTTTGTTTGGCTTTTGTTGGCTATGAGACTGGGCAGTCTAGTAGAACCCCTAGCCACAATTGTACCATGAGGTATTATAGGTCTTGCTCACTAGGGATGTGTTGAGGAGTGAGATGTGTCGCAGTGAGTTGCATGAGAGGGTCAAAGTTGTCTGAGTATTTTGTAGGAGTCTTGTAAGTGTAGAGAAGGGTGAGAATGAGTGGCTGTCCTCTAGCTGAGGCTAAGGTTGGGTAGAAAGGCACAAAGAGTTCTTCCATTGAGAAAGAGTGGGTAGAGGAAGTGAGAGTTGTGTCTTCCAAAAATCTTTGATGAGTAGAGAATATGTGAGTGTGAGAGTGAGTTATAGGGGTGAGGAAAATATAGCTATAGAGAGCGTAGTCTCTGAAACTATGTGAGTTGATGTGTGCCTAATTGTGTGAGAGATGGGGACTAGAGGAAGATTGTGGACTTCGAAAACATTTGAACATCATGCTCCTCTGGTCCACCTGGTTTTTGCATGTCCTGCAGCCTTTGCTTCCTGCCATGTCATCTACTGCCTTGACCAGCTCCATGATTTCTGTGTGCATGATATTGGACAGCTCCTTAAGCTGCTGCATTCACTTTCCAGTAAGGTCAGTACACCTGACTCAGTCAAACTTGGCATCACTTTTGAAGACCTGTTTCATCTCAAAATTTTAACAGGAATATGTCAGATAGGCCTGATGAAGCCTCTTTTATCTTCTGTCGGTTTCTTGCATCCTAGAATATATCTCCAGACTGCAACCTATAATACCATTAGCTGATATGCACGATTTTCTCTCTGATGATTTGATATCTTAAATGTGTAACTTATAACACAGAAAATTATCGTCTTCCATTCCTTGAACTTGTCTACCATAAGTCATAGAACAATGACTTGCAAAATAATGCAATTTTGCAATTTTGTGGATGCCCTTAAGGATTCATGTGGAGCATCCAGCAAGTCAACGAAAGCTAAATTTTCATCAGGCCACTGTCAAAAATGTGTACAGCTTTATTTTGATTTCTACATCTTCCTTGATTTGATGGTGGGGAATTTTATGGTAACTATCTTATCTAGATGGTCAAACTCAAGATATTGATTTTGGCAGCTTGGATGCTTGACACTGAATATTTTTTAAAGGCTTCTTAAGCTTCTGATTATGTTCCTTTTATGTTTCATACATTAGAAAAGACATTTATTGAAGGAGATTATTATAAGTATACTAATAAACTAGCCCAGTTGTGGTTGATTCACTGATCCAAGCACAGCTACACAACCTTCAGAGACCTGGCACATGCATTAACAGCACTTTGCACTAGCATTTGCAACACTTTGCACTGCCACACAAGCATAGACAATCCTACATACATGACCCAAGTGTGGTTGACTCAGTGATCCAAGCACAGCCACACGACCTTCAGCGAACAATTTAGGATATGTAGATGTCTTAGGAAAACCAATTTGTGTGTCTGCCTTTTCTGGACAATCTTCAGTTTTTACTTTGTTACATGTATACACTCATTGTACATTATTCATTTCTACATCGAATATATAGCATAAATTTGCAAATGTATTTGGTGCCAAATTTGTATTGGTTGATAATATTTTTGTTTTTATTTGCAAACTTTTTAGTTCTGTATTTCAGTAAGACAGGATTATCCCCTCCATAACCTTGGATTCAGCTCATCACTTTATCTAAATTTGCTGTTTTGGACATTTAAAATCAATATGGAAGTTGCAGAATCAGCAACACCTTAGATTGGGCAGTTTTCATGATGTATTAAAGTAAATCAATTTACAGTATTACACCAAGAATGCATAAATGAGCATCATTTAATGGCAATAAAAATGTTGGGAACTAAAGTTTTAGAACCTCTTCAACTTAATTCATTAAGATACTAATCAGACTCTACAGAGTTGGAAGGAGGGCACCAGCATATATTAACCAGCCATATGAGCCTAATTTGGTGAATTAATTGACCATATTCAATCCCGCCTGTTTATCAAAACTGTCATTAGTGCTCTAGTTTTCACCTATCAAGTTTTCTGTGGCTTGGAAATTCTAATTTTCATTTTCAGTAACAAACATAGGTTCTTAAATGTATCTGTGTAGATACCAGCTTTGAGCAGGTCTGGGCATCTGAAATTATCATCTCCCAGACCAGACACAAAGGCAAGACACGGAAAATTTCTGGTGCATTATTCGCAATGTTCAAGGCATAGCAATAATAGACAACAACAGCAGGGCACGCACAAGATCATAATGACTAAGCTGTGTATGAACCTAATACAGCTTTAAGCCATTAATAGATCTTATATTGCAGAATTAAGATTCAGTGTTTGAGAACAAACAGTGAGCATAATCTTGACTACTTTTTGGGATGATTATTATGGAGGCTACATTAAACTAAAGCTTACCTTCTCAATTTTTTGTTTGGCAATCTAGAATTGTGTGTATGCTTTGATATATTAAACGAGTGTTCAACAGGGATCTGTCCCTCCCAAAAACCCTCACGCCTGACTAGACAGGGAAATTTCTGAGACTTTGGAACTTGGGAGAAATGCCCCTCCACATAACCACCACCTCCTCCCAGGATACATTGGGTTGCTTCCTATATGGCACATGCCATACATACTGGTTGCAACCTTTACCTTTGTGAAAACTAGTTTTCCTTTCATGAGGCATTCGCAAATATGTTATATTGCTTTCAGGTTGCCTTGAAGATTTCAATTTGCTTCAACATGTATATCAGCACTACCACCCACTGTCACTCTGCCACCATCCCCTCACCATCCCAAATTTATGCCCTTGGTCCCCCAGTCCTCAAAACCCATCCCTGAATCTGCATGTTCCACTGTCAGGAAACTTCATGGAACTATGTATTAAACTGAACATAGTTGACCATTTTCCCTGATTTTTGTCTGGAATTCCAGTTTTCTGTACGTGCTTTGCTTTACCTCCAAGGTTTATTGTTTTGTATTATGTTTAAGAATTATAAGAATACTACCCTTACCAAAGTAGAGTCAGGTTGTTTATGGCGAGAATGTTTCTCAAATTTAAGTTTTAGGGTTCGTCCTGAGTCCTGAACATCAAATTGTTGTCACTTACGGCTATGAATCACATCAAGTAGATGAAAATTTATGTTTAATATGAAGTCAACCCTCACCTTCTAATTAAAGCATGAACTTTCATAAAATCTCTGCTACATATGATCTCTATTGATTCTAACAATACCATTGAATATATTTCGATGGTTGGAAAGAGTTTACTAAATTGAACTGATATTGGTGCAGGTTTCTCAAATGAAGAGAAGAACAATTTGGCAATCATTATATATTTGAGCAAGCCACAAACTTCCCTACGCTAGAAGTCAGAGTTTAAGGCAAGCAGCAATAGTAATCTTGACCATTTTTACCAGATCCACTCACTTTGAACTTGGATTTAGCTCTTATCGGTCCCTGATATGGATTTTGATTCGGTGCAGTTTCTCACCATGGCAAGGTGGAGAAATATGACTATAGGTGCGTCCTGGATGAACCTAGGAAAATCCAGATATAAAGAACTAGGGTGGATCAGGACGCACCAACACTCTTTTTGACTGACATTTGCTGGTTTCTTGTGCCTTCATAATATTTTTCCAGCATTTTATAAGGGTTTCAAAATGCTATGGAACCAATAGGGTGATTTGGACCCACTTCAATTTTGAAAATTACTCTCTGGCGTTATTAATGTTTTTCTTCCAACGATATTTTGAAAAGATCTTCTTTGTGGTGCTAAATCACAGATTTAACGCTTGCCGCCACTTGGGTTTTGTGTGGAGACCATAATAAAGATTGAGATTGTTTTTTTAAATGGCTCCCTGTAACAACCTGAATCTAACGCACCCGACATGTCTCCAAGAAATTGTCAACCACCGAGTTTTCAGCCGTGTGCATTATACCAAACAGTTTACAAGAGATGAAATAGATAATAGCACTGTATTCGGTTTGTTTCATATTTGCAAAGTTTGTACTCTTATTTTATGGGAAACTCAGAATTGAACGCTTATATATCAATGCATCTTGATATGAAAAAAAGCCATTAACGATTAATTGATCGAGACAATGAAAACTCAGAGAATTAGAAGAAGGAAAAAAATCTGACATTTCTGACCTGAAGAATTCTGGTTTCTTCTTTCATTAATGAAGCTGAGTATAAACATGCTGAAATCATTTACAGCTATAGGTCCAACGAGCGAAATATTCTAGCTATAAGCTTCTAGTGATTAACAAACCCTTAGTGTGGCTTGATTGATTGGCCTGAATCAACTGATCAAGCATCGATCAATTGGTGAGGCAGATTATAGACACCACCTGCTTCGGCTACCTGCAATCCTCAACAATATTATTATGGCAAGATTTCATTTGTCATTATTTCTGTCTTCTTAACTGGTACTCAGCAGCAAACCCTCAGAAATGATATCCAAAGGATGTTCAGGCGTTTCCCATCCCACGATTTCTTCCATAGCGGGTACTCACAACTGAAATGGCTGCAATGAAATAATAGTTCGCAGGGAGTCTTCACGGCATAAAAGAGGTTATTTCCGTTTCAGTGCCCAAACTCACGTCCTACTCCATTAACAGCAAGCGATTATATGGTTACTGGAGCCACAATCAAATAAAGAACTCGTCCTTGCGTATCAGTCGACTCTCAAGCCCGATAATATTAAAAATAACTCCAGGCCAACGAATCTATTTGCAACTTTTTTTTAAAGTAACCTTCATAATAAAATAAAACAAGGAAACGCGTCAAAGTTATGTTGAAAGCTAAGTAATAAATTATAACAAGTGAAGATTTATTAGTCCCTGCCTTCTTATTAGTCCCTGTCTTATTAGTCCCTGCTTTCATCATGGCAGTGGGCGAAACGCAGTGGACAAATTATATTGCTTATGTCATACGTGCTTGAGAGTGACTGTCGCATATGTTAAACTAGCTATATATACCTCTATATATATTACGCCGAGAGTAATCGTTCTCGAGGCGCCTATTTTTATTTAATCCCAAAGTTATTTTAATCGAAGTTGGGATTAATGAAAATAAAAATAGGCGCCTCGAGAACGATTACTCTCGGCGTAATATATATAGAGGTATATATAGCTAGTGGCAGTCGCGGCGCAATAGGAAAAATATTTACTTTTTATTTTTTATTTTGATAAGGTTACTATAAAATTGTTAATTAATTTTTAATTAGAGTTGTATGAAGTTAGTATAAAATTATGCTTCAAAATATTTTTAAAAATTTAATATAAGGAGTTTAATATAGATTAAAAATATATTTTTTATTTTTGGGATATTGTAATGTAAAATGTTATAGTCATACATAGATATATGGTTAGGGACAAAGTTACCATTATAGTTAATGTTAACCTTAGGGATAGAATTAGGGTTAGGGTTAGCATTAGAGTTAAGGTTGGAGTTAGGGTTAGGGTTTGAGCTATGGTTAAGGTTAGGGATAGAGTTATGGTTATGGTTATTGTTAGAGTTATGGTTATGGTTTAGATTAGAGTTATGTTTATGGTTAAGGTTAGGGTTAATGTTATGGTCATGGTTAAGGTTAGGGTTAGAGTTATGGTTATGGTTATGATTAGGGTTAGTGTTAGGGTTATAGTAAGGCTAACGTTAGAGTTATGCTCATGGTTAAGGCTAGGGTTAGAGTTATGCTTATAGTTAGGGTTAGGGATAGGATTAGAGTCCAATTATGGTAGAGTTAGAATTAGGGTTAGAGTTAGGTGTAGAGTTATGTTTATGGTTAAGGTTAGGGTTAGAGTAATGCTCATGGTTAAGGTTAGGGTTACGGTTAAGGTTTGAGTCAAATATTATTTTAAATTTAATATAAGGAGTTTAATTTAGATAAAAATATATATTTTATTTTTGGGATATTGTAATGTAAAATGTTATAGTCATACGTAGATATATGGTTAGGGACAAAGTTAGGGTAAGGGTTTGAGCTAGGGTTAAGGTTAGGGTTAGGGTTAGATTCTAATTATGGTAGAGTTAGATTTATGGTTAGAGTTAGGGTTAGGATTAGGGTTATAGATAGGATTAGAATTAGGGTTAAGATTAGGATTAAAGTTAGGGTTAGGATTAGGGTTATAGATAGGGTTAGGGTTAGGGTTAGGGTAAGGTTCTAGGTTAGGGTTAGCGCTAGGGTCAGGTTTAGGGTTAGAGTATGAGTTAGGGTTAGAGTTTGAGTTAGGGTTAGGGTTATAGTTTGAGTTAGGGGTAGACAAAGCATTATAATTTGGGTTAGGTTTAGGGTTTGAGTTTGAGTTATGGTTAGAGTTAGGGTTAGAGCTAGAGCTAGAGTTAGAGTTAGGGTTAGAATTAGGGTTAGAGTTAGGGTTTGAGTTACCAATAGAGTTAATTTTACAGTTGGGTTAATGTTAGAGTTAGGGTTAGGGTTAGAGTTTTGAGTCAAGGTTAGGGTTAGAGTTTTGAGTCAAGGTTAGGGTTAGAGTTAGGGTTAGGGTTAAAATTAAAATCCAATTATGGTAGAGTTAGATTTACAGTTAGAGTTATGGGTAGGGGTAGGGTTACGCTTACAGTTAGGGTTAGAGGTAGATTTAGGGTTAGGGTTAGGGTTAGGGTTAGGGTTAGGTTTATATTTAGAGTTAGGGTTATATATAGAGAGAGTTATATCAATGTTAAGGTTAGGGTAAGGGGATTGAGTCAGGGTTAAGGTTAGAGTTAGGGTTAGGGTTAGGGTTTCAGTCAGGATTAAAGTTAGGGTTAGGGTTAGAGTCTAATTATGGTAGAGTTAGATTTATAGAAAGAGTTAGATTTAGGGTTAGAGTTAGGGGTAGGGTTAGGGTTAGGGTTAGGGTTAGAGATAGGGGTAGACAAAGGGTTAGGCTTAGGCTTAGGGTTAGGGTTAGGGTCAAGGTTAGGGTTAGGTTTAGGGTTAGAATATGAGTTACGGTTAGAGTTTGAGGTATAGTTAGGGCTATAGTTTGAGTTAGGGGTAGACAGAGTATTAGAATCCTAGCTATGATTAGGGTTAGGTTTTGGGTTACGGTTATGGTTACGGTTAAGGTTAGAGTCAGGTTTAGGGTTATAGTTATAGTTAGGGTTAAAGTCCAATTATGGTAGAGTTAGATTCAGGGTTACAATTAGTGGTAGGGATAGGGTTACAATTATAGTTAGGGTTAGGGTTAGGGTTAGAGTTAGAGGAAGGGTTATATTTAGAAGTTTTCTTATGGTTACAGTTATAGTTAGGAGGGGAGTAAGGGTTGGGATTTTAGATTATATTTATTATTATATAAGGTGCCCTATATAATAATATGTATATTCCCACGCTCATGGATAAGGTTAGGGAAAGAAGTAGGACTGTGGTTATTAGTGTTACATTTAGAATTTCATTTAGGAGGGCATTGTGTGCTATTTTTTCCCCCTATTCAACCCATCACTGATGTCTGATCTGAGAGACCTTAAATGGGATAGGTTCTTTGCAGAGGGTTAACATCGCTAAAGTTGGCGGCTAACATTTTGTGTTGGCTCGGTTTCTTCATTGATCACGTTGGATCATTTTTTCTTGGTCGGGTTGATTCATGCTGCGAGATTCGATAACTCTTATTTCTTCGCGAGCTATCTTCCCATCTTCCCAAAAGTGCAAGATCTTGCCATGCATTCCCATTCTAACGTTTCTTTATATGCTAGTGTCTTCGAAACACTCTAAAGCCTAGAATTGCACAAGATGCTGCCATGCATCTCCATTCTGATGCATCGTCATGCTACATTGTTTCTTCAATTCTCTGAAGCCCAAAATTGCATCATGCTACCACGCATTGCCTTTCCAACATTTCCTCACTCCACAATGCTTTCATGAGTCTTTAAGACCCAAAATTGTGCCACATGGAGGGGGTTCACACCTTTTGTGCTATCTGCTTCGTTTGTTGGGAGGAATCTCTTCACTACATCTTAGTCATCCATTGGAAATAAAGCCAATCTTGATCGACGAATGTGACTTAATCCTTCATTGGGAGGAGTTTCCTCGTTGCATCTCAGTCATCCTTTTTGAGGGGAGAATCTACATCGACAGTTGTGACTTAATCCTTCATTGGTGAGGATTCACGATGCATCTATGCCGTCTATTTCGAGAGGAAGACCTTCATCGATGACCATCATTCATTTTTGGGGAAACCAAATTCCCCCTTGGGATCAACCTTGCATTTTTTGTGGGAGGTTAAGACATCATGTTATCTCTTTTCATAGTTTTTTGCCAGCGACATGAATGTCTTTCCTCTTCTTTCCATGAGTCTCCATTCTAGCGCCTCCTTAAGCCGCATTGTTTCTGCAATGCTCTAAAGCCCAAAATTGCATCATGCTACTACATGTCACCTTTATGACATTTCCTCACTCTGTAGTGCTTTCGCAAGGCTCCAAGACCTAGAATTGTGCCATGTAGCGGGGGTCCCCAGCTTTCGTGCTATGGTTACAATTTAGATTTTAGGGTTATGGTTAGAATCAAGGTCAATTCTAGAGTTTATAGAATATTTAGAGTTAAGATTAGGGATTAAATATACATGAGGGTTAGCATTGGGTTGTATGATAATTACAGTTAGGATTATAGTTAGATATATCATTTAGATTAGGTTTTAGTCAGGGTTTAATTAGACTTAAGATTAGGGTGAGGATCAAGGTGAAGTCTATATTAGGGTTCATATCATGGTAGGATTGAAACTAATGTTAGGGTTAACATTGAAATTATGATTAGGGGTAAGGTGAAGATTTATATTTGGTCATGATTGTGGTTTGTGCTAGGATTAGGGTCTAAGCTATGATTAATTTTATGATTGTACCTTTAGGGTTAGGGTTTTGTTTAAGTTTATGATTATGGTTACAACTATGGTTTATGGTTCAAGTTTAAAGTTGGGAATGCGATTATGATCAGGGATTAGTAAATTTTTTAAGAGTTCGGTTATAGGTTTACACCATGGTTAGGACCTTGGGACTGGATTTAGAGTTTAATATCATGGTTATCCATATAGGTAGGTTTAGGATTTTGATCAATATTTTGGAGTTTTTTTTTACATTATGGTTAAGGGTTAGATTTTAGGGTTAGGAATATAACTAATATTAGTGTGTAGGTTTTTGGTTTAGATTATGGTTTGGATTGAGATTTTCGTTATATCAATAGGGATATGTTTTAGTGCTATAATTATAGTTTAATGTTGGATTATAGTTATATTGTACATCATTGTTGGGGCTAGGGCTAAGGTAGGGGTTGTTGTTAGGGTTAACTAAGGATGACAATTAGGATGGTTTATCTTTTCAAGTAGAAAAAAAAACTCATATTGATTCAAAAACAAAGAAATTATACTTCGAAAATATTTTTCTATGACATAATAGATTCATTTATTTTAATTATTGTATTAGTTAATTAGTTGTTTGATGTTTCAAAGTAAACATGGCTTATTTTATTTAAATTTAAATAATATTATTGTTTTGAATTGACTTTAGCTTAATTGTTAATGATCATATTTATATTTCTAATATTAACTCCAATTTGATCAAAGACAAAATATATTTTTGGTATTTTTGTAAACGAAATTGCTTAACACTTCCCTATTTCAAAGTTAATAAAATATCATTTCTATTGTCTTAGATTTGAGAGTAAGTATATTAAATAAGTAATAATAAATGAACATTATGAATAATATATTTCTAAAATAAAAATATATTACTTAAAAACTTGTTTACTTTAAATGAATAAAGTACTCATTTACTTGTAAATTTTAAAAATAGAAATTAATCTACATATATATAAAATATTTATTATTTTTCCTATTTGCATACAAATTAATTAAAATCTAAACTTTAAACTACATAACTATTTTTAAAATATATATCCATCAATAAATAGTTTAGAATAAAGTAAAATCTAAAAATTAGACACATAGAATCTTTTTAATTTCTATATACATGTTTTTCTAATTTATTTCTACAAACATGCAACTGATATTTCTATTATCCATTTTTTTCCATTCTAAAAAAATCTAGACGTAAATAGAATTTTTTTAGATGCATGCAATCTTTCTAATTTTTTCTACATACATATATTAACATTTCTATTTTATATTTTGTTTTTACATTATGGTTATTTCAATCAAAATATGTAGATGTAAATAGAATTCTTTTCAAAAAAAATTATTTAAATTTAAATAACATTATTGTTTTGAACTGAATTTAGCTTAATTGTTAATGATCATATTTATATTTCTAATATTAACTCCAATTTGATCAAAGACCAAATATATTTTTGGTATTTTTGTAAACGAACTTGCTTAACACTTCCCTATTTCAAAGTTAATAAAATATCATTTCTATTGTCTTAGATTTGAGAGTAAGTATATTAAATAAGTAATAATAAATGAACATTATGATTAATATATTTCTAAAATAAAAATATATTACTTAAAAACTTGTTTACTTTAAATGAATAAAGTACTCATTTACTTGTAAATTTTAAAAATAGAAATTAATCTACATATATATAAAATATTTATTCTTTTTCCTATTTGCATACAAATTAATTAAAATCTAAACTTTAAACTACATAAATATTTTTAAAATATATATCCATCAATAATTAGTTTAGAATAAAGTAAAATCTAAAAATTAGACACATATAAAATCTTTTTAATTTCTAGATACATGTTTTTCTAATTTATTTCTACAAACATGCAACTGATATTTCTATTATCCATTTTTTTCCATTCTAAAAAAATCTAGATGTAAATAGAATTTTTTTAGATGCATGCAATCTTTCTAATTTTTTCTGCATACATATATTAACATTTCTATTTTATATTTTGTTTTTACATTATGGTTATTTCAATCAAAATATCTAGATGTAAATAGAATTCTTTTCAATAAATCTAGATGTATATAGAATTCTTTTAATTTTTTACATACATAAAATCTTTCTAATTTTTTCTACATACATAAAAGAATAATTTCTATTTTCTATTTTTAAAAAAAAGCTATCATAAAGATTGATAAAAAAATTGATTACATATGCATTCTTTAGTTTGTGCACTAAATGCACAAAATAAATTGTATAGATTAAAACTTCCCGTGCTGGGCATGGGAATATACAATAGAAATATCAGTTACCAAGAATAGTCGGCCATAAGCAATCAAATCTTAAACTCTGCAAAATTTTTTGCAAGCAATCTTTGTTCTGTCTTCGGCTGAAAAGGAAAAAAAGAATTTCAGATCTGAGATTGTTTAGATTGCCCTATTCGATTCAAAAAGCCATGGAAGTCACCGTAATTACATCTCCAAGAGGCCTAATGTGCCTTGATTCAGTACCCACATGCTTATCTCCATGAAAAACTCTGCACAGGTCCTCCAGTGGCCTCAATTTCGGTCATATGAACAGAATTCTAAATCTAAATGAAATTAATTAAAATTGAAATATAAATCAAAGTAGAATATTATAACTAATTTTGAATTTCAATTTACTTCTACACCTAAATCTAAATGAAAATGTAAATACAAAATAGAAATCTCACCTGCAAAAATGTTACTCCAAAACTTCAATTTACTCCTATTCAAAAACTCCAATCTAATCCTCCAATAACCTCCACCTCTTCCTTCCTGCAAAAACATAAAATGAAAATGAAATGAGGAGCCTTGGTTTTATAACTTCTGAGAGGCTCCTCATATCCCCCAACAGACGTCTCTTCACATTCCACGAATTTGTTTCAAATTCCCCCACTCCCCACAAAAAAAAAGCATGAATGTGCATGCAAAATTATATTTAACAAAAAAAAAATCATATTGAAATTATTTTGCCCCTATTTTTTCGGGCCCTATTTTTTTGGGTCCTAATTTTTCGGGCCCTACTTTTTCGAGCCTATTATTTCGGCCTCCATTTAGCTTCCTATTATTTCGGCCAGCTATTATTTCGGGAATTCTTTTTTAATATTTAATTTGGAAGTTTGTAACTGCTCCCAATTCTTTTTTATTGACAGGAATCTTGGCATATTCCCGTGCTGGGCATTTGTGCTGCCATTGTATAGAACGCCTCTCGGCGTAATTAGTTTTTTAAAATGGTAAAGTTCTATAGTGTATATTTTGTATTTGATTTGGATTATTGACTGCCACATATATTAAATTACTTTTTTTTAAATGGTACAGTTCTATAGTGTATATTTTGTTTTTAATTTGAATTTTTTTTTTTTTTTTTTTAACTTTTAATAATAAATATGATTATAATGATTTTTTATTTTATTATTTTCTAAATAAAAAATTTAATAAATTAATTATAATTATAAATAAATTTAATTTTTTATTGAATAATTAAAACTTTGGAATTAGGAAAAGTTAAAATAAATATAAATTAATATTTCTATTTGAACTTTTAAGATTTATTGATTTCCTTTTTTAAATCACATTTAAAAATAAATTCAATTATATAAACATTAATAAGAATGATGGAGAGTTAAAATTCATTGATTTTGGGTATTGCAATTCAAAACTCACCACTTATTTGCTTTTGTAATTTTCTTCTTTTTTTATTTTATTTAGAAACATGATGATTTTAAGATATATAAGATGTGAAAGTGCAACAAGTAAATTTATAATTTTGTTTTTTAATTCAAAATTCAAAATTTACTATATTTTTCATAATTTTTAAATAATTATTAAATTTATTTTTTTAAATCATCATTACCTTACCAAAATAAAATTAATTGATACACTTGTTAATAAATTGAAATTATACTTTTAAAATTTCTATGTTAAATTAATTAGTCATATTACTCTTTAAATTTCCTTAAAATTACTTAATCCTAAATAATTTATCTAAAACAATCTCCTTCTTGCACTTACATTTAATACTTTATACTATTCAAAATTTCTAATATATTTCACCTCTAAGGAAGGGACTTAAGCTCTCTTGTTTATTTAAGGCAGGGATTAATGTTTTCGTGGCCCCGATTTATTAATTTATGTAAATTATAAATATCATAATCTAAAGTTTCTAATGTTTGATTTTAAAAGTCAATTATGAAAATGTAATTCTAATTTTTAGATTGGCCTATGCTAAATTTGCTAGGGTTTATTTGTATTTCTTGAATAGAAAATTAGAAGGAAAAAATAAGAGGCGGTATATTTGTCAAAAAGATGGTATATTTGTCAGAAAAAGGATAGATGTGTCACACGAAAGTGGAACATATTAGTCGTCAGAGAATAGAGAGACATATGTGAAGCACCGTTAGATTGTATTGGTTCAGGTTGCATTTATAGTTGTTTTGTCGTTGTTCACAAAGCAACGCAGATTTATATATGTTATTTTTATTATTTTTATTTATAACTTTTCTTTAAAAGAGTATTATATAATTTCGTATCATATTTTGAAGAGAGGTAGTTATTAAAATATTGAAATTAAAATTATGAATTTTTATTTAAATTGTTTTATTTGAATGTTATTTTTATAATTAAATTGAAACTGTATATTTATTTTATATTATAATTTTAAATTTAATATTAAATTTAATTTAATTAAAATCTTGAATATTATTCATATTTAAAACATCGTTGTAATCTTAAATTCTAATTGAATTATCATCATAAATTATTCATAATCTTAATTTTCTTTGATAATTATATTACAATGATATTGGTAATTAAATTGTAATTATGAAACAATTTTAACAAACTATGTAAAATACTTCATTAAATAATAAAATGCTTGAGAATAAATTATTCGTTTTTGTTTAAAGAATTGATTACAAGTTTTCTTTTTCTTTTTCTTTTTCTTTTTCTTTTTAAATTGATATTTTTTCTTTTATTAAGATAATGAATTAGAGAGAAAATGGATGCACTTTGATTTTTGAAAATATTAAATAGTAATTTATTAAAAAGTTTATAATAATATTTTAAAATATTTTACATATTTTTCTAATTAAGTATAATTGTTGGCAGCAAAAGGTTTGTTAGAAACTATGGTTAATCTTGCTCCAACTAGAAGTATTTGACCTCCAAATCTTCGACATTGTTTTGGACAACCTATTTGACCACATCCCTTAGTGTCGACACAATTGAAAAAAATTTCATGTTTATTATAATAGTTCCTCACAACACAAAATAATTGGAAGATGCAAGGCAAGTTCACTAATGTCTTCTCTACCCTTACTAGCTGGAATGTTGTTTGGAGGGTATGCAAAAATTGATTTGACAAAATATTTTGAAGCTCTCAACCAAATGTAAGGGGCAATTGTAAATCTGAGTCCATCAAACATTTGACAACATATTCCTCTATCATGTCAATATGGGAGCTTTTGAAGTGTACTTTATAACACTCACAAGGCAGGGACTCCAGCTCAACTAGAGCTCTTGTTGTATTTGTGGAGGCACATATTATTGCAATCACTTGTGCATAAGAGTGATTAATTTTTCCTACTTTGATTTTTTCTAATATTTATATGTCAAATCTTAATAGGAGGGGATTTTAGGAACGACTACTAATTAAGGATGAAATATATATAAAATATGAAACACATAAGACTTATATAAACTCATAAAACTTATCAAATAATTTTTTAGCTATAATAGTTACATATTATAAATTTAAAAATATTTTTATGTTAGAAATATATGTAGTTTGAATGATAATTATTTTTAATCTTAATAATTTAAAGAGAATACATGATTTCTAACATTACAATTATATAATAATTTTTTTTAATTATAATTTTTTTTACAAATTATTATTCTTCAAATATTTAAATATGTATGAAGATAGTTTTTTAGTCTTAAACAAATATTGATTAAATTATATTAAATTAATATCATTACAACTGACTATTAAATTTATATTCTTAAACTATTATAACTTACCTCAACTCATAATGTTCTAACTATTATATTTGTAATCTTAAACTATTACAACTTCAGGCAAATACAAGCCACTACCTGGCACTTGTTAGTACTTGTGGTTGTCACTTTATTTCCCCACTTAATCAGTTATTAAATGAGTTCCGGTGTACCAATTGGAATTAATTTTATTTGATATGTTTATATAATATTATATTTGTTAAATACTACATGCTAGATTTTTAACTTTATTATTTTCGTTGGTTGAAAGAATTAGAGTCCTATATGCCCATTAATGAATTATTATGGACTTTCAACCTCCATCATTTATTTTTACTTTATACTTTTGAACTAATTTTTTATCCTTAATTTTAGGAGATTGTGGTAGTTAAATTTTTTTGTCATGTTGTCATATAATTTATTTATTTTGAATATTAGTACATACTATTAATTTTTATATATTTTAATTTAACAAGATTTAATATATGATACATATTGCTATTATTGATTTTAAATTTTGATTATACATAATTGTACAATGAATAAATGATTTGTTATATGTATCTACTTTCTATTAATGTCAAAGTATTAGGAATATAATTTTATTCTTAGTATTTTTCATATGATAAATTACTAGAGATTTTTTAACATGTTGATTTATTTAAGTCATAGCATACATTACTAAATCTCATATAAAAATATTATTCAATTTATTTAAGACATAAAATATATTATTTAATTTATTATTAAAAAATTATAAAATATTAGAAGCTTTTACTAATTGTAAATTATTGAAAAAACTTAAGAAATATATTTTATGACAATTGACAAATTTGTTATATTCTAATATAATTAATTTTATTTATAATAATAATTAAATAAGTATTTAATTTTATTACAACTATTATTCTTAGGCAAGTACTTAGTCACTATGTGGCACTTGTTTCAAAATGAAATATGTTTTAGAGTTTCAAATGTGACAATATGATATTAAACAAGTGTCATATAGTGGTATGTATTTGATTTGTAGGCTTCTCGAATTATAGGTATTGAACATTATTAATTAGTGATTATATATATATATATATATATATATATATATATATATGTTCTTAAATCATTTCAATGGCGACCTTTGTTGGTTGGTAGCTCGCAGGCCTCGTGCCTCACAGGTTTGAACTCTCCATCCAAATTATATATATATATATATATATATATATATATATATATATATATATATATATATATATATATATATATATATATATATATATATATATAATCACTAATTAATAATGTTCAATACCTATAATTCGAGAAGCCTACAAATCAAATACATACCACTATATATATATATATATATATATATATATATATATATATATATATATATATATATATATATATATATATATATATATATATATATATATATATATATATATATAATTTGGATGGAGAGTTCAAACCTGCGAGGCATAAGGCCTGCGAGCTACCAACCAATGAAGGTCACCACTGAAATGATTTAAGAACTTGATATGGGCCCACTCGTGCCTGAACCCTCTTTAGCTCAGAGCCAAGGACTGAGGGGCATCAACACTGTCAAAATCACCCGAGGCACAATCTCGACCTCAACTTGTATGATGTCGGAGCCTTGCACTCAGCAAGACTTGATCCTTGGTGGGCTCTTTGTGAGTCATTCAACTTGACCAGTAGACCAAAGTACATAATTTAAATCAATCAAATTATGTTATTATTTTCATAATACCATATCTCTATATTAGATAAAGTCAAATTGCACATTTAATAACAAAAACACGTTTTAAAAATTAATTTTCTAAATTATAATTGGCTAAAACAAGGCTTTCAAGTTGGGAATGGAGGATAAAGGGGAGGTTATCCGCAAGGATCTCCCGGGGCTCAAAGATAGGTGCAACACTATGGAGGAGGGCTTCTCCTTGTTCTCAAAGTTCACCCTTAAGGTGACTCGTGCCACTGCCACTACTCTTCAGCCGCTGGCTAATGTGTCGGAGGAGGACAATCAGAGGAGGACAACCTGGGGAAGGAGGACTCGAAGCTTCTCTATGGCTTCCTTGCTGAAGATTGGGCCAAGGTGCTCCTAGCTAGAAAAGGAAAGAAAAAAGATGTCACTTAGTGGCCTTTTGTTTTCTGTTGTGTTTGGTACTTTATTGGTTTTCACTCTCCATCCTTCGGTGATGGTTTTGTTTTTTTGGTTAAACTTAGTTATGGGCTATAGGTGGTATGATGCAATGACTACCTATATGCTTTTTATTAAACTGTTAAACTCTGTTGGTCCTAAGGGTTAGATCCCTAGTACTTTTAATTATCGTTATTCTGCTACTTTTGTTTTTGATATAAATTGTTAAGGGTGTTGTGTGTGGTTGTATGATGGTTGTTGGTTGGCTTTTTGCTAGTTGTGTCACCACTATTGTAATGGGTTAGCCCCCTAGTTTTGTTACTTTTATATCAAAAACAAATTAGGCAATATGAGCCCTTTTTTCCAAGCATGGAGAGATTTTTGAAAATAGATAAAGTATATATGAATAATTTTTGGATTTAGAGTGAAGACAGTATATTATATTGATAAGTAGGAGATAATTTCCACAGCAAGTCAAATTGTGATATCGCTATCTAATAATATAATATATTGTGATATCGCTATCAGGATTTAATTGTGTGATTTTGAGTCGAACTCGTTGACCCATGTTTCATGAGTAGTGATTCAACATGAGTCCATCTCTTGAGAGATGGACTCATGTTGAATCACTACTCATGAAACATGGGTCAACGAGTTCGACTCAAAATCACACAATTAAATCCTGATAGCGATATCACAATATATTATATTATTAGAAAGCATTAAGAACTTAGATTAAAAATTGATAAATTTAATAACATAATTTAATACAAACCTATAAAAAAATTAAAATTATTTATTTTTACTAGACCTAATTTTTTTAATAATACTTATAGATAAAAAATAATTATTCTATAAATCTAAATATTTATATAATTCATTGATATTTTAGATTGTAAGAATATTTCCGCTAATAATTATATATATATATATATATGACTTGTTAGAAAAATATATATTTTAATTTTATTTATATACTACATTAAACATGTGTGCATTTATGCAATTTCTAATATTTATGTAAATATATTACATTACGTTAAAAAAATTAGTTCACCTATTATTTTATTATTGTATTATAGTAAATTATCATATATATCAAGTATTAAATATACTTATATTAATTTTTCTGTTTTATATATTTATATAATGCAAATGATTAAATAATTTTTTATTTTTTAATAAATTGAAATTAATATTTCTTAATATCCTCATCAT
Source organism: Cupressus sempervirens (assembly GCA_028749045.1). Taxonomy (NCBI): domain Eukaryota; kingdom Viridiplantae; phylum Streptophyta; class Pinopsida; order Cupressales; family Cupressaceae; genus Cupressus; species Cupressus sempervirens. The sequence goes on from CM053786.1 coordinate 787,454,690, forward strand.
TATATCTATAACATTATTTTATGTATTTAACATTAATTAGCATTGCTATGCAACCTTGCAACCTTGCAACCTTGTTATTAGTTCCCCTTAGGTGGAACTATAGGCATTGAACATTTTTAACTAATGATTAAAATACACAATTTAAACAAATCAAATTATGTTTTTTTTTTTTTTAATGATGACATGTCTCCATATTAGATAGAGTCAAATTGCACATTTAATAACAAAATAAGTTTTAGAAATTAATTTTCTAAATTGTAATTGGCTAAAACAAATTAGACAATATGAGCCCTTTTTAAAACATAGAGAAATTTTTGAAAATAGATTTGATTTAGAATGAAGACAATATTTTTTTAGAAAACTTTTGATTAAAAATTAATAAATTTAATAACATAATTTAATGCAAACATAGAATTTTTCTTTAAAAATTACATTATTTTTTAGTAGACCTAGTGTTTTTTAACAATATTTATTAAAAAATTATTGCATAAATCTAAATATTTACACAATATTTATATAAAAAAATTCTATAAATCTAAATATTTGTATAATTGATTGAGATTTTAGATTGTAAGATTATTTATATACTACATTAAACATATCTAGCAATTTATAATATTTATGTAAATATATTACATTACATTAAAAAAATTATTTAACCTATTATTTTGTTATTTTATTATAGTAAATCATCATATATCTTATTAAATATACTTATCTTAAATTATCTATTTAATATATTTATATAAGAATATAATAGCATATAATGCAAATTATTAAAGAATTTTTTATTTTTTAATAAATTGAAATTGATTTTTTTAATATCTTCATTAGATCCATAACATTATTTTATGTATTTAACATTGTAGGAACTAGTTTTTTTTTCTATTAGATATAGAGAGATCAAAAAAAGTTACACAAGACTTCGAGCACTACAAAAGAGGCAAAGCCTCAAACCAGAGCCAAGCTAACAAAAGATCAGCTACAGAACATCAAAGAACAACAAAAGCCGAACAACAGAAGGCTAGTACAAGATATCACAATAAAGATCAACCCAAGCGGTCCAACCGAGAGGGCCTTCCATCCAAACAATAGTTTTTTGTTCCTGAATCTGGGACAACATATAGATATCCTCCTTCCTGGCATTATGGTTCCTCTTAATAGCTTGGATCAGCTTCCAACACATGTGCTCAAACATCCGCAGATTACCCATAGTCCTTCGCCACTGATAATCATACTTAAGATCGTGAACAAAGAAAGAAGTCTGTCCATCTTTAAGAAATCTGCTTAATTTGTCCTTTTCAATAACCATGGTGTTTTGCACCTGCAAGAATATTTTAAAATGTGTGGGTTTTCGAAAAAACTCAGTAAGAACCCTTGGCTTACCTTGGTATTTTTCCTCATTCATGCATTTCCAAATCTGCCAAAGAATGTTAGAGGACAACATATTCCAAAAGAAATTAGCATCTTTACTAATCCCATTAATATGGCCAGTAACAATTTCAATGATGCTCACATTAATAGGATAGTAAATATCAAATAAATTCCAGATTTCTTTAACAAAGAGGCAATCAAATAATATGTGTCTACCTAATTCAGGTAATCTGCAAATATTACAAATATTAGAATGCTGATTATCTCTTCTAATAGGAAGTCTATCAATTAACAACAACCATTTAAAACATTGAATTTTAGGCTCTCAAGGGCCTTTCCAAATAGAATTCAGCAATTTATTCCAAACTTTAATATCAAAAGAAAAATACCAGAGTTTATTGACATGGGCAAGAAAATCCACATTATGAGCAATAACCTTATAGATATTCTTAGCTTTAAGCTTATCTAAAACAACACCATCAGGCCACTTGCATTTAACATATCTATAAGAGTCCACATGGCAAAGAGAAGGAATATCCTTGGAAGCTAAAGAAATTAAATTATAGGTTTTCCTCTCAGACTGAGGTAAATTAAATCTAATCTTAAGATCTTCCCAAGGGATAAGAGAATCATGCTCAAAGATATCAACAAATTGAGAAATACTAACTTTAGCCCAGGACTTGGCAAAACACCCCTGGTAGAGGGCTAGGGGTTTGTTATTCAGGCTCAAATTTCACCAGATGGATCTCTCTCCATGAAGGTGACAATCATGATAAAAAACCCTATTGGTGATAAATTCTCAAACATGCTCCCAAGCACGCCAGATGGATCTGAAAATCGGTGATCCTTGGACCACGACCGGGAACTTACCAACAATAAGATCACATAAAGGGAGATTTTTCCAAGATCTAGCCTGCTTGGGAAAACCTCTCTCAATGTTGTGTCTAACAAGAACTTTCCAAGGACTATCACCCTCCATAGATTGAAAAATCCATTTGGCGGAAAGGGCTATACCTTGCAGCTTGAGATCTATTAACCCCAGTCCCCTCAAGGACTTATCAGTATGACACCAATCCCATTTAATAGCATGATACTTTCTATTACCCTTGCCATCAAACTAGAGAAATTGCCTGATGGCCTTCTGAATCTCAAGAATTTGGTAGCTATTGAACATCTAGGCAGAGGAGTAATAAATACTATAAGAAGATAAAAGCTTTTGACAAACTTGAAATCTCCCAGCCAGGGATAAGGATCTGTTAAACCATTTATTAAGTCTATTCTCAATCTTGGCCTTAACCCAAGCCCACATGTCCTTGAGAGAATGATCAACAGAATAGGGGATACCAAGATACTTGACTATATTTTTGGGGCCTCCCCATTGAAACTTGTGCTGGAAGAACCAATCAAGAGGCTGATCAGTCCAACCCAAGCAAATAGACTTAGCTTGGGAGATTTTAGCACCTGAGATGGCACAAAATAGGTCCAACTTAATTTGAAGATTATTAAGGTTGTTGTCAGAAAGCTCAAAGAAGATAGCAGTGTCATCAGGAAAGTGACTATTTATAAGCTCTTCATTATTAGGCAAGTGAAGCCCTGTAACCTTCAGGGACAGAGAATCATCTCTAAGGATATAGTATAAAGCTTCAACAGCAATAACAAAAAGAGCAGGAGCTAGAGGGCAGCCTTGCCTAATAGACCGACTAAGAGGGAAAGTGTCAAAAATAGAACCATTAATCTCAATTTGGGCACAAGCATCAGTGAGAAGAGTTTGAACAGCCATATAGAAGAACGGAGGAAAACCAAAAGATTGCAACATCATGATAATGAACTTCCATTCTATTCTATCATAAGCTTTCTCAAAGTCAAGGAGAAGCAAAGTAGAGTTTTGATTAGAACATTTAGCCCAATCCATAGCTTCCCAAGCAGTAATAAGATTTTCCAAGATATATCTACCTTTAATGAAACCAGTTTGGGAACTAGTAACAAACTTAGGGAGAACGTGAACCAATCTAAGGACTAAAACTTTGGCTAAAATTTTATAAGAAACATTAAGGAGCGAAATAGGCCTCCAATTTTTGAGAAGAGACTTGTCCCCTTCCTTGGGAAGGAGTTTAATGATACCTCTGTTGATCTTAGGGCTAAGAGAACCCACACTAATGGCCTCATTGTAAAGATCAAACAAGTCCTTACTGATCCAACTAAGATTAGCCTTATAAAATTCAGAAGAAAGTCCATCTGGCCCAGGGGCCTTGTCATCCTTGAGAGCTTTAATAGCCCCCTTGATCTCTTCAATAGATATAGGGGTCGACAGAAGCATAATATCTTCCGCATCTAATTTAGAAGGAATAAGGGGTCTGCATTTGGATGTAATTTCCTCAGCCTCCAAGGAATCTTTAGATGAGAAAAGCTTACTATAGTAATCAACAAAAGCCAAAGAAATACAAACAAGATCTGAGACTTCTTGATTATTAATAACAAGCTTGTTAATAGATTCTTTAATCTGTTTTTGCTTAAGAAAATTAAAGAAAAAATTAGATCCTTGATCACCATGTTGGATCCAATTAATCCTAGAACGGAGCCTAGCTCCATGAATTTTATTTTGTTGATGCTTACTAAGGGCATCCTTAGCAGCAATAACATGGTTCAAAAGATTCGCATTAGAAGGGTCAGCCTGAACATTAAGCTCAGTAGTTTGAAGGTTAGAGCAGAGCAACTTTTCAATGAATCTATAGTCCTTGGCACACTTTTGGCCAATGGTTTGCAGGAAAACTTTCCAAGCCAAGAGATTTGCCTTCCACTTGTCAATCATGAGAGAGTCCTTCATGTTAGAGAAGTTGATGTTCCTGATAAGATGCAAGGCACATAGAACATCATCATCGTGCAACAGCTTGGTATTCAACAAGAATTTGGAAGAGGTAGGTTTATGACGAACAGGATCAGAATTAATGCTGATACGAGTGACAATAGGATGATGATCAGACAGGGTGGTGGCAAAAACCAAAACAATGTTACCATTACTATCAGGAAGAAAGGAAAAAAAAGTCTTTATTGCGATAAAAGCGGTCTAATCTGGAATAGATCCTGGATTGGCCTTGCTGGAAATTAAACCAAGTGTGCCAGATTCCAGGATGAGAATCTGTAATGTTAGCTAGGGGGTCAAACAAATTTTTTGAGTTAATAAACTTAGACCAATGCAGAAACTCATAATCCTTCCATCTGAATGGGTTACCACCAATTTTATCCTTCTGGGACTCAATCATATTGAAGTCTCCTCCAAAAAACCAAGGAATATCAGGGAGAGTGGAAAGCCAATTCCAGAGGGAGATTCTATCCTTAGTATCATTAGGAGCATAAATAGTACAAAAACCAATTTGTTTATTACTAATATTCATAGTAAACCAGATAGCCCTTTGACAAGGGGAAACACCATTATTAGTTATGAGCTTCCCCCACTTGGGATTAACAAGGACAACAATTCCACCTTTACCCCTGATATGGTTAGAGGAAAACTTAATGGCATCCCTCAAAATAAAATTAAGGTTGATATCGAGCATGAAACCAGTAGCTTTAATTTCTTGCATCATAAACAAATCAACAGAGTTAAAAGAATCTAAGACACGCTTAACAACATATTCTCTATCCGGAGACTCAAGCCCCCTAATATTCCAAGATAGGCAATTCATTGAGACACATTAGAAGGGGTATGAGATGCATCATCAATAGACATGATGGGACAACTAGGAACATCCCTAGGATTCTTATTAGCAGAGTTGTTTTTAGACCTTGGTGGCCTTCCACGCCTACTAGCGGAAATGGTATCTAATTTAGGAGACTCATCAAGGACTAAAGGCTCCTTATCCATATTGATATCAAAGAGAACAGAACCAGAAGAAGGAATGACTTCAAAAATATAGCCATCTTCAATTTCCTTAAACACCTTTGGTGGAGCCTTTGATGGATTCAAGGCGGGCTTGACTGCTTCAATGGAAGAAGCAGGATGCTCAAACGGGACAACACTAAGTGGAGGATTTAAGATGGGAGGAGAATAAGAATTAACAAAATTGGAATTAGGGTTAAACGAAGTAATCCCTCTCTGCTTTTTCTTGTTTCTATCAGGAGTAAATCCATCATCTAATTCAGGCCCCGACATAGCCTCAGGAGGGGGAGATAAATTCAAGTTAGGAGTAGAAACAACCTGGTTAAAATCTGAAGAAATAGGAGTCTTCATAACAGCCTTCATAGCAGGTTGACCATCAAATTTAGAAGAAACAGGAGGGTTAACTGGAAAAGTGGACTTGGGAGGGTGATTATTGCTATTGGAAGACTTAACAGAAGGCTTATTAAGGATAGGACAATCCTTACGACGATGACCCTCCTTCCTGCATAAAAAACAAGCATTCAATCCCCCTAAAATTTCAATAGGGCAAACAAAGTCTTCATTAAGCACATTAATATTAATTTCAGAGGGAATTTCTTTGCCAGGCAGGAGTGATATAAGAACCCTAGCATCCATATGTAGGACTAATCTAACAATTTCATCCATCTTGATAATTTTGCCCAAATTTTCCAACAGTTGTGCCAATAAACGCCAAAGAAATGGCCGTAAGTTTTTTACAAGAATCCACCTGGGTGCCGAGAGGGCCAAAACTTCCTCATGAACGGCCTCAGGGGTCCAAGCCAATGCTCAGAAGGACGTCGTCCCAACCGTCCAATATTATCTTTTTAGAACCTCTTGCTGGGCTTCATGGTTAGCAAAAAAGATAACAAAAAGCCCCTTTTGAATTTGTCTACAAAATGATATATGAAATCCAAGTTTGGTATTCTAGAAATTATGAAACCAATCATCCATAAACTTGCGTGGAGGACATTTTTCAACTTCAATGGCAGCAAAAAAAATAGCAGTGTCTTTAAGCCTACATTTTTCTTTAGTAATTTCGGCAACCATCTCAGAATTAGGAATTAAAGAAAAATGAGAAGGAGAGAACTTACCGTCCCTGGTGACCTCAGAGTTGTTAGGGTTAGCTACAACAAACCTTACTTGTTCATGGATACCGCCTGCTAAATTGGAAACCGCCTCTGAGAAGGATTTAGGCTTGAAGGAATTGCTAACAGATGGCAAAGGAATACCATTAATGTTAGCAGAAGCATTGGCCGAAGGAGGAGGTACAGGAAGCTGCATGGAAGTAAAAGCATCTCCTGGAGGGTTGGAAGAAGAGCAGTCACCATTGACAATCGAATGTGCGGGGACATCCAAATGTCCACCGCTATCGACCCCAAGTTTTTCCTTCGCCACCTTGCCAGCAGTGAGTAAGACCAGAGTGACAAAAGAGCAGATCTAACTTGCAGATCGAACAGATTTTCCTGAGGCTCATGGATCAAATGCACCCAAATGTAGAGAAAATAGATCAGAGCCGCCACAGATCTCAATCCTCAAAAGTACAAGCAAATTGTAGATCGCAGATTACCACTTCACCAATCAAACCCTATAGATATGCCTTAAATACAGTTCAAATAAAAGCCCTTCCTAGACTCTCAAAATCACATCGCTATTACTCAAAAAAAATTGGAAAATTTCCAATTTGTGTGAACATATGCGGGCATAAGATTCCTGCAGTAGATCATTGTAAAGATATCGGAGAAATGGCTGTCAACGGGAAGAAGAAGGAGGCGTCGCAGAGGCAAGAAAAATGGGCAGCGAAGAAGAAATCCTCATAGGAACGTAGGCTCAAACGCGCACAAGAGCTCCCGTAGATTCGCAGTCGCTAGTTCTTTTTGCCGCTTCCGCTTCCCCAGGTGTAGACTTTACCTTGTAGGAACTAGTTGATTAAACATATCTACACTATATAATATTTATGTAAATATATCACATTACATATTAAAAAAATTAACCTATTATTTTGTTATTGTATTAGAGTAAATTATCATATATCTTATTATGTATACTTATATTAAATGTTCTATTTTATATATTTATATAAGAATATAATGATATATAATGCAAATGATTAAATTATTTTTTATTTTTTATTTGTTAATAAACTAAAATTAATATTTTTTAATATCCTCATCATTAGATCTATAACATTATTTTAGGTATTTAACATTAATTACTTTAATCAGTAGGAACTATGTTTGTATAGTATTAAATTTTCAAATAGATATTTTGTATAGTATTAAATTTTCAAATAGATTTTTACTATAGTGAACAACGAGTAGATTAATGTAGTATATATGTTATTTAAAATGTAACATTCTTATATGCTTATAAATTGACTAATTTGTAAAAGATTTATTAATATAATAGATATTATATTTATTTTAAATAAATCTAGAATTTGAAGAACTTAGTAAAATGGATAAATATTCTATTATTAAATATGGTAATCTCAATAAAATTTAGAATTTGAATAAGTAGTTAGTAAAAATTATTTTTTCGGCCTATAATCAATTAAAATGCATTAAGATCCAAGTGAAAATAGTGCACTATGGAGTTTTTTTTTTTACATTTTAAAAATGAAATATGAATAATAGAACACTCATTTAATATATAAGTTAAAATATTTATATAAATTACATATATGTATATCTATTTTCTTGCTCAAGTTTAATTTTATTCATTAACTAAGATTATGATTAATAATTTATTTTTAAGAATAGATTTCAATTAAGCATGTACACAATTATGTAACATGCACAATCTTAATATTTGTTTCATAGTAAATTTGAGCAAAATAAAATAAATATTAAATATCATAAAATATAGCATTATTGACAATGTGAATCAATTTGAATCCTATATAATAGATATGAAATATGAATTTTTACTTGTTATTTGTATTACAATAAATTGATTGACAATAAAAATAGTGTACTATTATTAGCTAATTACAACTTCTTTTTTTAAGTATAGAGATTAAATGAGAAATTCTTAATTATAATTTAACTATTGCGAAGCATATTGCTACTTGAGTTGGCTAAGAGGCCCTACTAAGTTAACAAAATATAATTTGTTTGACAAAGTAACTCATGGGTATGTTTTAGGATGACTTAAACATAACATCCATCCTAAGGCTTGATTCTTAGGCTAAAAGTTTTAAATAGTCAAAGTTGACTTATTTTTTCCTAGCTTGATTTTTCCTTAGTGACTGTTATGTACTTGACCATCACACTCAAATTACATAGGAGAAAACAATAAAAGAGTAAGAATGATTGAAAGAGCTAGTAGTGGGAGAGGTGGCCCATGTCGACACATAACTGCAAAATGAAAGATTTGTGGAATTTGAAATGATGAGGCCCAATTCAAGCAAAGACTAGACAAACTAATGTTTGAGAAGTCGAAGGTAACCAAAGTCATCTAAGTTGGTATAAGAGGAACAACTACCAAAGCTTATGATAAGTTGCATATCAATCAGCAAACTATAAAGCAACATCTTATGATATGTTCTCTTAGCCTTTGCAATATGGCACACGAACATCCTCTGTAACATTTCCCATGCCATAGATGAAGACTTTTTGGTCAAAAAAATGAAGATGCAACTAGTAACTTATCTAAAATTATTCCAATTACATTTAGTTGGGACACAATTTGATTTAGGGAGCATCTCAGCATTGCACAAGTTTCATTTAGGAGATATATTACATCAAACAACCTAGGGAACAATCCTAAAAAAACATGTAGATAAACAAATCTATTAGTATATTTGGCATAGGAGGCACTATAAAAGTTTCCTTGCATCAAAGGATAATAATAATTATCCTTAATTGGCCAATTGGGGATGTTGATGGATGTAGTAAAAGATATCACCATGCAAAAGGACGCCTTAAGGTAGTAATTCATTGCAGAAAATGTGAAGAGGGCAAGGATCAAAACCCAACTAAATATTGGAACCCTTAATTGCAAAAAGAATTTCATTATTGTTGAAGACTTTTCATCTTCGGATCCATCATCCAATGTAGGCAAGTTGGATAGTTTCAAAAATAATCGAGCAAATATCTTGACTGGAATATAGGTAGTCAGGCATCAAGAATCAATTTAATTCCCCAAAATAAATCCATCAAAGTCACAATTTAGATGGGGAAATTGGGTAAGGAAAATCTAAATAAGGTGATCCAATAAATAGAAGAAAAAAAAAAAGGCACCTCTCACCCATGGATGCTTTGACCCACTGACTAGTTGCTAGAAACAACACGAGCGGAGAAAGAGATGAAGCAAAAATTAGACAATATACACAATGATAGCTACAGAATGCCTATACGTACAACTTGTCTTCTCTATCGGTGTGTAGCCACAATGACACAAATTTCTTAAAAAACCATAATCTAATCAAATGCTTGATCAAGGGAAAACTCTAAAAGCAAATTACTCCTATGTGTGGATGACAAATTAGTATTATAAGAAGATAATTTTGTAGGATTACCAAACTCCTTGAAAAACAAATAAAAAAAGATCAAGCTTTCCATTAATATGGAGAAAAAATTGTGCAAGACAATCGCTTAGAAATTTTAATTTGTAGTCCACAATGACATTTCTAAGTTCACAGATAAAGAGACATACATTAACCTCAATGTACAAGTCAACCCATCAAGCTATCTTTTTCATTCTCTCATGTCTTAAATAGAGAAACAAGACTTGCCAAAAGTCAGTTTCTATGAGGCCAACTTCTCTAGAAATGTTCTAATATTTAAGTGTTTCTTCCTTTATAGTTATACAAAACATTTGAATAAATACAAAAAATTTCTTCTTGAGAGGGTAAAGTTATCACCAACGGAGATAATTTTTTGGTAAACTAGCAATAGGTCAACTCATTGTCATTGTAATATTTATCAAGAGGAGGTTGTTTTGAACTATAAAAAAATTAAAATTAAAAGTAGTTTATTATATAGGTGGCATTCATTTATTTTGGTGTTTCTAGCAACATGGGATATTCAACGGAGAGGAGCTTACCTTCCCTATTTCATCTTGCAAGGTAATCTAATCTTGCATCAAAAGTTAAGGAATTGACAGGCAAGCCTATAGTATCATCTTATCAAGAATATAATATACCATGATATCACAAAGATTTACATGTTAAGCTAATAATTAAGGGGAAAAAAAAAAGATGAGGATAGTAAAATATATATATAAGCACAATACCATTATATGCAATTTTTAATGTTTTGGACGCCAAAGCAAAGAACTGGTTACCAAGCAATAGAACTATCAATGCATAAAAATGAGCACAAAATAAATTTTGAGATACAACATCAAGGTGTGCAAAAAAAAAAATTTGGTAGATGGGATATTTTTAGCAAAATAAACTTTTGTAGATGGGATCTTTTTTTCTTTTAATACATTAGATTAAAAGTGAATAGTAATGGATAGATATGTTAAGAATTTAATTTCATGTCACATGTGATTTGAACATATTTCTAAATTATTTGTCAATAATTTATTGTCAAACAATGACAGTTCATTGTGGTGAAAAACAAGTAAAAAAATTATTCATATTTCAAGTTATGGTTGTAGAAATTATTAATATTTAAATAAGCTGGAGATAAATTCAATTGATCAATAAAAATAGAAAAGAGATCTCTGACCATAAGGAAATCCCTAATGAGTTTTCCAAATTTTATACTAACCTCTTTACTTCAGAAGAGAATGGACCAGCAATGGAAGAAGAAAGGAGGAAGATCTAGAATCTCAAGTAGGACTATTCTGAGCTAACCTATCTCGAAAGAGGAAATTTTTAATGCAATCTCCCAAATGAACAATGATAAGGTCCCCAATTCTGATGGCATCCTTGTGGAGTTCTACAAAACCAATATAGACTAGATTTGGCAAGATTTATTATTATGGTCAAATGTCTCTTATTCAATTTACCTTGGCTATTTAGGTACCACAATGCCTAATGATCAGTATACAAGATAAATTATTTTGGCAACAAATAATGCCTCCATTTCCTTAAGGCCTAGACTGTTGCATGGAACTCATGATCATAAAAATAATACTTCTTCTTTGCATCATTCAATTTTTCACTAAAATAAGCAATAAGCTTACCTTCTTGGCTCAACACAACTCCAATATCACTACCACTAGCATCACAATCCACTTGGAACACTTTGTTAAAATCAAGAAGTGCCAACGTAGATTGTTTTTTCACCTTCTTCTTCAACAACTCAAAACTCCTTGTAGCTCTTGTAATCCACTTGAACTCTTTTTTATCCCCTCTCATTGTTTCAATTAGGGGATACTACTGAAATTCATTATGAACTTTCTATAAAAACTTGCCAAACCATGGAATGACCTCACCTTAGTGGAAGACCTTGGAGTAGGCCATTCCAAGATGACCTTCACCTTATTTGGGTCCATTTTGAGACCTTCAACTGATACGACAAACCCCAAATAAACTAACTTCTTTTTGACAAAGCTACATTGCTTCATATTAATCAAAAATTTATCTTCCCTCAACCTCTCAAGGACACTACGAATGTGCAATAAATGTCCATTGAGAGACTTATTGAAAATCAAAATATCATCCAAATGGACAATGAATTTTCCCAAAAATTTCTTTTATACCTCATTCATAAGCCGCATGAAGGTGCTCGGTGCATTGGTTAGTCCAAACAACATGACTAACCATTCATATAGACCATCCTTGGTCTTGAATGGATTTTTCCACTCATCTCCCTCTCTTATTCATATATGGTGATAGCCACTCTTGAGATCTATCTTTGTGAAGTACTGAGATCCACTCAAATAGTCCATAAGATTATCCATCCTTGGCAAAGGAAATTGGTACTTGATGGTTATCCTATTTATAGCCTGAGAGTTTGTACACATCCTCCACTCTCCATCCTTCTTTGGTGGCAATACTACAGGTATTGCACATGGACTCAAGCTCCCCCAAATCAAACATTTTTTTAATAGCTCCTAAACTTGTTTGTTTAACTCCTTAGTCTTTGTAGGAGTCGTATTATGAGAAACCTTGGTAGGAAAACTAGCTTCAGGGACTAAATCTATTTGATGATTTATTTTCCTTACTAGTAACAACCCTTCTGGGACATTATTAGATATGATATCTCCATACTCACTTAATAGACCCGAGACTTCAACTGGAACTTCACTACTACCTTCCTTATCCTTTCTAGGAATTAAAGCATAACACATATGATGATTGTTCATGCCATCGAGGAATTTTCTTTCATCAACAAGACATATAATAGCACTATTGTGTACCTTTTCATCTTCCTTTATGAAGGGCATCAACTTGTGATGAACTCCATCCTTTGTTAGAGAATAGGTGTTTGCATGACCATCATGTATAGCATGCCTATTATACTTCCATGACCTTCCCAACAACAAATGGCATACATCCATCGGTATGATGTCATAGAGAACCTTGTCATGGTAACTCCAGGTCTTGAGCTTCACCAAACATTGTTCACTAACTAGGACCTTATGGTCATCCTACACCCATGCAATCCAATATTGATGGGGGTGTTTCTCCCTCTTGAGCTTTAGCTTTGAGACCATCTCCTATGACACTAAGTCGCCAATGCTCCCATCATCAATAATCACATCATAGCATTTACCCTCACACTTACACCTGGCACGAAACAGACTCCTCCTTTTTCTAGATTCAGTCTCACCACTCAACAAGACCCTTTCATTAACCAAAACCTCTCCTCTTTCTACATTCTCTGAATGCGATGATTTAGTATCATCATCCACATGAAAAAGCCTTGTTTAACCATCAACTCTCTTGTCTGACATTCCTTGGCATTGAGGGAACTCATAGGCATGATGGCCTTCTTCGTTGCAATTAAAACATGTACCACAAAATCCTCATCTTCATGAACCTTTTCCGCATCCTCTACCTCTTCCTCTTTGGTCTCCAAAATTTTTATCATAGGAGTAGTTGAAACTCTGATTTTTGATGCAACATCAATCAAAAATATTTCATTTCAGTTGTTTGAATAAGGGTTGTCTTAATGCAAAGTTGTTGTCTGTGGAGGCTTGCTACTTAGTAAGTCAGTCATATGATTTCAAAATGTCCTAATTTAAGAGTTGGATGTTAATCTTGGATATATTAGCCTACCAGTTGAGGCTCAATGTCATGTCATGAGTATCCATGGATTTATTGCAGATTTTTAGTATATATTCTTGTTGTAAAAACTTTAGGCTTGTCGTTGAAGGCCTAAATGTGCCCAAATGAAACCTAAAAACTTGATTGATGGGTGCTTCCATGCAACCGAGCCTATAGATTAAAAGATGAGGATTCTAAAAAGTGGCTGTAATAGTCAACTAGAGTAACAGTTTGAAAGTTACGGCCTTCTGAAGTTGAGTCGATCAAAACTTCTAAAATAAATGTCAAAATTGTATTTGGTCAACTCTATGTGTATTATAAGGGTCTGTCAACCCTCGGTATTAGATTTGAGTCTCTAGAACCTTCCTGGGCAGCATAAAATTTCCTATTTATGAAATGCTCGAGCATTTTCTCAGACAACACTGGGTGATAGTTTGCAGCTTTGTCTTGCAAATTATTGTAATGAAGGCACCCATGTGGGTTAGCATATTGTAATTCTAAATTCTATAATTTTGCATTTGTGGCGATCATAAGAAGCCCATATTTCATTCTCTCAAATTGTTGTTATTTCTTTGTTTATGTTATGTGTTCAAGGTATTAAGGGGACTCCCTTTCATCAAGTGGTATCAAAGCAAGAATTCCTGAGTTTGTAAACAGATCCTCCACTATGAGGCAATTGCACCAAGACCATGGTTTGAGTTGAGCGTGTAGACAGAACGTCGATTGGAGATAATTTGCACTAGAATTTCAATGGAAGCACAAAAAATTCCTCCATGAAGAGAGAGTGGTGGAAGAGTTGTAGGTGTTACACTTAAGGTCTTTAGAGCCATCCAGAGGAAAATGCAAGCATTGCAAGAAAAAATGCATAAAGGAACGAATCTTGTCATAGGAGATGATGAAAGTGAGGATGAAAATGAAGAAGGAAATGTTGATCATGTAGTAGTTGTAATCACCCAAAAATGGTCATCTAGACTATTAGTCCCCTTTCAAGCAATTTGGATGTACAACATAAGAAGAAAAACACAAATCCATTTGCAAATGAAGATCACTATGTCCTATCTAATCAACATCCGAATACAAAGAAAGATTAATTATTCAAAAGACCACAAAGGTCTACTACCCAATGAGCTAAATCAAAGAAAATATGGGTTTCTAAATCCATCATTCAAGAAATGCATTCTAAAGCATCAAAAGGAAAATAAAAATCTAAAGCCATATGGATTCCTAAGTCTCCTTTGAAAGACTTGAAAATTGAAAATACTTTAAAGTTGGCATTTAAGCTTTCAAAGGCTTCCACTCCATTTTCTTCCAAACATCTTCATAAAAAGCTTCTAAAGGCTTCCACTCCATCTTTGTCCAAAATCACTCTACTACCTCATAAATCTAAACCTCAAGCTATTTCATCCATGATTCCTCCATCATTCTAACACCCTTCAAGGTGTGTGTCAATGTTGATCTTGCCCAATATTTTAGCTACCCTCATGAAATCCTCTAAATCTTACACTTACTTGATATCCATGCTCGTTTAGTTCTTTCAAGACATGAACTTTATCCTCCATATACTTATCCTACTACCATCTCTCTTCCTTTACCCTATCAACATCTTTGAGTATACATTTCTATGGTCTTGGCTTATCATGACCTATGTTTCCAATAGGAGCACTATCAAAATTGAAAAATCTTGAGCTCTTTCTAAAAAACCAAAAAGAATAAAAGAAAAAATAAAGCGTGCCTTGGTGAAAATAACTTCTTGTGGCACCTCGGTAGTAAAAGTAAAGAGAAATAAATTCATCTTATGGTGAAAACCACTTCTCATGGCACTTTGGATAAGTACCATAATGAAAACCTAGTAAACATACATCATGCTTAATTCTTCCATAATCCATCCATTCCATCTTCTTTCTTTGATCTTGACAATGTTGAGCTATCCTTGCGTATTGGCTATTTTATCCATCAGCTTCCCTATTGTGCTTGTTCATTCACTCATACTGTACATATCAACCTCCATTCTTATTGCTCTATAATATCGTTATCCTATCCAATTCACCCCCATTGGTCTTTGATGACATAAAGAAAAATATGGTTCTCATAGGTCTCTTGACATATCCACTCATTTGGACTACATTATTTCATGTTATCATGCTTGTTGGCTTCTACTACGTATCCTATATGTTATCTTGCTTATTGACCACCACTTCTTATCTTATATGCTATCCTATATATTGTCTTCCATTACTTATCATATTTGTTATCTCCCTTATTGGCTTTAACTGCTTATCCTACATGTTATCTCCTTTCATGGATTTCTTGGCTTATCCAAAACATGCTTCTTTTGGCTATTTCACTCTCTCCCTAGCTTGGGTTCTCTTGAGGAGTTAGTCCTTGAGGATCACTTTCACTCACTTCATCCTCTTTGCTTGTTGATCTTATTCACTAGCTTTCTACTCCATATTCTACACCTTGCTAGACATTGGGACAATTGATGTCAACTTTCTTGAGAGCGAGTAAAATCTAAGCCATTCTTTAAAAAAAATTTGATATATGGCCCTGAAAAAATCCTAAAAAGCATAAAGCATCCTCAAAAAATGATAACAGTAGTGAATACCTAGCAATAGGCACTTTGATGTATTACCAAAAAAAATCTTGCCCAGTGGTGAAAATGTGGAAATAGGCGCTACTTGAGACCCTTGTATTTTATTCTACTAGCATATCACATTGTGCTCTAAGCTTAATCCATTTCACTTCATATGTCCTTTTGGTATTCCTGGTTTGGAGTTGATTCTGGTCTAGGTGTAGGGGGCATAGGTGGTCTTTTGCTTTATCTAAGGTCTCTTTGTTGCATTGGTGTTTCTTTGGAAACTCTTGCAAATAGTGTTTCTCAACACTTACCCCTGATATCAAGTTTTTCTCAACACTTATTGGATACTTTTGCTACAATCTAGAATTTCACAATGTTTCTCACTGGTAGATTTGATGTCCTAAGAAGACGACATTATGACGCTCACACAAGCACGTAAACAAAACTGACTGAGACTTGCTTGAACTTATTTTCTTTGTGTGTTGTCAATGATGATTTATTTTTGTTCATTAATAGTCTCCCAAGGATGTCATGGACTAGAGGACTGGGGGCATGGGGCATGTTTTCCTTTGATTTATGTCTGTGGGTGTTCTCTTTGATTTTATCTTAGATTTCTTAAGCATTTTGCTCGGTCCCATGGACACTTAGGATTAATTCAAAGGCCTCATCCTTTTTTTTTTTGCAAGTGCATACTTATGGTCATCTTGACTTTCTTGTATCTTGATGCAAGCACAATCTCACTACATTAAAACTAGGGAATCTGATTTTGTAGTCATCTTGACCTATATGTCTTTTATGCATAGGTTGGATTCTCACATTTCAATCTAATATAGATCATATTCATATCTTCATAGGTCATCCTAGTGATGGTTGTATGATCTTCTTATGTCCCTAATAAGGCTCTATGATAAGAAAATACCAATAAAGAGGACCCTCTTTTTCAACCCTTTCACCATGTAACTTGCATTTTAGGGTTCATTCTTAGGAGTAGTCTTGTATTTCAAGTGTCGAGAGAACCTCCTTCATCTTTTATGGACTTATAGCTAACTACATTCATCTTCACTTTCTTCTCGATCATATAGTTTCATTATCTTGATCTTTCATGTTTCCTCTTTGTTATCTTGTCATCACAAGGAGTTAATCTTATCATCACATCTATCTAACCTATTTTGACTTGATTTTAAAACTCCTCGAATTTGCACAAAACTTTTACCCTTACCTAATTTCAACATTTTGCATCCATTTTAATGCTTGGAATCAAAATATGACTTCATTTTGCTTGTCAATTTGGCCTTTTGAGATTTTCTCTTCCTCTGTGCAGTTGACTATTCTTTTGAGGCATTATCTTGTCTATTTCTATGTGTTTGAGCTAATTTTAATGCTCTATCATCCTTGGTCAACTTAATTACACTGGGGCATGTTCTATCATTCTAATGGTCACTTATTTGCATTAGTTAATGTATTATCTTGGACTTAATTCTTTATCAATTTGATCAAATCTATCTATTTGGGTTTTCGGATATCCTCTATTATCATTCCGATTTCAATTCAGAGGGGCATACATATCTATTGCTTGATACTATTCTCATTCTAGGGTAGGATCTTTGCTTAGTTTTCCCAATTTCCAATTGTCCTTGCTTAGTCTTTTCTCAGTCTTTGACCTACTTTGCTTAGTCTTCAATCTTTGCTCAATCCTTGCTCAATCTACTTAGTTCTTGTCTTGTTTTCTTAGTCCTTAATTTTTCTTTGCTCATACCCCTTTCCTTAACCACTTTTTCTATTAGGGGAAAAGATCTTTCTCTTTTTCTTTGACATCATCATTCTTTGATGTAATATATTCCCAGACCAATCACACATTAGTTAAAGAGGGGAAAATTTAATCACCCAAAAATGGTCATCTAGACTATTAGTCCCCTTTCTAGCAATTTTGCATAATTTATTATCTGACTATTCTTGATCAAATCCTCAAAATTCCATTTACTCGATTATAATCTATGATTTTAGCACTTTATCCTAAGTCTCTTATTTAATTAGAACTTTCTCACTTTTAATTAAATTAAAAAACCCCACCTATCTTAAGTGTGCACACATAAAGCATTATTCCTTTTTCTTCTTTTTTTAAAAGGCATTTTTGTCTACACATGAATGCACAATTTTCTATGTGAGAGAAATCTTTTATTTTTAAAATAAATTTAATTCCCCTCCATACATTTCTTTCCATCTCAGAATTCAACTATTGATTGTGATTGGTGGAGATAGTTGTGCACATGGATCACTCAAGATTCATTCTCCTCCCTTCATTATGTCAACTTTGCCTCTTAATCTCTATCGTCCATTTTTCTTTAAAAAGGAGCTTATCTCCCCATTCTTGCATAAGGTTGAAGGAATTGGAGTTATCATCACACTGCCAGTTTGAAGCCTTGGTATCTTGGAGTTTTATTACATTCTTGGAGTACTTGGAGCTTGCCCTCATCTTACATCTTGGACCTTATCCATCATGGATAGGATATATCTATCCATCTTGCATTTTAATTTCTAGATTATCATGTTATCTTCATTGAATTGCATTGCACTTTTACTTTCACCATAGCTAGGTTTTGCATCTCATTTAGTTTAGATCTTGCATTTCATGTGAATCTTGCATTCTATGGTACAACTTGCAAGGGTTGCTTAATTGGGTTCATTTGAGAGTTATTTTCATATTGTTATTTACTTTGCTTCATCCTTGTATCTCATAGATAGGAAGCTATAAGCCACCTCTTGGGATGCTCTTCAGCATGGGTATTCTCAAGTATAATGGTTTATAGAAGTGTGTACACAGTAGTAGATGAAGTTCTTAACCCAAAGGAGGAAAATATTTTAAGGCTATTTCCAAGATTGGAAAAATACATAAGATTGATGTTCCCACATTTTCAAGAAATCTTAACCAAGAGGAATTGATCAACTGGATCAATGAATTGGAGGAATACTTTGAATATGAAGATATTGAAGATTTAGATAGGGTCAAGTTTGCAAAGGCCAAAGTAAAGGGTCATGTGAAGATCTAGTGGCAGGAAATCTAATTAGAGCGAAACAAAAGAGGAAAAGACAAAATCACCAGATGGGATTGAATGATAGTTAAAATGAAGCAATAGTTCATTCCCATGGATTATGAGCTTGATCTACTGAAGAAAATGCAAGGGTGGAAGAAAGCGGGAAGATCTGTTCAAGAGTATACTAAAGAGTTCTACCAAATTCTCATTAGAACTAGCCATGCAGAAGCTAATAAGGAGAAATTTTATCATTTTCTTAATTGGTTAAGGCCAAGCTCAGGAAGAGATAAGTCTGGTTTGAATGACCAATATTAAGGAGCTATACTAGTTTTTCCTAAGAGTTGAGGAGAAGCTGAGCAAAAAATTTAATAACTGTTGAGATAATGGGTGTTGCACACATTGCATAATATTGTTATATTTTATTTTATTATGTAATGTTGTACCTAGATGGACGTGCAACATGTAAAGATTCCCATGGAATATTCTTGATGAGTTGTATTGTAACATTGTGAAAATATTTCATGTAATTATTTAATATTGGGGAAAAGAATTAAATGCCCAATATTAAATGTGGGGTCACTGGGTTAGGTAGCACATGGTTTTAGCACATGGTTTATGTAATACCACTTGGTGGTTTTGTGGGACTTGCTACTATATAAGCAGCCACAAGGGTAGTTGTTGTAGAGAGAGAGAGAGTGACAAGGAGAAGACAAAAGGCAAGAGTCGAGCGGGACAAGGCTTGACAGGTTAGCCAAGGGAGCATTTGTGAAGGTTGAAAGCATGGCATGGGATGTGTGGATTCATGCTTGTTCACATAGTTTGCTCGGTTGTGGCTATGGCCATGAATGCTTCCATGGTTGTATGGCAATGGTATTTTTGCTAAATAATACATGATGATGGATGCTTTTGGAGGCTGGGTTTTTCCCTCAATGAGGGTTTCCCAGGGTATATCTTGTGTCACAATTTTGTGGGTATGTTGTCTATTCTCTTGTATGTGGTTTTTAATTTCATGTTTATTTCAGATCTATTATGGGTTATGTAGAAATGGTTATATTCTTTGTTGCCAAGTTTCCTTACAAGTGGTATCAAAGCTATGGTTTTATTATTGTAACCCTAGATTGAATCCATGGGAATGCATGAGAGGATAAAAAGAAAAGGGCAAGATATATGAATGATTTATTGCAGGTCTGAGGGTTTTGGGTTTGCTGTTATGATGGGATGTTAAAAGATTTGGGCATGTAAAATTGTTGGACAAAAAGATTTTTCGGATGTCTCATTTTAAATGAGGGTTTTGGGGGGTAGCATGTAGAAATGACCTCCTGGGTAAAAACAGACCTCACCATTGGATCCGGGTTGACATTTCCATAAAATTTGATATTTAATATGCCCTAGTTTGGCCATGTTCAGAGGAAATGAAAGAGTTTTTAAGTTTCAGCCCATGATGGCCGTCAAATTTAATCCCGTCGAAATTTTCGTCACTGAAAAAAAATAAAAAATGAAAAATCATACTGAAAATGGTAAAAAGACTGTCTTAGTAAAATGGCCATAACTTTCTCTCAGAATATCGGATTTTAGAGTTTTTATAGGCGTTGGAAAGTTAATTCAGAGCACTACAAGATG
Source organism: Cupressus sempervirens (assembly GCA_028749045.1). Classification (NCBI taxonomy): domain Eukaryota; kingdom Viridiplantae; phylum Streptophyta; class Pinopsida; order Cupressales; family Cupressaceae; genus Cupressus; species Cupressus sempervirens. The sequence continues at coordinate 787,475,359 of CM053786.1, forward strand.
GTGTAGGTTTAGTTCTATGATTTTGAGATTTTGTCAAGTTTTCAGAGCCCTAAAGTTAGATGTTATTTATTTTGAGCACAGATTAGGGCATAACTTGGGCATACAGAGTCGGATTTTGGACTTCGAGTAGTCAACAGAAAGCTCTTGGAGAGCTCTACACATTGGTTCAGATTTGGTGCAGGTTTGGCATGATTTATTTGTTGATATATTGATCTGAATAGTTTATGGTATATATTTTGACTATGGTAACATTGTGAATTTATGGCATTGAAGATTTAAGATTTGATGTCATTGTATACTCAGTTCATATTTCAAATTGGTCTCATGATGATATGGTTATCAATGTTTGGTTTGGATATGCATGATGACTTGTTGGGTCTACAAGTTGTGCAGTGTTGTAAGCGGTCTATACTTACAGGTTGCATTTATAGCTTGGTTATGGGTTGTCTTTGCCCATTGATCTTTCATTATTGATGCATATTCAGATTGGTGGCTTGGATTTGGGTTGTCTATGCCCTAAGTCACATGATTTTATCTTCATGTAGAAGGGATGAGATGTTGTTACCAGGTACAGTCATGGTGGAGGATTGTGGTTGACTATGCTGGCAGGTTGGACACTTTGAGAGCCAGATGCTCGGTTCATGGATGTGATCATGGTGTCATGGATTTTGGCATGACATGATTGGTTATATAGGTACATCCTTGATGTTCATTAGCTTGAATTTCTGATTCAGTTATGGTGGTATATATTCTTGGTTGAGGATCATAGTTATTTAGTTTCTTTTGAGGAGCTCATGATGTGCACTTTGAGTTCTTTGATGGTTTGATGTCTTGGTTGATTCTCATGGTTAGAAGATGGTTTTTCATCATTATGTCATGGATAGTTTGGATACACGATTTAGTGGGAGCTTGTGACAGTGATGGGGTGACAGTGCAGGATTAGTTCCTGGTTTGGTTTGGATCTTCATATAGGAGATGGATTTTATGATGCCATAGGTGACTTGGTACCACGGTTGAGTGGGAGTTGTTGGCATTGATATATTTATTGAGTGTTTGCAGATGTTGGAGGTTTGTCTTAGATCCTGTTGCTGCAGAAGTGTCTTTGACATTTGCATGGTGCACTTGTTATCTTCATGGTGTTTGAAGATGGTTAAATCTTGAGGACTCATGGAGTTCTTGGTTATCTTCATGGTGTGTAAAGATGGTTCTTCCTAGTATGTGGACATGGTTTTCTTCATGGTGTGTGGAGATGGTTTCATCTTGAGGACTCACAGGGTTCTTGGCAAAGGTGTGGTTTATGCTTTTATTTGGCATGTTATCCTTGGTGTGATGATGGTTTCATTATTATGTCATGGTATACTCTTGATACGCGTTTAGAGTTGTGACATGTTATGGTGTGTTCATATGGAGCATGTTATCTCTTTAGTTGAGATGGTTAGATCATGTTGTCATGTTTATGTTCCTGAGGCCATGGTTGGAACTTTGACATTGATCTTGGTTTAGTTTCTTGGTATTGAGTACACTGATCATAAGCTGGATACTTCATGATATTGCTATGTTGCATTTGGAGTTGGCATGGATTGATTGGTTACAGGTGCTCATGGATACTTAGAGACGGTGGTGATGCTGATTTCTCTTGGATTAGAGAAGTATTTGTTGAGACGGTTGATGGTTTCAGCAGGAAGTCCAAGGGGCAGTCACCTGATATGGACTTGAGAGGAGATTTTTCTTAGATGAGTCTTGGTTGGAGACTTGGGTATCTTGATAAGCATTCTCATTCCCCACTCTTGGTCTACTCGGCAGTTTGCTACTTGAGAGGTATAGCCCATTGTTTCTCTCAGTTGCATTATATTTATGCTTCTCTTTCATGGATATGGATCTTTAGCTATGGTACATGAGTTAGTTCTGGAGGGTTCATTTGAGAGATGGTTTTATATTGGGCATATTCCTTGGATTAGGAATGGTTATTCCTTGGTTTAGGAATGGGTTTATTGAGTTTGATCTTCTTGTGAGAGGCTTACATCCATGATTAGTTAAATGGTATGGTTTGGGTGTTGTTGAGGCTTCTTGTTGGGGTTTTATGGAGGAGATCATACTTGCACAGTTTACATCTAGAGGTGTGTGTAGAAGGACATGATACAGGTTATGATTTGCATGGTTTCTCTGGTCTCGGTTATCTTCCTGGATGTTTAGTTTTGCCTACATTGGATTTGAGATTGGTTAGAGATTGTGATCACTGGTTTGTGCTCATGTATGTCATGTGAGAGATGACATGGTTATTTCTTTCTCTTTCCTCTATTGGTTGTGGTGAACTTGGGAGAGCATTGGAGACTTGTTATGAGAGTTGTTCTTGCAAGATATCAATTTATGTATTGTGGATGTCCTTGATGCTACATGGATTCACTTCTTTGAGATGTGTTGAGTGGATTGGTTATATATTTGACATTATCTTTTGCAGTGGGAGATTCTTGGTATATATGTGGCAGGTATTGCTCTTGAGGCTTATGATTGCAGGTTGCAGATTGGATATGTCAGTGATATGAGATTCACTTGTTATACCTTTGAGGTATGGATAGTTGGATGGGTTTGGCACTTGTTGTGGGTGCTATTTCAGCTATGGATATTTTGACAACTACGGATACATGTGATTACCTTTGGATCAAGTTATTTGTGCTTAGAATTTTAGTTGGTATAGGATTTTATGATCTTCTAATGCGACAGGTTGGGTGGTTTTCTCTTTGGATGGCTTCTATGTATGTCCAGTGGGAGTGGCATAATAGGAGGTGAGATCATTCATGTTCGAGATGCTGGATACTTTGATTTTGTTGCGGGTACCAGGATGGAGCACTTGGTGTATTTTGATCCATGATGGTGGATGTGCTGAGAGGGATTGTTCCCTTGTTCATTTATGTGGCTACAAATTGACCCTATGCAATGTATACAACAAGTGAGAGATTGTTGAGATAATGGGTGTTGCACACATTGCATAATATTGTTTTATTTTATTTTATTATGTAATGTTGTACCTAGATGGACGTGCAACATGTAAAGACTCCCATGGAATATTCTTGATGAGTTGTATTGTAACATTGTGAAAATATTTCATGTAATTATTTAATATTGGGGAAAAGAATTAAATGTCCAATATTAAATGTGGGGTCACTGGGTTAGGTAGCACATGGTTTATGTAATACCACTTGGTGGTTTTGTGGGACTTGCTACTATATAAGCAGCCACAAGGGTAGTTGTTGTAGAGAGAGAGAGAGTGACAAGGAGAAGACAAAAGGCAAGAGTCGAGCGGGACAAGGCTTGACAGGTTAGCCAAGGGAGCATTTGTGAAAGTTGAAAGCATGGCATGGGATGTGTGGATTCATGCTTTTTCACATAGTTTGCTCGGTTGTGGCTATGGCCATGAAGGCTTCCATGGTTGTATGGCAATGATATTTTTGCTGAATAATACATGATGATGGATGCTTTTGGAGGCTGGGTTTTTCCCTCAATGAGGGTTTCCCAGGGTATATCTTGTGTCACAATTTTGTGGGTATGTTGTCTATTCTCTTGTATGTGGTTTTTAATTTCATGTTTATTTTAGATCTATTATGGGTTATGTGGAAACGGTTATATTCTTTGTTGCCAAGTTTCCTTACAATAACAAGAATAGTGGAAGAGGTCACAATGGAAGATCTAGTGGATGGTCTTATGGTGGCCCAAATGATGACCAAAAGATAAAGCATGAGGAAAGAAGTAGCAGTCAGAACTAGAGAGGAAACAATTCCAATCATTTCTATGGTCAAAACAATAGAGATCAGAGAGGAAGAGGAAGAGTGCAAGGATCTAGAAGAGGAGTCTTCTGTGGAAAATGTTTTCAGTGCGAAGAAGAAGGTCATAGAGCATTTGAGTGTTCCTAGAACCAAGGAAGGACAAATCAAAGAACTAAAGGTTAGGCTATAATTGCACATGTTGATGAAGATGCCAACTCATCTCATTCTAAAGATTTTGAAAGAGGAGAAGTGCTAGTTAATAGGAGAGTCTTGCTGAGTAGAGAGAATGAACCTAATCAAAGGAGGAGTGTGTTTTGCACTAGGTGAAAATGTGAAGATAAGTGTTGTGATGTGATCACTGATGTTGGAAGCACTAAAAATGTTGTGTCTAAAAATATAGTCACAAAGTTGAAGTTGAAGAGGTAGAAACACTCACGTTCATAAGGTATTGCCTAGGTGCAAGATGACCACAAGGTTTGGTTAGTGAGCAATGCTCAATGAAGTTCAAGATTGGAAGCTACCAGGATAAGGTGTTGTGTGATATCATACCTATTGAAATATGTCATATGTTTTTGGATAGGTCATGTCTATTTGACAAACATGTTGTACATGATGGGCAAGCTAATACCTACACTTTGACAAAGGATGGAGTGAAACATAAGTTGAAGGAGGAAGAAGAAAAGGTATGTAGTGTTGTTACAATATGTTTTGTTGATGGAAAGGATTTTCTCCAAGGAACAAAGCATGAGCATATGCATTTTGTTGTAATCCCAAAATATGGTAAAGAAGAAGTAGAGGAGGTACCTGTAGAAGTTACAGATTTGTTGGGAGAGTTTTTTGATATTGTGTCAGATAATGTACCTAATGGATTACCCCCAATGAGGAAGATCAGTCACCAAATGGATTTGATTCCAGGAACCACTTTTTCAAATAAGGTAGCACACAGAATGACACCAACAAAAAGTGAAGAGTTAAACAAACAATTCCATGAGTTGTTGTAGAAGGGGTTGATTCAAGAGAGTTTGAGTCCATATGTTGTACCAGCAGTATTAGCACCAAAGAAGAATGGAGAATGGAGGATGTATACAAATTCTTGAGCTATCAATAAAATAAAAATCAAGTATAGGTTTCCATTGATATAGATGGATGATATCATGGACTGCTTGAGTGGAGCTTTGTATTTAACAAAGATACATCTAAAGAGTGGGTGCCATCAGATTCGCATCAGAGAAGGAGGTGAGTAGAAGACTGCCTTCAAGGCAAGGGAAGGGTTGCACAATTGGTTAGTCATGCCTTTTGGGTGAACCAATGCACCGAGCACTTTCATGAGGCTCATGAATGAGGTATTGAAGGAGTCCCTAGGTAAGTTTTCCATTGTTTACCTAGATGATATATTGATCTTTAGTAAGACATTGGAGGAGCATTTGATGCATATTCAAAAGGTGATTGGTAAGTTGAGGGAAGAGAAGTTGTTGATAAACCTAAAGGAGTGTAGTTTTGGGAAGAAGGAGTTGGTGTACTTGGGATTTGTAGTTTCAATAGATGGTCTAAAAATGGACCTGGATAAAGTGAAGGCTATCCTTGAATGGCCTATTCCAAAGAGTGCTACAGAGGTAAGATCTTTTCATGGACTGGATAGTTTTTACAGAAAGTTCATAAGAGGTTTTAGTAGAATTTGTGGACCCTTGACTGAAACAATGAGAGTGGATAGGAAAGAATTTAAGTGGACTGTAGGAGCAAATAAGAGTTTTAATTTGAAATAGAAAGTTATAGAGTAGTTTATTTTAGCACTTCTAAATTTTAACAAGGTGTTTCAAGTAGATTGTGATGCTAGTGGTACTACAATATGAGTTTTTTTGAGCCAAGAAGGTAGACTTGTTGCCTATTTCAGTGAGAAGTTGAATGATGTCAAAAGAAAATATTTTGTTTATGGTCAGGAATTTTATGCTATAGTTCAGGCATTGAAGAAGTGGAGACATTATGTACTTCCTAAGGAGTTTATTTTGTATAATAATCATTAAGCTTTGCAATATTTGAATAGTCAAGAAAAATTGAATTGAAAGCATTTGAAGTAGGTTGAGTTTTTGAAGAGTTATACATTTGTTTTCAAACACAAGATTGGGAAGTATAACAGAGTTGCAGATGCTCTTAGTCAAAGACATTTTTTGCTAATAGAGATGCAAATTGAGGTGGTTGGGTTAAAGGAACTCAAGAATTTGTATTTAGAGGATCTCGATTTTGGCAAAGCTTGGAAGGCTTATACAAAACATGTTACACTAGATAAAAAAAAATGGATGGATTTCATAGTCCAAGATGGTATGATGTTCAAAGGAAGTCAATTGTGTATTCCCAAAAGTTCTATGAGAGAGAATCTCATCAAGGAGAAGCATAGTGGAGGATTGGTTGGACATTTTTGGAGAGATAAGACTATTGCTTTGGCTGTTGAGAATTATTATTGGTAACAGATGCATCAAGATGTGAAGAAGTTTGTGCAGAGTTGTAGAGTATGTTAGATGGTAAAAGGATTAAAGCAAAATATGGGATTGTATCAACCATTGTGTGTACTAGAGAAGTCATTTGATGATGTCACCATGGATTTCATTTTTGGATTACCAAGGACTCAGTGAGGGCATGCTTCTATTTTTGTGGTGATTGACAGGTTTTCAAATATGGCAAATTTCATTTCCTGCAAGAAGACTAGTGGTGTTGTTCATTTGGTAGAGTTGTTTTTCAAAGAAGTGGTGAGACTACATGGTCAGCCAAAGAGTATAGTTTCATATCAAGATACCAATTTTTTTGGGTATTTCTAGCATACATTATGGAATAAATTAAAGATAGATTTGAATTTTAGGTCATCACATCATCCACAAACAGGTGGACAAACAGAGATGGTGAATAGGAGTTTGGAGTATTTGTTGAAATGTTTGGTTGGAGATAAATCAAAGTGTTGGGATATGATTTTACCATAGGCAGAATTTGCATATAATAATTCTATCAAAAAGAATATTGGTAAATCATCACTCTAGATTGTATATGGGAGTAATCCCAGAAATACTTTTGAATTGAGGCAATTGGATAAAGGAGAGATAAGTAGTGCTAAAACATAATAATTTTATGAACATTTGAAGAATATCCATGAGGAGGTGAGGAAGCACATTATTAAGATGAATACATAGTATAAAGCTAAGGTAGATGTGAGAAGGAGGTATAAAGAATTTTAGATTGGAGATAAAATCAAGGTTCATTTGAGAAAAGAGTGTTTTATAGTGGGTACATAAGTTTGGACCGTGTAAGATAGTGAAAAGGCATGATTCTGGAAATGCCTATGAAGTGGATTTGCTTTTGAACTAAATATTTTGCCAGTATTTAACATTTCATATTTGACAGAGTATTATGAAGGAGGTGATGGAGATGAAGTTGTAGAAGCATAGTGGGGTATTCCAGCAGCTAGTTTAGCTACAAAGGATATTGAGGAGATACCAAATAGTCATGTTGGAAAAAGTAAAAGGAATATAACTTATGAAGAATAATCGATCATATGGAAAGGGAGGCTAGTAGAAGATTCATCATGGCTAGCAAGGAAAGAGGTTAACCATCCTAGTTTTCCTCTGAATACTTGAGATGTAATGAGGTCACTTCTCAAATTATCCTGAGTGTTTGATGCAAAAGCATCCTGGGTGTAAGAGCAACCTTGCATCAACCAAAAATATTTTATTTTAGTTGTTTGAATAAGGGTTGTCTTAATGTATATTTTTTGTTTACAGAGGCTTTCTACTTAGTGATTCAATCATACAAGCTCGGAATGTCCTAATTTCAAAGGTGGATGTTCATCTTGGATATATCAACTTACGAGTTGAGGATCAGTGTCATATCATGAGTATTCATGGATTTATTGCAAATTTTTGGTGTGCAATTTTGGTATAAAAAATTCAAGCTCACTATTGAAGGCCTAAACATGCTTGGATGATGCCCAAAAACTCAATGGATGGGTGCTTGGATAGATCCAAGCTTATAGTTCAAAAGTTGAGGATTCTGAAAAGTGGTTATAACAGCCAACCAGAGCAACGATTTGAAAGTTATGGACTTCCAAAATTGGGCCAACCAAAACTTCCAAAATAAATTTCAAAAGCGTATTTGGCAGACTCTATATGTACTATTAGAGTCTATTGGCCCTAGGTATTAAGTTTGAGTGTCTAGAACCTTCTTGGGCGGCATAAAATTGCCTATTTAAGAAATACTCGAACATTGTCTAGGACAACTATGGGTGATAGTTCGCAAATTTGTCTTGCATATTATTGTAATAAAGGTGCCCATGTGGGTTAACATATTGTAATTCTAAATTTTGTAATTTTGCATTTATAGCAATAATAAGAAGCCCATATTTTGTTCTCACAAATTGATGTTATTTCTTTGTTTATGTAATGTGTTCAAGGTATTAAGGGGAGTCCCCTCAATCAATTCCTTTGGTTTCAGTTCCTACCCATGTCTTCATTTTTCCTCTAGTTCTTATTTTTGCCTCTAGAAGATCTATCACCATCTCTTCCTCCTTGACCGCATCCTCTTTTCTTTCCATCAAACCTTTTGTTTAGCTTCTCCTCAAATCGCAAGGAAAACTAGTATGACTCTTCAATGTTGTTCATTCTAACCAGACTGAGCTCCTCCTAAATGCTAGGTCTTAACCCATTAAGGTAATGAGTGATGTTCTCCTTGTTTTCTTCCACATGCCCATTCTAATAAGGACTCGGTAAAACTCCTCTATGTATTCCTAGATAGATTTACCCACTTTCTTTAACCCTTGCATCATCTTGGACAAATCAAGCTAGTAGTCAACAGGAATGAACTACTTCCTTAATTTGTCCACCATGCAATCTCATCTTGCGATTTTCTCCTTCCCTCTTCTATTCCTCTCTAATTGAATCTCTTGCCACCAAATTTTCACATGGCCCTTCAGTCTAGCCTTCGCAAACTTAACCCTATTAGGGTCCTCAATATCCTCATACTCAAAATATTCCTTTGTCTCATTGATCCAATTGATCAACTCATCAGGGGTTAGATTTCTCAAAAATAAGGTCGACCTCAAGTTTAGGTCTTTTACCCAGCTTAGAAATGGCCCTAAAAATACTCTCCTCCACTTGGTTCAGGACTTCTTCTTCTCTGTTCTAAAAAACATTTCTTTCTTCATTTTCCTCCTCACTTTCATCCCTTGCAACAAGATTCATCCCTCTACAAATCTCCTCTTGCAATGCCTAAACTTATCTATGGAGAGTTCTAACCTCAGGGGGAACACCTTTTACCCTTCCCCCATGATCTCTTTGTGGAGGCATCTTCTCACTATCTCAAAACCCACAACCACATAGTCTTGGTGCAAACTGCCTCACATTGGGTGCTATATCTACACACTTAGGAACTCTTGCTCTGATACCACTTGATGAAGGGACAACCCAAGACAAAAAGAACACAATAGGAAAAGGAGAATTTTATTATTAGAAATTATATGCTATTACATTCAGTATAATGAAAATAGACTAAACTACATGCTCTATGGGCTTACAATACTATCAAATTTTGGAGAAAAATCGTTCTCACAATATCTTCTCCTAAACTTTACAAAAATTGCCTTTATAATGCCATAAATAACCTTAAGTAACCTAAATTAGGTTTAGGGTTGGGAATAAATTTTAAAATATTCCATTCATAACCCATCGCCAAATGAGAGGGTTCTAGAAGACACGTCAAAAGTCTGTGCAAAATTAGAAGAAGCCAGAAATGGCAATCCAACTTCCAAGAGGCATAACTTTTCATCCAAGACTCCGATTGACAAACCGTTTACATTTTCAAAAAGTTATCTGAGAGCTCTATAGTTATATGTACTATCTTTGATTGTCCCCCATTTTTTCGGCCCAAACTGTAAGGAAACTTGGCAATAAAGAATATAACCATTTCCACATAACCCATAATAGATCTGAAATAAACACGGAATTAAAATCCACATGCAAGAGAATAGACAACATACCCACAAAATTGTAACACAAGATATACCCTGGGAAACCCTCATTGAGGGAAAAACCCAGCCTCCAAAAGCATCCATCACCATGTATTATTCAACAAAAATACCATTGCCATACAACCATGGAAGCCTTCATGGCCATAGCCACAACCGAGCAAACTATGTGAACAAGCATGAATCCACACATCCCATACCATGCTTTCAACCTTCACAAATGCTCCCTTGGCTAACCTGTCAAGCCTTGTCCCACTTGACTCTTGCCTTTTGTCTTCTCCTTGTCACTCTCTCTTACTCTACAACAACTACCCTTGTGGCTGCTTATATAGTAGCAAGTCCCACAAAACCACTAAGTGGTATTACATAAACCATGTGCTAAAACCATGTGCTACCTAACCCACTGACCCCACATTTAATATTGGGCATTTAATTCTTTTCCCAATATTAAATAATTACAAGAAATATTTTCACACTGTTACAATACAACTCATCAAGAATATTCCATGGGAATCTTTACATGTTGCACGTCCATCTAGGTACAACATTACATAATAAAAAATAAAATATAACAATATCATGCAATGTGTGCAACACCCATTATCTCAACACAAACAAGGTCATTTAGTGCATCAAATGACTTTGAAGCATTCTTAGGGGGTTTGTAGGTAACTTAAAACTATAACAACTTTAAAGTTATAAAGTCTTTTGACCTAATTTTTTTTAGAGTGCTTTAAATTATAAGTATAATCATCCCTACAACTTATACCCTCTAACGCATCATACTTATGACTCAATTACCAAATAACTCATTTTCTACATTGCCACATATCCCAAGGTACTCAAGAACACTAACCCAGAAAATAAATAGTCAAACTATGAGAGTTGGAATCTTTATTTGGACCAAATGGGTGTCCAAAAATACAAAAACATCAAACAAAAACTAACACTAATCATATTTTTGGGTGATACATGATTGCCTTTACACCACTAGATGCTCCTGCATCAAGAAGTCCTTTGGGTCACCTGGTAGTATGTAGATCTATTGTCTTGGTTTTCACTTTATAGTGCTAGATTGTTCAAAATCTTTGCCTTTTTTTTGCAAAGTGTTTTTACACTTGTGGAGTTATGGAACTGCGAAGCTTCACAGCCCCATATAGTTCAAGATTTTTTCCTCCTAAGTCCTTTTGGACTTGCAAAGCTGCAAATCTCTGCAACTCTATGAAATATGACACTCATTCCTTTTTTCATCTACAACTTTTTTGGGACTAAAAAACTCCATAAATTTGTGGCAAGTGAAAGGGGGTGCAATCCCAAGGCTAATGTCAACCCACTTTAAGGTCTATAAAAGAGGTTTAGAGGCTCATTTTGGTCATTCACTTTCACTTGTCTCTGTTCTTCTTATGCTCTAGATTATATGCATCCAATTACAAGCTTCGTGTCATAGGTTTTTTATGCTCTCTAGTTTCATCGTGTTGCACTTCTTGTGGGTAGGCTCTGACATTAAATCTTGTTATGCTTCTATGAAGACCTCTTCACCTATTAGCAAGCTAGACCTAGCGAGAGTTTTTTGTGTCACTTTTCTAGCCCTTAGGATTTTTCAAAACCTTCAAATGTTGAGTTCACTACAAGTTGGTTGTATTATGGTTTTGATCATTCATTTAGCATTTTAAGGTCCTTTCAAAGTGTGTGTTTGGGTCTTGGGTTGTTGTTTGTCTCTCCAAGGCTTTGTGATTGTTGCAGTCTTTGCAGTCCTTTTTTCTTCCATTTTTTACTAAGTTTGTGTATCTTGTGGACTCATACATTTGTGTAGATGCACAACTCCATGATTCCTCCAATTCTTCCATTTTTTTTTGCTAAGTCCAATTATCATCAATGGACTTGTAGGGATGTATAGGTGTGTAACTCTATGGTTCTTCTACTTCCTCACATTGATTTGCCTAAGTCTAAGTGATTTGTAGACTTGTAAACTTATGCAGGTCTACAACCTCAACAGATCTTTAAAAAATCCTACATCTTGGAGTTCCCCTTAAGAAAATTAGCTAAATCCCAAGAAACTTCAAAGTTCCAAACCTACGAAGGTCTATAGGTTTGATGCTCCTCAAAAGAATCTTATCCAATGTGTGTTTGAGAACCTATGGAGGTGTACAAGTGCACAAATCCATGACTCTATGATTGCCTTGTTTAGTCATTTTTCTCACCTAGTTGTCATGGTTGTCAGTTCATTTTGAGTCTTTTTTAGTATTTTTTCACACGTAGTTTTATGACAAAGGTACTTATGGTTGCCCTTTTGTATAGGTAACAAATGGCATCAACTTCTATATCCAAACCAAAGGTGGCCTCACCTAGGCATGTATAGTAAAAGTTCAAGGGAGTTTCTTTGGTGTCTAAGTTCATTGATATCCATGCTGAGATTAAAGATACCAAACTAGAAAACATAGACTATAACTACTTTCTAAGAATAATGAATTGAATAAGAGTTCTAACATGTCCACTTTAATGGTGTTGGTTAGGTTGGTCAACATAGCTTCTCATGGCACTTGTATCCAGCCATTGGAGTTGATAATGATACTAGCACAACACTATGTACCAGATGAGAAAGTGGCGAAGAATGTAACAAGCAAGATAGTATTGGACATCAAGTCAAATGCCATCGGAAAGGTGTTCCACCTTTGAACTTCTAACACTTTCTATGTTGTATCATTTGAGAGTTCTCAAAGGTGGTTTATAGACTATAGGGAGGAAGCTAATGTGCTTGTACAAGAAAAGTATTTAATAACCCCTACTACTCACTATAGGGTGTGTCATGTTGATATGAGCTAGGTATATATGATTGTTGATATTGAGTATTGTATTATGTTGTTGAGAAGAATCATGGGGCTTCTGTTGATATGCCCTATTAGGAGAAATAAGGACTATGAGGTCCACCTTGTTAAATGATTTATGAAGATACAATGAAGTATGCACTAGATTAGGAGATTTAGCAAAGACTATTAAGTCTACTCTATTAAAGGATTTGACTAATACACCTATTAGGATGAACCAGTGGCTAATCTTTGATCTGTAACTCTGATTTGTTGATCAAGATTCCTTGAAATGTGTTGGTGTAATTAAATATTCACTAATTACACTTAAGATTACTTAGGATAATGCATTGCATAGTAGTTTGTGATTGAGATACTTGGGAGTTTGCACCTCAATTAAACACATGGTGTAGGAGAATTCCATTCTAGGTGGTCATAGTTGTTATCTCATTCCACCTTTAGTGCACTTATCACATTATCATCCTCATCATCACAGATACTTCATTGCATAATGGAGGATGATCCACCTTTGGTGGACATGTGATTCCACCTTGTCTGGGTGATAGCTTATCTTCTCCTTATCATTGTATCTTATCGCCTCTCTTATATAAGGAGGCCTATTATGTACATTTAAAATAAATCTATTAGATGTCAATCAAGTCCATTATCAATAATAACATTCTTGCATCTTCATGCAATTGTCTTGCCAATCTCTCGTGGAAGTTTTCTTGGTCTTTCATTTGATCCTGGGGTTGTTGTAGAGTCAGCTAAGACTCTAACAAAATGCAATGATCACCTGAGTGTGATAGATAAATCTTTGTTGTCCCTTATACTACATGACTTGGTCAACACTAGATTCACATTGTTAACACTATGAGCTTGGTAGATATAGTATGACTTGGTTAACATACCATATCTTGTTTAACACTATGATCTTATTCACTTCTACTGAATAGCGCAATAGCCTCTACTATGCTCGGTTTACACTATACCTTGTCTTTGAAGCTTGGTAAACACTGTGTAGCTCAAAAATCACTGCAAACTGACTTAAGTTCTCATTAGGCATTGCATTCTGACTACTTGGCTCAGAAGTAATTAAATCACTTGGTTAACACTGCAAGCTGACTGATAAGCTCGATGGTAACTATGGAGCTTAGTAGCAATGTAACCAATTGAATAAGTGTTGAGTCACTGATAGACAAATTGACCTTTATGTCAACCTGCCCCTTTGGCATTAGTAACAAAAACACTTATCAAACCAAAAGTCTGAACTTCAAAACTATAATTCAAAAACTTCCTTTACCATCATTTTGTTTCTTCAACTTGGTTTGACTTATTGAAGTTATAGCTCTGTAATATACTATGTTTTTCTGATTTTTCAAAATTGTTTTTGTCAAGATATTTTTTTGCTCATCTTTACAAGTATCTTCATAATACTATACTACTCCCCCATACATACATCTCCTATATCTGGAGTATACTATACTTCTCTTCTTTACAATATATTTTCCCTCTTTACATATTACTACTCCTCCTTTTTGACATAAATGCCAAAGGTGTATAATATCTATATGGTTATACTAAAATGTGACAAGAACTTAGAATGTACCTTTATAATAAGTACCATTGTCTTGTACCAATTCTCTTGTAGTACCTTGCTCGCATGCAATGCAATCTAAACTTTTGCTGATAATTCCATCATGTGATCAACAATGGAGAAGTTGTTGTCATAGATGAGTGTCTTTGCATGCTCAATGTGTTTATGAAAAGCATCCATGTTTGGAAGCATCATTCCTTGGGTTCCTACAAGTGTGGCCCTGATCCTGGCTTCTTCCTTCAATAATTTTGCCTGCAGATTTGTCAGATATCTTATCTTTGTGTAATGTGTAGAGCTATGGCTTGGGTCAAGTGACAATTGGTGTGCACTTGCCTTCATTTCTTCATCTATCTTGGAGAATTTCTCCTTGATTTCCTTTATAAAGATAGATGTATCACTTAGTTTGACAAATAATGAAACAACATTATTCACAGATGTTTCTAGTGAACCAAGAATAGTAGCTAACTCTACTTGATCTATTACAGTTCTTTGTGCAACTTGTTCCAACACTGTATTCTCAAACTTTCTTTCAACTCTTAGAAGTCACTTCTCCTGTCCATTCAAGCCTTCATTGAATTATGGACAATTTTTGCTAACTGATCAAGAATAGGTTGAGTACTATCAACCTCAATACTTAGAGCATCAACAAATATGCTCTTTATGTCTTCAAAAACTTGATTTTCTTTCTTCTTTTCTTCTCTAAGCTTTTGATGCTTAGCTCTCTTCTTTAGTAGTTCACCCATGGTATTCATTTGATTAGGGGTGAGGGTAGAGATATCCCAATTTGGAATAACCATATCCTCATCCAGATCAATTGCTTCCTTTTATTTACTATTTTCTTTCAGAATGGTGGAAACAATTTTTTTTTCCTTATCTAGGACTTTAGTACTCGATTGAGACTAGTTCTCAACTATCATTGCACTAGTTATGGATACACTTGGAATAGAAATAATTTTGGGAAAAAATGGACTAGCAACAAATGTTGAAATATCACTAACAATAGGAATACCTTGTTGTTTCTCAATCAAGCCTGATGTTGGAGGGACTTGTTGCTCAAAAGATGAAGTGTTGGGCACTTTTGTTAGTGTAATACTTAGCTGAATAGATTTAGATCTTGGTTAGGTGCTTGGTATAGTAGTGGTATCCACAACCAATACATAGAAGTTTTCTCTTAGCCAGATTGCACTAAGGTTGTGCTTGAAGAGTGAGGAAATGAGGCCATGACTACTATTGCAATTTTCTTTGCACCTGTTTCATCAATCCTTTGAATCTCTGGAAGGATTCCTCTAGTAGCTTCATATTCTTCATTCTCGTCATCCAAATTGACATCATCTAACTCATTGTCTTTTATTTCTATATCTTCTTCCTCATCTTCATCATCCTTGTCATCAACATGTACAACAAAGTCACTGGGTTAGTGTAGCTTATAGATATTTTTCCATGTAGTTGTAGCTACCTTCACCACATATTTAATGTGTTTATGCAATATCATACATGTGTTGAATTTAAGAGTGAACTTCTCTTCATTTTTCTTCAAAGATTCCTTCACTTCCTTCTCACTAAGATTCAACATGAGTTGCCTCAAGATTTGTTCAAATATGTCCTTCACAGTCTTTGTTGCACTTTTCCATCTAGGTTTGATTACCTATAGAAGTTCATTAGAAATTTGTTGTGCAAGTATGAGTACTTCCATTTTCCCAATTTTGTCATAAGCATATCCTTAATTTTTTTTTTCTCTTCTACATTTCTGGTTTCATATTTAAGAGATTTGAAGTTTGTCACGCCAGATCCTTCTTCCATTCTTTTCAATTTTTCTTGAAGTGTAGGTGTATCTCTTTTAACGATAATTTGCTCAACTTCATCTTCATCTAGCTTCAACTTCTTCCTAGACTTGGCTGCCCTTCTTATGAATATAGTAGGAAAGGACCTGGCTATGGTAACCTTACCTTTCTTTCTAAGAGGCTCTTCTTCCTCATATTTGACTTCTTCTTCTTCATCCTCTTCATCATCATCTTCTACATCATCACCTTTTCCCTCAATAAGCATTAGAGTAGAACTTGCTTGCTTTGTGCTTTTTAGTATCTTCTCTACTATTTTCCTTCCTTTGTTCACTACTTGAGGTAGCTTGATCTCAAGCTCAATTCTTGCCTTTGCCTCATTGTAAGTTCCAAAATATGTGCCTTTAGGATCCATAGGCTCATTCAATAGAGCCTCAATTATATCCTTAGTGTCATCAATGTTAACCTCACATTCTAGAGGCTTAACCCATGCCACTCTAGGTTTGACTACCTAAATATATACTTTATCGTAGTCCACCATGAAACAAATATCATCCTTGTAATCTTCTGCAAGTTTCTTGGGGATCCTAAATCTATTATGCATATTCTCTTTGAACAATTCAATATAGTTATCCATGATGCTATCAAAATTTTCACCCATTTCTACTATACACTAATTGATTTGATATAAAATAGGAACATCTTTCTTCCATACTACTATACCTTTAGAAGGGAATAATTTTTTAATAATGAAGAATAAACATGTCAAAAGAGATCCAAACTTACATGGATTATTCTTTGATCCTCTTATGCTCTCTATGTTTTTGTTGAATTGGTTCAACAACAACTCGACAAGGTTGAAGGATAGGTTATTCTTCACAGCCTTGTATGCAAGATCAATAGCTTCACATGACACGTTGTTTAACTGACTAGAGCTATAAATATTGTGTGCAATTACATGAATTTTGAACTTCAGCTTCATGTCTATTATTCCACTAAGTTTCATGCCTCTTCCATCCCACATGACAAGAGTCTACTTTTCCATTTCAACCCAACCTAGGGTTTTGGTTGTCTTAGCTTTGTTAAGCATCGGAAGCCCAATGATTCTGTGAATCATTTTCTTCATAATCTAAATGGGTTGGTCCAACCATAACTTCTTATTGTAAACACAGCTTAAAATAAATCTAATCCATTTCACCTAAAAGTCTCTTGGCATATGAGAGACATGTGTCAAGCCCTTGGTTTCCAAATGTTGATGTTCAGGCTTCAATGCACCATCCACACACAATTCCTTGAATGCTTCATTCATCTCTAGGGTTCCAAGTTCTTGAATAGAATAGTGGTGAAAAGAATAGATATAATGCATAAGTAATACCTTAGGTGGAATTTGTGACTGTGCACTAGTTGAGTCTAGCACCTCTGTAATCGTTGGACTCAACTTAAAATTAGGTGTCTTGTAGTCAACTCTACGAACCAACATTTTGCAACCTTTCTTTACTTTTCTGCTTGAAGATGCCATGCTTGGTAGGAATTGTGAAAAATTTGAGAATTCTTCAACAACAAATAATCAAATCGCTTGGGGGCTCTAAATTTATTTTTCACAAATAGCTTTGGAAATTCGCGGTGAAATAATGCCTTTGATTTCATCCTTTTAACGAATTTCTCATGTTCAATCACCATTAATGCTTCATACTTCATACTCACTCGATGACAAGTTATCCTCCACTTAGTTTATTCTTTAATGCTCAAGAGATCTCTATAGCTTGGTAGAGTCACCATTACTTAATAGGAACTACCAATTTTGTGTCTACAACAATATGCAACCTGATCTTGCTCAGTAAGGTCTTGCAACCCGAACTATCTTGGTAAGGTCTTCTGCTTTCATCATGCTTAGTGATCCCTTTGCATCTTGAATGTTAATTTGGATCTTTCTTCTTGTTGGTTGTAATAGATGTTAGACTGCTTCTTCTAAATTGCAGTTCCATTGATCTCCATAAGGAACTAAGTTGAAATGATTGAGCCACTCGACTTATTGACTTGGGTGTCATTCACTTCATGATCTTGGTTTGCATTCTCTAGAGATTTTGGTACCCATTGCTGCCTCATTTCCTTTCTAATGTTTTTAGCTTTGGCTTTCTTTTCATCTTCAATTCTACCTATGTTCATATAGCTTTTGGCAAGATTTCCAAGTTTTGTGCAAATTAAACATCTTTTTGTAGTATCTCTTTTCTTTGTATGATTTTTCACATAGTTTTCTCCAATGTGTCCAAATTCACCACAGTAGTGACATCTACACCATGTGTTGTAATTCCATCCAAATATTGTTTTCACAATTTGTTCTGCTTGGTTTTGCACTCTGAAGATTTGTGTTTTTATTTCTTGCAATTGTTACATTTACCTTCAAAATTAGGTTTCTCCTTGCATTCACTTGCTTTTTGACCATGCTTATTGCAACTGTAACATGTTCCATTGAATTTTGATTTACCATTACTCTAGCATTTGTATGATGTATGACCTATCTTACCACAATGATTGCAAGTAGGCCTTTTATTCTTTTGAGCTCCTTGTTGAGATGATTCACCTTCTTTTGTATATCCTATTCCAATTTTTCCTTTGTGTCTATACTAATTTTTTTCATTCAATTGATTCATGCTTTCTTGAGATTTCATCATTCTTTCATAGGTTTGCTTTTCAGTGTTGAAATCATTCTACAATCTTTCATTCTCTAATCTTATATTCATAAGCTCTTCATTTGCATTAGCGAGTTAATCAATGAAGTATGCTTGCTAAAGGGATATTAGCTTTGTTCGTTTCTTCTATCTCTTCTTTGGCTTTGTCTTTTTCTTCCATGATTTCACATAATCTCACTTATTAGATTTCTTGTTCTCTTTTTAGCTTTTTGACTTCTTGAAGATTGAAATTCTTTTCTAATAGGTCTTTGATTGCTTCATCAGCTTCATCTAAATTTCTTTCAGGATATATGTCTTCAATTCTTTCTTCAGTGTAGAGATTTTCATTCATTTGTATTGCAAGATCTTTCTTTCTTTTCAATGATTGAGAGAGTTGTTCATTTGCTTTCTTGAGTTGTCCAATAGCCAATTCCATATCCAAATTTTCATTGTCAATAGCCTTATCTAGCCTGTATACCTCCATTGCCTCTAATCTTGTCTCAAGCTCTTAAACTTCTGATGTGAGAACCTGAAAGCTTGGACACCAATTTTTGGAAATATAAGGTAGACAAGGTTACTAAGAGGGGAAGGGTGAATCAGGAACCAATAAAACTTTATCTTACTTCACCAATTAATCATTCATATAATATTCTAATCTAATTGCAAGTATGAAAGAATGAAAGAAGATAAACATTCATAACACTTGACATAAGATATGGTAACCCAGAAACCTTCCAAATAGAAAGTAAAACTAGGGTGGGGATGATACCCACAAGCTTTAGTATTGTGATATAAAGTTAACCTGTTAAGGCTTACAATTGATCACTTTTGGTGATCTTCCTTGTTACGAGCAATAAGTACTATGAGGTCCACCTTGTTAAAGGATTTATAGACATATAATGAAGTATGCACTTGGTTAAGATATTTAGCAAAGACTATTAAGTCTACCTTGTTAAAGGATTTGACTAATACACCTATTAGGATGAACTAATGGCTAATCTCTAATCTGCAACTTTGATTTTCTGATTGAGATTCCTTAAAATGCAATAATCACCTGACTGTGATAGATAAATCTCTATTATCCCCTATACTTATTGTAGCCTTACTCAATTCACACTCCTACTCATTATATCTCTTCACACATATATTTGGATATGATAAAATGCATTACATATATACCAATCTACAATACCAATTTCATCATAATTCACAAAGTTGGCCCAACTGCTATAATTCAAGTTCTGAAGACAAACTCGATGATGTTCTAATACTCAGTAAACATTTCCAATGCTCAAAAATCTTTGGCACTCGATTGAACTTGAAGCTTGGTCCATACTAATCACTTCCAAGTAGTTTGAACTCAGTTAGTATTGTGTGACTCAGTGAACACTGAGAAACTTGGTAGCTACCGAATCACTCCATTGACACTACATGACTCAGTCAACACTAAATTCACATTGTTAACATTGCAAGCTTGGTAGACACAATATTACTTGGTTAACATACCATAGCTTGGTTAACACTAAGATCTTCTTCACTTCTACGAAATAGCTCAGTAGCCTCTACTATGCTCGATTTGCATTGTGCCTTATCTATGAAGCTTGGTAAACACTGTGTAGCTCAGCGATCACTGCAAACTGACTCAGGTGTGCAGTAGACACTGCATTCTAACTACTTGGCTCGAGAGCAACTGAATCACTTGGTTAACACTCCAAGATGACTGATAAGCTTGGTAGTAATTGTGGAGCCTGATAACAATGTAACCAATTGACTAAGTGTTAATTCATTGGTAGAGAACTTGACCTTTATGTCAACAGGGACTACCTATATCTAGACACTTGAAGACATTGATGGTTCACTACATTGAGAAGATCGGAAGCAAAAATAATCATATTGAATGTGCTATTATTATCAAAGAATCTCTTGATGAGTAGTTGACTTCAGTTTTGGAGGATCCAAAAATCTACATGACCTCATATGTTATTTATTTACTAGCAACAAGATAAGACCTCACATGAAAAGTATGTATGATGTATGTCACTTTAGTAGAATCAATTAACGTATGTTGGAAGAAGTTATTCTATCACTCTACAATTTGTTGTTTATTGATGTCATTCCCATCAGGATAGCAGGAACATCCTCTGGTACCATTTGAAATTTTCCCTCATATGCATACTCCAAATTTAGGTTTTGATTATTTTTGTTCCTTAAACTCCTTGTTTTAATATTTAATTTTCTATGTATAACCCCGCTCTTATATTCTTTAATTGTTTTATTATATCTTTGCTTTCTAGAAGTCATGTCTTTTGGAAATATTATTTTATTGATATTCTTTATCACTAATACTATTTTATATTATATTAATAATACATTGTTAGCATATTTTATTTATTTATATTCACCACATGAGTAATATTTTTCATCTAGTAATAAATTATGATTTTTTGGATTATTCACTTATGTTACAATATTCAAAATAACTAAGAGGCGTGGTGAATCAATTATCCAAGGTCTAGATGTATCAATTGACAAACAAACACATAAACAACTTCAAATCTCATTAGTACATAGTTTGGTCTCTACAATCAACTATTAGCAACACCAACTAGAGGTCCATTGTCCTAAATATAATAGACTTGCAAAATGTAAAGATTAATGAGTAAAGCACCATAAATAACATCCACACAAGTTTGACACTAGGATTTAACATGGAAACCCAATTTGGGAAAAACCACCAGCAAAATGTCACTAATTAAATCACTCTTCTAAAGTGATCTCTGTAAAGAGCCAACCCTATTAAAGGTTACAAAACACGCTATTAAATGTGACCTTGTTAAAGGATTTAATCACCCTATTAGCAGTGGCCTTGTTAGAGGACTTTAGAACATTCCATTAGAATGTCACCCTAGCAAAGGATTTACATATTACTATTAGGTCAACCTTGATTAAGGGATTTCAAATATTGTTTACAATGGTTAGAAAGTAATAGCAGGGTTTTGATCTGTTAAGTACAACTCCCTTTGCATGTACAAATCTCTTTTCAACTCATAAACTGATTCACTTTTGGGCCTCCATTGTCATCTATGTCTTTGATTCGATTGGAAACCCTTCAAGCAATCACTCTTCACCTCTTCTCAACTTATCTCAGCTTTTTGCTTAGATTTGTCGATCAATAACAACATCAACTACTCCAATATTTTCAAAAACTCTCTAGAACATCTTTAAAGTTTTCCCTTGCAACTCCTTAAATAGGTAAATCTAATCTTTTTCTACTTAATCATCACCATAGATCTTAGGGTTTATGATTAGATTTGAAACATATAATGAATCTAATTGCCATTTTGTTTATTCTCTTCTTTTCTAGAAACTTCTCTTGGAATCCATTCCTTAGGTCATTTACATAATACTCTCATTCTCTCCTAATATTAAATGATCTAACTCATTGATCCTTATCTTCAACATGTTTTCCATATTCCAAGAAATCAACTTAGTCAGCTAAAAATTATGATTTCTCATAAACAATTAAAATGGTATTCCTTGGCCAACTTTATGCACTAGCACTCAGTCATCACTGGGTTACTTGGTTGCTACTAAATTTCTTGCTCAATACATAAACTATCACTCGGTAGATATTGATGCTTGGTCACACTAATTTTTCTCGACCTTTTCTAGCTCTCGATCGAGACTAGCATCACTCAACATGTACTTTAGAATATTTATCCTTTTTCTCTATTTCACTTCAATCCTATGCAATTGATCTATCTTTGTTCACACTTTCATGCCTTGAGCATTACTATCTTCTTCACTTGCAACATGATTTAAATAATCAATTTATCTTTTCAAAGTCGAACTAATCAAATGTCCTTTTATAGTATCCTCTTCATAACTCGACCTATCCTCTAGATTCTTTTGTTATGAACAACTTCTCAAATCCTCTTCATCAACCAAATAGATATGACACTTATATTAGATAGCAAACCATCTCACCAATAGGTTTGACATCAATGACAACATAACAATTGTTTCAACTATTATTTCCAACAATCTCCCTTTTTGGCATTGATGGCAACACCTCAAATTACCATGCAATCCAAAACATGTTTTGTCTCGAGAAACACCCTCAATTTATTAGTACTAAACATTAATATCCTTAGTTTCATTTTGATTCTCATATGTAACTCTAATATGCAACACCTCAAGTAAGTCTTATGAACTCCCTCTAAGTAATTTCTCCCTCTTGCATAAATGTATTTTTCATCTTTTCTCGCTCTTTCATTTTGGTCTCTCTATTGGATAACCTTTCTTTCTTACTTACTTATGGTAACTCTATGATAATCTCTCCCTCATGGTGACTAGATAATCTCTCCCTCATTGACAACAATGCCAAAGACACCATTAACTCTTGCATCTTTCTCATTTAGATGCCTTCATATCAGTTCTGAAGTCTTCATCTGTCATCTTTGTATGATTGATCTATAGTTCTTTTCTTCTTCCTCACCACTACCTTAGGCAAATCCTATAGTAGACCTATTTGCATCAATTTGTAAGATAGTTTTATCAACACATTTTATGCAAAGCACCATCTTTTCTAAAGTTTCTTTGTCTAGGGAAATCACCCCTAGTTTACGTCTAAGATATTCATAAGCATCTTTAGGCAGAGCTTTAGTGAATATGTCAACAATTTACTCTTTAGTATTTACATACTCCAATTTCACTTATTTTTCTTGAAGTAGTGATACTTGATAGCAATAAGCTTTTTCTTTGTGTGCATTAGAAGATTATTTGATAGGTTAATAGCACTAGTGTTATCACAATAGATAACCATTGGATCCGTGATTTCTTCTTTCATACCTTTTAACAATTACTTGATCCATATGATATTTGAACAATTCATTGTTGCTACTACATACTCAACTTTAGTTGTTGATTGGGAAATGTAGTTCTACTTGTTGCTTGTCCATGAAATCAATCTCTTTCCTATAAAGAATGCACCTCCACTTGTGCTTTATATGTCATCAACATTTCCTTCCCAATTAAAGTTTGTGAATTCCTTTAGTTCAAACCTATCATTCTTCTTGTAATATAATCCATGGTCTTATGTTCCTTTCAAATATCTTAGTATCCTTTTTACTATCATCATGTGGTTCTCCTTAGGATTTGTAGAAAATCTTGCAACTATCCCAACTGCAGGTCTACTATGAACAACATATTGTAGTTTGTCAATTATTGTGTTCTATTGTGTCTATTTTATATCAATAGAATCATCGTCCTTAGATAAATTATGTCTAGTAGATATAGGTTTACTCACTGGTCTTGATTATTCCATCCCAAAAAAATTTAGTATCTCCTTGATATATTTGGATTGAGTAATGAAGATACCTTGCTTCATTTGATATACTTATAAGCCAACAAAGAATTTGATCTCACTAAACATTGACATTTCAAATTCCTTCTTCATTTCATCAGAAAATGATTTGCATAATTCTTTCTTGCCTCCAAATATGATATCATCAACAACAAAAAATAGATAAAAATACCTCATTGTTCTTACCAGTCTTCAAGTACATATTGTTGTTATCATTTGTTCTTTCAAAACCACTCTTCACCAAATAGTTATGTAGTCTTTCATACCATTCTCTAGGGGCTTGTTTCAAAACATATAAAGCTTTGTGCATCTTACACACCATATTTTTCTTGCTAGGATCCACAAATCCTTTAGATTATTCTATGTATACTTCTCCTTCAAGTATCCCAATCATAAATGCAAATTTGACATCCATTTGATATACCTTAAATCCCTTATAAGAAGAATATGTAAGCACTATTCTAAGTCCTTTTAGTCTTGCTACAGGGGAAAATGTTTCCCCAAATCAACACCTTCTTCTTATGCATGTCCTTTGCATACCAGTCTAGCCTTGTTCCTTATGACCTCACCATTTTCATTTAGCTTGTTCCTAAATACCCACTTCGTTTCAATAATAATTTTATCTTTAGGTTTGGATACCAGTGTCCATATTTTGTGCTTTTCAATCTCCTCAATTTCTTCATTCAATGCTTATATCCAATCCTCATTCTCCAAGCATCTTTTATAGATTTGGGCTCAAAATTACAAAGTAAGCATGTATCACTTTTGAGTATTTTTCTTGTCATAACACCATATTCTTTATCTCTAATGATTTTTTTAAGTGCATGTTATCTTTTTACACATTTTGCTAAAACAAGTTTTTTTCTTCTCTATTCTTCAATAGGTTGATCGTGAAAAATGATTCCAAGTTTGTTTTCTCTCTCTTGTTTAGGTTGTGGTTCATGTTCTCCATGCTTGGCATTGCCTTCTTGATATTTGAATTCCCCTATTTGTAACTCAACATCATTTTCCTATTGGTTGGCACCCAAAGTTTGTTGCTTAGCAACTGGCTATTGCAACTCAACATTCCCACATTGCTGAGGATTTGCAACTTTATTTTGTTGTTCAGGTGGGATACTTGGAGCACTAAAATTCACATATATGAATGAATTGTAGTCTTTAGATTCTATCTTGTATTCAACTTCATTCTTGTAAGGCCCACACTAGTACCCTCTTCTAGATCTGGATGAACTAAATATGGTTACGAGTTAATTGAGTTATGATTTACATTTTGTTGTTTTATTAAGGGATCCTATAGGAGATTAATGTTGATTTTGATACTTTATCCAGTAACATTAGGTCGATAAGATAAGACCACATGGAAACGAGATTTAAAATATTCGAGACAAGAACCTGACCATGAGACACTAGGGATGATCTACTGGGCAGTTAGGAAGGATAAAATAGCATTCAACCTACTCAGAACAACTATGAGTATAGGTTATGATGATAATCAGATACATGGATATGTTTGAAAATTGGTTATAAATTATTATGACATAATTACTGAAACATTCTAACAGTCGGTGGAGTTAAACTTGGAAAATCACACAAAATGCGATAAGGGGATATTGCTAGGAACGTCACTATGTTTGACCTTTATGTTTAGCTTGATTCAAGTTACCAATTAACTGATCTGTACATATCCATTTTATATTGTTTTTACAGTTTACTAAAGATGACTTAGAGTTTCATTATTATGTGAGAAAGTGTTGTGATGATACTCTAATTGAAAATGATTTACGTTAAGAAAGACTGCTGTAGATACACATGTTCGATATTTCAATGTTTTAAATATTTTATGAGAATGTACTGTTTTGAATACACACTTAGATGAAAATTAAATGGAATATGATATTGAAATGTTTTATTGATAATACTTAGAACAGACATGATTAGATGATACTTGTATACGTTAATGAGAAGTATGAGATAGTGGATTTATGTTGTACGTGTTTGTATGTATCCTCCAAAGGAAAAAGAAAGAAAAAGAAAAAGCGGGTTGTGTTCTTTCGTTAAAGTTTAGGGCATAACATTGGGTGTGTTTAATCATTCAAATTCAGGGCATGACAATTCTTTTCTATATTTTTACCAACTTTCATATTTGCACTTTACAAAACTTTTCTAGTATTAGAGTTCAAACACTTATAAGCTTTTCTCTTAGTGAAATATCCTAGGAATATACCTTAATCACTTTTAGCATCAAGTTTTCCATTTCTATTATCCTTAAGTATGTAAAATTGAAATACTTCACATTAAGTGCATATCCATACCACAATTCAAAAGGTATAGCATTTGTACCTTTCTTGACTTGCACTTTGTTCAAGGTATAAACAATTGTACTTAAAACTTCTCTCCAATTTTTCTCTGGCACATTTTTCTCAATCATTATTCTTCTAGCATAATTCATTACTAATCTATTTCTTCTTTTAGCTATTCCATTTTGAGGAGGGGTCCTCAGTTCTGACATTTGTCTTATGATTCCTATATCATTACAGAATATGTTAAATTCATTAGAAATGAATTCACCACCTCTGTCAAATCTCAAGCACTCCAAACTTTTCCATGTCTCCTTGTCAACTATAGCATCGTGTTTTTCTTTAAGAAACATCACAATCATCATTCTAGAGTAGTCATGAACAAATATAATAAAATATTGTATCTGTAATAGCTTTGAACACCAATATGTCCACATAAGTTAGTATGAACTAATTCCAAAATATCATCAGATGGATATATTTTGCTCTTGAAACTAGACTTTGTCATTTTTCCCAATTAACATTGTTTACACATAGCATTATCAGGTTTCTTCAGTTTTGGCAAACCTCGCACTCTTTTCATTTTACTAATGCTAACGAAATTGTCAAAATTTACATGACATAACCACTTGTGCCATAACCAAATATCTTCCTGTTGTGCAAACAAACATGTCTCATCACATAAATCTAGACAAAACAAGTTACCTCTTGTTTTGTCACCACTTCCAATTAGTTTACCATCAACATCAAATATTTTGGTCTTTTTGTGATGGAATTCAACTCTATAACCTAATTTCTTTAACTATGAAACACTCAACAAATTATAGTTAAGTCCTTCAACCCAATAAAAATTGTCACATTTGATATTATAAGTCATTTGAATTGATCCTTTATCTTTCACAAGACATAGAACATCATTATCAAATTTAATACACCTACCCTTGTATGGTCCAATATTCTCAAATTTACTTCTATCACCAGTCATGTTATTTGAACAATCACTATCAATTATTCATCTATCACTTTTATTCACATAAGAGATTAATGCAGTTTTCTCATCTTCATTAGAATCTTCTTTCATAGCAACATAGACTAGTTCTTCATCATTACTTTCAAATTCAGTATCAGTTTTTTCTTCAGCAATATAACAAGATTTCTTACCTTTGCCTCTATAGTCCTTGTTTTTCTTGTTGTCTCAATCATCTATTCTTCCTTTGTACTTGTTTTCCCTTCGCTCATCCTTGTCTTCTCTATCAGGACATCTTGCAACAATATGACCAACTTTGTTGCATGAAAAATAGATTATAGGAAGTTTAACTTTGTATTTTCCTTTGCCTCTTTCGAGTCATGTAGCCACCAGTGCCTCAAGTTCATCAAGTTTATCATCAAAAGTATCACTGTCACTTTTCACATGTTTGTCTTTTCCTTTCTTGCTAAGAACCAGTTGTGATTTAAAAGTATATTCAACCGCAAAAGGAGTGTAGTTATCAAAATTGGACATCTCAAAAGTAGTAAGCCTAACAATTACACCTTCTAGAGTTAGTTCATTACTTGGTGTGCATCTCAGTTCTTGTATTGCATAAACCCTAATAACATAAATAGGAAGTAGAGTTATCAATACCTTTCTTATTAATATTTCATCCTCAATCTTTCCATTGGCACCCTAAATAGCATTGACAACCTCTTTGATTATTGCATAGTAGTAAACTATGTTCTCACCATTTGTCATTCTCATTTCATCAAACTTTGCTCTCAAGCTTTCTGATTTGGGTCTCAAGACATTATCATCTCCTCCATATATGGTCTTCATTTTATCCCATATCTCTTTTGCATTCTTGCATTATTTTATGTCATCAAACTCAGCATAGCTTATGGCTGAAGGAATCTCCAACATTGCATGATTGTGTTCTTGCTTTTCTTTTAGTTGTTGAGTAGTCAGAGGGATTATTGTAATATTCACACATGCATTGTCTGGGAACTCTAGTGTAGCATCACCAATACTAGGTATAAGTAGCCTCATCAACATTTTCCATGCAAGAAAATTCTCTTTGTTCAACTTTGGCACCTCCTTTTTATACATCATGATCTTTAGCTTTAAGTACCTTCAAACTTCTCTCTGCAAGAACTAATACTCTAATACCAATTGCTAGAATATTTAAAATAATGGAGAGAGGGGGGGTGTGAATCAGTTATCTTTCTCCATGTGTACTTGGTCCTCTCTAATCAGATGTATCACTTCTGTCCTCTAACTCCATTCCTCTGTTCTCCTCTAACTAATTATGTAACATATCTCAATTCACAAGTCCTTAGCCACCATGAATGCTCTGTTTACCAAACTTCTCTCTTTTCTCCTTCCACTCTTACATCTTTTAGAGTTTTTCCTTCTTAAGAAGACCTAGGTGACTTAGGGTTAGGTATGAATCAAAGATTGTGATTCACCCATTTTGTCACTTAAAACATCCCTTGAATTGATTGGTTACATGTACTACATAGGGATCTACAATATAGATTCATCTTTATCACATTAGAATCACAAAACAATTCTTAAGTTGGCTAAAAAATGGTTTACATAGAAGTTTGTGCAATTACAAAGAACTATGTCCAAAATTGTTTACTCTACACTTGAAGTGTCTGATGCTCACCATCCACTTTATCTTCAATGTTGTAACTCAGCCTCTAAATGACTCAACATCCATTGATCACTCGGTATCTAAATGACTCAACATCTATTGTTTGCTCGACACTTGAGTGACTCAACACTTACTAGTTACTTGACATATACTATATATGTGATAACTTATGCTCAACATAAACTACTTGTTTAACATGAACCAATAAAATGACTTAAGTGTTTTGTCACTCATATGTCAAAACCAATCTAAGATTAATAATCTCCCCCTTTGACATGAGTGCCAAAAACACTTGGACATGTATAAATAACCTTAGCCCTTGACCATAACTCAGATAATCTCCATTTCAGTACATGGCTTACATACAAAATTTCAAAATTTTGCAAAACACTTATGACTTAACAATCATACCTCAAAATTTCTATAACTCCCCCTAAGTTGATTATTATGTTCTGATTCTGAAATGGTATACTCCTATTGAGTAGATATGCTGAGCTAGCTCTATTTCTATAGACTCTATTTCTATTTGGTCTCCCCCAAAAATTATTTTATTCTCTCCTTTCATGCATTTTGCCCCTTTCTTCATTCTCTCCCCCTTTATTCATTCTCCCCCTTTTGACACTTATGTCATTGGTTGTACATGAATTGTGTGTTTGTCCAAGAAAGATTTATGGACCTCCATCATTATTTTTAGTGAGGCATCCCAATTGTCACATGCTACCTCTAAAGATTTTATCTATATGTCTAACTCAACAACAAGGGTGACTAAGGCTTCATGTGTAGAAATATGGGGATCTTTCTTCAATAATTTTTTGGCATAGGCTAGTTCCTTGTGTAACACCTCCATGTGAGGGGTTAACATGGACTGGATGTTGATCAATGTAGCCCTAATATTTTCATCTTGAGCATGTAAAGCTGCTAACTAACCTTGTGCAGATAATAAATTCTTAAAATGAGATTGACTTTGACCAGGAGATTGTTGTAGAATATTGCCTATTTTTTTCAAATCTCCCTCTAGATGGTCAATATGTCTTTACATCCCTTGAGTGAATAAGGGAACATCACACAACTTAGTGTAAAGAGAGAAAATATTCTCCAACACGTTCTTTACACCCTTAATCTTAGTTGCTAACTCAACCTGGTGTAGTGCAATGACACTAGATATTTGTTCATCCACCTTTGCTTGAAATTTCTTTTCCGACCATTCCATTAATTTGACATTGGAATCTAGGTCTTCATCATTAATCTTTTCCACAATATTTACCAACTGCTCAATGATTGGCTTGGCTTCATTAGGTGTAGGTAGGCTAAATGCATCAAGAAATATGTCCTTGATGTCAAGAAGTGCTTGTTTCTACCAATGCTTCCTTTTGAATAGTTCTTGGTGTTTCTTCCTTGCCAGAGCATCCTGCAATATGCTCATTTGCTCTATTGTGATTGTTCTAAGATCATACTTTGGCAACTCAATCACCTCATCTAACTTGATATCACTATAGGATGTTACTTCATTAACCTTAGATATGTTAGGACTTTGCCTTGATGCTTGCAATGGGGTAGCTTCTATACTCGGCCTACGAAGTGCTTGACTAGGAGTAGGAGTAATAGTGTTTGGTAAGGTAACTAGTGTCTGTAGTGCTATTACTTACTCTAGCTTTGTAGTCAAGACTGAATCTTTAGTCATATCATTCTCCTTTTCTTTTATTTTTGTTCCACCTTTTGTTTGTTCTGTAGGTGCAGGATTGGCTTCCTGGCCTATTTTTACTGGTGTCCCTTCTTTCTCAATTATTGTAATTTTAGGTACCCAAACCTTTTGTACCTTAGTGTTGTCATGTGAGGACATTGTTTCCTTCCTTTAATATACTACAATAGACCTTGTATGTTGCACCTCTATAGATTGAGGGGGGGGAGGGGGGGTGCTAGATAATGCTTGTGTTTTCTCCCTTGCAGATGCCAATTATGCCTTCTCAATCTCATCCACACTCACCAACACAAGATGACTGCATAGTTGTGCCTTGGTGGTGGAATTAGTCAATATCTTCTACATATCCTCCTTTGTTAGGGGATTGATATTCTGACCTTTACTATATCTGCTTGTGGATTAGGCACTCGACATTTGTACTTTTGGTACACTCTAGTCTTGTTGTTGCTCTTCCTCAGTTGTTGCCTCTATAGTGCCTTCCCCATGTTCTCCCATTACATATTCTTCATTTTTTACTTCAACTACTTCTTCTTTTTGTTTACCTACTTCCTTAGGTGCTTGCTCAATAGCCTTTTGAGTTGTCAGCCCGTAGATCACCTTTCATATTTGTGTGCTTTGCTGAACAAAAACTTCAATTTTGTTCTGCAAAATATTAAAAGCTTGGTACTTTGGACCAAATCTTCCCTTATACTTGTTAATAGCTTTCATTATCTCAGATTTTTCCAAGTCTAGCATCACACTTGCAAGTGTGGTCTCTCTAATATTTCTCTCTATTGTGAGACTATATTTCTACCTTTTCTCAACTCTATCATATAGGCTCTTGGGTAAAGAGTAGGAAATCTTAATTGGAGTCTTCTTAAAAGTTTCCACCATGGCATATATAGACTCTTCTACTATATCCATATCTAACTTCCCAAGTTTATCAAACTCAACATGTGTAAATCCACTTAAATCAACATTATTCTTGATATTTTCACACAAGTTGTCCAAATCAAAAGAAGGACCATGAATTACCACATTTTAATTGGTTGTTGTCATCTGAATTGGTCCTTTCCTCATCTGACTCAACTAGGTAAATGTATTTCTTTCTTTTCTTTTGCTCAGGTTCATCTTCTTTTGTAGCTATCTTAGCTCTCTTGCCTTTAGGCTTTTGAACTTCTTAAGTCTTCTTGGCAGTAGCTCTTGTGCTAGCCCTAGTAACAAGAACTGTAGGCTTTTGTTGTGAAGGTTTCACAACCTTTTTAGGATTTCTTAATGCTGGCTTCTTTGCTTTCCTCTTCTTCTCTTCTATGGGAATAGATGCTTCATTAGCTTCTTCTCCCTCGACACCTTCATGAATTTCTACTTCTTCTTCTCCTTGGTCCTCGCCTTGACCCTGTGTGAGAGCAAGTGGTGTTTAGGTAGGTGCATCTTCATTATTTTCTTCCTCTTCATCTCCTTCTGCCCCTTCACCAAATTGTTCCTTGAGCTTCTTCATAAGCTTATTCTTCTTCCTCATTGTAGAAGTTGTCTTCAAATCCATTGTTATCTTTGACTTTGCTACATCATAGTTTCCAAAAGAAATAGCATCCTTATCTACTTCCTATGCCAATAAAGTAGTGGTGGATGTAGATGCCTCATCAACATTAATTTCATAAGGCAATGGCCTGAGCCATCTCACTCTTGGAACAACTTGTACATATGTGAAATCAACATCAACTAGAAGACAAACATCATTGAAATGCTTCTCTACTGCTGATACTAGAATCCTCTATCTTTGTTTCATTGACTTCTTAAAGTCTTCAAAGTAGCTATTGATCACAAACTAAAAATTATCTCCAAGTTGCTCTATAAATCCACCAAATTATACTGCAACTGACCTATTATTTTTCCAAGCTATTTTCCCAAATGTGGGAAAAGTGTTCTGCACATAGAAAAATATACAAATAAGTATTTAACCAAATTTCTATTGTGCACTTTTTTTTTTCCTTATGGCTCCCAAGTTTTTAGATAATTGCTGAAGTTGTAACTCAGTAAGGTCATAAGAATGGTCTTTCTTCACTATCTTGTAACCCAAATCCATAGCCATACATGGTACACTATTTAACCTATTGGATTGAAAGAGATTATGTTCAATAATTCTTACTACAAATGCAATTAAGGGATCAATAATTATGTTTATGGCCATCCCTCTCTTGTTGCATAGTGCCCCTGTATTCTTTTTTATTGCCTCTTTTACATCACTCCTCATTGTCTTAGGTTTTTCTAGGGTTGGATACCCTATCACTTTGTGAATAATCCTCTTAGTTATTTTGATAGGGCCATCCTCCAACCATACAGAATTGTCACGAATTCTACTAAGAATAATCTTAATCCATTTTTTCTTGAACATGTTTGAAAAATGTAGGGCATGGGCTAACCCTTTTTCTCTCTACAACCTTGTATTCTTCTTTCAATACTTTATTCTCACACAATTTTCCATATATTCTCTTATTTCTATGTCTCTAATGCTTCCAACCTTACAAGTGTAGCAACACCTTACATTTTGTATCATCAAAACTTGTAGTGGTATCATAGATAACACACCAGACGGGTCTCATTTAAATGCAATGTTAGGAATTACTTAGAAATGTGATTGGTTAATCTCATTACTTATAAATTAAACATTCAAAACTTCCTTTCCTTCCTTAAATGCAGTAGCAGAAGAGTTAGATGCCATAACAATTAACTAGGGTTTGCATAAATTCAAATAGCGTAGCTCAACACACGATAAATACCATGAAAAATCTGATGACTAGTGTCAAGTAGAAGTTGAATTTAGTTTACAAATTCTTGAATCCTTTTCTCCAATTCTCATTCATCTCTTTGTCCTCTCTTTAATCTTGAACAATTGCAAATGAGTCAAAACTTGACCATATAGCCCTTAAAACTTTACAATTAATGCTCAATTCTTACACAGTTGTAAGCTTGGCTCCAATAGTAAATTTTGCCTCACTTGACTTCCATGTAATTCCTACTATTCTCAAAGACCACATCGAGCTCTACCAACACTATCACTTTTGATAGGTCAGCTACAACTAACTTTCAATTGACAACCATAGTGAAACTTTTCATGCTTGACAACAACATAAAAACTTATAGATTTCTTCTAAGTTCCAAGCAATACTTTGCATCTTACTTCATGCATATATGATCTTTCCAGAAATAAATCCTTGGAACTGATGTATAATATAACTTTGAAATACAAATTCCACACATTGTTCTTAATTTCCTAGTTGGGGGTTGTGTGATCACCTAATCCATTGGATGAAATGACCCCATTTGAACTTGATGTGTTGCAATCTTCCTTCTTCTTTCATGTCTTGTTCATCTGCACTCTGACTTCTTCAACATCAAGCTTTCTTTTGCCTTTGTTGAATTCATTGCTAGGTGCTTTTGACCTTGTTGGACAATTTCTGCTTATGTGACCAATCTTCAAGCAATTAAAACATGTAGTTTGACTCAACCATCTTTTGTAGTCACTTCTAAAATGTGTTCTAATGCAATTTTCACAACATGTCCTTACTCTTGAAAATATTGACAATGATACCTTGTATTGTAATCCCAATTGTAGGATTTGTCAGTATGGTTTACCTTGGCTTGCTTGTTTGATGACTAGTTAGGCTTTGATCTGCACTCATAAGCTCTATGTCCATACTTCTCATATTTTTATGTAGTAGTAACCTTCAAATATTTGTGTGCTTGATGTCTTACTCTTGCATTCATGTGCCTGATGTCCTTGTTTGTTGCACTTGTGACAGTTACCTATGAATTTCTTGTTAGGGTTCTGATTTGCATTGTTGCTCCTACAAACATTTTTTCTATGACCTATCTTACCACAATTATGACAAGTAGGTTTATAGTTCTTACCTTTGTTGTTCCTTTGTTCACCACTTTTGGATGATTCGCCTTCATCAGTATTTATTTAACCCAATCAAGTAGTACTAGTGTTAGATCTAGGAGATCTCATCAACTGTTCAAAATACTTGATGGCTTCACTTGGTCTATTGAAACTTTCAGCAAATTCTTTATCTATTTTCAGATCATTTCTTAGTTGTTCATTCTGTAACTTTAGTGTTGTGATTTCAATATCTTTTCCATTCAATTCATGATTGGAAATTATCATTTGATTTAATATTTCTAGTTGCATGTGAGCAATCCTATTTACCTCGGATGTCTTTTCTTCTAGTCTGTTGGTCAGTATCCTTTTGTAATCTTCAATCATGACTTTTTTCTCTTTAGCTTTCTTTTTTTGCTCAATCACCTCACAAAGCAATATCGATTGGACTTCTTTTTCTATCTTAAGATTTCTGACCTCTTCAATTAGGGTACTATTGTTTTCCATCAGATCTACAACTGCAACATCAATTTCACTTGTGTTTCCATCTGAAAACAATTTAGTAGTGTCAATCTCTTGGTATTGTGTGTCATTCTCTTCAATAGCTATCTCTTTCCTTCTCTTTAATGATCACTTAAACTCATCTCTTGCTTCATTCAGTTGATGTACAACAAGCTAGATTTCAATCTTCTAATTCTCGGTAGTATTTCTCAACTTTTAGACTTCCATTTTAAAGATCTTTCCTCAAAGTTGCAAAGCTTTCCTTTCCAGAGACCAATGCTCTGATACCAATTATTGGAAATACAATAGGGAAAGTAAACTCTTGCGGGTTGGGGTCTGAATCGGTCCTTCAAAACTTTAACCATAAATTCATTCACCACACATCAATCTCACAATTTGCATGTAAACCGAAATAACTAGCTAAATGTATTCGTCCATAGAATGAAAGCAAATAACATTCAACACATGAATGACACAAGATATTTGGTTACCCAAAAAACCTCCAATTAGAAGGTAAAAATGGGGTGGGGATGACACCCACAAATCTCCACTACTGCAATAATAAAGTGTATCTAATAAAGCTACAATGTTTGATCATAAACTATGATCTACCCTGTGAAAGGTCTACCCTATTAAAGACTTACAAGATTGTTAGATCTTATCTTATTAAAGGATTTACAATAGTCTGTTAGAACTGCTATGTTAAGAGATTCAACAGATTCACCTACTAGAATGTCACATCAATGATCCTTTGGTTAACACTTTGCTACTAGATAATAAATCACCTATTTCTTGATGTGTACTTGATCCTCTTTGATCAGATGTATCACTTCTGTCCTCTAACTCCTTTCCTCTATTCTCCTCTAATTGATTCTACAATGTATCTCAATTCACAAGTCCTTAGCCACCATGAATGCTCTGTTTGTGCATGCAAACTTCTCTCTCTTCTCCTTCCACTCTTACATCTTTAGGGTTTTTCCTCCTTAAAAAGACCTAGGTGACTTCAGGTTAGGTATGAAGGAATGATTGTGATTCACCCATTTTGATGCTTAAAATATCCCTTCAATTGATTGGTTGCATGTAATGCATAGGGATTTGCAATATAGATGCATCCTTATCATCTTAGAATTGTAAAACAATTCTTAAGTCAACTCAAGAATTGTTTACATAGAAGTTTGTGTCATTACAAACAACTATATCCAAAAGTGTTTACTCCACACTTGAAGTGTTTGATGCTCGCCATCTGATGTATCTTCAATGTTGTAACTAGGCCTCTGAATGACTTGGCATCCATTGATCACTTGACATCTGAATGACTCATCATCTATTGTCTACTCAACACTTGAGTGACTTGGCACTCATTAGTTACTCAACATATACTATATATCTAACAACTTATGCTCAACATACACTACTTGTTCGACATGAACTAAGAAAATGAATTATGTGTGTTGTCACTTGTATGTCAAAATCAATCTGAGATTAACAATACATATATACAATTTTCCATACTACTACTGCCCCTTTGAAATAAATGACAAAGGTTAATGTCAATAACTATTTACAAATCAAAATTTTGGAATTCTACCTTCTTATGTTGACTGGTTTGATAGGCATGTGATACAACAAAAGAAATATTCAAACTTATAAACTCCTTATCCCACAAATCTTGGATTACCTCAAATACACTAATTAATGTGCACAACCCATAGGATGTTATCTCTACTGCATTTAAACCTAAATATACAAAATTTTCATATGATGCCTTGGCTCTAAGGCATTCGTTTAGCTGCTTTTGAATATGACTTATTTTAGAGTGAGGCATTCCCTAAAAAATGAAAATATCTTCATTATCTTGTCCCTCTTCAACTCTTACAAACTAGTGTCACTATTTACTTTGCAAATTCTACTTTCCAAATCTTCAATTTGCACATTAGATGATTATGTCTCATTCACAATATTGTGTAGCTCTTCTTGTTTACCCTTTAGAGCTTCACTAATGTCTCCAATGAAATTATGTGACAAGGAACATTTTCCATATAAAGTCTTCCCTTATATCAATCATGTTCTTAACTCTTTGACGCAAGAGTCAAGATTGAATAAATCTCCTCTGATGTTTTCACATATTGTGCAAGACAACTTTGCATCATGACTTACCTGATATTTTGTTGATGCAACTTACAAGAGAGTGGTAAACTAGTTGTCAAATACATTCATTACCTTGTGCACTCTCTTCCCTTGATCTAGTTCATTGATCTTGATTGATGTGATGTTTTGTAAATTGTTGGTTGCCTTCTAAAGAGTCTCTTAAGTCCTCTTGATACCCTTACTCTTATCAATGATTTTGATTGTGGAAAATGTTGATATTTGACTAAAAATCTGCATATTTGATTCTCTTATGGTTGTTAAAGGTTTGTTTCTCATCATATTTGCTAAAAATGAGTCCAATGGTGACTTGTATAAGTTGGCAGTTTCTTTGCTAGGTTCCTTGGTGGGTGTGACCAACTATAGTTGTAATTTCTAACTTTTATCCTACTCTTTGGTTTGTCCTATTTCCTCTATCTTTGTGTTCTCTTTATCTTTCTCTTTTTTTTGTCCTTGTACAAGGTTTCAACTTGTTGTTTTGTTGCTCCTTCCTTCTCTATCGTTGTGGAGTCTAGAGTAGGTGCCAAAGTTGTAAAACTTGTTAGTTTATCAGTCTTCTCCTCCTCTTTCTTCATTCTATCATATCCTTTTTCATCTCTCTCCATCTTCTTTATCTTCTTTTTTATTTTCCTCTCGTTCCTTCCTTTCTTCTTCCTCTGAGCTAGTTCTAAAATAATCAATAATATTTTGAGCTATCAAATTTCCAAGTATCAATTATGATTGAGTGCCAAATGGATTTGTTGAGATAGTTGCAAATGGATCTCCAATAGTGTCCAACTTTATAACTAATTCCCCTATCGTCAAGCTTCCTTGATCTTCATAACTATCTGATTAGGTGCATCCAAGGTAGTGGCAGTTATCTTATCTTCTAGAATCTCTATTGTTTCTATAAAAGTGTCCACAACTATTGAAATGGAAGGAACTATTGTTGATGTAGATGTGGCTAATTCATTTCCTATGTCTTCTTATGTTGTGGTGTCAACTATGGTGTTTATAGGAATTTTGGCATGTTTATCCTTGTCTTCTTTATCTTCTTTTGTAAGAGAGTCCATGTGAGTTTGTGGTGCACTATCCTTGAGATTTTTCATTACCTTTATTATTGTTTCTTTAGTCTCTTTGTTCACTTGCTCATAATTTCCTCCCATAATCATAATTTCCCTTGTCTTATTTCTCAATTATGGTTCTAGGCTCTTCATGATTCTCTCAAAATGCTTTTCACTTTCAATTTCACAAAGCTTTCCAGGATAATTCTTTCTGTTGTTGCTTTATCTTCTTCTTAACTCTCTTCTTTCTATTCTTGAACCTCTCATATAGGTGATCTAGTATTTTTCCATAAATGTTTATAAACATGTGATTAAGTACTATCATATACCTAACTATAGCATTGTCTAAGTACAACTTTTGTAAATTTTCATAGAGATCATAAAATATGTCTAGCTTGGTGAGATTTCCTTTATTTATAATCATGTCATTCATATTCTCAATCTTAAGCTTCCACTTCTTTCTCTCACTACCATCCTTTGGTTTATATTTCTCTATTTTAGACTTTGATTTTTCCTATAGAGATGAAATATGTCCTCTTATTTTCTTAACCAATTCCCCTTCTTTCTCCTATGACCTCTTTTGTTTGCCAATATAAGTCACAATCATTTTCTAGCTTTTTTCTAGTTCTAGTAGTTTTTTTTTAAATCTCTTTGGCGTTGGTGAGTTCTCATTTTCTTGTTTTATCTCAATAGGTGTTGCTGCATAGGTAATCCTTGCAACTCTTCTGTATGATACTATTGTGGCTTGTTGAAGTTTAGTTATATTGACTTCATCTTTTGATGTTGTAGGTACTACTATTTTATAGGGTCCAAGAGGTGATTGTGCAAATGGTATCATAAATGTTATTGCCATAGAAGGTCCACTTTCAATTGCAAGTGGTTTAGCAATCAAAATTTATGATTTTCCATTAGCTCTTATTTCCCTAGTTGTTCCTACTGCCTCTTTGAATTCTTCTTTTCTCATTCTCAATTCCTTGAGTAATTCACCAATTTTCTTATTTACCTTCTTGATTTATTTATTGTACAATTGTCCTTGAACTTCATTCAAATTCTCTTCATAGGTGATCCATCTAGGACACTCTTCATCTCTTTTTTATTCTAAAATCAATTTTTCATATCCTTAAATCATTAGTTCACTCACTTCATATCCCATAGGGTCTATGAATTTCGCCCTAGGCTCTACTATCTCCATTCAAGTTAAATTGTTTTCAACCATAAATCATAGTTCATCTTTGTGCTTCTCTATAAAAGTTGGTGGTATTTTGAATCTTTGTTTCATTTCTTCCTAAAATTCCTTCATCATTCTTTATATACATCATATGTTATTCTATCAATGGGTTGCTTCCTAAAGTAGTAGGCAATTATTTCCATTGTACTCTTGTTAGAATATCATTTATAATTAGGTATCCTTGGAAATATCCTCATAACTTGAAAGAATAAATGTAGGAGTGATTCAAATTTGAATGTGGTTGCTTTACTTTTCTGAATTATGTCCAAATTATCAATAAATTGTTGTTTAAGCATCTCACACATTTTAACCTTTTCTTTTCCATCTATCATCATATAGACCACATGTATAAATCCAAATGGTACTGAATTTATCCTTGAATTGTAGTTCATCTTATATCTTATGATTTATGTTGATCAACCTAACATCAGTTTGTTTTATCTTATCAACCTTCATGATTTCACCATCTAATGTTGATTCAGTGTTGGTTTCAACTAACTTCTTGACATTTTTCTCATTCATAAGGTTACTAACTTCATTGCTCAGTCCAACAAGTTTATGAATCATACCATTGGTAATCATGACAAGGATTTCTCCTACTCAAGACATACCCTCATGAATTTTGTGCAACATGATTCTGGTCCATTCATGTTGATCAAATTCCTCAAAGAACATGTTCTTAGTGATATTTAGGTTTTCCAAATGCTCAAATGCCTTTTTTGAAGGTCGAATCATTTTTGTATACTAGGTTCATGTCCTTATGTGTGTCATTATCTCTAATTGATCAAAATTTGCAATGAATATATGTGCAAATGTCTTCAACATGTAAAACCCTACTTGGAACTTGTGAAAAACCTCTAGA
This sequence comes from Cupressus sempervirens, assembly GCA_028749045.1. Taxonomy (NCBI): domain Eukaryota; kingdom Viridiplantae; phylum Streptophyta; class Pinopsida; order Cupressales; family Cupressaceae; genus Cupressus; species Cupressus sempervirens. The sequence goes on from CM053786.1 coordinate 787,515,595, forward strand.
CAGATTGTCCTCAAGTGAAATTTAAGGGTGTTTCTTAAATTTATACCCAGTTCTCTCATTAACATCACATACCACAAGAATTGTCATTTTTTCACATTTAAAACCTTAAAATATGACTACATGGATGATAAATACCTTTTAAAATTGTTGAATTTAGGGCTTTTATGAATATTCTTTCAATTTTATTTGAGCTCTTCAAATTTGCTTCTTAGGGCTATCCAACTTTTGCATGATCAAATGATGTCCATTTAATCTATTTCAACCACTAAATTTGATTCAATCTAAGTTTGAATTAATTATGTAGGTACACAAGACTTAAAAATTTATTATCATTTAGAAGAGAATTATTTTCCATCATGCACTCACATATGAGCTCCAAATGACATGCACTCTTAATTGTAGCTTCCTCTCATCCATAGCATACTACCATTTAGGGGCTAAATGATTTCCTAATCCTATTTCTGTTGTATTTACTAATGAATCAATTGGTCATAGTGATAAGACTTTTTGAGATACTATCACTGGCTTCAACCTATTCTCAAATGGTCATTTATCTTCTTTTCTACCCATAGTTGCGTGCTCATAGGTGTCTTATCTTTAACAAATATTTCATTGAAGTTCTCTATATACTCTTCCATATTTTCTTCCTATCTTTCATTATTGTAATCATTCCTTCTCATATTTTTGCTTGCATTCCTTCTATAACTAGGTGCCATTATGTGATCTCGTGTTATTTGTTCTCACATTGTTTGAAAAACCATTATTTCTACAAAATATTGTTGTATGTCCAAGGTTGTTTCAATCATAACAGGCTCTAACATTGTTTTCGTATCTAGGTTTTGATTAACTGATCTATAATCTACAATCTCTAGAAATATGTCCAAAGTTGTTGCAATTATAACACATAACTCCATTTCTTATTATATTAGTTGTACCAATAAGTCTACTAGCTGCAGGGTTAGTACCTTGATACATATTATTATTAAATATAGATTTCCTACATTCATTAGGACTATGTCCATAAGCATAACAATAACTAGAAAAAGGGTTAGTAGATTTACTTGTATAGTTCTTCTTCACGTGACCAATTTCATTGCATGCAAAGAACCTTCCATTAAATTTTCTCCTTGCTTCTTTGGGTTGTTCAAATTATTTAGGCATTTCCTTGTTCAAATCTTCTTGTTGTTGATCGGGTTGTTGGATCACTAGATTTGAGTTCTCAGTAACTTCATATCTCTTAGATGATTATCCTTCATAGTAACTAATACCAATCATATCACCTTTAGGTCTTTGCGCCATAATTTTCTCATCAAGCTTTTTAGCGCTAGAATACAATTTCTCAAGATGTTGTTTTGTTTGTGCAAGCTCTCTTTTCATGATACTATTGTACTTATCAAGATTTGTAAATTGTAGCTTTGTAGATTCAAGTTCAAATGCCATCTTGGTAAGTTTAGATTCCAGATCTTCATTCTCATATCCTAAATCACATTGATTCTTCTTTTCATCCTCCATGAAACTCATCTTAAGATTCATGATCTCAAGTTCATACTTTAGAATCTCATTATCCCTCTTTAGCTTAGAAACTGCACCTTTATCTTTGATATGATCATGCGAGTCTTTCTTCTTAGATTTTATTGATTCAATCTTCCCTTTCAACTTCTGAATGTATTATTGTGCATCTCTAAGTTTGATCTTCATCTTGTCTCTTTCTTATATGATTACATCAAGTTCCTCAAGAGCTTCCTCTAGGTTCTTCTATAACTAACCCATATCCATAGAGATCATACTCAAGTTGTTAGGCCTCCTTTAAGTAATTGTGCTTTGAACCAATTGTTAGAAATAAGAAATATTGAGGGGGGGAGAGAGAATCAATATTTTACAAACTTTTACCCAACTATGGATATCTTTAAAAATCTTTAAACACGCATATGCAATCAAATTGAAAAGTAATACAACAACAACATAATGCAACTCATAACACCATTATTTTTTAACTAGGGAAACCTTGGCCAAGGGAAAACCCCAGTGGGGATGGTACCCACAAAATAATCCACTAATCAAAAGTATTTTGTGAAAGACATTGACTCTGTTAGGAGTCTATTACATCTGTATAGTGTATTTGTCCTTATTAGAGGACTAGGCCTTGTTAGAAGCCTCAACCCTTTAAGGAGTTGGTATTACAATTAAAAAAATACCAAGCTGAGCCCACTGCTCAAACATGCATATACAATGATATAGTTTGTACACAAAATGTATACATACAAAATCCTCTTGACAATGTTGATATCTTAAATATTGATTTGTCCTTGATGGCTCTCTTTATAGAACATCACATATTCTGCCTTTTTCTCTACCTTGACACAAAGGTCACATCATACAATTATCACAAAATAATGACACAGTCATCACATAACTTCCCATCCAAAACTCTTTCCTTTATACTAATTTGTTCTATTTTGTTGGCCTTCAAGTCTTCAACATGTGTCCCAAAACATAAAATCTCTTTATTTTAGAGTTAGGTTTAACATATAGGATGTCATCCCATAATAGTTAAGTAATTATTTTTCTAAGCCAAAATAATTCCTTAACACAATTTACCGATTCCTTGACTCTATTCTATTTTGCTTGTGCATGACTATAAAAAATAAAAGTTTAATCACTCTATATGTACAACTCAATATGGCATCCACACTTGGGGACCTTCAATGTTCATACTACCTCTTTTTAACTGTGCACATGCCAATTCACTCTCTATGAAGCTTTACAATAAAAAAAAGTGTCTCTACTGACAACTAGTCTTTGTTACACTCAGATAATTTTTTGAGTTAACTTCTCCAAAACATAACTCCAAAGTATGCTCAATGAATATAGAATATATATTTTCATAAATGACAACCTTGTAGTATCTCCCTATTATCCTCTTAGAAAAAATTTCAACAACTTATTGTCCATACAATACTCTCTCTATCACTACTCATTCTCTCTTCCATAGTTGTATTTTCATTCACACACAATTCTCTCTCCCTTTGATGAAAATACCAAAGGTAACAATAAACCTTCATAATCCATGTAGTTATACTTTGTACCTTACATGTACAAATCACTTTTGTGTCATTACATCTTCTTGACAACTTTAGGACAACCTAAAGAGTGAACTCTTGCACTAACTCAAATATAAATATTCTAATAAAGCATGATTTGATGCAATCCTGCATCTTCTCTTACTAAATATTAAATAGGGGAATGACCCCTAATTTACCTCTTAAATATTTAAAGATATCCTTAGGTAATGGCTTTGTAAATATATCTTCTATTTACTCCTTTGACTTCACATACTCTACTCTTATAAGTTTCTCTTGTACTTTCTCTCTCAAATAGTGATACTTGATAGATATATGTTTTGTCTTTGCATGCATCAAAAAATTCTTTGAAATGTTTATAGCACTTGTATTGTCACAATAGATTGTTACAGGATTAGTCACTTTCTCTTGCATTCCTTACAATAATTGTTTGATCCAAACAATATCAAAGAAACTAATAGAAACAACTACATATTTTGCCTCAATAGTGGACTGTAAGATACAACTTTTTTTCTTGCTTATCCATTTCACAAGCCTCTCTTCTAAAATGAAAGCTCCACCACTAGTACTATTTTTCTCAACAACATTTCTTGCCTAGTCAATATCAGTATAAACTTGAGCTCAAAGTCCTTCATATTTCTTATACCATAAACCATAATCCTTTCTTCCTTTTAGATATCTATACATTCTCTTCACAATAATCATGTGTGTTTCCTTAGGATTAGAAGAAAATTTGGTAGCAATTCCTACAACATGAGCAATATCTATTATGTTATGGATAACATATTGTAGCTTGTCAATCATAGATGTGTACAATGTCTCATTTACCTTAGTAGTATCATCTTCTTTTGATAGTTTATAGCCTGTGACCATCAATGTACCAAATGATCTTTGAATCTTCCATGCTAAATGTCTTCAAGATCTCCTTGATATACTTGGACTGAGTTATGTATATGTCATCCTTCACTTGTTGAACTTGCAATACAATAAATAATTTAATCTCTCCAAGCATTGACATCTCAAATTCTTTCCTCATCTCATCAACAAATATGTTGCACATTAGTTCATTTCATTCAAATATAATGTCATCAACAAATATTTCAACAATTAGGGTTTTATCATTGGGTTCACTCTTCAAACACAAATTATTGTTCTCACTAGTTTTGACAAAATTAATTTTCATCAAATATGAATGTAACCTTTCATACCATGCTCGGGGTGCTTGCTTCAATCCATATAAAGCCTTGTGTAGCTTGCATACCATGGTCTTTTGACTTTGGTCCACAAAATGCTCAAGATGTTCAATATAGACTTCTTCTTCTAGTATTCCATTTAGAAATGCAGATTTGACATCCATTTGATAAACTTTGGATCCCTTGAAAGCAACATATGCAAGTTTTTAGGATTAACCTCAGACAAAAATAATAGTTACATGCAAATATAACCAATACTAGAAAATAGTAGATTGCATAAAAGAATACAAGACACCAAGATTTGACGTGGTTCACCCAATCCCTAGGCTACTGAAATGTCCCTTTTCTGATTTTTTTTGATATTTCCAACACAAAGATCCACCAAATTTCTCAAGAAACCCCAAATCGGGTATGCCAGAAATTGTGCCAAAAGCTTCACAGCTTCACCTATTATTAATAAATCTGAAAGTGGAAATTTTTACAGAAATTTCAGCAGCATAACAGCCTACAAAATGACATTTCCAGATCCATATATCCTTTACACAACAATTCTCAAATGTAGGACAAAAACTATGCTCATCGGGCTCCCGAAATTAACACAAAAATGCCCGAAAACACCATAAAAACACTAATAATCTATCTCAGAAGTTTAATCACATCTCAATACATATATTCAGCTCTATTTTAACACTTTAAAGTCTGAAATACAGAAGCAACCCAAACTGATATGAAATACTCAACTGGAAACACCAAACTCATACAAAAAACACACGCGAAAACCCACAAATCTGCACTGTTCAGCACAAAGGCAAACTCTGTATGAGCATGCACATGGAATGGCTTCAAACTCCCATCCTTAGCCTTCTTGGAAACCTGCAAACTCCCGTTCTTGGGTCTCCCTGGAAACCTGCAAACTCCCGTTCTTGGGTCTCCTTCTCCACAGGTTTGGCAGCCTCTGAAGAATAACAAAGAATGAGCAAAAATCAAGTTCTAGAAATCAGCCCAAAATGCCTCCAAACCCCTTAAAAGAGGGCATAACTATAACTCATGTCCGAGAGAGGTTAATGAAACATATTTTAATAATAATTTTCATTTATTAGTCCAATGGTTTCCAAAGATTAACCCCCTTTTTCCGAAACTTCAATTTCTTGGGCCTGCCTGCCTTAGCAAAGATTATTAATTTTTAATTATTTGAAAAGGGGACATGACAAGTCCTCCCCTCCCAAACATTGCTTGTCCTCAAGCAACGACTGAACAATAAACCAATCAATCCACCTGGATCCCAAATGTAGTCATGAACTATACTACTACCAATTAACACAGGCTCCTGCAATATCCTCTGCAATATGACCAAGAGGAATCCATAATCAAACTGACAATTATAGCTCAACCAAACTCCAAAATCACCACTACCACAGTCAAAAACCCATGAGACACAAACTCTTAGAACATCAGAACCCAAGTAAAGTGGACAAATCAAACTACCAACATAGTAAATACCATCAACGCATCCCACTGGCCTATACGGGATGTACAATCCAACTCTGCAACAATGGTGAACGCTCTCGAATGAAACTGTACCAAGTATGGATAATCCACACACTGTACAACTCCTGCAGTCAACACAACTCTTCAAATCACTGGCCACTATCTCATAACCATAACTCCCATGCACTGCTGATGGTGAAAAGAAATTACAAGATAAAGAGTAAGAAATGGAATCCAAACCAAATTTTCCTGCCATCAACTCCTCAAAAAAAGGATCAAATGCTAACTAATGTACATACCCTGCAATATAATGTTGATTAAAAAAACCAACCTCGGTCAACAACTCACCATGAACAAGTGATACAACCCACTGTGACTGATCACTAGCTAAGTCAGGAGATGTCATAGCCAAAGGAGTAGAATCAATAACAACACCCACTGAAGCATCACTCCCAAACTCCTGCTCTAAGTCACATATTATCAAGCTGTCAACTTCAGAACCTATCACCATGTCATGCCCATCACAACTCTCATCTTGAGGCATCAAATTGTCCCATAACAGATGATTAGCACTAGGAACCAAAGTACATCTCTTTATCATTATCTCGTCAACATGGTCATCAAAGGTAAATTGATGAGCGTACCTCACAATGTAATGCCAATAGAATGCGCCAATCTCAGTTAGTGGCTCAGACTGTAATCTAGATGAAACTAACTGCAATTGATCATTAACGATGTTGGAACTGACTACTACCTCCGAAGATATCACTAAGGGAGTAGTATTACTAGCAGGAACCATGCCAACTGTCGACTCACCAACATCACACATGATCTTTGATACATCTCTAGTCTCTATGCCATCAATACTAGAGACCACCACCATGTCAGGCATACAACAATCTGCTACAACACCCAACTCAACTGAACCTGACTCTAGTGGGAATGAACCTGATATGCCAATGTTAGTATCAAGAATGGATGCATCCCCATCTCCACTATCTCTGACAATCTCAGCCATGGACATCCTCGGATCACCAAACACCACAGCTTGTGACTATATAGAATCAGGTAAAGATTGTAGTTGCTCTAACTCCATGGTCACCTTAGCCAAATGAAACTGTGACTCCTTGAAAGCCAACTGTGTACTCTCAAGAATCTCAGAAGTTACCTCAAGCTACTCAGTAAGCTCACTCACCTCATCTTCCTTGGCCAACAATGCATCATATGCTGTACTGCCCCACTTCATAAGATAATCTCTGTCGGCTACCAACTGCATATAATCCTGTCTCAGAATCTGGATAGCCTCCCATAAAGAGTGGAACTCTGTCAAGGAAAGATAACTGCCTCCTTGCTCATCACTAGTAGGATAACCCCATCCATAAACTGCTAACAACTGACGAGCAGCATCGAAATGCTGGCAAGTGATAGCAATGTCTCGATCACTAACTCTCAACTGATTAGACACATGATGGCACTGGCTTGACTGTCTCCTACAAACCTCCTCTGATGCACTGTCTAAAGGAGTATCCTCAAAGTTACTAGTCTCTAGAGTATTACCATCCATATCCTGTGAATCAAATCTAAAACTCATATCAACATACAGAGTATCAAAAATATTAGCATTGCTGTCCAACTCCTCTATACCCAAGGAAACTAAGTCTTCAAAACTGCCCACTGCATCCTCCTAGATGTCATCAATGCCAATATGATCCTGGGACTCATCTATACACACTGCCAAATAGGAAATATCATCAACACATTCCAGCAAGTATGGTCGACTGGATATATGAACAAAACCCAACATCGGTGTATAAAAACTAATACCAACATCAGACAAGATACTGGCATAAGAAAAGACAACACCACGTAATCTACTAATCAAATCCATGATAGCACCCAAACAAACACTGCTACCAAAAAGTGTTAAAGATCTCCAGTCAACTGAATCCCAAATGCCAATATAACAATCTCGAGTCAATATTTGTAAACTAGAATCAACTGGTAACTCAAGCAAACTCCTCACCTGAGTAATATGACCAATACCAACTAACTCCACATACCTGTCATGATGAGATAATGAAGTCACAATACTATCTTTGTTCGCCTTCAGCTGGCTGGACAAATCATGTGAAGTACTACCAGCCTCAATCTCATGTGATGAAGCATCTAACTGTCCCTGGTACTCTTTCTCAGCAAAGTCATGAATGCTCAATGCCTACTCATCTCTACCAGGTATCTCACCATCCTGCACAACAACATCCTCATAATCATCATCTGAACCCACTACATTGTAGTCACTGCCTGTTGTAGCTATACCATCCTGAATACCTGTGGCATCACCCTTTGACGACCTGTAAACAATTGTCTCAATTTGAGTATCAAGTTGACCATTACTATCAATTTGTGTAATATCCTTTCCCACCACCTCCTGTGGCAGAGTAGAATCTGAGACCTCTACCTGGCCATTAGTTAGTTTCTCAAACTCCTCATGCAAGTTCTTGGGAATTGTGTCATCTGTCCTGTGAGAAAATTTGCCAAATAGAAATCCAGTCAACTTATCCACCTTAGTTGGGTCGGACAACATGTCATTCATTATACGGCGGTGCTCAACCAACTGTTCAGACATGTCATGGCTTATTTTCATAAGTTTATCTCGAATGTCTAAATAACCATCCTTTCTACTGTTTTGACTCTGGATATCAATTGTCCAAGATCATGTCCTCTAAGACTCTGTACTATACCTGTCCATTCTGGATAAAGTAGGGTGTAACCCCAATAGGATATAACTTCTTCAAACACCAAGAACTAACATGCAAATGATTAGAAGTAGCATGAAACCATAGATTTTGACATGCAACTGATTAGAAGCAACATGCAACCACCAAATTCACCAAGAACTAACATGCAAATGATTAGAAGTAGCATGCAACCATAAATTTTGACATGTAGCTGATTAGAAGCAAAATTCAATCATAAATTATGACATGCAAGATCTGGGTAGTTTTCAAAACTGACATGCAAGATCTGGGCAGTTGTCAAAACTGACATGCAAGATCTGGGTAGTTGTCAAAACTGACATGCAAACTTCTACAACCACCAAATTCACCAAGAACTAATATGAAAATGATTAGAAGTAGCATGCAACCATAAATTTTGACATGCATCTGATTAGAAGCAACATGCAACCATAAATTATGACATGCAAGATTTGGGTAGTTCTCAAAACTGAAATGCAAGATCTGGGTAGTTGTCAAAACTGACATGCAAACTTCTACAAACCCTCAAGCTAGCAAGATCATGGCTCTAATACCCCTGAAATGTCCCTTTTTTTTATTTTTTTTGATATTTCCAACCTCTAATCAGATTTTCAAGATCAAACAACTAATATCACAAAGATCCACCAAATTTCTCAAGAAACCCCAAATCGGGTATGCCAGAAATTGTGCCAAAAGCTTCACAGCTTCACCTATTATTAATAAATTTGAAAGTGAAAATTTTTACAAAAATTTCAGCAGCATAACAGCCTATAAAATAACATTTCCAGATCCATATATCCTTTACACAACAGTTCTCAAATGTAGGACAAAAACTATGCTCATCGAGCTCCCGAAATTAACACAAAAATGCCCGGAAACACCACAAAAACACTAATAATCTATCTCAGAAGTTTAATCATGTTCCAATACATATATTCAGCTCTATTTTAACACCTTAAAGTCTGAAATATAGCAGCAACGCAAACTGATATGAAATACTCAACTGGAAACACCAAACTCATACAAAAAACACACTCGAAAACCCACAAATCTGCATTGTTTAGCACAAAGGAAAACTCTGTATGAGCATGCATATGGAATGGCTTCAAACTCCCATCCTTAGCCTTCTTGGAAACCTACAAACGCCCATTCTTGGGTCTCCCTGGAAACCTGCAAACTCTCGTTCTTGGGTCTCCTTCTCCATAGGTTTGGCAGCCTCTGCAGAATAACAAAGAATGAGCAAAAATCAAGTTCTGGAAATCAGCCCAAAATGCCTCCAAACCCCTTAAAAGAGGGCATAACTGTAACTCACGTCCAAGAGAGGTTAATGAAACATATTTTAATAATAATTTTCATTTATTAGTCCAACGGTTTCCAAAGATTAACCCCCTTTTTCCGAAACTTCACTTTCTTGGGCCTGCCTGCCTTAGAAAAGATTATTAATTTTTAATTATTTGAAAAGGGGACATGATAGCTACATACACCAACAACAAGACCAATATTATTATTATCCAATGATTACAATCCACAATCTTGTACAACTCAATACCATCGCAAGAAGCTACAATATCACCATTACATTATGAAATCGCTAACCCTAAGCCTTTTTATACAATCCTTTTACTGCTTACACAGTCAGGGCTAGAATAAGTCGTCCAATAAGAAAATGGCAGTCGATGCCTTTTACAATATAAGGGCATTTTTTGCTTCAGGGTGCTGCCCCAGAAACCCCTGCGCCCCTTAACCCCACCATGTACTGCGACAGGGAGTGCACTTGGGGCACTGCCCTAGGACCCCATCTTGGGGGCGCTATGCCCAAACCCCCGTAGAAATAATTTGGAGGAAAATTGCATTGAATAAACCTCTGAATTTGATTAGGCTCCACCTCACAACAATCTCCCACTTGGAGACTAATCAAGCTCCACAACAATAACCACCCACTTGGAAATTGATCATAGCACTACTAAACCTATGGCTCCCATTGGAATATCAAAGCACACTGGACTATGTTGTTCTTTTATTCTATTCTATCGAGAAGACCAACCAAAGTTGAAGAGGATTTTAGCTTCTCCCTTGTCACTACCTTTGTAAACATATCTGTTGGATTATCATTTGTATGTATATTCTCTAGCTTTAACTGTCCATCATCCAAAATTGACCGAATGAAATGGTACGACAACTGTATGTGTTTTGTCTTGGAATGCATAACTGAATTCTTTGTAAGATGAATGGCACTCTAACTATCTATAAACAAATAATTATCCTTCTAAGGGTGTCCCAATTCTTCCATGAAGAACTGAAGCCCTATCATCTCCTTGGTAGCCTCTGTAGCAGCAACATATTTTGACTCTATAGTGGATAAATCATTAACCTTCTATAACCTAGAAACCTAGCTCACGACTGCCCCACCAATAATAAATACATAACCTATAGTACTCTGTTTGGTATCAATAACCCTCTACCAAATCTGAGTCAATGTATCCCTGTAAATTAGTAGTAGAGCCCCCAAAATGTAGACACTTACTAGATGTTCCTCTCAAATATCTGAGAATCTATTTAACTACATTCTAATGCTCGATTCCTGGATGATTCATATACCTGCTAACAACTCCCACTACATGTGCAATATCTAGCCTAGTACATACCATAGCATACATCAAGCTTCCTACAGCTGAAGCATAAGGTATCTTAGACATCTTATCCTCCTATTCTTGTGTCTTGGGACACATCTCCTTGGTCAACTTCAAATGACTAGGTAAAGGTGTGCTGACAGCTTTAACATTCTCCATAGAGAAACATTGCAACAACTTCTCAATATATTCAACCTGAGATAATGCCAATTTCATGTTCTTCCTATCTCTACAAATATTCATACCAAGGATTTGTTTTACTTCCCTCAAATCCTTCATAGCAAATGCATGTGCTAACTGGCTTTCAGCCCCTTAAAGTGATCCATGTTAGACCCAACTACAAGCATAACATCAACATATAAACATAAAATAATATAGCTTTCATCATGCAACCTCTTAAAATAAACACAATGATCTAAATGACACCTATTATATCCATGCTCATGCATAAACTTGTCAAATTTTAGATACCATTCTCGAGATGCTTGCTTCAAGCCATATAAACTTTTCTTCGATCAACACACCAAGTTCTCCTTACCTTTGACCTCAAATCCCTATGGTTGTGCCATATAGATCTCTTCATCCAAATCACCATGAAGAAAGGTTTTTTTAACATCAAGTTGCTTCAAATGCAAATCTTCAGTAGCCACAATACTTAAAACAGTGTGAATAGAAGTCATTTTAACAATAGGAGAAAATATCTAATCAAAATCAATGCCCTTTTTCTGTGAAAATCCTTTTACCACTAACTTGGCTTCAAATATTTTCTTACCTTCATCCTCTTCTTTTATCCTGTAAATCCATCTAATTTGTAAAGCCTTTTTACCTATAGGAAACTTTCATAAATCCCATGTCTTATTTTTCAGCAAAGTCCATTTCATCTTTCATTGCAGACTCCCACTGAGTCTTTGTATCCACCTGCACAACTTCATCATAACATTCAAGTTCACCAACATCAATAAGTAAAATAGAATACAAAGAGGGAGAAAATCTTTCCAGAGGTCTACTTATCCTTGTTGAACATCTAACATTCACTGGGGTGTGTGGTATTTGTTGTTGTGGCTGTTGCAGATCATGAGGAATTGTTGGAACATCATCTTTTGGAGTATCATCCAACACTATATAATCATTTTCTTTCTTCTCATGCTGCTGCAATAGATCTTTGTACAACACTTTCTCATTGAACACGACATCCCTGCTTCTTACAATTTTATGATTTTCAAAATCCCAAAGCCTATAACCAAATTCATCAATTCCATATCCAACAAATACACATTTCTTTGACTTAGCTTCTAGCTAGGTTCTATTTTCAGAATCTATATGAGCAAATGCTTCACAATCAAAGGTTTTGAGAAAAGAATAACTCACCTTCTTACCAATCCATGCTTCCTTTGGAATACCATAGCCCAAAAGAGTAGATGGACATCTATTAATCAAATATATACCAATATTGACAACCTCTGCCCACATGTTTAAGGGCAACCTAGCCTCTCTCAGTCATTTTGCCTTTGGTTTGTGCGTTCAAAGCACTTCATGTTGGAGATCCACCTAAGGTTTTCCTACATGTTTCCTCACTCAAATTAACATTGATCACATCATCATATTTTAGGGTATTAGATCCAGAAACAAAATTACTTATCAAGTCATTCTAGCTTTTAGGCAAAGAACACAAAATCAAGAGAGCCCTAATTTATTCATCAAAATCAATACCCATAGAAGATAACTAACTAGTAATAGTATCAAACTCATTTAAATGATCCGCAACAGATCTAACTTTAGTCCTCTTCATATTAAGTAAAGGCTTCATAAGAAATACCTTGTTTGAAGTGGAGGGCTTTTCATACAATTTCGCTAGGGTTTCCATCAACTCTTTTGGCATCTTTGCTTTTGTAATATTAAATGCTACTGATGGTGTCAGGCATAATCAAATGCTTCCAACTGTCTTTCTATCTAAAAGATCTTAGTCATCATCTATCATAGATCCCTGATTCTTGTTTTTTCCTATCAACGGCTTCAATAAATCCTTCTCATAAAGATAGTCTTCCATTTGCATATTTCATAACTAAAAGTTCTACACATTAAACTTGCTAACTCTCAACTTACCCTTGTCTACCATTGCTCCCACTCAACCATGAGACCTTCCTGTAGAAGATCGCTAAAATAAATGACGACGATCTGGCTAAAAAAAATGACAACTGTCTGGCTCTGATACCACTTGTTAGGATTAAGCTCAGACAAAAATAATAGTTACATGAAAATATAAACAATACTAGAAAATAATAGATCCAATAAAAGAGAACACAAGGCACCAAGATTTAATGTGGTTCACCTAATCCCTAGGCTACGTCCACCAACAACAAGTCTAATATTATTATTATCCAATTATTACAATCTGCAATCCCTTAAAGCTCAATACCACCACAAGAAGCTACAATATCACTAGTACATTATGAAATCCCTAACCCTAAGCATTTTTATACAAGCTTTTTATCGCTTACACAATTAGGGCTAGAATAAGTCATCCAATAAGAAAATAGCAATTGATGCCTTTTACAATATAAGGGCATTTTTGGCTTTAGGGGCGCTGCTCCTGAAAACCCCCACGGGGGGGTTGCCCCTCGACCCCACCTTGTATCGTGACAGGGAGCACACCTGGGGTACTGTCCCAAGACCCCACAAGGGTGCTGCCCCCAAACCCCCATAGAAATAATCTAGAGGAAAATTGTGCCAAATAAACCTTTGAGTCTGATTAGGCTCCACATCATAACACAAGTAGTATCTTTACTCCTAGTCTAGCAACAAGGGAAAATGTTTCTCCATAATAAATTGTTTCTTCTTGTGCATTTCTCTTGTAGACTATTCTTGACTTATTACTTCTCCATTTTCATTCAACTTATTTCTAAAAAAATATTTATTACCGTTTTCGTCTCGGTACTAATATCTATGTGTTATTCTTCTCAATTTGCTCAATCTCCTTATTCATAACATTAATCCAATCTTTATTTTCCAGTGCATCTTTAATTATTCTAGGATAAAACTCACAAATCAAGCATGTATTTTCTCTCAACTTATTTCTTGTCATCACTCCAACATCTTTGTCTCCAATTATCTAGCTCAGTGAATGGTTCCTTTTAACATGCTTTTCTAAAATAGGTTACATTTTTTATTCTTGACCATTTTATCCAATCCGTGGATGCTCAACAAGTTGTTCTATAGCAGGTTGTTGTTTCTCAGGTATTGTTGGTTGTCACTCACTGACTTCTATTTGTTTCTTGGGTAGTGTACTCGATGCATCTTCTTGAACATAGAAAAACCTCTTATAGTCTGCAGGTTCTTTCTTGTTTTTTCCATCATTCTTTTATGGAAACTCATCAATTGTCACATTAGCACTTTTAATCATTTTTTTAGTAGCCTTGTTCAAACATTTATATGTTTTCCTCCTAGTGGAATAACCCAGGAATATACCTTCATCACCTGTAGAATCCAAATTTTCCATTTCTATCATCTTTCAGAATATAACATCTACTTATAAATATTTTAAAATAACTCACATTTGATGTATGCCCATACTAGAGTCCATAAGGTATCTTGTTTGTACCTTTATTCAATTGTACTCAGTTTAGTGTGTAAACTGCAATGCTAAATGCCTCTCTCCACTATATATGTGCAACTTCCTTCTCAATAAATGGTGTGCTAGCACTATCAACAATAGATATATTTATCCTTTTAGCTATACCATTCTGTTGTTGTGTCCTTGGTGGAAACAATTTTATTTTAATTGCATTCTCATCATAAAAGTTAGTAAACTCATCAAACATAAATTCACCTTTTTGTTACATCTCAAACATTTTTATTTCTTACCCATTTCTTTCTCAACTCTTGTCTTATACCATTTGAGAATTTGATATGCATTGTAGTTTTCTTTTTAGAAACTTAACATACATCATCCTTGAGAAATCATCAATAAATAAGATAAAGTATTTATCACCATAGTAGCTTTGCACTTTCATAGGACCACATTGATTAGTATGAACCAATTCCAATATATCATGAGATGAGTAACACTTACTTTTGAAACTTGACTCGGTCATTTTTCCAACTCGACATTGCTTACACATCACTTTATTAGGTTTTCTTATGCTTGTTAAACCTCTCACTTTTTTCTTTCTACTAACCTTGACTATGTTGTCAAAATTAAAATGACATAACCTCTTATTTCATAACCACACTTTTTCAATTTTTACAATCAAAGGTGTATTCTCAATAGACTCCAAGTAGAATAGGTTACTAGTACCAATCAGATTCTCAACATCATCACATATCTTCACCTTTAAATTTTAAAACTGCAGTTGGTGACCTATGTTGTTCAATTGAGCAACACTCAATAGATTATACTTTATACCATGTGTCCAATATGCATTATCACATTTGATCTTCTCATTCAACATGATAGAAACTTTTCCTTTCATGGAACATGAATCATCATTTCCAAGTTTATCAAATCCACCATTATAATGTTCTAAATTCTCAAATTTACCAATATCACCACTCGTGTGATGCATACAACCACTAGCAGTAATCTATGTGTTATTTTTACTTATTTGAGAAATGGGAGCATTTTCTACTTCATACCTTTCTTCTCCTTCAGAATCTTCTTGTTAGAGTGGGGTTGTCATTTTAACAAAAGATCAATCTGTCAATGTCTGATACAACCACTCAACTTATAGTACACAGGAGGATGGCCCTTGTCATGAATCCTCCGGGAAGCGCTCAACAAATTTCCAACAATCTCCCCCTTAACATGACCCAAGAGTCTAAGGATTTGAACCTATGACCAAGCTCTTATACCACTTGTTATAATGGGATTTTCATTACACCAAAAGAGCAATTTGTCAATACATGATACAACCACTCAACTTATAGTACACAGGAGGTAGTTAAGCCCTTGTAATGAATTGTGAGGGAAGTGCTAAACAAATTTCCAACACTTCCTTCATTGCAACATATACAACTTCCTCTCCTTCTTCTTCATCAATAGTTTCATCTAGTACTCAATGTCTTCCTCCTCAACTAGGTGACACACCTTCTTTCCTTTATCTTTGTAGTATATTTCCTCATTATCTATTCCCCCTTCTATCATTCCTTTTATCTATGTTCCTATCAAGGCAACTAGATTCAATGTGACCAACCTTGTTACATTTAAAGCAAAAAAAACATAGTTTACCTTTATACTTTCCTTTGCCTCTCGATAACCTCTTTGCAAACAATGCTTCAATCTCTTCTAGATCATTATCATCTAATTCATAATCAATATCATTATTATTGTGATGAGTTCTCTTATCTTTCCTTGAACTTCCAATAGTTAGATATGGCTTAAATGTAGATTCAATCTTAGCTACTACACAATTATCAAAATTATTCAGCTCAAAAGTAGTCAGTCTACTAACCAAAGCATCAAGAGTAATCTTATTTACAGGAATAGATCTTTACTCAAGAATAGAATTTTTTTTAATAGCATAGATAGGTAAAAGAGTTCTAAGAACTTTTCTTACTACAAACTCATCACTTATGACTCCTCCAACTCCTCTAATAGCATTACTTACTTTCTTGATTCAACTATTGTATTTCATAATGTTCTCACCTTTCTTCATTCTCATGCCATCAAAATTACCTCTCAAATTTTCAACCTTTTTCCTTAGCACATTTTGATATCCTCCATGTTCAAGTATCAGTTTCCCTCAATTCTCCTTAGTAGTAGCACAATCTTTGATATCATCAAATTCAACATCATTTAGGGAAGAAGCAATCTCTATCATCAGAGAGTTGTGTTCTTGTTTTTCTCTGCAGATTCTCAAATGCTAGATAAATACAATCTCATTATGCTTTGTCATGATGAAAAATTCTCCTTGTTTAGCTTCAACACTTCTCTCTTATACATCTTCAAATCTTTAGCTTAAGGATTCCAAACTTATTCCTTCAAGCGCTCACGATGATACCAATTATAAAGTTGGGGGGGGGGGAGGGGGGTGTGAATTAGTTGTCCCTAGTTATCCACAAGCCCTTTCAAACAATCCACCATCCTTATAACAACTTTAATTTATCAATAATCAACTTAGTAATCACAGTAACTTGATCAATCTTATGCATTAAACTGATTTCACTTCATATACCTCTTATATTAAATATCAACTTCATTAAGCGACTTACCAAAATAATGATAGTTTTAACATGTAAAAGCAAAGAACATGTAAAACATCCATGAACACATTAATACCATGATTTTGAACGTCGATACCCAATTGGGGCAAAAATTCCCATGGACTAGTCACCTAAAATAATTTCAATCTTCTGAAGTGAGCTCAGTTAAGAGCCAACCCTATTAAAGGTTACAAGAACATTGTTAGGTATGACCCTAATAGGGGATTTTCACCAAAGATCATCTAGACCTTATCACCCTTCAATGAGTGACCCCTCTACAAGACTTCTAAACATTCAATGGTATGTCACCTTACAATAAGACTTTACAAATAAAAAGATTGTTAATTCCACTCGGTTAAGAAATTTTATACTACAATGGGTAGAGGGTAATAATCAAATGGTCTGATAAATACACAACTCACCTTGCTCGTTTGGATCACCATTATGCTCAATATCTCAACTCACTAACTAGTCATCACAACAAAACTTTACTTCACTTGAACTTTGTACTCTGATTTAATCAGTAAAATACCTTCAACACTTTACACCAACTTGGCTATCAAATATACCAACCACATTTACCTTCTTGTCTCTTCCTTATATAGATAAGTTTTTACTGCTTCAATTTGCTCTTTCATAAGATTTTTCTATTTAATCACAATCGTCAATTTAACTCTTCCATCTTAGATATGTTGAATCTAGACACTTGAGAAATCATTTTAACCTTAACTTTGTGCTTCACTTTGGATCACTAAACATGCATCAAATCTTCAACATCATATTTTTCCTAAATTACTCCAGTCGTAGATCTTGCTAACAAAATTTGTCCTTATCTTGGAATCTTCTATAATAGTCCAAATCTCTACTTGATGTAGCCCTTTATTCGATCTTTTACAAACTTTTTATCTTTTACTAAACAATGTTCTTCCTTCCCTGACCTTCTTTATACTTGATTAATATTGTACTTGGTTAATATTCTACTTGCTCAGTTAATACTCTTCTCACTTACTTTACCTTTCATCTTCTTCATTTATCGACCACTATTTATAGGTTGGTGTAACTTACTGATTCTTTGTCTTTTCATTTTCCAACTTCATTTCTTCTTTTACCAACCTAACTAACTTGCTTATACATCATCTCAACACTTAATAAAATCATGCAAAATAATCAAACCAACATTATACAATCATAGGATAATTCATCAGTTGCCCAATTAGATTCACATACCTAGAATCACTTATACATCTCATCTTCATGCTTCTCTTTCACTTCTCTATTCAATACCACATCCTTCAGACGATTGCAACTTACATGAATTAGTATAGTCAAACATGTTGAAATCAATGAAAATATAACAACTAATATAACTCATCTACATACACTTTGTAGCTCAGTTCTAACTTTATTCTTCATCAACATCTTTTATATCCAATAATCTCTCCTTTTCATGTATCATCATCAGTTATGCACAACAATATAATCAATGTATCCGTTGTGTTCAACATATGAGGGGGAGGAGCAAGGGAAGAAGAATGTGAAAAGGAAGAAAGGGAGAGTAGGAGGAGGAGGAAAAGAAGGGAAAAAAAGGGAATGGACGAGAAGAATGAAAAGGAGAGGAAGAAATAAAGAAGATCGAAAAGAAAAAAAAAAGAGGAGGAGAAGAAGAAGAGGAAAAAGGAAAAGAAGAAGGAGAAGACGTACAAGACCAATAAGAAAAGGACACAAAGAAGAAAATAAAGAAGTGAAACCTAAAGAAGTTGCACAAGGAGGAGAGAATAAGATGAGAAAGAGGAGAAGCAGAGGAGGAGGAGGACGAGGGGAAGATGGAGGAGGATAAGGAAGAGAAGAATAGGAAGAAAAGGGAAAAGGAGCAGGAGAAACAAAGCAGACAAAGACAAAAAACAAACAAGAATAAAAAAAAGAGGAGGAGAAGAATAAGAGGAAGAAGGAGGAGGTGATAATGAAGGAGAAGAAGAATGGAAAGACAATGAAGAAGAAGTATGAGCAAAAGGTAAAAAGAAGGTGATGAAGTAGAAATAAAAAACAAGGTATAAGCTCTATTGACATGCCCATTGCACCTCTTTTAGGTGCAAGTCATTTATAGGAAGTACAAATGGGAGTAGTGATAGAAATTTATAAAATCAAGGTTACAGTCGTTATAATTCTAACTCTAACTGTAATGCCTACCCTTAGTTTACTTTTCATGTTATATTGTCAAATTCTTTTAGGCCAACTTTATGGTTATGTTTTATGATTTAGTGGTACTTGGTTACCTGATTTGATTTGGATGTTATTTCATAGATACTTTATTTATTTGATGAACTACTTGATAATCGATTATTTCATGTGTTTATGTTTATTCTTTCGATGACGATGCTTCTTATGTTCATATAGCGATTTCAATTGTTTCATGATGATAGTTAAATGGATGATTTATATACAATTTTCTATGGTTACTTACCCTGTACTTGCATGCATATGGTGTACATGTATTTTTCACTTTATGTTTGACATTTCTAATGTGGTTAAGGGAGGGAGTTGTAGTCAAGATCTACATGATGTACCACTCCCCACCATTTCCTGTTTAGTTTATATATATATATGTACATGTTCGAGTTTTATGCAAATTGCAGGTATCGAGCATCAACTTCCTTAAATTGCCAAGATGAGGTTGCCCTATCACAATATCTTAATGGTAAAGAGGGGAGATAGTTCTTGAGTCCAAATCCTAACCCTGAGCCAATTGTCCTAGAATATAGGACAAGTATCTGAGTTATGTACCCTTCCAAATTCGTCAAGTGACGTGAATTCAAAATTTTGACCCTTGAGTTTGAATTCATACTTTGTCTTTTAGATGGGTTTTATTATTAAGTTTGTGAGTTTGCTGTGATTTTCAGTTATAATTAAATCAAATAAAGATATTATTAAATGATTTAATTTAATGAAAATTTTATAAAGAAAAATCAAATTTTATTATATTTAATTAATTGAGAAATTAATTAAATAGAGGAAATAGATTGAAAGATTTAATTAAAAGTCAAATTTGGCACGGTATATTTATTTAATTTAATAATAATTAATTTAGAGGTTTCATTTTAAAAATAAACTCTAATTATTATTATTAGTTGAATTAATATATATACTTTCTAATTACATCTTATTATTTAATAAAAGCAATTGAGAATGATTTAATAAAACTTTATTATAATTAAAACGCAAAAAGTTTGCACATGAAATTAAAATAATAAAGAAAAGGCTTTTGTGTAAACCGAAATCCTAGGTGGAGAAACACTTTATTAATAAATTAGAGCTCATTTCTCCATACACAGGTTTGGAGAAGCAAAATTTTGAAAAGGATTTTGAGAGACAAGAATTCTTGCAATCTTCGAGCATTCGTCTAGTTAGCATCAGATTGAGGTAGAAATTTTGGTTGAGATTATCATAGTAGATTACTTCGAATATTTCCTTTGTCTTCTTTGTGTTTGTTTGTGGATCTTATTTTTAGAGATCGATTTTTGGTTGACAACCCTTGTTTGTAAATTTTCATTCTTCATTATAGAAAAATGTTTGTGCGAGAAATTGGATTTAAATTCGTCAATTCGATTGTTGTTTTATACTCTTCACATCAGATTCCTTTTTGAATTGTTGTATAAAAAAAGGGAAAAAAACATACTTACCACAGTAATTTATTTTGTTACAGTGGTAATTAGATTAAAAAAATATCATTGCATATTATATTTGGTGTGGGGGAGGGGGGGAGGGTTTGTTTAAAAAATATTTAAATAAAAAAATGGGGAAACAGAGACCATGACCTCCCCTATTTCCCCTTGCTACCTCAATGCAACTTGGCCGCTAAGGTAGCCAAGGTTGTTGTTAGCAGCCAAAGTTGCGATGGGCAACAAGATTGTCGTAGCTGCGATGGGCAACAAGATTGCCGCAATAGTCAGCCTTTGGGTCCTAAATTTTATATATTTTTAAAAATTATTTTATTATAATTTTTAATTAATAATAATAATATTTTATTATTATATTTAGTAATTATTATTATTAATAAATGAATCAATATTATTTTATCAACAATTTAATAATTATTATTATTAAATTTTAATAATATTTAATTAAAGATTTTGTTTTGTAGTTTATTAATTATATATATATAAATTGGTAATTGTAATTCAATTTTAATTGAGGGAACATTTTTAAAATGAAATTCTGATTTTGTTTAAATGGTATTTCATTCTATATGAAAATGGATTTTTATACTAAGGCATTTTTAATGGAATGGTGGGTCTCTTAAATACTTGTGTACTTGGTAAACTGGATCAAATGTGACATTTTGAAAATGAAAACTTGAACCCATGTTGTGAATCAAATTTTTATGATAATATATTGACAAACCTTATTAACTATTTAACTACACTTGCTTAACTACTTGATGAGATGTATGATTTATTTCATGGTGGGGTTTGGGTTAAACCTAGTTTTGACCAATTTAGGTATGTATACCAAAGGCTCGAGAGGTGTTTGATCTATGATGATGTTATGAATATTATTTGGTCATGACCTTTTATGTTGGAATTATTTAGAATAATGGGGGGGGGGGGGGGGTGTGTGAATCAGTTATCCAAGGTCCAGATGCACTATTAAAACTTTTCACAGCTCAGTGAACCCATAAAACATTTATCATCATACATGCATCCATAAGATTATGCAATCACTTAAAACTTGTAGGTTACTGTCAATTCAATTTACATAAATGTAAACATGAAACATAACAGATTCAATTACACACTTGACACAATGATTTACGTATAAACCCAATTTGGGAAAAACCACCAGTAACATGCTACTCTTTCTCACTCTTCTAAAGTGATGCCCTGTGAAAGGCCAACCTTGTTAACAGTTACAATACACACTATTAAATGTGACCCTATTAAAGGATTTCAATCACCTTGTTAGGAGTGAGTCTTGTTAGAGGACTTTAGACCATTCACTTTGAATGTCACCCAGTTAAACGATTTGCAAATGACTATTAGGTCAACCTTAATCCAAAGGATTTATGCTACACTAATACAATTATTAGAGAGTAACAACAAGGCTTGATCTAATAACAACTTACAACTCCATTTGCAGATTATAAATCTTTGTTTCAGTCCTCCTTTCTGTTGGGCTTTCAGACATTTCAAATCTAATAGCTTGTTCACCCTTCAAGCATCCATACCCTTGAGCCTTCTTTCTTAACTTGCCAATGCAGACTCTTCTCTTAGGTCACTGAATGAAGCAATACCCTACACTCCTTGTTTTCTTTAGGTTCTTGCACATGACAACCTTTGCTTCTGACCAAACATATCTATAAATAGAGAATTAAGATAATTTGTCATTCATTCTCCATTGTCCAATTTAGGATTAGGACAGATTAGGTAGGATTCAATGAATCTACCCCTTATTTCATTTCATTTCCTTCTAGAAAATTCTCTCTTAATCCTCTTTGAATTCACCTCAGAATGGTTTACCATGAATTTTGTGCCACTAGCTCATTAATCTTATCTTCCACATGGTTCATATAATCTAAGAAATCAACTTTGACAACTCAAATCCATTGAATTCATGATCTTTCTATTGATGTTGACACTCAACATTAACTAGCTTCTTATGCTTGACACATACTACGTTGCTTGGCATCCATTGTAAAATCACTTAGCACGAACTAAAGTTTACTAGTGCTCGGTATCAACTAAACTTTACTCAGCATCAATTGTTTCACTCAACTTACACTAAAATAGAGTTTTGCTTGACTCCAACTGATTTTCTACTTGGCTTGCACTAACTTTGCTTGACACCTACTGTCCACTCGGTTAAGCTTAGCAGACAAACTTCATTTAACTTGTTCTTCTGAACTTTCTCAGTGTAACCAACCTTTGCAACCATAAGTAGATTATCAATGCACTATAATATCACTGTCTTAGTTGATTCTTGTACTCCTTTTCCATATCATAACTCAATCTTTCGTCTAGGTGCTATTGTTACATCATTTTGATCAAATTGTCTTCATCAATCAAATAAATGATAATACTTAAATCATATAAGCAATTGTCTTACCAACAATTAGCAGGTTTGACAATAGTGACAAAATAATGATTGAAACACATTTATCATACTTGTGTCAATCTATTTTTAATACTTTTATTCTCAACCATTGTGATGCATCCACGTATTTTTATGATGAGGTTTTTGATCAATTATCTTTTTGTACTTTCTAGTTGCTTGTATAGGACTGAGGTGAATAATATGATTTTCTTCGTGTAACCTAGGAGGTTTCAACCAGTTATCTTTTGGTGCTTTCCAGTTGCTTGTATAGGACTGAGGTGAATATTGTGATTTTATGAATTGTACTTTTATAAGCTTAGGGTAGGTTATCTATGTGTATACTAGGAAGTGGCTTGCAATGGAGGCCGGAGCCCTAAAGAGTCTACCTGGGTAACCCATTGTAAGTTGTATTAAGAAGTGATAATATTTCATTAAATGAGTTAAAATTAATTAACAAGAGTTAGTGTTTTACCTTGCCCATGCCTTGAATACTAGTATAAGCTAGGATGAGAGTAGAGAGGATGCTTGGTTGCTACCTTACCTCATTAATTAGTATGCCTTGTCTATAAGAAATGATGTTGATACCTCATAGAGTCACTAGAGGGTTGAAGTCTAGAGAGACGGGCAAGGTAACTTTAGAGTTGGCTCATGCGATGACACTTTCCTACTTACATAGTAGGTTTCCTACGTGTCTTTGTTGCCTCTAAGATTATATGTTATGTGTGTACTTGGTACCTTTGAGATAGATTTCTATCAAGATTTCCTTGACCTAGATTTTGGATTATGACTCTTGGATTGTTATCCATATGGGACTTGATATTATCTCCTCAACACGGTGGGAGTAGTCCATTTAGGTTCCATGAGGTTGAGTGGTAGTGTTTCTTATACCATTGAGATCCAACAGCTGGATGTACTTGCGCAGTTGTTCTATTCTTATGATATTGTGATTATGTTCTTTGGTCATACTCTGATGTACTGTACTTGATTATTGGAGATCTTATGAGATGTTGTATCTGTTCATGATGTACATTCTTTTAGCATTTCATACCCTGTAACTTGTACAAAGGATGATTATGAATTTGGGTTATGCCATGTGGCATCTTATGTATTTGTATATTATTTCATTTGATTCGTACTTATGGTTATTCTATGATGTGGAATTTGTTATGTTTCAGAATTAATCTTAATAAAACTTATGTATGTGATTCAACATTATGGAACCCTTAAGAGATGTAACTGCTAATGTATTGCTTTGTATATATGTGAGTTATTGCTTCCGCTATGTTATCTCTTGTTGTTTCAATCTTTCAAAAAAATGTTTGGCAAACTTAGTGACATAATAGGTTAATTTCTTTTGAGTTCCCTACGGGACGTTACACTAACCTAATGGTCTATGATGAGTCATTTTTTAGTATTAAATACTCCATAGACAATTTTAATTTTTTAAAATAAATCGTCACCACTTTAATTCAATATCCATAACAAAAAAAGTTCATAATTTAGTTTTAATGATTTATATTCTTAATAAGCATTTAAATTGAATTATTAAATATAACTTTATTATTATGAAGATTTTTTTTTTCAAATGTAATTTTTTAAATCTTTGAGATAATCTATTTTTTAAATAAAATTTTGTTATCATAGTTATACTAATTTTAAGTATATCCCCTTGGTCATTAGGATCACCTAAGATTAAAATTTAAAGTACTTAATTGCACTTTTTCTCAGTCTTTTATATTTAAATTGGTATTTGATTTGGAATGTTTTTAAATTTTTGTACTTAACTAAGATGGTATATTTCTACTAAGACCCTGTTAGGTAGCCAAAATTGGGATGTAACTAGCAAGCATAACTGCTATAATTACTGAATCTATTGTTTGGTTGTAAAAATTAAAAACATAATTAAGATTGGGGGCTTCTAATTTTAGCCAAAATGGGCATGACAGTCTTCCAACTTAAAAGGTGATATTAGAATAGCTTAATCCTATTCTATATTTTTCTAAACCCAATTGAATCCCTGATCAGGTTTTCTCGTATTAGCCAAGTTTGTAGTGGGAAAAAATGGTCAATCATGTTGAATGTGCTTGGAAAAGAATCTCTTGTGATGAGTTAGACAGGGTTACCACTATTGATCTCATTGGTCAATTGATTTCTGTCAACTTGACTTCTTCTATTTGCAACCTTCCCAATATCACAAATTCAACTCTTCAGGATAATTCTTTCAGTGTTCTTTTCCCATATGCCCTCTTCAATTGCAAGTTTTTGCAAAAGCTCGATTGGTCAAGCAACAACTTTATTGTAATGCTACTAAGACATATCTCTGAGATGAGTGAGTTCAGAGTCCTAAACCTATCGTATAATGCTTTCAATTGCTCCATTCCACCTAGTTTCTTTGTTAACTTAACACTGCTGAAGATCATGGATCTCACGAGAAATGATCTTTCGGGTAGTATTCCTACCAATTTCATGTCTTTGTCAAATTTGATAAAACTCTCTCTTTATAAAAAAATATTTTGTTTGCATGAATTCTGGTGACCATTGACCAGTTGACAGTGTTATCCAATTTGGATTTGGGGCACAATCAACTTGTTGTGAATAGAATCATTGTTGGGTGAGCACAAATCAAATTTATATTCGAGATCATGCTTGGATCAAAGGGATTCAATTGTAGATACAAGACCATTAAGTTATTAGAATTCAAATAAATAAATAAACTATTCCTATTCGAATTCTTGCAACCAAACGCCAAAAATGCATATTCTCACTCATCTTCCAAGTCAACCAAACTAGTCTAGGTGATATTCCATAAATTATTTTAAGAATGCATGAATTTTGGAAGTGAGCTTATTCTAGCATAGATGATTGTTGCATTCAATAATTCTTGCAACCAAATGAACCCTAAGTGAATAGTACATAAATACCTAAAAAAATTATTGTATACAAAAGCTTAGACCCACCCAATTTTGTTTAAAGAATTTTGTGTCTTGAATTGAAATAAGTACCAAAGTTTTTGGTTAGGCCTCACACTGTTTAGGAGTATAAGAGTAGAAAAGTTGTGTCAAATTAGGCACGAGGTATCATTAGTCTATGTGCATTATTCTATAATCAAACAAAATTTTGTCTTCTTACTTGTGTAAGTACATTCCACTTTTAAAAATATAGAGAGAACTTCTCAAATTCCAATTTGATGCTTGATTGAATTTATATAAAAATGATAAAATAAACTTATGATTGCATTTGATTAAACAAATAATTAGAATAAATTCTATAATAGTTGTGATATTGCTACCAAGGATTTAACTGTGTAGTTATTGAGTCAAACTCATTGACTCATGATATTGCCATCTCCTACTTATCAATTCTATGATAATTATTTATGAATATCACAATATATATGATTAACTTTTGTGTTTCACCTATTTATTTAACAAGAGCTCTGAGGGAGCTTGAGTCCCTACCTTTTTGCAAAGGTTAGAAGGTCAAAGAATGTAGAGAGCAATGTTATATAACATTAATTTTATAGTTAAACTTCTAACAAAACTTTACAATTTATTGGTACAAGTATCATGCTAGCTTACCAATTAAAATTGAATTTTGACCATTTGTGTTTGTTTGTCTATTGTGATATGATACCTATAAAATATCTCATTGTAGGTCACTTTCACCATCAATTAAGTACAAATCTAGTGAACAATCAATAAATAGCATTACTAATTTATGTATTTTAATCTAGCCAAATCAACCTCAATGCTTAATTATAGCCAATCAAATTAAAACCTCTTTATATATAGTAGGTCTCCAAGTGTAGTTTACACCATTGCATTTCACATATGTAATCATAGGTCTCAAAACTTCAACAAAGATCAAAATCATGCTAAACAATATCATCTAAATAACTTATAAGCACAATTTAAATTCAACCAAAAAATCACATTTTAAATTATTTTAAGAAAACTACATCTCTATAATATATTCTAATGACAATATACATCTCTATAATATATTTGAACAATAACATTACAACTTTAAAAAAAAATATAAATCAACCTTAATTATATCTCATCTATTTTTACACATCCAATTATTATTAATCTTTAATATAACTAAGCTATCATTTATACTAGCCTATTAAATTGAATTTTAAATATTTGAAAACCATTTGTACTAAAACACTCGTACTTTCTTGTCATTAGTCAATTACAATTTTAAATTGTACATATTTTACGAAGATTGAAATTCCTTGGATCTAAAGTGATTTGCATATCTATTTGCCAACATGTTATCCCTAAGGTGGGGCTTTACCCTAGCGATAGTATGGTGACCAAGTGTTAAGGTAGAGAGACTGGAGCATGACAAACTTGTAGTTTTCCTTTTGGGATTTCTTTTTTTGAGGCAGAGGTGTATCTCTCTACATGAGATTGCAAGTTGTTTGAACAAGAGCAAACCACTACTATCTGTTGCAATAGTGTATTTTTGCTAGCATCACCTCAGTTGTGAAAGGGAAGTTAATAGCTTTCATCAACATCAATGTAAGTGATGGGCAAGAGAAAATTCTAGAAATTACCAAATGAGATGAAGCAAAGAAGTTTGGGAAACTACTAGTAGCCAATCAAAAAAGAGAAATTTGTCATCATAAATTAATTTTAAAATCAAACTATTTTTTAACTTTCAAAGTTAGGTAGTTCTGGTTAAAAAAAATATTTGGAATAACAATTTAACATAATCAACAGATAATATAGTCTACAAATACTTGCATGTTTGAATGTTGCTGCTAGGTGCACTTCTTATTACATATTGGTAGGCGCAAGCGAGATCATTGAGCAATGCTGCCAACTCATTTGTGTGGGATTCAAGGTTTGAGCCCTAAAAACCCTCTAAATTCTTGTTTTTTTTTTAAAGCAAAAAACTCAAACAGGTCACCACATACATTAATAACAATATTTCACAGGTGTTGTATGTTAGTCCCCCATTCAGGTCAACCTAACTCTTAGACAACATGAGAACTACCAATCAAACGCCAGGGCCTTGACAGAATATTTGGGAAGAACAAGACAATAGTAAGCAAGATGATCTCTTTTTAATTATTAGTCCTTGCCTATATATAGGTAGGGTACTAATTTTTTCATTAGACCCCCTCCAATTAATTAGTACGACAAATGAAAAATAAAACTCTATAAGTTCTGATGACTATATTTTTTAAATCAATTTTTGAAACAAAATTTCTTTTTTCTTATTGGTTAAAGACATTTTTGTTGGGGGTTATTTTGAAAAAGAAAAGATAAGAATGAATTTATTGCTATGTCATAATTCCAGAATCTAGAGACTTTCGGACTCTACTGCAGAGTTAGCTTTTCATGTTCTCTTGACATGTAGCAGTAAACTATCAACATTTGCTCAGGTAGTCCAAGAGAGAATGTTTATGCAAATCAGTGGGGAGGAGAACGATGCCGCATTTGGCACTTACTGGCCAAAATTTCAAAACGCAACGGGAAAAACACTACATCTTAATAATAATTGTATATTTTGAATATTTTTCAACCACAAATGCCCACCCTTTTGCAGGTTTGTTTATGCAAGGAGCTGTCAATCTATCATTGTCAGGAATTGTCTATTAATTTTAAAATAAAATGCAATTGTTGTTAATTAAAAACACTGATCAATGGTAAATTTTGATTCCAGATAGGCGTTGCCTCCTCTTACAGAGTTGTTTTCTACTTTAAACGAATGGTGCAGGATAAATGTTAGAAATTTAAGATTTTTAGAATTTTATTACATAAGTTAAATTTAGAATTTATTTATTTATTAATATATAATAAAGTCTCTATATATAAAACAATACAACTCTTAATAGCAATAGTATATTTTAGTAAAAAATCAAATTTAATAATTTACAATGATTATTGATTTATATAAAACTAATTTTTAAAATAATTTAAAATATATTAACATTTTAAAAAACTATTTTCAAAACTAAAAATTGTGATAATTAATATTGATTAGACATTATTTTTGTTCTAAGATAAAAAATTACTTTTTGAAAATATAAAATTGTGACAAATGTGAAATGAATGTTATTTTAAAATTTTTAGCTTATTTTTAAAACAAATTATTAGTCCCTGCTATATAGGCAGGGTATTAATGTTTTTGTTTACCTGTTTACCCCCTTTTGCTAATTTGTGCAATGCAAAAAAAATACTTAGTTCTAAAGTTCAACAAATTTTATATTTTTAAATTAATTTATATTGATTTATTACCTTTTTCTAATTGGTACGTTGCATTTTTGGTGGGGTTTATTTTATTTTCCCACTTCAAAAAATACAATATTTTCTAACATGCATTAATGAATTCATTAATTATAGCTCTATCTTTTCCATATTTGTGACAAGTTCATTATTAATTACAACTTTATCTTTTGCATATTTGTCACAAGTTCATTAGATTTATAAAATAATTACAACTTTATCTTTTGCACAAGTTTTTATCTTCCACAACAAAAATAACGTCTTATCAATATTAATATCACAATTTTGTTTTCAAAATAGTTTTTAAAAATGTTAATATATTTTAAATTATTTTAAAAATTAGTTTTATATAAATCAATAATTATTAAATTTAATTTTTTATTAAAATATATTATTGCTATTAAGAGTTGTATTGCTTTATATATATATATATATAGACTTTAGTATATATTAATTAAAAAATTAAAAACAATTAATTTCTAAATTTAATTTGGGCATTCTTACACTCTCTCATCTGATGATGGATCACGAAGTATGATCCGAAACGTTGATGATTAAAAACTTTCTACACAATTTGACTCAGAAAAACTGCAAAATTTTAATTTTTCTAAATTTCTTGATTAAAAATCTATTAATTCAAATATCTTGATTTTACAATATATTACATTAAGTTGTATATTTTTAGACAATGACTAGTCGCCACATTATTCTATAAAACTAAAATTTAAAATATTAATTAAAAATCTAAATTAAATTTGATAAAATTTATAACTTCTATTTTCAAAACCATAATTTTAAATATTACGTCCAATTTGTTTCCAGCTCTTGTTAATTGTCTATTTCCTTATTAGATTTCCTTGTTGGCACAAAATGTCTTAACAAGAGAGAAAATCTTCCTTGTTCCTCCATCAGAGCATATGTTTTTTGGTTTTAAAAAACCCACTGACCACGATGAGTATGAAATATCATCCATTCTCCACTTGGCGAACTTTGAGAGCTCTTCTCCAGCAATGAAGTTCCCAGCTGCTGCCGGAGACCATTAGGTTGTACAATATAATTGCCCCGCAACTGTTACTGTCATTTTAGTCCGCTCCATTGTTTTCTATTTCTTTGGAAGGAATTACGATTTTCTCGTATGCAAGTGTCACCATTTTTCTTTATAAACTCGTGGCGAGTGGGAAAACCAATTTCACCCTGGATTGAACTCTGAAGCTCTCGGATATCAAACTCGATGCAAACTACGTATAATTACTTTTTGATGTTTTGCAAAATGAACAAACTGTGATGAAATTTTGCTCAATCAACAGCGTCCACTTCAGAAAATTAAAGAAGCGTTGTGAAGTCATACTTTCTTCTTATGCATTTTTGTTTTAAGACCCCAAAGCTTGACAAGCTCTAATCCTCTGATTTATTGGACTAGTTTCTCTAAAGCCATCGAACGCATAGGTCCGGAGAGGATCGAAGCACGGGAAACTATTAGTACCAGAAGAAACTAGCGAGTCTCAGCACATAACAGCGTAAGTATCAAAACTCTAACACATTCGATCGAAATCCAAGTTTATTTCATTAGACTGCCCCATGAAGGTAATGAATTTTATGCTTTATCTATTTTTGTTTTTTCTTCGAGGAATCGGACTTCGTTTGAAAAGTTTTCGTTTGAAAAGTTTTTAGTGTCGTCTGTTTTTACGGGGGTTAGGGTTCCATTGCTCGAAACTAAGGGAATATCTTTTTTGTCACTCCCATTGCCCTCATTTCTACAAGGTATTTCATCATGTCAACCTTTAACCTTTTCCTTTCAGCTCTCAGTACAGATAATCAGATTGGTTTTTTTCCGCTTTGTAATGTGAAAGTTTAGGCTATCTCTATTCAAGGATTATGTTTTGTTATTTGAATCTTTGACGATTATAATGATTAGTGAGGGCTCCAAAATTCCATGGATACAATTTATTATTTCATCTTTTTGTTTTTCTCGCATCTTTACTTACTATGACGTTTTCTACGCCTTTGTTGTGTTTTCTGTTGAGTAGATTCGCCTCCATCGACTGATATTTTCCCTCGATAATATTAAATAGTTTATTTATGTTCAGCGATAAAGAGGATAATAGGACTGATGCATTTTTACAGTATCACCTGGGTGTCCTCAAAGACGCGTGAATTTTTCTGGATGTTTCAATAAACACACTATTGACATCCTTGTTCTTGGAACTTAATCTGACAGTACAGTTAAAAATTAAAATTTATAGTGGTAGGCTGCTTTTTCTGTCAATTTTATGCATTGAAAGGGCTAATTTATTTTTATGTTTCTTTTCCCCGGATCGAAGGTCCCTGAATTTATCTAGAAGTTTCAAGAAAACATACCTTTAGCACTCTTGATCTTGGAAGTTCATGTGACATTATATTGATGGCAGTCGGCCACAGTTTTCTGCCAATTTATGTATGGTTAGGAGGACATGCTAATATTGCCCCAAAAATTAACAATTGACGTGCTTTTCACTTATTGCTGTTTGCTAGGTTCTTTTCGTGGCTTCCCTTTCCTTAATTAGGCTAGATTAAAAGCTCTCTAATGATTACCCTTTTGTATGTTCAACTTTAAAAGATCTAATTTTTAAATTCAATTTTAAAAATTTGTAATTGACTTCACCTGAGGTCTCACCTCTCTCGCTTGTCTCTGCATTCTATCCTGAAAGAGTGGCTTTGTTCCTTTTGCAGGTGGTGAGTCTAGTAGCGTACAATTAATGCTAGATGAACATTATCATTTGGTTCATTGATATAATAAGATAGATATTTTGTGTCATTATCTCATTGGTAAATGTTTTCTTTTTCACATTTTCAATTTTTTAAATTGCCGGTTCTGGTGCGGATATGGATGCGTTTTATTGCGGATACGGATGCAGATGCAAGAATTGGGTGTGCAGATGCGTGAATTTTTTCCTGAGGTGATGTAGATGCACTTATATACACATCACATATGGGAGGAACATGTTGGTTGAGCAGGACACACATTGGTCGAGGGAACATTGTGGTTGCCAACATATCCATTGGAGAGTGGCTGAGGGTGAATTGATAGCTTTTCTTGCCTCCTGGGGTGGAAAGGTTGTGGCGCTCTAGATGTATATCAATGTCAGAGATTGAATGAGATACCGGATTTATTGCGACACAAAGTAAGAGGCAGTGATGGAGCCCCTACGAGGCAGAGACCGTAAAGGCAGGAGCAAGTCTTCCAGGTGCGGATCCTGTTCCATAGCACATGAGATCCATTGAACTGCCGCTGGTGGAACTGCAATGAAATGATCAAAGGTAAAATTGCCCATAGAATAGTAGGGGCTGCCAAGCAAACTGCTTAGGTTTTTGTTATATGGTGTTTCTGCCCTATGAACTGCTAAGGTTTTGTGGCCCCCTGTGGCTTTGGCTACTTATCCTGTTGCTGGTCTTGCCTACCACCTTTGCTACTGGACGAGATCTGTCTCTACTACTCAATATGTTGGTGCTGAACCAACAAGATCACTTGCTTCTTCTATGGGTGTTGACCCCAAATCCCCTACAATTTTATAAGCCATATATATGTAATAGTTTAATATATAGCTTAATAAATAATAATAAATAAATAAATCATGGTATCAATATGATCAAAATGGAGACTACCCCTGCCTCGATTGCTTTAATTCTACTGTGCTAGCAATTCATGCTCATTGCAGTTAGCACTTCGAGCACAATAACTATAGCTTTGTGGCAAACCTCTCTCATCAACAACTCAATCAATCCTTCAATAAAATCATCATGGTCGTTCTTTACAAGTTGTTCAACGCCTTTCCTTGACACTTTGTGTGAAAGCATGATGGCTTGAAAGAAGGCATTGGAGTTGCCCCTCTTGAGAATAGAGCCAAGAGAAACTAGGCAACTGGTTGTGGCGAGTGGTTCTATGTCCTCGTCAACAACTCAGACAATCCTTCAATGAAATCATTGCGGTTGTTCTTTACAAGCCATTCACTACCTTTCATTAACACTTTATGTAAAAGCACGACGACATTAAAGTAGGCATTAGAGGTGCCTCTCTTGAGAATAGAGCCAAGAGAAATCAACCAACTGGTTGTAGCGAGTGACTCTATGGCCTTGTCTGGCAAGTTAAGAGCATGAAGAACACCTATTTTAATTTTCCTATTGTGTTCTTGAATGCTTGTGAGGCAGAAGAACTTGGTAGATATTTGTTTTCAGCTGCAAATCCTATGGTGGAAGTAGATTTTGGTGTGCTAGCCATGAGGGATGCATCCAAGAGGCATCCTTAGGGCTTCCATGCATGTTATTGCCTGACCCAACATTTGCTTTCGCCTCCATTGCTTTTTTGGGCGCATTGATATCTTAGCTTTTATTTTGTAATGACTACATTTAATACATTACTCGATTAATTGCTTTTGGCAAATAGGATAATATCATCATAATATTTATTTGGCATATACCTGATCTGTATTCAAACAAGTATTGAGTATTCAAGAAATGTGTATCTTAGGTGTTGTTATGTGGAGCCTAATCAGACTCAGAGGTTAATTTTTCCCCGCTTCGTTTGGCATAGTTTTCCCCCCAATTTTTCCTACGGGGGTTGGGGGTAGTGCCACCATGCTAGGGGTCAAGGGACATCGCCCCTTGCTGGGTCCAAAGGTAGTGCCCAAGGTAGGGTCCTAAGGTTGAAACCTGGGCATGCTCCCTATCGCGATACAGGGTGGGGTTGAGCAAAGTAAAAAATGAATTTACTATTGTAAAAGGTGCCAAAAGTTATTTTTTCTATTGGATGACTTATTCTAGCCCTAATTTTGTAAGTGACATAAGTCTTGTGTAAAATGGCTTAGAGTTAGGGATTTTATAATGTATGATGATTTAGTAGCTTCTTGCAACAACATTGAGTTGCAAGGGATTGCAGATTGTAATCAGATTGAAATCACTGGATAATAATATTGGACTTGCTGTTTGGTGGACGTAGTCTAGGGTTTGGGTGAGCCACATTAAATCGTTGTGTCTTTTGTTTGCTTATGTGTGCTTTATTCCTTTGTGATATTGGTTATATTTGCATGTAATTGTGTCTCTCTAATCCTAAGAAGGCCATAACTTTAGGTAGAAGGTAAGCCAATTACATTGGTCTCAACATAATGAGGTGGATTTTTTTACAACTTCGTTTGATGTGGCTTGAAACCTTATTTATACAACTTACAATGTTTCGACCAATCAT
Source organism: Cupressus sempervirens (assembly GCA_028749045.1). Classification (NCBI taxonomy): domain Eukaryota; kingdom Viridiplantae; phylum Streptophyta; class Pinopsida; order Cupressales; family Cupressaceae; genus Cupressus; species Cupressus sempervirens. The sequence continues at coordinate 787,550,487 of CM053786.1, forward strand.
TTATGTTTATTACTCCAAGATATTGTATGTGCTTGGTAAAAGGTATGTGTTAATTTTTTTGTTTTGTCTTTTCAATTAGAGTATTAGGCCGTACAAATTCTAAAATGCGAGCATGCACATCCACAAAAAAGAACAACCACACAAGCTCTACAAGAGACCATGCCGGAAAAATGCATTCCACAGATGCATGGGCCAAAAGCTGAAAACATGAACAAAACGTGGTTGGTGGAGAAAACAACATCCTTTCGAATGAAGTAGGTCATGGTAAGGAAAAAACATGGGTGAAAACCCCCAATCAATAACAATGACACGAACGCCACAATTTGCAGAAAAGACAACTAAAATGATGCCAAAATGCCTCCTTTGTGTTGAAAAAAATTGCGCACAAAGGAGAACTCACATTGCAAAAACAAGAGAAATTGAAGTCACGAAAATACACCACAAAATTAACTGCTGAGAAACCCTCGAATTCGCAGAGGTTAAAAACCTAGAATTTCAAAAAATCCTCGACGGTTTTTATTTTTATAAAAAATTAGATAACAAATTTTTGGAAGAAATTTTAGATCACAATAGACTTGAATATTTCCTCAAAAATTTGCCAAATTTTTCGAAATCCCATCGACCCGCTTTAATATCATGGAATGTTAGATTTGATGTATTAAACAATGGAGATGAAGGGTCCTTAAATATATTTACAAAGATGATGTTTTTAAATGAAACAATCATGAACTGGAGATGGAAAAAGAAACTTCCTTAAGCAATTAAGATGACCATTAAAGAAATGTTACAATAATTTTAATATAAACATTTGATTTATGTTGAGAAATCCTTTTAGGGGAAAACTCAAGCAGAGAAAGAGAGGGCAAGTACACTACTAATCCAATGAAGAATACAACAAGAATACTCTTTTGTGTAGACTTTTGTAGGCTCCGACAATACGTTATCACCTTGGAAATTGAACAAGACAGAATGAATTACTCTAGCTCAAGGCACCAATTTATAGGAGTTTGAGGATGAATACCTTTTTTGTATCAACAAACAAGAGGCAATAGAACATGTAGAAAAACCTCACTCCCAGCCCCAAAAGTAGCCTCTTACAGGTTTTCTTATAATATCTTAAGGCATCTCTCATGCATGTCCCCCTGTTGAAGTAATTTGTCATAAACCATCATCACTCATAAGTGTTGTCTTAGAATCTTATGACAGCTGTAATAATTTTCATAAATGCTCTTACAACTGCTAACAAGTGTCCAAACACCTCAAAATAGAGGATTCCAAGAGTGTACATCCTATTACAGAGGAAAATATTTGCTTGTTATTAACAATGATCAAGAGATCAATTTATACAAGATACTAAACAATGTTTCCTTAAGAAACAATCGTAAAGAATAGAAACATTCTATTCTAGAAACAAAAAAACTAAATATTCGAAACATTCTAATATTTACAGAACGTTACAATAGATAACCATTAGATACTAAATAGAGATAATAGAAACTATCTATTATTGTAATAACCTCCCTTAATGGTTAATCTATCTAGAGCACGAAGCTGTCAACAAGCGTAAAAGGTAGGTTCTGTCTACGCAAGGTGCTCCTTACTGTTCGCTTTAGGTTGTTAACCAGATTGGTTAGATAGGGCAGCTAAGTGCTTCCGACATTCAACCTTCATGTGCCCAAAATTGTGGTAATAGTTGCATTGAATGTTTTTTCTTCTGGGAGACCCTTCTGAATCTGGACCAGAGGATGTTTGCTGAGAAGACTGTTGAAATTGGCCTTTATCCTTCTGAAAGGATTTGGCAACAAAGACTTGCCCTGTGGAGATGGAGCTAGAACTACTACCAAACTGTTGTTTCCACTGATCTTGCTGAAGCGGAACTATGTATAGATCTATGAACTTCAGATCAACACTAGAAGACGTGATGTTGAGAGTCTCGATAAAATGATTGTAGGACTTTGGTAATCTACGGAGAGTGATAACCACAATGTCCTCTTCCTCCATCTTGCGACCGATGACAAGCAATTGATCACAAATTTCTTGAATCCTATTTAGGTGAGCCTAGAGCAAGGTTCGCTCATCCATGATAATATAAAACAATGTTCTTCAAGAAGAAAGCTCTGCTTTTTCAAAAGTCTGATGAAGACCTTTGAGATGTGCCCATATCTTGGTAGTTGTCTTGGCGAATGGAATCTGTGAGAGTTGATCATCAGCCATGGGTAATTTGAGAAGCAACACTGCCTTTCAATTATTCAGATCCCATTAATCCTAATCAATACCAGGGGCAGTCGAATGCTGTGTAACACCCAAAACTATTTGATCGGTATTCCGATATTCAAAAATTGCTATGATCTGTTGCTTCCAAGTGCCATAATTTCGACCATTGACTTTTGAAATTCTCTTGAGCAGAATATTGGTCAATGATGCCAAAGCACATTTTTCAATGAAAAATTGTGAATATTTGTAAAGGCACATTCTTTGAGGCAAAAAATGGAAGACCCATAAAATGTGAAAGGTGACCTAGAAGAGAGCTCAAAACACCCAGAAGGAATGTGTTGTTAGTTTTTGGATTGGTTGGTTCAAAAATTGAGGCACCCAAAAAAATCAGATGACAACCTAATTGAGCTCTCAAAAAACCCAGCAAGAATCTAGAATCAATTTTCTTTTTGAGGTAAAAAACTAGGGTTTCAAGGAAAAAAGTAGGTCGACAGCCATGGAGTTTGAATATGCAAAAAAAATGGCGGATCTGGAAAAAAAGGGTTGTAGAACTGAACTAGAAGTTGGGGTATTTAGATCTCTTAGAACGGAAACCCTAGTTGGATTATAGAGAGAGTTGGAAGCAAATATGCATGTTAATAATTTCAAAAATAAAAGGCAGATAATTTCAACCAAGAAATTATAATTATTTTCGAAAAAAATTAGAGTATTGGCTCTGATACCATATTACGAAGTAATTGGAAAATATTTGCTTGTTATTAACAGTGATCAAGAGACCAATTTATAGAAGAGATTGGACAATGTTTCTTTCAGAAACAATCGTAAAGAATAAAAACATTCTATTCTAGAAAGAAAAAACTAAATATTAGAAACATTCTAATATTTACAGAAACATTTTAATATTTATAGAAGATTATAATAGATAACCATTAGATACTAAACAAAGATAATAGAAACTATCTATTATCGTAATGCATCCAACCATTTTGTTCTTTTCCTAGATGAGAAATAGTAAAATTAACTTTGCCTTTACATGGTCTTAAACAATTTAACCTCTTATGGGTAAATTACAAAAGATATTTGAAACTAATAAATCAAGGATTAACAAGTTTGATGTCACCTAACTTCTAATAATAGTCACACTTTCATGGCCATTCCTTGAAACATATCCACATGGTTGCTATCCTTACATCACAGTCTCATCTTTTTTGTTGATTTGAACGATGCTTCCTTTCTTTGTATTGCATCCTTTACATTTGTGCGTGTTGTTTCATGTGTCGATGCCTTTCGCTATCTCTTGGACCATTTTCACTCCTCATCTGCAGTTAAGACCTACCAATCCTCTGCAGTATGTATTACAATAATAGATAGTTGTCTATTATTAGTTAATGGTTATCTATTGTAAATATCTAGTTAGCTTTAGTTTGCTTTCGTTTTTTAGCTTTCTCTATTAGAATAAAATGTTTTTATTCTTTATGATCGTTTCCTAAGGAAACATTGTTTTATTCTTTTGTGTAATTAACCTTTCGGCCTCTTTTAATAACAAGCAAGTATTTTACCAATTACTTTCGTAATATGGTATCAAAGCAAGGGTTTTAAATTTTTTCAAAAATAATAATATCCTTTCTGAAATTATCAGAAGCTATTTTCGAAATGATTGGTCTAGAATATTTGCTTCGAGCTAGGGTTTGTCTGGTTCTGTTTTCTAAGAACAAATCACACCTATACACATCAAAGACTGTTGTTTTTCCATGTTCGTGATCTGAAGCAAACTCCTGCATTTTTGAAGACATTTTTAACAGCCATGTTTTTTTGTCGTTTTTCTAAAAATTGTGCCTGAAACACCATTTTTGGGTGTCTATATCTTCATAATTTGTGATGTTTTGGCAAGAAACTAATCTTAATAGAAGAAATCGACCATTTTTCTGCCTGCAAACGTTTTTTCTGCCATTTTTTGCCTCCATTGTTGCCTACTAGGGTTTTTTTCGAAATCCTAATTTTTTGGCTTGAAAAATTATTTTGATTTCAGATTCTTGGTGGGTTTTTCGAGAGCTCAACTGGGTTGCCCTTTTTTCTGGGTGCCTTGATTTTCATGCCTCGATTTTTGAGCCAGCTGATCTAGAAAACAACATATTCCTTATGGATTTTTCGAGTTCTCTTTTGGGTCACTCCAAATTTTTCAAGTCTTCTGTTTTTTGCCTCAAAGAATGTGCCTTCACAGATTTTCATTGAAAAACGTGCCATGGCATCTCTGACAAACATTCTGCTTGAGCACAACTCCAAATTCAGTGGTCGAAATTATGGCACTTGGAAGCAGCAGATCATCGCAATTTTTGAATATTGGAACACCGATCAACTTGTTCTGGGTGTTACGAAACGTCCGACTGCTCCTAGTTCTGATCAGGATACATGGGATCTGAATAATCGGGAGTCAGTGATGCTTCTCAAGTTATTCGTGGTTGATGATCAACTTTCTCATATTCCATTTGGCAAGACAACTGTTGAGATCTGGAGACATCTCAAATGTCTTCATGAGACTTCTGACAAAAGCAAAGCCTTCTTTCTTAAAAACACTCTGTATTCTATTGTCATGGATGAGCACTTGCTCTAGGCACACCTGAATCAGATTAAGGAAATCTGTGATCAGTTACTTGCCATTGGTCACATGATTGAGGAAGAGGATATTGTGGTTATCACTCTTTGGAGTTTACCAAAGTCCTATGAGCATTTTATCGAGACTCTCAACATCACATCTTTTGGTGTTGATTTGAAGTTCACTAATCTTTGCACCTTGTTGCTTCAGCAAGATTGGTGGAAACAACAGTTCGGTAACAACTCCAGTTAAACCTCCACAGAGCAAGCCTTTGTTGCGAAATCCTTTCAGAAGGGTAAAGGCAAGTTTCAACAACCATCTCAACAAAAGTCTTTTGCTCCAGCATCAGATGGTTTCCAAAAGAAGAACATCCAATGCAACTACTGCGACAAGTTTGGACACATGAAGGTTGAATGTTGGTAATGCTTAGCTGCATAGTCTAATCAATCAGGTTTGTAGGCCAAAGCGAATAGTGCAAAGCACATTGAGCAGGTAGAATCTGCCTTTTACGCCTTCATGTCTAAAAGACTTGCAAATCATGTGAAGTTGTCTACCTGGTACATTGATTCAGGTGCCTCTCATCATTTCACTCACCGCAGAGACTGGTTTACTGACTACCAACCTTATTCAGACTCTATTATTTTTGGTGGCGGAGAAGAGTACACGGTTGTCGGCAAAGGCAACATTCAGATTCAGTCAGCTGGGAGGAATCTCATATTCCTTGATGTGTACTACGTTCTAGGGATGGAACTAAATTTACTCTTAGTCAGTCAGTTGCTACGACATTCTCCACACTTGGCAGTCACCTTCAGTTCATATCAGTGCACCATCACTGATTGGGTGACTAAGTCTCTTGTTGTAGTGGGTCTTGAGGATCATGGTCTTTTTAGACTTATTGATTCTGGTGATTCTTAGGACTTAGCTATGGCTGCTTGGCGGTCTTCTGTTAGCACACTTTGGCATCAGCTATATGGGCACTTAAATGTGTATTATCCCTCATAGCTTGCTTGGGATGAGTTTATTCTTGGATTGCTAGAGATTTAGTCTCAATAGCTTAGAGTTTGTGACACATGCCAGGTTGGGAAGCAACATCGCACACCTTTTACTAGTGGCAATTCATGGTGAGCTTCTCAGGTACTTCAGCTTGTTCATGCCGATATTTGTGGCCTTATGGCCACTCCTTCTGTTCTTGGGTCTAGGTATTTTCTGTTTTTTGTTGATGATTTCAATAGAAAAATGTGTGTATTTCTTTAAAAAAAATAAGATGCATTTTCTGTATTTCAGATGTTTAAACCTTTAGTTGAAAAAGAGTTTGGGAAATCTATTATTTCTCTTAGATTAGACAATGGGGGGGAATTTTGTTCTAATGTTTTCTCTAGCTTCTTGGATACACATGGCACCAAATGCTAGTTAACCACATCCCACATGCCACATCAGAACAGTGTACTTGAATGTCAGAACAGAACAATCACCGAAATGGCTTGATCCATGCTCGAACATAGACATGTTTCGAAAAAGTTTTGGGCGGAAGCAGTTAACACTGCAGTTTATTTGTTGAACCGATCACCCATAGTGGCAGTCAAAGGTAAAACTCCGGAAGAGGCCTGGTCAGGTCACAGGCCCAGAATTAGTCACCTGAGGGTTTTTGGCTCCCTTGCTTTTGTTTGGATCCTTGATGCATCATGCACCAAGTTGGATGCCAAGAGTCAGAAACTCATGCTTGTTAGATACAACAATCTTCACAAAGCCTACCGCCTGATCAATGTTGAGACATCTCATCTCATCTACAGTTGAGATGTAGTCTTTGATGAGTAGTGAGGACCATTCATGCCTGTTTCTCCTGTTCCTGATCCAGCAGACCAACCTATGATGGCTCATGATTTGGGAGTTCGGCTTCCATTAAGTCCACCTGATGGGAGGGCTCCAGTAGCTCTTGCAGCTCTAGTTATACTAGTGATACTTGTACAGACACCTCCGACTTCTCTTGTAGGATCACCTCGCTTTGTAGGTACTTCACCTGAGTTTGATCCAGATTCTTCTAATGAGGAAATGTTGGTCATTCTCCTATCTGGCCTAAGTGGTGGGCTAAGACACTTGCTGATCTTCATGATGATGAGCTCATTGATGGGAGAATTGTTCAGAAAAAGAGCAAAGCTACATATTTTGTTAACTTTGCTCTCATGGCCAACATTGACAGTTTGTTTGAACCTCAAACATACTCCGAGGCTAAAGGAATTCTAGAGTGGGAACAAGCCATGCAATCTGAACACCAGAGGCTGCTGAAGAACAACACTTGGGTCCTTTCTGATCTTCCGCTAGGGAAGAAACCTATTGGTTGCAAATAGGTGTACAAAATCAAATACAAATTGGATGGTACTTTGGATAAGTACAAAGTTCATTTAGTGGTGAAGGGTTTTTCTCAGCCTCAAGGGATTGATTATGAAGAGACCTTTTTTCCTACTTCAAAGATGAGCATGATCAGATTAGTCCTAGCCATGGCATCACAGTTTGGCTGGAAGATCCATCATATGGATGTCAAGAGTGCTTTCCTGAATGGTGATCTCTATGAAGAGATCTACATGACACAACCTCTTGTTTTCAAGGTTGCTGGTAAAGACCATCAGGTTCTCAGATTGGTAAAAGCTCTCTATGGCTTGAAGCAGGCTCCTCGGGCATGGTACATCAAAATTGATAAGTACTTCAGTGATCAAGGCTTCAAAAAGAGTTCTTTAGACTCAAATTTGTACATCAAGACCATTGACATTGACATCATCCTTCTGGTTATTTATGTGGATGATTTGATCATCACTGGTAGTTCGGCCTCTTTGATTTAGGGAATCAAATAAAATTTATGCTAGTCTTTTGATAGGATTGACCTTGGGCTTATGCATTATTGCCTAGTTGAAGTTTGGCAACAGTCTTCTGGTATATTCATCTCTTAGTCCAAATATGCCTTGATGTTGTTAGACAAATTTTGTATGCAGGACTGCAAACTTGCATCTACACCTATGGAGAAAGGTCTGAAGTTATCTGCAAAGTCGGATTCTCCTTTCGTTGATGATACTACATACAAGCAACTAGTAGGCAGCCTCATCTACCTCTTTGCTACTAGGCTTGATATCAACTTCGTAGTCAGCTATATTTCATGCTTTCTGACAGCTTGTAAGGCTGATTATTGGATGGCAGCAAAGCGTGTGCTTCGTTATGTGAAGGGCTCTTCAAATTATGGACTTTTGTACTCTCAAAGTTCTAATCCTAAACTCAGTGGCTTCATAGGTTCAAATTGGGCAGTGTCTGTTGATGATAAAAAGTCAACTTTTGGGTATGTGTTCAATTTGGGATCAGGTGTAGTCACATGGATCAGTATGAAGTAGCAGGCAGTTTCTCTTTCCTCTATAGAGGTCGAATACAGAGGGATTGTTAAGGCAGGATGTGAAGTTGTTTAGCTTCGTCGGATGCTTGTGGATATGTAGATGTCACTAGTAGGATTGACTACTTTGTTTGTTGATAATGAAGGCGTTATCAGCACGAAATCTAGTCTTCCATGAAAAAACCAAGCATGTGGTTGTTCATTGTCATTACATACGACAGCTGGTTGAAGACGAGACTATAGATTTGCAGTGTGTTCCTATTACAGATCAGATTGCAGACATTTTCACCAAGCCTCTTGGTCTTGATAAGTTTGTCAAATTCAGAGGACAACTTGGTGTTCTAGATAGATTAACCATTAAGGGAGAGTATTACAATAATAGATAGTTGTCTATTATTAGTTAATGGTTCTCTATTGTAAATATCTAGTTAGCTTTAGTTTGCTTTCATTTTTTAGCTTTCTCTGTTAGAATATAATGCTTCTATTCTTTTTGATCGTTTCCTAAGGAAACATCGTTTTATTGTTTTATATAAATTGACCTTTCAGTTTTTTTTAATAACAAGCAAGTATTTTACCAATTACTTCTGTAATAGTATGCAAGGTCCTTTGGTGTCCCCTCTCCATCACACGCTAATCCATGCAACACCTTTGTCAATTACTTCAATTTTGTCATCTTTTTATTAACTATAACTTCAATGCTCGCTCACCTCCTCTTGACTTTTGCTTGCCACTTACTGCTTTGATTTTTTTTATGCACAAGAAGACTTCTTTGTTCTCTTCATAGTTCTACACATTTCTTATACTCGTTCTTCACTTCCTCTCTTGTGCATTTTTTCCAGTCTCCTTATCTTCAAGGTGTTACATGTAATTGCCTTGTATCACTGGCAAAGGTTGTAGGAGTTTGGCTTTTCACCTGCCAATTTCAGTTGCTTCAAGGTAGCTAAAGCCTTTTCTACCATCTATTTTCTGCGTATCCTACAATCTTGGTAACTCACATCCTACAATCTTGGTAACTCACAAGGCACCACTTTAGTGAGGCATTCTGTCAAACAGTTGCATGCCTGGCCTATGCATCCACATTTTACGTTGATGTGTGTTAGAAAGTAAAGTCCACCAAGATAACTGAGAGAGGAGGGGCGGGGGTGTATCCGTTATCCAATTAAAACAACTCCTCTTAACCTTATTAAATTTGAAACATGTAATGAACAAGTGCAATACTCACAAGAAGATAACCATACACAATAACACCAGATTTGCTAACCAGGGAAAATCCAGGTGGGGATGGTACCCATAAAATGATGTACTAATATATAAGTCCCTTGCAAGAGGATGGACCCTATTAGGAGTCAATGAAATACATTCTATACTTATTAGTCCCTATTAGGAGACTTTGAATCACTCTGAGGAGATTCCAACCTAGTTAGGAGTTTTGTCAACCCTGTTAGGAGTTGTGGAAGGTAGAAGGACCCACTGTCCAAACAACTTTAGGGGCAAGACCACCGAACTCATTGTCCAACTGGCCTTAGTAGTATTCCTTGTAGGATAATACCAAATGATCAACTACCCACTAGCACTCTCTGCCAAATATTTCCACTTCGCTCTCATTGTGCCTCTACTTCACCAAACACTTGTTTGATCTCAGTATCAGGTTTACTGGATCTTACCTCCAAGTTCGCATACTCAAATCACATAGAATCCCTTATATTGTTTACTCACTTATAATTGGCAAATCACTTGCCACTTACACATCTAACCACAAGGGAAACAACTTTCCTTTATACCAAGTCCTCAAATTAATTATTGAGTCGGTCTTTTGGCTTTCTCAATTTACAATTACAATAGGACCACATTAAGATAATACTATACATGCTAGTTGCTACAATACATCTTTTTACAATTTCATAACATTGTTGGCTCATAGTCTTCACAAATCTTCACACGTGCAACCTCGGACTTAGCATAATCAACCACGCCATCATCTTCATGTCTTCTACCTCTGTCTAACTACGCTTAACCAGATTCTATCTCTGTTAGGAGATATAATCCAATTACCAGGAACCGCTTTTCAAGAACTCTGCCAGAACTGTCTTCAATAAATCTCGAATAACTGTCAATTGTCTTCATATTTCTTCATGAGACTTTGTAGAACATGTCCTCAACTGCACTCGTCCTCATCTTCAATCCTCGAACCTCACAATCTCGATCTCAGTCTATTGCTTTATCAGTCATCACGTAATCATAAGTATATTTACATCAATGACAAACACAATCATGAATGCAACACACAATCACACTAGCAATCTCCCAAATGCTTCAACAATGCTAGGATACTCCCTTATAGGAATATCATCAACATTCATGCTAATAATGTCTACCAAGACACTTAAAAGAAAAAATAATCATTATGCGTTGATGAATGTCACACCCTGCTCCATGCATCACCCATGTGATTGTTGGTCTCGAATTGCTTCCATTTCATTCCTTGGCAGTAGTCAACCGTTGGGAAGCGATGATACTGATGAGGCTAATTATTGCCTCTATTTTATGATAGTTTTAAACACTCTGTTTTACTCCCACCGAGACATTGGTGAACTTACGTTTACTTGAACTGATGATTAACCTATGGGTAGATAGTATGATATATTTTGCCAATATTATATATATAATATAGTATTTCATATAACTATCAGAATGTGTGTTCTAATATTTGAATTTAATTTGATAATGCTTATTTGCAAATATCTCTGCATAATAACTAACCTGTTAGCAAAAGAAGCCGAAGATGGTCGGGAGTATTCAAAAGGAAACATTGAAGATAGCCAACAACATTCAAGGAGAAAAGATGTTAAGGTTTAGTTGCCGTGGAAAGAGTCATAACGGTACCAAGGGACATGGCCGCTAATATGGAGGAGCTATGAAGAATTGTTATATTTTCTTTGCATTTGTTATTATGTCAAAGCAGTTGTCTAGACTTTGTTATTTGTTCCGTGAGCTGTTATCTTTTCTTTTTTTTCTCTGGCAGATTTGAAGTTAGTTTGTTTTGCTTTTATGTTTCAGAATAAATGTCGATCTCCTATTTATAGGGATCAAACCAATAGTGTTAAGGAGTTAGAAGAAAGTTTATGACAAGAAACTGTTGACTCTTATAGTGAGTTGTTTTTACAGTTCTATGTATCATTCTCATGTAATGAATTTTTGGAACATAATGAAATAGCTCTTGGTTTACATTCTGTATTAGTAGATTAGCAGAAGCCAACCAAGGGGGCCCACTTGGGAGGTGGATTAGATTAGAGTAGTCTAGATTTGTTTTCAAGCATCTTTAGTATTGTAGGTAGAAGTTATAAGTTCCTTCTTGTAGCATCATACTTTGTGAGTGTTCCTGCAGCATCTGTAAGAACAGTTATAGTAGATGAACTGAGTTGAAATATATATTAGTATTTAATTGCATTTCCAGTTGTTTTAGTAAATAGTTATGTGTGTTAGTTTCTTGCAGTACTAGTGTAGGTTCTTTCCTAGCATTTTACTTTCTTGCAGCATAAGAATAATTACTCATTAAGAAAACCTAGTGCACATACTGTGCCAACCATTTTAAGTATACGTCCTTGGGTTGACAAAATTAAATGCACCTCGTGGTGGGGAAAAATTGTCTTTAGATTGAATACACTATTCCTAAGTATGGCCTTTGGCATGATTATTATACACCTATTGTGAGGTGGATCATTTTTGGCGCCATTGCTGGGGATGGTGTCAAGCTAGGAGCATTCTTGAGTCATAGTTCTTAGTTAAGTTTTTTTTTAGAAATTTGCAATCTTAAAGCTTTCTTCACCAGTGTGAAGAATTCAATTGCATGCATCGAAGAGGAAGACGACGAGATGAATATGGCAGATTTTTTCCACGGGAGTTAATTTGAACGAAGAAATTGAAGAAGAAGAAGTTGAGTTGCCTTTTGAAGACGCAAGCCCTGTTTTTCTTACAAAATCATCCTCAAGAGCATAACCTATACATACGAGTGGTCTTCAACCTTTTGCTGAAATTTTGGCCAGTTTCCTTGATAATACTGCTCTAAATCCACCAGTTGTTAATAATCTAGTACCCAATGTTCCTTTTCAGTAGCAACCTCATAATTTAATACCTCCAGTAATGGCACAACCTACTTTTCCATTTCCTCTCCCAAGCCTCATAAATACTGATAATCTCAAGAATATACCCGCAGTTGCTCTTCCAAAGTTCTATGGCCTTGCAACCGAAGACCCTGATACTTTCTTGTTTGAATTTGACATACTCTGTCGTAGTTTTGACTACAACACTGATGCCCATAAGCTCAAATTATTTTTAACAACATTGAAAGAGTTAGCGTTATGATGGTTCATGGGCTTAGGAGCCAATGCAGCAGGAACTTGGGATGAAATGCAAACTCTGTTTCTAGATAAATATAAAGAGTATTGCAAAGCATCTGGTTTAAGAGGAGATGATATCTTTAGGATATCACAAAAGGAGGAAGAAACTTTGGAATACTATGTTTCACATTTCTTGTATACATTGCAGAAGAACCTTTAGCATGTGTTGTCTGAGGATTCACAAAAGCTAGTCCTTTTGAGAGGTGTGAATGATAATTGTCTAGATGCACCAGATTTGATGGCTAGTGGTGATGTATATCAATCTTCCTAGGATGACCTCAAGAAAATTTTTCAAAACTATTCAAGGTCAACTATCAAGAAACACTGAGGACCTCGTTCCACAGTCACTAAAAGAATCAGTCAGTGTATTTCAAAGCTCGAGATATCTAACCTGTTGTCAGATTTCAAGCAGGACATCATAAATGATGTTGCCACACATCTCGACACAATGATTGCAAAGAAGAAGCATGCAGAAGCTGAATTACAACTAGCTGAATACTGCCCTAATTGCCAGAAGCAAAAGAAGGATTGCCAATGCAAACTGGTTGCCAGCATGGAGAACCAGCATTTTCCAACTAAGTACATCAAGATAGATGGAGATGATGAGCAAGTATTCTTTGTTGCTCAATGTCGGCCATGGGCCCAACGTCAAGGTATGCCTCAAGACCCTTTCAAAAATTCAAATTTATATGATAATCAATGACAAAACCATAATCAATGGCAAAACCGTAATCCCCAAGGGCCCCCACAATATAATTAACCTAATTGGAGTAATGCTTGGCAAAAATAATCCGCAACAGCTCCAATGGCCTCAGAATTCCCAACCATCCTGGCCCACCCAACAAAATAACCAATGGTAGAACCAGCAGAACCAATGGCAACCATCTCAGGGGAGTTGACAGTCTACAAACCAATGGAGAGGACCTCAACAGTGGGTTAACCAAAATAATAGTACTCCACAATTACCAACCCCAGCTCAACAATCTGCACTAATGCCACCACTTGTGAATCCTGAACCTCAAAAGCAGACATAGTTACCTGCACAACCTCAGCCAAATCCAAATAATCAGCAGCCGCAACAACCCATGTGTATTGCTGATGCTCAACAATAGCCTGCTTACGCTCTGAATGTTGCAAATATAGATCCGAGATCTGGCACAACTTTACCAACGCTTAAATGGCCTCTTATAACTGAAATACCAGATACTCCTGCAGCATCAGAACTCCGAGTCTCTAAAGAGGTTGACCCAACCAATGTCACTATCTTAGCCCAAGCTCAGCCAACGATGGAACCTCCTTTTCCAGAAAAGCTTGTACAAAGTAAACTTGTACAAACAGAGGAACAATCTTTTGATATTGTTGATTAGTTGAAGAACATGCATGTCCAAATACCCCATTCCAAACTATTAAAGATGTTCCTATCTATGGAAAAGCCATTAGAGAAGGCTGCCTGAAGAAGACTAGGAGGAAGAAAAAGGACCCAACTATAGTCCATGTTGTGGGACAATTGGCTAACATTATGTTAGGAAAATTGGTCACTCCAAAATATTTTAATCCAGGTAGTCCAGTTGTGAATGTGAGTATAAATGGTCAGTGTGTTAAAAATGCTTTAATAGATCTTGTGCTGCTATAAATGTCATGACCAAGGATATTATGAAGAAGTTGAAAATAGAAGGATTAAGGGCTACTTGAACAATTCTGCAACTTGCAGATAGTTCTACTGTCACTCCTAATGGGATGATAGAAAACATAGTTGTAACCCTAGACTCTCTAGAGTATCCTGCAGATTTCATGATTCTATCTCTCAAAGTTAATTTATCGAGTTACCTTGTTATCCTAGGACGACCATGGTTAGCTACAACTGATGCAAATATAAGTTGTAGATCAAGAAATATGACCATATCAAATGGCCAAGCAACAAAGAAATTTGATTTGTATCCTCCAGCACAACCATTACCAGATTTAAGCACATCTGTTTGGCTAGATTTAGGGGATGAAGAAGAATTTAACTCTATAGCACAGCTTATGATGTTACATAGACAATCCTTTCTAAAGTTGCAGGAAGTGGATTCAGTACTTCAGAGTATTCTTACTAACAATTATGTGGTAGAAAAAGATATATTTGAAAGTTCTGTGTTAGAATTAACCATATATGAGGAATGTAATGAGAATTGTACTTTGCTCAAAGAACTAGACATTCTTCATCAACTTTTACCATGTGAATTAGATACAAGTCCAATTTTTGAAGCTGCTATGATAGAGTCTACCACTACTGTTGAGCTTTCCAAAGGTCATAATCTTTATGTTAACCCCAAATTATCATCCACACAAATGGAACAGTTAACAAAATTACTTCAAAAGCATGAAAAGGCTTTTGTATGGGACTAAGGTGATATGAAAGGGTTGAGTCCTACATTATGCACTCGTAGAATATACATCAATGAAGGGTGTCTACTGCTCTGTCAACCCTAGAAAAGGATAAATCCAAGCCTTAGAGAAATAGTTAAAATTGAATTGCAAAAATTGCTTGATGCTGGTTTCATTTATCCTATATTTGATAGTAGATGGGTGTCACCCCTAGTCATAGTGCCCAAGAAGGGAGGGAAATGGTGGATTTGTGTAGATTACATAAAATTGAACAAGGCCACCAAAAATGATCACTTTCCTTTACCATTCATAGATCAAGTTCGAGACACTCTAGCTGGAAAGAAGTATTTCTCTTTTCTAGATGGGTATAGTGGTTATAATCAAATTAGTATTGCTCTTGAAGACCAAGATAAAACCACATTCACATGCCCATGGGGTACTTTTGCATACTTTGTTTTGCCATTTGGTCTATGTAATGCTCCTGCAACATTTCAACGAGCTGTTATTAGCATCTTTGGTGATATATCACATGATTGTATGGAAATATATATGGACAACTTCACAACATTTGGAGTCACCTTTGAGGAAGCAATGATGAATCTTGAAAAAGTTTTGATAATGTGTCAAGAACATAATCTGGCACTTAATAGTGAAAAATGTTTCATGCTCATGCAGGAAGGTGTGGTACTTGGTAATTTCATATCAGTTGCAGGAATACAAGTGGATCCAACTAAGACAGATAATTCAAACATTGCCCATACCCACAAAACTGAAAGATGTAAGATCTTTTTTAGGTCATGCTGGATATTATAGACGTTTCATAAAAGACTTCAGCAAAATAGCTAGTCCCTTGTATACATTACTAACTAAAGAAGCTGAAATCATTTGGACATTAGAATGCAATGAAGCCTTCCTGCATCTTAGGAAACTTCTCACTACAGCTCCAATTTTACAAGGCCTTGATTGGACTTTGCCTTTTCACATATATACAGATGCTTTTGACTATGCCACAGGTGCAGTTCTAGAACAACAATCTCAACATCTTGAAAATGCAATATATTATATTAGCAAGAGCCTTCATGGACCAGAATTAAACTACATAGTGACTGAAAAAGAACTATTAGCAGTAGTTTATGCTCTAAACAAATTCCGGCATTACATAACTGGCTATCCCATATTTGTTCATACTGATCATGCAACAATTAAATATCTCATGAACAAACCTGCTATAACAGGCCGATTAGCAAGATGGTTACTATTGTTGCAAAAATTTGATATCACCGTCATTGATAAGCCTGGAAGAGCCAATGTGGTAGCTGATTATTTATCAAGAATCCACCATGATGAGAATGACACTACTCTGGTAGATGATGCATTTCCAGATGAGCATTTATTTCATATTGCTATTCAAACTCCATGGTATGCAGACATTGCTAACTATATTGTAGTTAATAAAATGCCAGAACATTTCTCTTACAAGGAAAAGAAGCTGCTTGTAGAGAAAAGTTTCCATTTCTCTTGGATTGATAATATCTTATTTTACACTGGCCCTGATCAAGTTATGAGAAGATGTGTGAGAGAGGATGAGACATATGTCTTTCTACATGCATGTCATAATGAACCATGTGGAGGGCACTTTGCAGCAAAAAGAACAGCCTTGAAAATTTTAACAACTAGTTACTATTGGCCTACGCTTCACAAAGATGCAACCAACTATACATGGAAGTTTGACAAGTGTCAAAGGATAGGGCGACCAACAAAAACAGATGAAATGCCTCTTAATCCACAATTGGCATTAACACCATTTGATAAATGGGGTATGGACTTCATTGGTTCAATTGATCCTCCATCCAATGGGAAATCATATATCCTTGTGTGCACTGACTGCCTGACAAAATGGTTTGAAGTCAAAGCCATGAAGCATGCTCATGATCACAAAGTTGTAGAATTTTTGTATGAAGAAATCTTTACTCGCTATGGTGTACCCAAAGAACTAGTCACTGACCAAGGTGCTCAATTTACTTCTAATTTGATCACATAACTGATGAAACAATATAATATTAGGTACCGAAAATCAAGCCCGTATCACCCTCAAACTAATGGACAAGTGGAAGTCACAAATCGGGAGATAGAGGCTATCTTAACAAAAACAATTCATTTGCACCGTAGGATTGGAATAGCAGATTACCAGAAGCTGTTTGGGCCTACAAAACAACATGGAAGACTACTACAGGGTTCACACCATTTGAGCTCCTTTATGAGAAAATAACAATGCTCGCCATTGAATTTGAACATAAAACTTTAAGAACCGCACTGGAGCTAAACATTGAACTTCCTACAACACAAAGAGAACGTCTTCTACATCTTAATTCTTTGGATGCAGTGCGCAAGGCTGCTTTGGAACGCACTGAAATTATACAGAAGCAAAGAAAACAATGGCATGACTCCCACATTAGCAACAAACAATTTCAAGTTGGTGACTGGGCATTGCTATATGATTCCAGATTTAAAGATATGCCAGGAAAGCTGTAGACATGATGGCTGGGTCCATATGAAATTAAACATGACTTTGCAAATGGAGTCGTCCAATTAACTACCATTGATCCAGTGCCTTTTAAGTTATTAGTTAATGGCCATAGACTCAAGTTATATAAACGGCCCCAAACAAAAGAGGACTTCCTGCAGCAGTTTCAACAGCCACATTCAAATGCACACCAAGTAACTCTTCCTGTAGCAAAGTTGCTGACCTCTTGCTGGCAGCTCTTCAATATTAATTTCTTCGTGCATGCCCATAATGAAAACTTTATGTCCACATAAAGTTCCAAATTTCTCCATTCATCTTCTAATTTTTTCTTTTTCAACTCATCTCACATCTTTACCTACCACCCACCCACCTTCCACGTCATCATTTTACAATGCTTTCAATAAACACTGCAAGTTTTCTGATGTATGTTGTCACTGCTGATGTACTTTCCGCCACTTTTTGGTACGTGAAACAATCAACTCACAGGTATGAGCTTTTCAAATCTTAATTCATTTATAGTACATTGATTTTGTTGGTTATATATAATACCACATTATTTATATAATGATGGTGTTATGCTAGTTCAATACCCTGTACTAAGTCTGACAAGTGCGGCACTTGTCCATATTCTGTAGGGGGCAGCGAAGGTTACTAAAACCCAATGACATTCCTATTTATTCATAAAGATTTTTTTTTCCTCAAATCTTTATACTTCTTTTATTTATGAAACTCAATTGCTATAAATACGCAAGTGTCTAGGTGTCGTACCCCTTATTTTTGAATGATTCCTTACTGTCAGGCTGTGATGTGACCCATATTTAATTTTCAAGTGATCCGAATTCCATTTTCAAATGATTTTCACATATCCATGATAAACAACATTATTATTGCTCATAACGAATTGTTATGACATTAATTAGCTAAAGAAAAATGAAATAGGAAAATGGGTCTGAAACCCTAAATTCATAGAAAGGAAATAGTACAAGCAAAGCAGAGAGTGAAATTGTTAGGCATAATGGGTGGACAATTGCAACGACGAGAACTAGTGGAGCATATTGTTTTACTCTCAGGTGTAGAGGCAGTGAGGAGATTTAATGCATGTGGCTGGTTAGGGTATTTCCTAAGTTTAACTGTGTTTGATGAAGAAGCAGCCACGAAATTTACAAGAACATTTAATAAGGGAGGAGCTAGTGTATGGGGTTTAACGATCGTCGTGATAGAAGAGCGAATAGTAGAAGTAATTGGGTTACCAGCAATAGGAGAACATTATCCTAATACGCATGATGCAAGATCAACCAGGACTCAGTTTATCATACCAACTGATCCTCAGTTGGATATCACCAAGCAAGGTTGCAAAAGGACATCTCTTCTGTCGCCATACAACCAGCTGGCTATGCACATTATCAGGTACCTCACCTGTGAAGGAAGATTTTCATATTTACATGCACATCATTTTAAATTGCTTAGCTGTATAAGGTACAATTATCCAGTAAATGTTCCCAATTTCTTGTATAACATGTTATGCATTAGTGTTGAAGAAACCTAAAAGGGGAAAGACAATTTTGTCACCCATCATGCCCTATTTAAATTACTCATAGAAAGATCACTTAGGGATGCCTCTCCCATGTCATGGGCAGAATTTGTCCAAGCTAAAACCCTACAACCCCAGGCTATCCTTAATGAACAACCCAGTGAAGAGAATGTAGTTCCCATTGATGAACCTATTGAGCAAAGCACTCAAGATGCTGAAGCTGGCAATGTGCAAGAGAATGTACAAGAAAATGTGTCTTTACCTGTTCAAGAGAATAAAAAACCTACCTCTGCCCGAGCAAAGAGAAAACGAAAATTACAAGAGGAGACCTCAGCTCCAGTAGTAGAAAAGCCAAACCTTGCAGTCGTAAAGCAAAAGAAAACTAAGACGGGTCCTGCAGCAGTTACTCCTGCAGCAGAGACACCGAAAGGAAGAAGTAGGAAGAAGGCTGTGATACCGGAGGAGACCCCTGTGAGAAGAAGTCTTAGAATGAGGAGACAAATTTGTATAGTGACAGTAGAAGCTCAGTTTATTTCATCTAAACCATCCACTAAAGAAGCCCCAATACAAATTGTTCCTGATAATTTTCCTTCTCACCCTTAAACTACAAACATTCTTGAAAACCCTAATGAGGAATGTAGGGTTAAAGTAAATGAAAATCAAGATGATCCCCCAACAGGCCAACAATAGTTCCCATAATGAATGAGTTAGTTTATTCAAACACTGGCCTAGTTCTTTACAAACCAACATGGAGTTTATTCAAACATTGGCCTAGTTCCTTATAAACCAACATGGCTTACAGATTTCGTAAAGCAGTTATATAAGGAACAGAGGAAGAGGAAAAATAACTCTGAAGAGGACAGTGGTTCTATTACCCTGCAAAAACTTCTTTTCCAGTTGTTTGGACAACATATGTTTGCTGCAGACCTATGGGAAGAAGAGAGGAAGCAAATGAAGAAAGTCATAGTGTCCCTAGGTGAGGAAATAACAGATTTGAAAGAGCAATTTGCAAACCAAAAACAAAGGATGGATCATGCCCTAAAATTGGCTGATCAAGCACTTGCTTGTAGACCACCACCTCGGATTTATGCTATGTGTTTAAAGGAACAATTCCTTTTATTCCAACTTATGCTAACGCTCGAGAACATAAATGCAGAATTCAAATCAGCTCAAGAATTCTATGGTTTATTCCAGACTCTATCATCCTGGCAGCAAAACTTGCTCTGTGAGTTATATGTGCACAATTTTATCATTCGAGCAGAAACTCAACGGAATCCTTTACTCTATATAGGGGATATACATCTGAGGGCTTTGATGTCTAGGATGCATAATGAAGCTAATTATGACAGACAATGAATAATTATAGACACGAGGAAAGACTAGAGCCCATGTCATTAAGAGTTGAGAGTAGTAAACCAGAAGAAATTCTTAGGGACTGGTTTAGATTAACTTATGGGGATAAGAACAAGGGAGTAAGGGACAAAATCTTCACTACTAGAACCAAGGTCTATGCAGAATATGAGAACCTACCATACACGGCCTTTCAAAGAGCCATGGTTGGTGCTAAAAGTAGGTGGGCTAGATTACCAGAGACACTTAAAAGATCAGAGCCACACAGTCCTATCAATTTAGAGGCGGCCCTTCATTGAGTTTCAAAGTATATAGAGTTGGGGAAACAGACTAGGCTAGAACTATGGTGCCCACTCACTATGCAACCTCCAATACTCATGTGGCCCCCTGTACGATATTAATGCTGATAGACTTGACAAGTTGCAAGAGGACAATAGAAGGGAAGTTTGGGAGAGAACATGAGGATTCTACTACACCTTCAAGAGTAGCAGGAAAGGAAGGACTGAAGTTGGAGAATTCAGGTCACTGACTAGAAAATGCAATGCTTGAGGACAAGGATTAGTTTACCAGGGGGCAGATGATGAGGCTAATTATTGCCTCTATTTTATGATAGTTTTAAATCCTCTGTTTTACTCCCACCAAGACATTTGTGAACTTATGTTTACTTGAACTGATGATTAACCTATGGGTAGATAGTATGTTATATTTTGCCAATATTATATATATAATGTAGTATTTCATATAACCATTAGAATGTGTGTTCTAATAATTGAATTTAATTTGATAATGCTTATTTGCAAATATCTTTGCATAATAACTAACTTGTTAGCAAAGGAAGTTGAAGATTGTCGGGAGTATTCAAAGGGAAACGTTGAAGATAGCCAACAATATTCAAGGAGAAAAGACGTTAAGGTTTAGCCGCAATGGAAAGAGTCATAACGGTACCAAGGGACACAACCGCTAATATGGAGGAGCTATGAAGAATTGCTATATTTTCTATGCATTTGTTATTATGTCAAAGCGGTTGTCCAGACTTTATTATTCGTTCCGTGAGCTGTTATCTTCTCTTCTTTTTCTCTGGCGGATTTGAAGTTAGTTTGTTTTGCTTTTATGTTTCAGAATAAATGTCGATCTTCTATTTATAGGGATCAGACCAATAGTGTTAAGGAGTTAGAAGAAAGTTTATGACAAGAAACTGTTGACTCTTGCAGCGAGTTGTTTTTACAGTTCTATGTATCGTTCTCATGTAATGAATTTCTGGAACATAATGAAATAGCTCCTGGTTCACATTCTGTGTTAGTAGATTAGCAGAAGCCAACCAAGGGGGCCCACTTGGGAGGTGGATTAGATTAGAGTAGTCTAGATTTGTTTCATCTTTAGTATTGGAGGTAGAAGTTATAAGTTCCTTCCTGTAGCATCATACTTTGTAAGTGTTCTTGCAACATCTGTAAGAGCAGTTATAGTAGATGAACTGAGTTGGAATATATATTAGTATTTAATTGCATTTCCAGTATTTGTTTCAATAAAGAGTTAAGTGTGTTAGTTTCTTGCAGTACTAGTGTAGGTTCTTTCCTTGCATTTTACTTTCCTGCAGCATAAGAATAATGACTCATTAAGAAACTTAGTGCACATACTGTGCCGACCATTTCAAGTATACGTCCCTGGGTTGACAAAATTAAATGCACCTCATGGTGGGGAAAAATAGTCCTTAGATTGAATACGCTATTCCTAAGTATGGCCTTTGGCATGATTATTATACACCTATTGTGAGTCGGACCAGATACAACAAGCAAGGTAACAACACTTTGGGGAAGGACCATATGCTTGTACCCATAATTGTCGTCAAAATACTTGTCAGAGTACTGAATTTCTGGCAGTTGAACTGCTCCCACCAAAGTCTCAGGAAGAAAGAGATAATAGCTAAATTTAGCCTCGAGTTTCAAAATGCTCTTCAAATCTCACAAAGAAAAAGCTATCAGCAACTCAGAGAATGAGCAAGTAAAATGAATCACAGGTCATGAAGATGCTAACAAAGGTTGTGAAGATGCGACAGCATTATTCAGCAGAGTCACATATTTAACAGGTTTAGGTGCCTTGAGCCTACTGTTTTGTGATTCAACAAAGGTATTAGGTGCCAATTAAATACCGAATGCAAAGCCAAATAAAAGATGCAAACAAAACCAACATGAACAAAGTGAAAATGTTTTTTGCTGATTGCTTGTCTACCTGCGCGCTTGTGCATCATTACTTTTCTTTCTTGTTTTCACATAATTTCTAAGCAGTTTACCTTTACAAATACATGGGAAGTATTTTCCATTAAAATAGAGGGACCATTTTACTTGAGAGGTTATTTTAACTTTAGAGTTCTGAATCTGGACTAATGGGCAAAACCCGAGTCAATTTTTTTGATCATAAATTTCTCTAGCACGCCTATAGGGACCTAGTTGGAAAACTTTCCCTTTATTTGATTTTTCTATATGAAGTGACGGATTTTTTTACGAATAAAAATAAGTTATTCAAACTCTGCGATGGCCTACACTGTGTTTTATCAGCATACATACTGTTATATCAATTTGGAATGAAAAATATAATTCCAGCTAATGGCAGTGTTTAAGTATAGAACAGCTGACACGTATATCTACATACGTACAGTTTCTTATACAAGTAAGTATTTAATTACAGCTGAGCTAACAAATATATACAAATTCTTATATAGGTATATGTTTGATTATTTATATGTAAATACTGTCGATAAAAACACAGAGCATTATCAGTCAGTAATTATAAAATTTAATAATAGTTGAATGTATACAAAATGAGTTTGTAGGACTTTTAACTCTGTCAGTCAAAAGCATCTAGCAGGTACAACATTTAACCCTATAACCTTAATCAGCATCTTTCCAATCAAGTAAAAGAAAAAGCACACAAGAAGAACAATCAGCCCTTACAAGCAGTTCTCTAATGGAAGTATTCAAACAAGGTAGAGTCATTCCATCCAGACACACAAATAAGACCATACATAAGCATAGACTAAGTGTAAACTTATTGACTAATGCTTCTAGGATGTAGATGAATAATGCAATTAACTGCAGATTTCCCAACATATAGGTCAATTAAGAGGTGACATTCATATAGAGAGATTTATGTTGAAAAGATCTTTTAACAGCTTTGAAGCAAGAGCATTTGATGAAAGCCAAGCTATGCTTAGCATCATTTATAAGTGAATATAATAGGGAATTTACCATCATATAAAAAGCTATTACGGCCATACTGGCTTTGTAAACAAAGAGAACATGCATTGGGTGTGCTAGAACTGACATCGGGAGTTTAACTATGACAATCATGAATCAAGTTTCTCAATCATAAGTGAATCAACAATGAAACCAAACATTTATATCCTTCTGGCTGTAAGAGGACACTGACTAAGTATGAGTGCTTTATATATGTGAACAAAACAATCATATCCTTCAAGTGGTAAAGGAAAAGTGGTTAACTAGCTGAACTTATAAATAATATCAAATCCAATGATGATGCAGATGCAGGGTGTATAGAATCTTTGTCTAAGTGCCTCTTTAAAGCCATGAGAATCTTTTGTAAATTGCTGTTACATCTATTGTTTAAGATAAAATAGTTTTAAAACAAATGGAGAGAACAACCAGTCCATGGTGGAGCATTTACTCAAGTTTTTGAACACATAGACAGAGTAAGATAGAAACATCTACATGCAATTCTGACTTCAAATTCTCTGCAAATCCCTTTCCCTTCTTTTCCTTGTTCTTTCTCTTCTCTCTGACCTCTTCCCCCTTTGGAAAATTGATAATGTAATCATAAAAAACATCTATCATGGGTGGTCATTATGTCAACAAAAGACGCCATGCTTGCCGGCTCGAATCTCTCCAACTTCTGCACAATTTTCACTATGGGCTGCCCATGAGCTCCCTCAACCCTATAATGTAGGGTTTCTTAATGTCAAATTCTCTTTTTGTTATCTTTTATGTTTCCCTTTTTTGAAATGGATTTCTAACTTCAATTTAGGCGAACTTCATCTAGATTAATGAGTATTCTGTGTCTTGAAACAGAGAATCTTTGAAACAATGGTGCTGTATAGAGGAGCATTGGCTTTGTCAAGGCTGCGCTCTCGTCTTGTAAGTGGACATCTAACAAATATTTGATATCCATTCTTATGTCTAATTCCATATAATGCAATTTAGTCAGAACGTAATTGATTTGTTCGTTTAGATATTTCATATATAGTTTTAAAATGCATTTTTCTGGTTTAAAATTATGTTACAAGAGAAATGTGCAGCTGAACATATGTTTGTCTTATTAAGTCAACATGTTTTACATCCTAGTATTTTATCTTTTGGTTTTTAGATTTTTTTTGGTAAAAGACTTGGAATATATTTATGAAGGAAAACATTATTTTATTTATCTTAACTGAATTGTACTTTCTATTGGAGAAATCTAGTTACAAAAAAATGATGTTTATATATTGTGAAGAACAGAATTTGCTACCCTTAGGATTGATGAAACCCTAGGGAACAAATCGGTCCTTGCACCACTTCACTCTAGTGAGCTAGGGTGATCAAGAAAAGTAGGTTGATGTAACAAACGGATTTTCATAACAAAACAAAGGTGACCTAGAAAGAATTTTCCTCAACTAACTACTGTAACAAAATATCATGAATTCCTTTTCATGAGACATTAATTGATTTTAACTACTAACGATTAACTGAGATAACAAAACCAAACTGAAATAACTGTAATATCATTCAACTATAATAACTATAATAATGATTAACTGAAATAACTGTAATAACGATCAACTGAAATAACTGTAACAATGATCAACTGAAATAATAGAAATAATGATCAACTGAAATAACTGTAACAATGATCAACTAAAATAATTGAAATAGCAATTTACTATCTTTCCTTGCATACAAGTAAATGCATAATAGGAAATAGAAAGAGGAATATATGAGAAGTAACTGGTGAGTTTTTAATTGGTTGTGCAAGCTTCGGCTTTTGGTAAGAGGAGAAGCATTCACTTAGGCTTAACCTCCCAACCTCGGACCATATTCATCCCCACACAATCTATTGAATAGAAAGACCCTCCTTACTTCAGGATTAGGCTTGGATACTTTTAGTCCAGCCACCTGAGCATTTCAGTATTTAGAATTTCCGCATAGTTATGGACAGACATGTCTGAATAATTGACACTACTGACATCAAGTGATCATAGATGGCAAACATGCCTTTAACTATCTTGGCCAAGGTTTTCGGATAGGTTCAATGACCTGATCACCACCGCTCGACTTGACAACAGGGAAACAATAAGGATGATCATGCATGAGCTATTAATTGATTTTTCTTTTAAAAATAATTTAGAATTGTTATGTCACGTCTGATTTTTATTTCCATGCTATTGCAAATTTCTATCTCGCCTCTTCATCTTTTCCTTGGCTATATAGTCGAGTGAGTCTTAGGTGTTTGAATCTCAGAGCGATCAGCTTTATCTATTGATCCTCAACTTGATATAAGAATATTACATGTTTTCAACGTATCACATTTTTGTGACCTGAGAAATATAATCTTTCCAAAATAAATACCATTTGATTATGATATTCAGCAGTAAAATAAAGATGTGAAATCATATCATGAACAATATGGTCTCGACTTATCATTAGAAGTTCTGACTTAAGGATGAACTTATCTGATGATTTCAAACAAGGATGTACGACATTTCAAGAATCTGTAGCTTACTGTTGTAAATACAATGCAGTGGTATCCGATAAAAAAAAAATAAAAAAAAATCGATTGGATATGGTAAGTCAATCACATAACCTGTAAGTTTAGAAGTATTGGAGCCTTGGTTGGATGCAAATATTCCGTTCCTTTAAGAAAAACTTCAATGCAGATCTCAATGTGATTACCAATCACATCTTCAGCAAAAATATTCAATGAAATGGGCAAATTGCAGCAAGAAAATATGCAGAGGGATATCGGGTGGAATAATGCAGAGATATATCGTGTGTAATAATGCCCATGGTTTCTCATGGCTTCATAATATAAAGAAGTATTCGAAAAACCTTTTGGCTTCCAAGAAGCCATAACTTAAAAAGAAAGGACTTGGCTTCTTGAACGCTAATATGCCAAATGTGCATTTCGGTTTTTGGCAAGAATTTGAATAAATATGGAAAAAGATTTGAAAGTTATAAATCAAGTAGAATTAATATATTTTTATTTTCTTGCATGTAGATGTACTTATGAGGTGGCATCATATTATTTGTTTTATTCAAGGTCGTATCTATTATTAAGTATATCCAAAAACAGCTTTATTTGGAAGATTATTTTATCTTCTTGTACACGTATTTAAATATACATATTAGATAAAATCTTGTATAAAAATAATATTATGGTGTCACCTTTATTTCTATATCTATGTGTACGTACATAAATATACATTATAGTGATGTGGTGAAAAAGTCAATCAAAAGCCATTTGAGGTACGCAGTATCTTTAATTAATTAAAAATAACTAATATTTTAAATGTTTATTTAATGGTCATGCGTGCCCAATTGTATTCTGATGTTCAAGTTGCTAGGTCTTTACCAAGATAGTTTAAGGTCATACCCATCAACTCGATAATTGGACTAAACTAGTATCCCATTCCGTTGATCCCATTTAGCAATGCTTCTCCCCTTCATCTTCTCCAACAACCACCTATGCAAAATTTTCCACAATAATAACAAGTTACATGATAAATCCATAATAACATTTAATGTAGATAAGGAATTTAATTATTAACCATAATTTCGAAATCAAGCAACTGCTAATCATCACATGACAAACAATGGATAACGACCATCATTATTAAACAATGAACATAATGGAGACAAATATATTTAACCACCCTTTTCACATGATTATGAAAGAAAATTCATTCAATTCAAAAAATTCATTCAATTCAATGGCTATAAATAAATTTTAAATTAGGTCAAAATTTGGGATGTAACAATTGATGAAGATGTATGTTTAGCGTTTCAAGTGAGATATTATATATAATACGAGAATTAAATTAACTAGAGAAGCAATTGATAATGTGTTTTGACTATTGAAAATGAAAGAGCTAATTGTGAATATTTATTATGCAAAGTAATTGGTAAAATAATTGATGTATTAATAGATGAGCAAAGAGATCATTATAAACAGTTTTACAAATGTACAAAATAGAAAGTTTCTAATAAGAATCTTAAGATTGTAAAGACGATCCTATCTACAAATAATTCAATACGATACATAATTGACCATTAAAGTAATAAAATACTAATATTCTAATACCCTCCCTTAATGGTCAATTTGTCCACAACACCAAGCTGTCCCCTGAATTGAACAAACTTATCTCGAGCAAGAGGTTGGTGAAAATGTGTGCATTTTGATCCGTTATTGGAACATATTGCAAGTGAACAGTCTTGTCTTCAACCAAATGTCGAATGTAATGACAATGAACGTTCACATGTTTGGTTCTTTCATGGAAGACCAGGTTCCTGGCAAGTTTGAGCACTCCTTGATTATCAAAGTGCAAGGGAGTTGAGCCTACTTGAGATAAATGCATATCTGCAAGCATCTGCCAAAGCCAAACTGCCTCACAAGCTTCTTAACAACTCCTCGATATTCTGCTTTTGTTGATGAAAGTGAGATTGTATGCCGCTTCTTATTAGTCCAGGTGACTGCACTAGATCCCAAATTGAACACATATCTAGAAGTTGATGTCTTATCATCAACCAAACTGCCCAATCTGAATCGGTGAACCTATTGGCTTTGGAATTATGATTCCTAGTGTAAAGAAGTTTATAATCGTAGTTGCTCTTAACGGAATGCAACACACACTTTGTTGCTACCCAATGATCAGCCTTGGGGGTTGTTACGAAGCGTGAAATGTAGCTCACTGCAAAATTGAGATTAGGTCTAGTGGTAGTGAGATAGATGAGACTACCCATTAGTTGCCTATGAGTGGTTTCATCAGTAGGAGGAGAGTCATACTTGGCTGACAACTCCAATTCTCCATAGGTGTGCATGTAGGTTTGCATTTTTGCATACGAAACTTGTCAAGCAAGTTCCTAACATGCTTAGCGTGAGAGATAAAGATGCGACCATTAATTTGCCAAACCTTGACACCTATACAATAAAGAATTCCCACATCTATCATATCAGAATCCTTGCACAAATATTGTTCAATTTTTGCAATCGAATGTGCTGAACCGCCAATAATGATCAAGTCATCCACATAAACAACAAGAGAATATCACCACCAGAGCATTTGATATACAAATTACTGTCAAAAGGGCAACGCTGAAAACCATGATCAACCAAGTACTTGTCAATTTTGATGTACCATGCTCGAGGAGCCTGCTTGAGTCCATAGAGTTCTTTCTTGAGTCTAGAAACTTGGTGCTCTTTGACAACCTTGAAACTAGGAGATTGTGTCATGTGGACTTCTTCTTGCAACTCACCATTGAGGAAAGTATTCTTAACATCCATTTGATGGACTTCCATCTAAACTGAGAGCTACAATGGCGGGAAGAAGATGAATTGTACTCATCTTGGCAGTACGAGCAAAAGTCTCCTCAAGTCAATGCCCTACCATTGTGTGAATTCTCGAGCAAGTAATTGACCTTGTATTTATCTAAGGTACCATCTGTCACGCCCTGCCAGGGAACCCAGAAGGATAAGACTAAAAGCTACTAAGTTTAGTGGATAATTTTTTTTTTCGAATTAATTTTGCTCACTTTGTTTACCTAACTCTAGATGTAAGAGTCCTAATGGCTTCCCCAACATTTTCCTTTAACACATTTCTTAGTTTCTTACTTGATACATTATCCATCTCAATATCCATCTCAATATCTGTATCTTTGTTATATTAATTAGGGTTTTAATCAATTGTTTTCTATTCTTAGATCTTTAAGTAGGACCTAACCACTTTAAATCAATTTAATCCACATTTAACCTTGTAGAAGTTAGGGTATGATAATAAACACTTTTATAGCACTTTCTAACCATTTTTTTCTTAATCCAAGCAACATTATACAACTTCAATTTATTACTTTTACCATTTCCAAATTAGGAGCTAATGTCCTAAGCTTTATAAATCCAATGCATTTACTAAACTTGCATTAAAGATACATTAAATAGATTTAAGCCATTAACTACACATGTTTGCCAATCATATTCCATTCATTAATTACTTGTTTCTAACATTCATTTGATAACATTAACATTTTAGAAGGGAACATGGTTCTTTTATTCATCATAACATATTATGAATATCACCATTTAAATATAAAGGAATATGCAGTGTCATGACATCATTATCACTCTATTCATCTTTTGAAATAATACAGTATGTTCACACTTCCCTTCGTTTCACCTAGAGATACCCTTTACCCCTTTACATAGCTTTTCAATTCATGATATATATATATGATCTTCAAACTTCTTTCACGAGTTTACATTACAAAATTACATAAATTTCTTTCAAAGGAAATGCAACATAAAGACTTAAAGAAATAATCTTCAACAACTACTGAACAAGGATCCATATAAAGCCATCCATGAAAAACTTAAACAGTACCTCGAAAATATTTCACCACCCAACCACGTGGAGACATGAATGGTCCACTCCCTTGAGTAGGAGATAAGACCATGATCCACATGGGTTCTAAGGAATCTAGGGCTTATATCCGAAATTAGAAGTACAAAGAAATTATAGAGCCACATGAAAGCATAATGCCAAATGAAATTATAAAGAAAGTGGACAACCAGAGGCAAAATCATGTGTGAGAGGTTCAACCACATCTAGGTGAGTGTCATCGCACATTCCTATAGTGTTGGGGTCAACCCCCTAAGCCAAAGACCATCCTGTCGCACATAACATCTTCTCCTCGAGTACTCCAGCAAGATATGTATGGTGTGCCATAGTATATTTCTCTAATGTTGGGATCATCTTGAGCCAAAGACCATCTTGCCGTAGAGAATGTCTTCTCTTTGAGTACTCCAACATGCACAATATCCAATTATCTTAATTAATGTGAATTCTCAAACCCCCATAACCCATAATTATAATAATGTTTCCACTTGATTACAAAAACTCACATATAGAACCAGCCTATATAGGGCCTTGGTCTTTATCACATAGGATCCTCTAGCCTCCACTTCTGGGCCCTAGCACCTATGGTGAGCCACTCACCTAGGGTCTCTACCCTACTCACCAAAAGAAACCAAAAGTCATAAAAGAGTTTTAAGGCATAATAACCTAGGGTCCCATATCCTTAGTCCCATATTTGTTCATTATAATTGCGCATATGTTCATTATTACTCTGTATCCATGCCATATTCGCTGCACATTCATGCAATATTGCTGTGCTTTTGTGCAATATTGTTGCGCTTTTGTTCAACTATCTAAAATGATACATCAGTTCATTACAACTGTGCATATGTTCATTATTGTTGCACATCTATGCCATATTGCTGCACATTTATGCAGTATCACTCCGTTTGTATGCAAATATTGTTGTGCATTTTTGGAAAAGTGACTAAGAGTCAGGAAAACTCAAAGGACACATAGGGTTGTGCATATGCGAGTCTCTCCTACGCATTTATGCTGTATACCTGCACATCCATTCTGGACAGAACAAAAAAATATAAAAGATTGATATAAATTGAGGATTCTAGATTGAAAATTGGATAAGATAGGGTTCCTTTACCACTTCTGAAATGTCTCCAAATTGGAACCTTACTTCCTCCTATCCAATGTGGAACTCTCTCATCATATCTTCTCACATGGCCAAAATAATTATTTAAGTGTTTTCTAAAGGAATAACATAAATGACCAGGTCTACAAACCACAGACACAAGGACATTCAAAGTACATCCTAAGCTCATGCGAGTATAAGCATCACAATTACATCTAGTTTATAACATCAAAATATTCAATTTATTTTATTGACTTCAGTTTCCATTTCTTAAATAATTCTTTCCTCATTGCTTATATATAAGGAGAAGGAAGTTTGAAGGAACCTACTTGCAAAATTGATGTTCCTTTACTGAATCCATGCCTTCCCAGTGTTTCCTCTTTCTCCTATCTATTCCCAAGCCTCTGAGCATTCTCCTAATTTCGAATTTGATTCTTTGAGTGTAGTTTTTCTATGGATTTTGATCTTCTTCCTTTGCAGATTTGGATTATAGTTTTCTTTACACTCTTCTCCCCCCCTCTCCAATTCTTGGGAAGCTTTATTTATAAGCAACCAGATGGTTGCATTGGTTGCAACTGTGCAATTATTAAGTCAACCAATTAATTATAATTATATTTTATTTTATTCAAATCTATATCTAAATACTCTCATACAAGATTCTCTTAATGGACCCTTATTTCAAGGAATTCTCATGGGCGCAATGGTGAAGGCTCTCCCTTCTCATCTACAAGGTCAAGGGTTCAAATCCATGATGTTTTTTTCATTTCAAATTTCTAATTTATCCCTCGCACTAACCACTTTATTTACCTTGCTTGGTAAAGTTCACAAAGAGCAATGGTGGTGAGATGGTTGGTAGCGGGTTTAGTGGATGGAAGGTCACGAGTTCTAGTCTCCAAGATGGTTCAAGTGTAATTCTGTTTTATTATCTTCTTTATTTTATTTGTCTCTTATTTTATTTATTTATAGAACTATATTATTAAGCCAAGACTCAAAATGTATCTAATAGTAAATGCATATTTATTCGGGCATATATGTGTGTGGACCCATATATACTCGAACAAATATACCTAATTAACATAGAGATACATCATCAAATCAAGATGACATAAATCGCAAATATAATATTGATGTATCAAAGTATCATCTCAAGATCCCAACCATGCATAAAACCATCAATGTAAACAAATCTCACAATGTTGAATTAGAGCTAAAATCGCTAAAGTTCCCAAAATTGATAGCTGACTTCCTAATCAGGAATTCTAAGCTCAGGGTGCCTATATGAATCATAGTTCTATCTCCTTTTTAACAACTCGTTCGAGGATTTTGAGGCACACTAAGATTTGTGTAGCCAGGTGGAGTTGATGCCTGGTACCTGCACACACTTGTATCACCCATTGACAAGATACAATACATATGCATATATACAAATAGTGACAGACAAGGAAGGAGGAGTGCTACATTGTGGAGATCTCCTGAAGAAGTGACTACGACTGCCTCTCCTCATCTAGAAGACACGCTAGGTAGAGTAAACACACATATACATATATAAAGCACAATGGGTTAGCTGAGTTAGCTTAAAACCAAATTTTAATCATGAATTAAAAGCATCAATAAACAATATGTCCAATCAAGGTATTGAAAACATGATACTGAATTAGAATTCTAAGCAACATACCTAGCATGAATCCAAGTTACATATTTTAAAACTAAATATTTGATTTCCTAAGAATAACATTATTTGTAACATGATCAAATGTCTGATGCAAAGTAACATTCTAAGCATGCTCCAAGTAATGTTGCAAGGACATGTCAGGTATGGATAGAGTTATTTCTAAACATATCATATCATAGGAATCCAGTTGATTCATTTGCCTTCAAAAGGTTGCCTAGTAGATAGGTATCATTGGGTTAGTGAGTGTTTGAAGGTTGTTGCAGTTTTACTTATACTAGTGTTTGTCGAGATATGAAATCAAGGTATATAAGAAATAACCTTATCTTCTGAAATAGCCCGAGTGTACTTACAGTTGTTAGGAAATTTGGATCTGTAATAGAGAGAACCTTGATAGTCTTTTGAATTTATTTGATCAGACTTGTGTCATCTATATATGTCTCTAATAATAACAATTATAATATATGAAAGTTACTGTCAATATATGTTAGCAGTATGATATGAGTATATATCAAATCCTCAATTTATGATCTGAAAAATCCTTGAATGATCTTATTACTAAATCAAATGTCTGCTGTGTATATCTGTATTGCCTTTAATATTGATATGATATCACAGCAGACATTGATACCAATGATATATACAATGTCAAGAGTTAAGTCCATGGAGGGACATGACTCCCACCATAGCCTATGCCACGGGGAGCCATGGCCCTTCGTGGCCTTAACGAATTATAACCAAAGTCAGCAATCACAATCCCTTATTTAAGACTTTGTCGAGCATTACTATATCGGGCATATTTAATATGAGATTATGACATTGATTAATGTTATTAAGAATGTTTCTCATTCTGTTCTGAAGCAGATATTATTATTAAATGATTCTATTCAGAATTTACATATAAGATTATTTGTGACTATATATATATATACTATTCAAATCATATTTCACAAATACAACTACATATATATCAGTTTAATAATGATGAAGTATATGCTTCAATCAGAATGAAGCTACATTCTTAACAACACTATCTCCAAACTCTACTTATACTTGTCAGGACTAGAGGGGTATTACATCCTCCATCCCAAAAATATGACTTACTTCTGGAAGTCATCATGATCTGGTCACCCAACTTTATGATTACCTACCCCAGATAGACTGTCTATTAACAAATAAGCGCAGTTTTCTCTTAGAAATCAGATATTTTATAAGAAGTTTTCAAATGAATGTCCCTATACAGTCTATTCTGTATGCTAGTTGTCCATATTTAACTAATTGAATTCTAGTGTTTTCACTTCCTTTGCTAGAGCTTATGAAAAATTCTTTCTTCTTAGTAGTATTTTATGTTCTATTTCATGTATTGACATAATTTACCTAGAATCCTTTATTTTTCCTAAGCTCCTACGCCTAGAAAACATACGAAGACAAAATTCGTGAGTAGATATTCAAAATTGATTCACAGGATAGACCACCTTTATTTACAATCTCCTTAAACGAACTTCAGGCATTAAGTTTCCTCAAAGGTAAATATGATATCCCTGAAACACAGTTATGCTTTTATGCTTGAAAAGCCACAATCTTATAGAGAACAAAATTTATTTGGTTAAAGGTGCTTATTTCCAGTCAAGGCAGTAATCACAATCCTAGCTATGACCATTTCTGAGAGTTTTTTTTGCTTGTATATTTCTCCTAAGTTTTTAACTTGTCAAGGAGGAATTCTTTCTTAAAAAAGGAGTTTACTGAATGGAGTTTCTTTTTTATTAAATTTATTGATGCAGTTTATGAGATAGAAGCCTTTAAGGATTGATCTTGCACTTACCCGTCCTTTGAATTGCTCCAACCACCAGATGGTGATCCTGTCTGTTGTGTTGTATACATTCCATTTGAAGAAGAAGACATCATCTCTGAAATGATCCCAGATCAGATTTAGAGTTCTTGTGGAAATGACAAATGCCTTGCTTTTGTTGTCCATTGGTGCTTTGCACTTCTCTTTGCCTGTATTCCTATCTTTGTCTAGGTTTCTGAATTTAATTTTCCAACTATTTGCCTGAGACTAGTTGGAACTGCCAGGATTTCTTCCTCTCCAAGAATGGTTTCCTGCTGTTTTGGAACTTGTGACAGTATTCCATCCTTTTTTGTTGCGGGGTGGGATTTTGTTTGCCCAGGGGTCAGATGGGGGATGTCCAAATAATATTGTTTGCCTCTCTGTCCTGTTTTGCCACCTAGACCCTGCATTATGCTGCCATCTGTTATGTAGGGTCTACCACATCTGCTCGAGAGAGCCCACAGGGACCTTTCATATCTCAGTTCTTTTTTGCTTGTGTCGTCTTCTCAACGGTGGTTGACTTTATTATGAAATAGTATTTTTCTAGCATATAATTTTGTAAATATGAGTACGTCAAGTGTTTCCTTTATGGCAAGTTCTCAAAGCAATACCTGATTTATATCCTTTAAAAAGAAAAAGTTTTTCTTGAGCAGTTCTGCATTTTATCCTTGGTCCTTACTTTCTCAGGAGTCTTGTTGTATGAGGTTCTATCTAGATAGATTATTTATGTGATTGCAAACATTTCTTTCTAGACCTTTTCAACTTTTGTCAAGATTGCTGGGTTTGATTTTCCATTTTTTTTAATATTCATTCACATTTCTTTTAAAAGAACTGAGGTTGGGTTTGTCTTTGGACATGTATAGAATGAAAATATTGAATGTGTTTCTTTGTAATATTCAACAGAGTTTGTCTTTGAGTTGAGGCATTATAGGTGGTTATAATGGGTATTGACACATATGGGCGTTAGCTGTATGTTTTCTCTCTGTCCCCTTTCTGGGATATTTGTTACCTTACATGTAATTTGATTGTTTAGGTTTTGTCATCTCTTTTGACAAGTGAATACATATGTTGGTTTTATTATCTGTTGATCAATGTCAAGAAATAACTTATTGTATATTGCTTATACAGAAATATCTGTAACAGATATTTAAGTACAGATGTAAAGCAATGGAGTTTTTTTTTTTTTTGATGTATGATAGGTATAATTGCTTGTTGTGATAATTGTTTTCCCTTGTATTGTAGGCTCACCGAGAATCTACTTCTCAGTTTGTACGATGGCTTCAAGTTCAGAGTGCACCACAAGAGGTTAGATTTAATTGTTTTGCTAATTCATTTTCTTTGAAAAACTTAATTGTTTGTAAATGACTAGCTAGTATTAAAGTATGATGTACACATTGTAGAAGAGTTTTGGAAATTAAATTATCTAATGATATGGAACATGGAAGTGGATGTAAATCCTTTTTTAGCTGCATAAAATGAGGGAGCAGGGTCCCACTCCTATTTATGTTTATTGAAAAAGAAAATACTTGTAGATATGACCTTGATCTCGCAATATCAACTGATGAAGTTGATTGGGTTTTGAATATATTGTGATGGCAATTAATACTGAAAAAGTAGTTTACAACAGACAGACAATTACATTATGATGATTCTAAAAGAAACAAACATTAAGAGAGGTTGGAAAGAAAAACTATGCTTCTAAAAGAAACAAACATAAAGAGAATTTTGAAATAGAAACTACCTAAACTAAGACAACTAAGATGACCATTGAAGAAACTTTTCATTATTTTAATACCCTTCGCAGTTGGTCATCATCTAAAACAACCTTTGCAGAAGACATAATCTATAGGTATTTTGGTTACAAATGCATTGAAGGCTGCCCACTTTTGATCACAAACACACAGAGAAGGTTGTAATGTCCCTTGTTTTGATGTCCCCAATTTGAAATACAATCAATAATTGAATGATAAAATATAAATAAAGGAAAATTCGGTATACTCTATTTATGATATTTTAATATTTATTAAAATCTTTTAAAAATAATAACATAATATGAAAATATTTTAATATGTTATAAGTAAAGAATTAATAATAATGATCAAGTATGAAAATGAATAACTGATATAGTATCATTTATCCAATATAATATAAATAAATGATATTATTATACATAATATTATCATATATAATAATATTATTGTTGTTTCAAATATGAAATAAATATTTTTAATATATAAGACCCTACAAATAATATTATAGTATATAATAGTAATCATAATACGAAATATAGAATAAAATAATAAATAAACAGATTTGTTGATTGATCAATTAATTAACAATAATATCAATATAAATCTATTATTAATAAAACAATATCATACCTTCCAAGAAAAGGAAAGATACAACCGGCAAGAGAAAAGGAAAATCATTTGAAGCAAATTTTTAGAACACTTTGCAAAATGAGCCTGCTGCTGTGACCTTCCTTGTTTCTGCAAAACTTTTGGAAACAACCAAGATAACCAAAAACTTTCAACCTGATTGTGGGAAGCAAAATCTTTTTCCCTATAGCTAGAGACACTAAGAACAACTTCTCAAATGGAAACCATGATCGCCAAACCTGGTCTGCTTCAGATGAACAGCCACAATTTTATTCAAACAATCGCCAAAAACATTCACAGATGAGTTCTCTGCACCTAAATAAACTGCACGAGACCATGGTTTTTGTGGCAAACACTTGACTGATGTGCTGTGTCAGGTTTTGTTTTTCCTTTTTTTCCAAGAAAAAATCATCAGAGGTTTTCCTAAATTCTGTTTTCATTATTGAATATGCAATTACAAATACACATATTGTACCTGACGAAGTATAGGTTGGTCTTCTATGAATGTGCTGTTTCTGATGTAAATTGGGAATTAATCCTTGAGGGTTTGGATATGGAAATGTTGTAAGCAATCTGATCTGTTCTGACAGGTTAACCGTTCCATGAACGTGTTCTACAATTATTGTGTTAACTGCTGAGAGGGTTTTGTAAATTCTATTTTCATTATTGAATATACAATTACCATTACACATGGTACCTGATGAAATATAGGTTGGTCTTCTATGAATTTACTGTTTCTGATGTAAATTGGGAATTAGTCCTCAAGGGTTTGGATATGGAAATGTTCTAAACAATCTGATCTGTTATGAAAGGTTAACCGCCCCATGAACATGTTCTACAAAAACTGTGAAGTCTTATTAATTAAATGTTTTCTGAGCAATGATATCTCCTTAAAATATGCTTGTGTTTGGATGATATATCTTTTTATTTTCCTACCTCTCTTATGATTCCATTTTCCTTCTGGGGATTATCCTGGAGTTGCCCACAATGAATAATACTGTTATAGCCTGCAGTAATTAACGACTTCTGATCTGATCTCTATGCCTGACTACTGATGTAATCAGAATTTGTCTGCCTTTCCTGAGTCTCGATCCTTGTCCAGTTGTTTTCCTTGACCCTTGTCTGAGTCAATCCACCATGGACTCACTAGTTTTAAACAGCTTATATAAAATCAATATCTTCCCTTTCAGCTTGACACCTGAATTCAGATCAAATACCCAACTTTCTAATTCTTCCTTTAAGGAGGTCTGTCCTATTTATATATTTAAGTTTCTACAAGGAGATATACCCTTTTGAAAAGCTGAGGTCCCTGAATGGATATAATTTTGTGAACTAATCTTCATGCTGCATTTTCACTCCTACTAATCCCTGCTCTTATATCGATTTCTACTGCTACCTTTTTTTCTTACTAATCTTTGGTCTCTTTTTGCTCACAATGCCAATCACTGCTTGTTAACCTTCTCCTTGATAATCGCTGTCCTTTCTTTTTGAATTAAATTGCCCTCCCTTATTTCT
Organism: Cupressus sempervirens; assembly: GCA_028749045.1. Lineage (NCBI taxonomy): Eukaryota > Viridiplantae > Streptophyta > Pinopsida > Cupressales > Cupressaceae > Cupressus > Cupressus sempervirens. Next base: position 787,588,977 of record CM053786.1, read on the forward strand.
GCATGGTTGATTAATACACACTGTGATTCAATTGCTGTTCCTGATATTAATGTCGCTGGGTCTGATATTAATCTATGTATACATGTAACTGGGATTTCTGATTTGTGCTCCTGTAGAGCTCTCCAAATCTGGATATCAAGAAGTACAAATAATCTTCACCTATTTTCAAACACAATCCTTCTTGTAATATTTATATCCTTAGTGACATCACTCTTCACATTCACATCCTTTGGTTTATGGGTTGGCTATCAGCGATTCTATATGGATTAACCACAACCACTGCTTTGATTCCTGTAAGAAATTGAGTAAAATGAAAACTAATAAAACAATCCAAGAGAGCTTAATGTGAATAATATTACCATAATTCAAATGAGTTTCCCAATGGATCAACAAGAATGGAGACAAGAGATTTTGAAAGGGGAAAGCAAAGAAAACCCCTTGTGTAATATTAAGAATGTGGCAAAGAAGCCTAAGGAAGGAGAGAGGAGGAAGAAGGATTGTGAAAAAAATTAGCTCATTACAATAACATCAAGAAGATGTAAAGAAGAAGTGTGGAAGAATGAGAGAGGCATCTCTTTTATAGAGATGAGAAAGGAGTTGCATGTGTAACTCCCATTTCTATGAATGCCACCATTCATAATAAGTGTATGCAAAGTGTCAATATCCTCTTAAGGAGGAATAAACTATTTTCCTTAATAAAGGAATTACAAAAAAAGAGTTATCCTCACATGTGTACTAGAGGACAAGAAAATAATATGTCCTTCACATGTGTACTAAAGGATAAAATACATAAGGGATACCTTGGTTTATTCCATTTAATAAATAAATACAACCAAGGAAAGATTACTACTTCTAACACCCCCCTTTAATCTTTACTTGGGGAGATTACATCAAAGGGTATCAAACCCATGTTCTTACAATGAAATTCAAATTTCTTTCTAGAAAGAGGTTTTGTAAAAATATCAGCAACTTGATCTTCACCCTTGCAATAGATGAGGGACACTTTCTTTTCTTCAATGTGTTCTCTAATGAAGTGGTGGTGGAGAGAAATATGCTTTGACTTTGCATGGTAGATAGGATTCTTTGCCAAGGCTATTGCACTTTGATTGTCGCAATACAAAGGTGTAGGTTCTTGTTGAGGTAGACCCAAATCTTCAAGAATTCTTCTAAGCCATAGAGCTTCTTTAGATGCATTAGTACAACTTTTATATTCAGCTTCCGTGGAACATAGAGAAACAGAGGTGTCTTTCTTACTTTTCCAAGATGCAACACTTGAACCAATAAAGAAACAATAACCACAAGTAGATTTCCCATCGTTGGGATCTCCACCTAAATCAGAATCAGTAAATCCTTCTAAAGTAAAACTAGAACTTGCATCATAAAATAAACCTAGATTAAGAGTTCCTTTGATAAATCTTAATATTCTTTTAGCTACTTTAAAGTGTGTTTGTTGAGGTTTGGACATAAATCTTGAAACTAAACCTACACTATATGCAATATCGGGTCTAGTAAGGGTAAGATAATTTAAACTTCCTACAAGTTGTCTGTAAGAGGTAGCATCAACAAAAGGAGTGTTTGTATCAACCATTAACTTAGTTCCTAATTCACATGGAATAGAAACATGGTTAGAATCATTCATTTGAAGCCTGTCCAAAAGATCTTGAGCATACTTTCTTTGAGAAAGAAAAATGCCCTTAGGTGTTTGTCATATTTGCATTCCTAAAAAGTAATGTAAAATTCTTAAATCAGTCATTTGAAATTTTTGATTGAGTTGAAACTTAATATCAGAAATCAAAGTGTTAGAACTTGAAGTAAGAATCAAATCATCAACATATAGAATAATAATGATAATATCATCTTGAATATGTTTAATGTATAATTTAGGATCATTTTTACTTCTATCAAAACCTTGAGAAATAAAAAAGGCATTAATTTTGGAATACCACTCTCTTGGAGATTGTTTTAAACCATAAATAGATTTCTTTAGTTTAGATACTAAATGCTCACTACCTTCTTTGATGAAACCTAGTGTTTGAGCCATATAAATTTTTTCATGTAAATCACCATTTAAAAAGGCACTTTTAACATCCATTTGATGAATAGACCAATTCATTTTTGAAGCTAAAGAAAGCACAATTTTTATAGTAGGCATTTTAGCAACTGGTGCAAAAGTTTCATTGTAATCTAAACCTTCAATTTGGGAAAATCCCCTAGCTACTAGTCTAGCTTTAAATTTACTAATATGAGTTTAGTTTTATATAACCACTTGCATGAAACTAAATTCTTGCTATGAGGCAAAGAGACTAAATCCCAAGTTTCATTAGAGATTAAAGTGTCATATTCCTCTTGCATAGCTTTTTTCCAATGAGGTTGAATCTTAGCTTGTTCAAAAGTTTGAGGATCATTAGAGTTCATGAGAGAAGTCATCAGACCATAATTACAATAATTAATTCTCCTAGGTTTAGGTCTACCAAATCTAGTAAGATAATCATCACTTTCATTAAGTAAACCTTGAACCCATTTAGGTCTTCTCTTAGTAGTAATAGATTCATCACTAGAAGAAGAGTCATGATCTATAAATGCATCATTAGTATCAACATTATCATCATTACTAGAATTATAAGAAATAGGAGGAATAAAAGAAGATACTTGAGGGGTAGGGTTTAGAGGGGCAGGGTTTAGAGAAGGTGTAGGGTTTAGAGAAGGAGGTTGGTCCTCCACTACTACAATCTTACTTCCACTAAATTCATCATCTTGAACCTTGGAACAATCATGTACTTCATTTTTTGCAATACAAATATCTCTTGCAATTTGAACTTTGTTCGTAAGAGGATTATAGACTCTATAACCTTTAGTACTTTCATCATACCCAACAAATATAAATGGAGAAGATTTAGCATCTAATTTATGCCTTTTTTATTTGGGTGTATGAACATAAGCAATTGATCCAAATATCCTTAAGTGTTGTAAATTGGGCTTTCTACCTGACCAAGCTTCTTTAGGAGTTATATCCCTCAAAGCCTTAGTAGGAGTTCTATTAAGAATATAAGTGGCACAAGACATAGCTTCAGCCCAAAACTTATAATCCATATTTTTTGCATGTAACATGCATCTAGCCATTTCCACAATAGTTCTATGCTTCCTTTCTGCTACACCATTTTGTTGTGGTGTATAAGGAATAGTAAACTGATGTTTAATACCAAACGATCTTAAGTAAGAATGAAAGACATTATTAACATATTTAGTACCATTATCAGTTCGAAGAATCTTTATCTTAGAATCAGATTGCTTTTCCACTAACATATGAAATTCGGTATCGAGTACTTGATCTTTATTATGTAAGAAATATATCCAAATTCTTCTAGTAAAATCATCAATGAGAGTAAGAGCATACTTTGAACCTTGGATGGAGATATTTGCCATAGGTCCTAAAAGATCACTATGAATCAATTGTAACTTATGAGATGCCCTCCATGATGAACCATGGGGAAAGGGCTCCCTATGCATTTTGCCACTCATGCACCCAGTGCATGTAATCTTAGATGGAACAATATGAGGTAATCGTTCAACCATATGAGATTTTAGCATCAATGATATATAATCAGAATTCAAATGACCAAGCCTTTCATGCCACACATTAAAATCAATATTTGCTTGCAAAGAGTACCTTGAAGAGGTAAACTCATAAAACTTGAATAAGTTATCATGGCCCAACTTAGCATTAGCAACAACGGCATTAGTGCTAGGATCAATAATAGAACACATGTCCTTATGAAATTCAACTTTATAATCTTGACTTAATTTAGCAACTGAAAGAAGATTGGTTTTCAAGTCAGGAACATAAAGAACATCATGTAACTTTCCATTTGGAACATTAACATCACCAAATCCTTCAATTTTGCAACTATGATTATCGACTAATTGAATTGGAGTATTTGAAGGATCGGGTTGTAAAGAATCAAACACTTCTTTATGAGATGTAACATGTTGAGAAGCACCACTATCAACAATCCATTCTAATCGTTTAGAGACATTGTAACTAACAGTAAAAGCATGACGAGATTGATTACCATGAGATTTTTGATTGTGTTGATTATTGTTATTGATAGGTTGCTTATCATTTTGCTTTTTAAAACAGTTGTTAGTCAAATGACCATCTTTCCCGCACTAAGTACAATGAGTTTTCCTATTAGGACTATTTTATTGATTAGGATGGTTATTATTACGGTTTGTATTTTGATTATTATTATTGTTAAAAGAAGATCTAGAATTAAATAGGTTGCTATTATTGTGACGATTATTAAAGTTATGATTATTATTGAAATTGTGAGTATTAAAGTTTTGATTTTGATTATTATTGGCAGCATGAATAGACGATCTAAGATTTTGATTTTGATTTTTAGACACAAATGCATGTTCATTAGATCTAAGAGTACCAAATTGCAATAACTTAGCTTCCTCTTGACGTAACAAATTTTGAAAAATACTTTAAGTTACTTGAGTAGACAAAGTAGGAATAGCAAGTTGAGAATGAACATTAGTGATAAATTGTTGAAATTGTCTAGGAAGACATTGCTTTAAAATAATGGTAATTAATCTAATATCAGTGAGAGTAATGCCTAATCCAATTAGTTGACTTTTAATATAATCAAATTTAAGTAAAAATTCATCCATAGATTTGAAATCAATATGCCTCAAGTCTTCCAAATTGTCTTGCAATTGAATTTTGCGTGATTCAGATGGTCTGTCATATGTTTGCTTCAAAATATCCCAAGCTTCGTGCGCAGTAGTGCAATGAGCAATTAGAACATATAAATTTGGGTTAAGAGATATACCAATGAGGCCAAGGGCTTCCTCATTTTTAGTATTCCATACATTTTTTTCATCTTGTGTAGCCGAGGTACCAGGAACTATGGAAGGGTTAGTAGCAACATCTAAAATATGCTTAAATCGAAAAATAAAAGAAAGATGTGTTTTCCAAGCATGATAGTTTGAGTTATTTAACTTGATTTCTGGAATTAAAGTTGACATGATTACAAGATTAAATGACCAAGAAAAAAATAACCTCCTTGATTAAATGAATGTGAAAAACAAATTATTTGAGAAAAAGTAAACCTTGTTAAAAGAAATGAAAGGAAAAAAATTACAAATTATAAAATATATCCTTCTTGTAGAAATTTTTATAAACTAATATTAAGTATAAACAAGTTTTAATATTTTGAAAAATAATAATTTTTTCAAATTTTTCAAAAAGTGTGTCAAATATAAAAATAATAATTAAAAGATTTCCAAAAAGAAAAGAAAATGTGTAAATGTTCAAAAAAAAAAATTAAAAAATTAAAATTAAAGTTTTATTATAAAAGAATATTTTATTTTTTTAATAAACTAATGAAAAAAATTCTTTTAATATTTAAATTTTATGAAAAAAATTATATTTAACTTTAAGGAATGTATATCTTAAGTTACTATAAAGGTTTTGTTTGGAATAAACAAATAATAAGTTTTTTTTAAAAAGAAAAGAAAGTGAAAAAAGAGTTCTCACGTGCCTTTAAGGAGAAGGATTACAAATCAAAGTTTACCTTTTTGTTTTCATTCATTGATCAACCATTTTATAAAATGAAAACAACATTGCTAAATGATTAACTTTTGCAAGTGTACGTTATAAAAATGATTATAATGTAATATGCAAGGAATTACATAGCAGACTGCTTAATAGGATTTTGGAACTGAACTACCACAACCAGAGAATATAATGATAAAAAATGAACCGGATTAATACTTCCAATCTATATGAAAAAAAAGTGTTGCTAAAATAATAATTCTCTTGCAACTAAGGAATAATAATGATAATCTATTTGTAAAAAACATTACTAGATCTCAGGAATAATAATGATGCAAATACGTTATAACAGTGGCAACAAATACGTTATAACAAGAGGAAGATTGCAGCTAGTCTTCAGCCTTGCAGTCGACGGCGGGTTGAGGCTGGAAAACGACAGCGAATTGGTGATACTACAAACTACGTGCGGAAGCTTCAAAGACGGGAGATCGAAACTAGCAGGAATAGAGCTTTCATTATTTCCAATGGTACAGAGGCAGGAAAGAAAGATGTGCAAGGTAAAAGGAGGGAGGAGGGATGACAGTACCAAAAAAAGGGATAGCTACATAAAACATGGTAGCTGGCACGATGGCAGGGCAGATACAATGAAAGGAGGCCTCACGCAAAGGGACAGTAGCAGAGAAGACCTCACATGAAGGTATAGCTGAGTATGGGGTGCTCTATTGTGGGAGAGCAACCACAACACAAGGTCATGCAACAAATAAAGATGAGCTGAAAAAAATTAACAAAAAAAATATAAAAGAAGAATGAAATATGTAAATAATGAGTGAATGGAATATTAAATAGCTAAATAGAAATATTCAAAAAATTCTAACATATATATATATATATATATATATATATATAAGGAAGGATTAAATATTTAAAAAACAAAAAGAAATAGAGATGAGTGAAAAATATTAAATTTTCAAAAATAATATGAATATGATTAAATCTAGTAATGTAAGTTGATTAACATTATAGTAAAAAATAACATTAATTAAGTGTTCCCTAAAATAAAAATGTTAGGGGAATAATAATATTTTGATTTTAAATATTTAATAAAAAAAAGTGCACAGTATATAAAAATGCTATTCAAATAAGAATCGATAAATGCTAAAATTTTATTATTACTATTTTAATAGAAATACCCTTTGGTGGCAAGCCTTTCAAAGAGGGTTAGTAAAAAATGATAAAAATAATAAAAACCTGCACATGCAAGATGTTAGGATGAGCAAAGAACTATAATCAAAATTTTTCCTCTCAATAACGTCTCCAAATAAGGTGTGCTCCAATGAATGGCAACCTTCAACACTAAAACTCAAAACAAGGATTAGTAACCAAGCTCTGATACCATGTAAGAAATCGAGTAAAATGAAAATTAATAAAACAATCCAAGAGAGCTTAATGTGAAGAATAAGAATATTACCATAATTCAAATGAGTTTCCCAATGGATCAACAAGAATGGAGACAAGAGATTTTGAAAGGGGAAAGCAAAGAAAACCCCTTGTCTAATATTAAGAATGTGGCAAAGAAGCCTAAGGAAGGAGAGAGGAGGAAGAAGGATTGTGGAGCAAATTAGCTCATTACAATAACATCAAGAAGATGTAAAGAAGAAGTGTGGAAGAATGAGAGAGGCATCTCTTTTATAGAGATGAGAAAGGAGTTGCATGTGTAACTCCCATTTCTATGAATGCCAGCATTCATAATAAGTGTGTGCAAAGTGTCAATATCCTCTTAAGGAGGAATAAACTATTTTCCTTAATAAAAGAATTACAAAAAAGGAGTTATCCTCACATGTGTACTAGAGGACAAGAAAATAATATGTACTTCACGTGTACTAAAGGATAAAATACATAAGGAATACCTTGGTTTATCCCATTTAATAAATAAATACAACCAAGGAAAGATTACTACTTCTAACAACTCCCCTATAATCTCTGTCATAGATAAAAATATTAATTTCTGCTCCGTATTTATTTGTTGCGATTAGGGTTTGCAACAGAGGCACATGACAAGAGATCAACTAGGGGAATAGTATATTATTCTCAAATACAACAATAAAAAGTGAAGAATCAATCCTTATAAAAGGTGGCGACCCTTCCAGCGTTCCTTCTAGCAATGAAGTATAAAGGAGAATTCATCCCAAGAATCGAAGGGGACTTATCAATCTTCACTCACACATACCTGAAGGCATCAATCAAGGAACATCAAATAATTTAGCAGTAAAACTCATCCAAGAGAGAAGCAATCAACAGCCAAAGAGAGAAAGCCAACAAATTCGGTATTTACAAGGTGTGGGCAAGATTTAGGGCAATTCCAAAAAGGGGACATTACAATTAGCATTGGAGCTTTGACCCTGCCAGCTTGTAGGGTAAAGATAAGATGATGGATAACAAGATATAAATGACAGTTATAAGGATGTTTGAAATAGTCATGAGTGTTGTTAGTGCTCTACAAATCTAAGCTAACAGTGGATTTTTGAAGCAATGTTAGAAGACACGTAAAGACATTGGATAGCATATAGAGAAAGCTTTACAAAACCGAAATGCAAATTGAAATAGTTAGGAAGACAAAAGACTTTGCTAGGTTTATAAAAGCATCTCAATAGCCTATATGAGTATGAAGACAGTCATGTCCTCATTCATGAAAAGTAAGATCATATAATGTATGGAAGAGACATTTTGTGGAGTCCAAACATGGTGAATCTTTGTTGCATTTGCATCTTGAGGGTATCAATTATTCAATTCAGAAATCTAAGCTAATTGCCTTCATTGTGGGCCATGGTCACCCTTGCTGCTGTTGAGTTGTAGTATTGAACTTGTTGCAAGCTGTCATAACATTGTTAAAATATATGGATATGTATGCTGAAGTTATAATTAAACTTAGAAAGTGTTCATTTAGAGCAAGATGTAATAGAGGGTTTTGAAGAAATCAAAAGGGGCTTTATAAGCAAACCCTTAAAGCATATTAGAGCGGATCTAGAGCAATCATAGAGTAGAAACATATGAAGAGAATTTCAAATTTGTTTTGAAGGCTATTGGAACAGATCTATGGGACATAGTGACCAAATGTGTGAAGCATGTTGGAACAAATTTATGATATTTATGAGCATATGGGAGCAAAAAGATAGGGTTAGGCCCAACTTTGGCTCTTAATACATTATGAGTAGCAATATTGGGTTAGGTCGGGTTAGGTCCACTTTTTTCTCTAAATGGTGTCTGAGCAGCAAGATGGGTTTAGGATCATTTTCTTTCCCTATTTTTACCTCTAAATGGCTCATGGGCAGCAAGATAGGGTTAGGCCCACCTTGGAGGAAATTTACTAGCCCTTCATTGGAAATGACTACGAGTCTTTTCTTAGTAATGTTTGGAGCGATGACAAAGTATCTTTGATACTATATAGGCATCAAAATTACCATGTTGTAACAATGGGACAACCTCTAAAGTGCATCTAAGGATCTATTTTATCAAATTTGTTGATGAGATTATTAGTGAACTTATCATAATAGGTGATTAGATAGTAGCTTAGGGTTACCAACCCATGGTACTAAAGGAGCCCCAATTTTTGCAAATTAGGGAATCCATTTGAGGACTAATGTTGGAGACTTGATGAAGTATTGTTGTTGATGTCAAAACATGAGCAAGCTTATAAGCGTCTACATCATCAATGTCAAAGGGAGGATGAATAAAGTTTTGGAACATTATCATCAAGAATATATGGGCAAGAAAAGGTTTAATTGAAAATAATTCTTTCAAAGCATAAGGGAAGCCTCAATAGTAATCAATATTGTTCTTGTATAAAGTCTCAAAGAGCAAATACACACATTGCTTATATGAAGATGATCGTTATTGTGGTATAAGAAAATGGGACAGTAAAAGCAACTCTTTAAGTGACGTTATAGTGAGAAGCTCATGCAAGTGATAGTGATCATATAGAAGCAAGCAACCAGTAAAGCTATGCTAAGAAGCAATTGTTTATGAACAGTGGTAATACTAAAATATACAAAGATATGAAAAGCCAGTGATAAGTATAATCTGTGACCATTTATGAAAGTATGGAAGTTAAGTCTGCACAACAAGGAATTGAAATTATTTGGTTAAATAATTACGAAGTTGCGAGTATCGATTTATTAGAATTTAGAGATACCATGTTGTGTTGTCAAGGACTGTTGCAAATGTACTAAGCACTGCCATAATGTGGTATATATTTTTTTCTCTTGATCTCATAGGTTTATCCTACTAAAGTTACCAAAACATCAACACTCCCTCTTAGCTAGGGAGGATAAACACAGGACATGTATTACACCATTGGTAATATTAGGTATGTCAAATTTTAAAGATATCTTTGATTAGACGATATCCACCATTTTGATATCACATTTGATATCATGAGTATTGATCTCCCAGAATACATGATATTAACCAATTACTCAAAAATGTTTTGATATCATGAGTATTGGACCCTAAGAATATCAATGGTATGCACCAAATACTCTTTGAGTAATGGCCTTTTAGAATGCAAGATATTCACCAAATACTGTGAGTAATGGCCTCCCATAACATCAAGATGTGTGATATTCACCAAGTACTTCATGTAATGGCCTTCCAGAATATCAATAACATTCACCATATACTCAAAAAATGTTTATAAGGTATGTGCACATGCATTCTCATAATGCTTACCGTATAAACATCTACTATGCAAAGTATAATCTATCATGATCTGCATAGACATTGTAAGATATCCATCATAATAGAAAATTAAGTTGTTGTAAGTATTACAATAATAGATAAGTCATCTATTATTTATTAATGGTTATCTATTGTAAATATCTAATAAGCATTAGTTTGCTTTCGTTTTTTGCTTTCTCTAGAATAGAATGTTTCTATTCTTTATGATCGTTTCCTAAGGAAACATCATCTCATTCTTTTGTATAAATTGACCTTTTGGTCTCTGTTAATATCAAGCAATTATTTATCAATTACTTTTGTAATATGGTATCAGAGCATATTTCTTAAAATTTTCGAAAATTATAATTTATTTTCCGAAATTATCAGAGCCAATTTTCGAAATTATTCAGTGATCCTTGCTTTCTAATCTCAAAACCCTGAGATTTTCGACTAGGGTTTTTGTCTAAGGTTTTTAAAAATCGCAAATCGCGTATTGGAAAAATTGAACCAGTTTGCCCTAAAAACGGACTTTAAAACGCGTTTTTCTACTGCTTCCATTTTTTCAACGACTTCTCCATTCGGTTCTTCATGATTTTCTTGGTGTTTGTTTTTCCTTTTGCATTTTCCTGCACCTGCACATAGCGATTTTCGTAGAGGAAAAGTCACGCGTTTTTCTGGAAATCTTGTGTGATTTTCTTCCAATCGTGCTTGTAAGAAGGCGTGGCAAACTGGTGATGATGAATTGGTGTTAAGTGTGTGCCAAACTTGGGCACCTTTCATGTTTTTCAAAGGTCACGACCAGTGTTTTTTGAGGGAGAAAACAAAGTTTGTCTTGCCACAAACTCATTGCCTATGCTGTCCCAATAAAAAACACGACCAATGTTTTTTGAGGGAGAAAACAGAGTTTGTTTTGCCACAAACTCATTGCCTATGTTGTCCCAATAAAAACTGCTCCTATTCTGAACAAAATCAGATAGTTTTTTTGCTGGCAACCTCCATTTTTTGTAGATTCGACCTTCCAAGCCGACGGCTAGGGTTTTGCCCGAAACCCTAATTTTTGGGTCCGAATTTTTTTTTTAAGCTTGGTGGGTTTTTCGAGAGCTCAATTGGGTTGTCATTGGTTTTTCTGGGTGCCTCAATTTTCGAGCCAACAGATCTAGAATTGACAACATATTCCTTCTGGGTTTTTTGAGCTCTCTTCTGGGTCACTCTCTGATTCTTTTGGGTCTTTTGTATTTTTGCCTCGAATAATGTGCCTTTAACAGATTTTCACAATTTTTCATTGGAAAATGTGCCATGTCATCTTTGACAAATATTCTGCTCGAGCATAACTCCAAATTCAATGGTCAAAATTATGGCACTTGGAAGCAGCGAATCCTCGCAATTTTTGAATATCGGAACACCGATCAACTTGTTTTGGGTGTTACGAAGTGTCCGACTTCTCTGGGTCTTGATCAAGATACATGGGATCTGAATAATTGAGAGGCAGTAATGCTTTTCAAATTATCCATGGCTGATGATCAACTTTCTTAGATTCCATTCGGCAAAACAGCTGTCGAGATCTGGACACATGTCAAAGGCCTTCATGAGACTTCTAACAAAAGTAGAGCCTTCTCTTTGAAAAACACTCTATTTTCTATTGTCATGGATGAGCGCATCTTGCTCTAGGCACACCTGAATCAGATTCAGGAAATTTGTGATCAGTTACTTGCCATGGGTTGCAAGATGGAAGAAGAGGATATTGTGGTTATCACTCTTCGGAGTTTACCAAAATCCTATGAGCATTTTTTCGAGACTCTCAACATCACATCTACTGGTGTTTATTTGAAGTTCACCGATCTTTGCACACTGCTGCTTCAGCAAGATTGGTGGAAACAACAGTTCGGTAGCAGCTCCAGTTCCACCTCCACCAAGCAAGCCTTTGCCGCGAAATCCTTTTAGAAGGATAAAGGCAAGTTTCAACAACCATCTTAGCAGAAGTCTTCTGCTCCAACACCAGATGGTTCCAAAAATAACATTCAATGCAACTACTGCCACAAGTTTGGACACATGAAGGTTGAATGTTGGAAACGCTTAGCTGCACAGTCTAAGCAATCAGGTCGGCAGGCCAAAGTGAATAGTGTAGAGCACAAAAGTGATTTAATATTTAATCACTTAATTTAATAAAGTGCACCCACTTTATTTAAGTCAAAAACTATTGAAAATGACTTTAATTATAATTTAAAAGATTTAAACATCAAAAGTGGCGTATTTTTCTTGGAAGTTGTGCCTTTTGGGCATATATGGGCAATGACAAATTCATCTTTGAATATTTTGACTTTGCCTTTGGCTTCTTCCTATGCTTCTCCTATGATAGGGTTTGAGCATTTTTTTGTCCATTGGAGAACGATACCTCTTTAGTGTTAAGCATTCTTGAGATTGTGAAAGATCAATCGAATTAGTGCAGTTGAGAGCTTCATTAAGAGGTTCTACAAGATTCAGGCAGAGTATTATATAAAGATTTACTATTGATTGCAATAAGAATGGGGTTTCTTGTGGTGCCTTCTTCTTCAGATCAATGGCATCCAGTAAGGTTATTACTCATTCTTCTTCTTGGCCGTATGACTTGCAATGGGAATTGTGTATTCTACGAAGGCATGTGAAGGGTTTGGTTGAAACGCCTTCCTTTTGGTTGCCTTTTGACTTCCATCCTTGGCGTCTAGTATTTTTAGAGACTTGTATCCAGTTTCGAGGTAGTAGAATCTAAATCTGGAGGCCAGGCGTCCTTTACTGTCAGTTTTTAGCATTCTTGGTAGGCGAATTGGCTTACTGTTTTAAATTAAAAAAGTGGAAACATTCTAGTATGTTTATCATTCATGATCTCATTGTTTCAATAAAATAACGTTTTCTGCATTTTCATTCTATAGGAAATTGCTCTGTATTTCAGTTTATAAGCTTTTATATGCTGCGCCCCTTCTCTTCTGTCTATGAACTTTTCTCTAAAAAACTAAAATAACACAATAAGACTTAAGAGTTTACTGGAGTTTGAGTTGAGAGCCAGTAGGGGTCATCACAGTAGGGTAGTGAAACTACTTCAAGGGGAAGTTATACAAGAGGAAGAGGCATTCAAGGAGGCTCCAATAGAGGGAGAGTTGCAGGTAGAAATGCTACACTTGTGGTCAGTTGGGTCACCTTGCATATAGATGTCTTGACAAGCCTACTTCTTCAAATAGTGATAAGAGAGTTGCATATGCACATGAGGACATAGTAAGTTCCAAGGTGTCTGAGGTGGATCATATTGAGTCAGAGAGAGGAGAGAACTTGATGTTCAAGTGGGTGTTGATTAGACAACTAGTCAAGCATGAACCCAAGCATAGGAGGGCCTTGTTCAGAATTAGGTGTAAGATATTGTGCAAGGTGTGTAAAGTTATTATGGATTCAGGCTCCACAGATAACATCATACAAGAGGAGTAGTGGATAAGCTCAAGTTGGTAAAAGTACCTGCATTTCAAATTCAGTGACCTTTCATTTGAAAAATAGGTGGCAATGGATATTGAAAGGCTTGCAAACTCCTTGCTGGAGGTTTGCGTTTTCACTTGGAGGCTTGTACATCAGTGCTAGTAGTTTGTAAACTCTATTCTAGAGGTTATTTGGGAAGCCTTTTGTCAAGAGCTGAAAGACATCACTGGAAAATTATCATGGGAAAACCAGGTTCTTTAAGAAAATTGTAATTTTCTCTTTTCCAATCCAACCATAGTTCTGAAACAGTTACTAATGTGAGTATTGAATTGATCAACATATATTTTGCATCATTCACACAAGTATTTCAGTGTCATGCTATTTCCTATTGAGAATTAAATAAACTTAATTTGTAAAAGTTCAGATTTGTTGCACAATTAATGTAAGTTATTCATGGCTATTGTAAACTCAATTGAAACTGCATTCATTAGCAATACAGAAATAGGCAAGCGTTTGACAAAATGCTGACTACTAAATTTGTCAATAAATTGGAGCTGTTGAAGTTACAGGCAGGACCAAATTGTTACATTTAGCAAAGCCTAAAGTGTAGGGGAATTGAATTAGGAGGTTATTCCCATTCGCTGGCCAAAACTGATTGAGTAATCCAATTAGAGAATTGGCGAAACTCTTGATTTCCAATTTGTGGTTTTGGGAACAGGTACTACCACTTGTGAGCTACTCCTTTTAAATGCAACATGACAAATTTAATTACATTGTGCTCCAATAAATTTCTCCAAAGCTTGTTGGTAGTCTCTTTCCACAAGAAGACATCATCTTTGTTTGATTCATGAATTGATTGATAGACAAAATGTCTTGAATCTCGATTGGAAGTGACACATACTATGTCTTGAATCTTGATTGGAAGTGGCACATACTTTGCTTAGCTAGCACTCACTTCATTCGTTAGAGGAATTTGGGCCTCTGGAACAACTTGAGCCCCCTCACAACATGAAAATCTAGGTTGGACAAGTTTAGGGACAACTATGGAAGTTCCTTCAAACCTAGAAGTTGCTTCAATAGTGCCTCCACTTGTATTCTAATGGTTATTGGTGTTAGACATTGAATTCTTCATTTTGAATTGGATTAGCACATTGTATATAATGATTAATCTTAGCTAGCATTTGTGACATGATATGCAACATGGCATCAAATTGTATCTTTGCTTCAAAATTTTCATACTTTGGTGGGTTGTTCTCGTCTTTCTCTAGGGGTTGAGTTCTTCACACCTTGCTTTATTACGAGACTCGCTCTTCAACCATAGATAAATAAGGGTATGGTTCATTGGCCCTTCTTGAGAGATAGTGCTTCCGAAACCATTTTTAGGACGCTTTGTCCAAGGTGACACTTTTGGATACACTTATCAAACCTACTATTCACTAGAGTTTAGTGGTGTGGGGGTCCATCGTGGGATACTAATTTGGCTTACGCCAAGCGGGTTTAGAGTCTCCTCCTTGACCGCATCATTTGGTATAAGCAATCCATCCCGCACAACATTATTCTTGCATAGTTTGGGGCTCATCCCTTTATGCCAGAGGCCATCTTTGATCTGGTCTTGTACCTTTACCGCCTTTGGGGGTTTGTTGATTCAAGTAATACACATCACAAATATATTTACCTTGCCTATTGTTCTTTAGAGTTTATCACTGCTTTTGTTGTCTCCTTTGGTCAAGCTCATGGTTGGTTCATTGAGACTTTAACACTTCTTGGGGTATGTTGGGATTGAGATGGATTGCCTCCCTCCCTTCTAACATTCTCTCGATGACCTCCCATCTTCTTTCTCCTTGCTAGGAGCTCAATGTGTGCATTAGAGGCAACATATATAGGTATTTCATTCACACTATACGGTTAACCGATACGAGGGCCTTTAGCTTAAGAGCCACTGGGCGTTGAGACCCTTGAACTATCACCCACTTCGTCTAGTATAAAGGCTAACCTAGGGTTCACGAGTGGAGGGCAATAAAGCTCCGTTCGACCCCATTTTAGCATAAGGGGTTGACTAAGTAACATCTACTTGGACCTTGTGGTCGAGGTCAAACAAAAGGCGTCAAGCTCATTCCTTTGCATAAAAACTATGATTTATGTGGATAACTTTTTGGAGCTTAAGGATGAACTCATTGTGTGACTTTCCTTCTTATCCCATCACTAGTGATATTCCCCTTAGGACCCCTCTTGGTTTTTCTAAGCTGGTTCACATCGGTTCTGGTGTAAGACTGACCATCACATTGACAGAGTGCATAGGATTTATTAGCTTTGCAACAATGGTGAGGTTGAGTTAGAGGAGTACTTCATCTTTCGTTACCCTTTATATTACAAGATCAAGGGGAGGTTCTATTGCTTCTTCAGAGAGCCATGGTAGCTCTCCACATTCTTCAGATACATAGACTAGAGGTCCCTTGCCTTTTATCTTCAAGGAACCATTAGGCTTCAAGGCCACACACTCCAACTTGGTATCTTGTAATGTTTCTACCTTGTTAGCTCATTGCTTCCTTCTTCATAAGGCTCACTCAACACAAGACACCAAGTGTCTACTTGCTGCACCTCTTATTCCAGATCCATGAAGCCCAGGAGAAGCTGCTATCAGTAGTGGCCTTCCTCCTCTAGGAACACTTCAAAGTGGCCTAGGGCTTCGATTAGTCCCATTGTTTATCCTTTAATTTGGAGGTTCTTCACGGTTGTTTAGAACCCTTAGCGAGAACTAGGAGGGTTCTTCCATTGGACCCCTCTCTGTTTTTGTTTTGGTTGTTTCTTTCTTTTGTTGGGTAACGTTTGGTGTCGCTGTTGCAGGCTGGCCCCGTTTGTTGTTCTTTCTAGTTGACCCTTTTTGTGGCCTCTTGTTGGACATTAATAAATTTATCTTATCTTGTCTCCACACTTCTTGAAGAATAGTGAATGTCACCAGAAGAACTTTGATGTGCTTTCTTAACTTCTGGAAAAAGGGTTTGTAACTTAGGTTTGTGGGTTTGTCGTTTTCAGCTCTCTAATGTAATACCTCATTTCTCTAGAGTTAAAGAGAAACCTTAAGCAATTAGCATGGTTAAAGGCATAGGCTGGCAAGATCTCCTGCTCTAATACCACTGAAATAACCACACTCAATTTTTCTTTGAAGATATGGGCTAGATTCAACAGAAGTGAAAGGTGCATCAAATTCCTTTCCACTTTCTGATCACCCAGAACCTAGAAAGGGCAAGGTGAGAGCATTGAGTGTTTCAGATTTCAAAGTATTAAAATAAAGCTGCTCAAAGAAAGACATTAAGTGTCAAGCAGGCCAGACAACTTATTCAATGGGATGCTTTTAATAAAGAAAAGTATTTATCCACTTATTCAATGTGAATTGCAATGGCGCATTTGCTTTCGTGGAAAATCTTGGGGCACATACATGTGGGAAAGTTTGAACAACTGAAAGTAAAAAACAAGCTCTTTGCACTTGTCCAGTGGCAGGTGATTGCAAAAACATCACTTGTTCAGTTCAGTAAGTACCAGTAATCACCAACATCAACTTGTTGGCAGAATTATCAATCAATGTTACAATTTAAATCTGTAGAAAGACAAATCTTTGATGGAATAACCATCGAAAGGGTTGTAAGTTTAGTACATGAACATCATATTCACTGAATAGCTGCTATAATGAAGTGCTGATACCATGATGAAGTTGAAGCAGTAGTACAATGATTGGAGCCAACTCGGAGACATTAAAAATATACATGCTGTATAAAAAGTCTGGAGAACACAGTAGGAGTTCGAAAACATTTTTAAAAGTATTATTGTGATCCAGATTGCTATTTAGACTTACTGTATAGAAGTCCTGAAATATTGAGCCCATGTCCTCTAAGAACTTTGGAGTTCCATTTTCCTTACCAATTAGCTGATGGGATTTCATGATTGGAGCTAACTCGGAGACATTAAAAATACACATGCTCTCCAAAAAGTTTGGAGAACAGCCTAGGAGTTTGAAAACATTTTTGGAAGTGTGTCATTTTGATCCAGACTACTAATTGGACTCACTGTCATTAAGGTCCTTAAATATTGGGCCCACGTCCTCTAAGAACTATGGAGTCCTGTTTTCCTTACCAATTAGCTGTCGGAATTTGGGAGTTAAGCAAAAAGCTTAGAAATCAATTTCTGCTCAAATTGGGGACCTTACAGCCCCTTGTGGATTCTGGGGGCAGTAAACCTAAATTAAAAGCCTTTGAGACGACAAAAATCTTCATGGCACATGCCATTTTTTATAATTTTATCACTTTTAACCATCCTCAAAATACTTGAAACCCTTATTTTTGATGTTTCCTTTTCTTCATTTTACCTGATGTGGTCAAGTCTTTTCCTTGGGACTTCTTGTATTCAGCGAGTTTGATAGGCTAGGCAAGTCTGAGCAAATTTGTTGGGTACCTGGGTCACAAGTCCTTAGGACCTGTTTAGTGTGGAACATCTCGGGACTTTGATGAGTTCAGATTAGTTTTGTAACTATGCTAAAGGAACCCCATTTCTTTTTGTCCTCATCCTGCAACTCTCAATTTTGCAAATTGAGTTCATACATGTGATGGGAAGAGTGTTCCTGTATTCTTTCCAATTCATGATGACTGGAATAGCCTGCTAAGTCGAAGTTGATCTCCGATGGCTAGCTTGATTGCTGCCCTTGGAGGTGATAATTACTCTATCAAATTCTTGCATTAAGACACAAGCAATAATATTCATAATGGAACCCTCAAATGTTATAAGTCTTTTATTATATTTCATCATTATCGTCAGTGCGTAATGACAACCCAATTTCTACAAATCTAATCCTTCAAAAACATTGTTTTCCATAAATATGTCCTTAGCTACATTTGAACAAATGTTTCTGCAAATCGAATTCTTTAAAAACACTGTTTTCCAAAATTATGTCTGTAGCTACCTTTGAATAACTGAGGGACATAATTAAAAGATTTACTGTTTAATTTGCAAATAAATAAGAATGCTTTCTAAGGTTTTAGAGGCTGTATTAAGAATAATCTACATGAATTAGATTTTAACCTACTAACATCCTCCATATGCTACTGGGTTTCTGAATGCTAATTGTTCTACTTCAACCTTTTGTGATTGTCTACTCTATTACCTTCCAGTGTAATCATTTTGATGTAAATGTGCAATGGTAATTTCAATAATATTGGTGCTTCTTTTTAGTTGCATGATAGAAAAGCCAAAATTTTTGATATCTTCATTTTCTCTTAATATCCAAGCCTCCAGCAAATCTCCACTGAGCTTCTGAATGCTAATTATTCAACTTCAATCTTTTTTGATTGCCTACTCTGTTACCTTCCCACTGTAATCATTTTGATGTAAATTTTCAATGGTACTTTCAATAATATTGGTGCTTCTGTTTAGATGCACAATAGAAAAGCCAAAAAATCTGCTATCTTCATATCTCTTATTATCCAAGCCTCCAGAAAATCCCACGTTTCCTTTAGAGGTCTTACCAAATTCATAAACTTAATCATTCTGGGGTCAGTCAAATATATTACTGCTTTTGGTAGTGATTTTTTGTTGTTGAGACCACTCCATTCATCTTTGGGACGAAGAAATTTTCGGAGGTTGTTTGTGGTCTTTGAAAGTTCCTTGCATTCATTTTAGGATTTGATTATGTTTTAACTTTTAATGTTTCTATTTCTGCATCTGCTTCAAACAAATTACTAATTGGAGGAATCACTCAATAAGAAACTCATATTTTTTTTTATGTTTTGATTTTGACAGGATCTTCACGCTGAGCTGCAAGAGCTGATCCCAGAACAACAGGTTTGTATCTGCAACAAGTGAAATATATCTGAATGTACCACATGCTTTTAAGGGAACAACTGGTTGAAATTATTTATGCACTAAGTTCTGAAATATCTTTCGATATTTAAATGGAGCTTTCCCAATGAAATTGTTTGAGAAATGATTTGAACGTAACTGTAATAAGGAGCCTAATAGAAAGCTCCTATAATGAAGAGCACTGGCAGGCCAGTGATAGATTGCTTCAGCGCACACATGGGAAGAACTAATTTTGATTGCTATACTTTCCTTGGAAAATAACATGGTATTAAGGTCAGACTAGGATCCCTGGGCACCAATGTGTTGCTCAGGTGTAGTTTTGGACAAATGGACCATACCTAAACCTGTCTAAGGACCCTATCAAAAATCTCAGTCAGAAAGGGAACCAGTAGGTCAGTAGCACCATGTACATGTTAGGTTTCTGGTACAATTACATGTTGGTTCATGGAAATTAACAAGAACACGTTGAGTTGTATCTTGATAAGAGAATTTCAAGTTGGGAGGAATTAAGAGGATTTTCAATGACATTGTATTTCAGCACTGTAACAGATCTGATTCTAAAGACCCCTTATGAAATAATGGATTGTAATTGAATATAAACCTTCCATAAAATATGTTAATAAGTATCTGAGTCTCTTGTATTCTAGAAAACTTTCCTATACCATGTTATATTGCTTTGGGTGTAATTCCCATGGGAGCGCAAAGGAACACAAAGTTCCTCTCATCTAACTACATGCACCTAGATTCTCCGGCCCACCCCTTTTAATCCTTGATAATTCTTGTTAAATCATGTCTCTTGTATCACACCCACACACTATACTCTTTACTTGAATTTAGGTAAATAGACATGTTGATACAAAAAACTTACTTATAGACTGTTATGCTCTTAAGATTATCCTTTTGTGCAGGTAATTACACATGTTTATGCAAACTTTCTTTGTCTTGGAAAGATTTATGATACATTCACAACATGCTCATGTAGATGAGGCAAACATACACAATAGGGACCTTCAATTTAATGTTTATGAGCATATAAGCCTTTTATGATAGGGAGGTAGAACACAATGAACATCTCATTTAATTTGGTCTCTTGTTTGGATCAGTGTGATCAGCCTTGGACTCGGCTCAGACTTGGTCAGGCCCAAACTGGGCTCGGACTTGACCTTGGCGGCCGGACTTAGCAAGGACTCGACAACTTAAAAAAACCCATGAAATTCAATTTTTTTAAAGGATTTAAGTATTTTTCATTCATCATTTTGCCAATTAACATTAAGTACACAATACTTGAGATAAATAGAAGCTACTTTGAACACATATACAACTTTTCATAGATCACTTAAATATAAATGCAAATTTTGGAAAGAAATTACTTAAACTAAATAACATAATAGAAATCTGAAATATAGTGTAATTGTCAAATGTCTACAATATCCATGGAATATGCAATCCATGGAATCAAAAGTTTAAAACATATATAAAAAGAAAGGCTCATAGTAGCCTATGTCTTCCTATGAGTACACCTAAGATAGGTCATGGAAGACTCTAGAGCCATCCTCTCTCCTTGTATTTGAGGTTGAACCTTAGAGGCATGCTTATCATGATCATCCTTGTCATCCTCATTATCCTCATCATCAGAGTTGGATCCATCATACTCGGCCTTAAGGTCCTGGACTAGGTCTCCTCGTACTCTAGCCTCCTCCAGTGCCATTGCCACTGCCTCTGCCTCTCGATCCACTTGATCAACCCACTCCAAGTCTTCATTATTGAAGATAGGATCATCAACCTCTATGTTCCACCCTGCTTGTATATCAACCTTATTTAATACAATGAGAGATGTGTCGGTGCCCAAAATCTGTTTGTGGTGGAAGTGAAGGTTGTAGTAAACAAGAACAAGATCATTCAAGT
Source organism: Cupressus sempervirens (assembly GCA_028749045.1). Classification (NCBI taxonomy): domain Eukaryota; kingdom Viridiplantae; phylum Streptophyta; class Pinopsida; order Cupressales; family Cupressaceae; genus Cupressus; species Cupressus sempervirens. The sequence goes on from CM053786.1 coordinate 787,610,440, forward strand.
TTTTTTCTGCCAACCTGTTGCACCTCTTCAAGTGTATATCCATGAACATACTCCACTTGCATTCGAATCCTGAAGCACTAGATGGCTGGCTCAAGATACGAATTGCGATCCCCTGTAGATTTGGTACCTTACTTCCAAACATCTTGAGTTATGTCCTTGCATTTTTTGATATCATGCCTTGGTATATGTACAAGGTGATATTTGAATCTATTAATGCCTCCCCAATTATATGTTGTCATACAATGCCAACATGTCAACTCGCATTTTTTGATATCATGCCTTGGTATATGTACAAGGTGATATTTGAATCTATTAATGTCTCCCCCATTATATGTTGTCATACAATGCCAACATGTCAACTCCTTTCTTATGCCTAGGAATGGCATGTTTTCAAGCTCTATCCCTTGCCACTGCACTAGGGTCAGCATCAGGGTTAATTTTAGGCCTAGTTCCACTACCCTTAGGTTGAGACATGATGTTGCTGCTGCTGCAATATACCATTAAAAAAAAAAACCATTTAGAATATAGAAAATTCAATTTACAAACACTAGGGCTGCTTTTCAAGTTTTTCATCACCATAAAATAGAGCAAATCTATAAAGAGTCCAAACATATGCAAATAAAAAAGATTCATGAATGTAAAAAATTTTGCAAATTAACAAAAAAAAAGAAGTTATCTTACCTCTTCAAAATTTTCCTAAAAATGGAAATCTAACCCAAGATTAAAGAAACGTCCTCCAAATGCTCCTTTTAACTCCTCTCAATGCTTATCTGCAAGCTACAAAGTGGCACAAACAATCGACAACTGATGGATGAGAGACGACCGATTTGCTAATCTATCTCCCAAAACTCCAATACTCTTCCCTCAGCTCTTATTTCTCTATTCTTTGTGTTTTCAAGTGACAAAATGACCTTTTTAGGTCTTGCTCATGCTTAACATCCCAAAAAAAAAACATAAAAAATTTGGTTTTTTGTCTTTTCCAAACGCTATTCACAGGGCGAGTTAGGTTGACAGGACTTGGCCGAGTCTGAGTCCTGAGGCAATTTGCCTTATTTTGATGGGCTCACCTTAGGATTTGCGGAGTCCTTGCAAGACTCGTTGAGACCTATAGCAATGGTTTGGATAACCCCAATTGGTATGCCTAGGGTTGGTAGACTGACTCCTTTTGATGATGATGAGGTGAACGAAGGCTTTATGAAGGATTTTGGGATGATTTGTAAGATTGAGGATGTATCTAAAATTTGAGAGTAATGTGTGGAAACTATTGACATTTTTTATCTAATATTCTATAAGTTGGGGGCTGGGATGGAGTGCTAAAAAACATCTTATTGGATAGTGAAAAGAGTCTTGAGAATACAAAAGAGTCGAGAATACTATTCACTCATCTTGCGCTCATAGCTAACTAGCTCATTTGCTAAAACACAAAACTTGTTTATTAGAATATTTTTCAATTACTTTAATGGTCATGTATGTAATATTTGTAAATCTTTGTAGATAAGATTGTTTCTTAAGTTTCTTCTTTGAAACTTTCTATTCTTGTAACCTTGTAAATTCTTTATAATGATCGTGTTTATCATTTGTTGATACATAAAATAATTTAGCAATGACTTCTCAGTAATATGGTATCAGAGCCAACTTGATGTTTGTTTGAAAAATTTCTAATTTCTTTTTGACATTATCTATCTCTACATATCTTGAAACTTTGCCTTAGCTCAATCTACTAATCATGGTTCTACTCACTATTACGGTTCTTCTAGATTTTTTCATGGATCATCTTTCATAAATCTTAGTCAATTTTTTTAGAAAATTTTATTTCTTTTCTTGTATTTTTGTAAAACTGTGCCTTCTTTAGCCATCTCCACATGCACCCTGCATGTTGATGGGTAATCTTCTGTGGCCGGTGTTTCACACAATTTTCTCAACACTACAAGCTCCTGTGACACCATTCTTTTGGTCTTAGAGACAAGTATTGACCTTCGTTAATAGTGTTTGACACAAGCAATCACTTCTTTGGACACATTTTGTTAAAACTAAATTTTTTTTTTTTGGTTCACGACACGATATAACTTCTTTTCTACAACTCACGACCTTCTCTGAGGTTGTTTAGGCCCTCCTGCAACTTTCAACTTGAATATTTATTATCAATAAAAGATTTTTTTTTCTTGTGTTGTTGGGTTTTCCCCTTCAAGCTGAAGGGCTTACCCAGGATAAATGTCGTGTCTTATTGTGCCTATTTTTTTTTTTTCTATTTCCTTCATTGCTATTTATATTATTCCAGACAAAACATTAACAAATACTAGGCTTAAAAGATGAGTAATTTTAAAAGTACGGATGTGATTCCTTGTCCCATTGATATAGAATTCATACTTGATCGATATTATAATCAATAGTTGTTATCATTAATGCTGCTATTACTAGTATCTTTGGGAATTATACATCCACATTCTTTGTCTAAAGTCTAGGATTTTTTATGTATATCAAATTATATATATATATATATATATATATATATATATATATAAGAGGTGACATATTGCTACATTTGTCCAAGTTTTTGAAAATTATTATATATTTCGTATTTTAAAAATTTATGCATATTTACGTATATATTATTTTATTCATATAATTATAATTATAATATTTAATTTAATTTATTTGTTTAATCTTATATTTTAATTGAATTCCATCTCGGAGAATGGGACATTACAGTCTAGCCTTCCCAAAATTGTGTCCCTAAGTAATACAAACCTTTCGTATAACTATTGTCTTGCCAACAATCTTGAATTGGTAATTTAGGTTAGAAGTGCAATTCAAATATAGGCTCATCAATTTGAAAATATAATATTATGCGATTTAAGGAAAAAAAAGGTCAAACGTATCTTGATTTTTTGTAGCCCTTCTCCCTTGCTAAGTGATGCTCCATTCTTATGATTAAGCTTATGAGATATAGAATCTCAAGAATGCTCTTTGTAATAACCCTCAGCAGGATATAGTTTAAACGAACATCAATTTCTCTTACTAGTCAGTTGTCTGGCATTTCATTAAACAATTGTCCCACAAAAGTCTTTGTTTTGGTTTGTATGGTTTTGGCTTTGAATGAATTTGTTTCTTCTCAATTATTACAAATACTCAAATAGACAACATATAACTCGCCCCCAATGAAGTCAAGACTCAAGACTGTATTCTAATTTATGTTTTGCAATTTAGATATTGCCAAGTGAAATTCACAACTTAGACATGGACTGAATGATATTTTCAGAACTGTTGCATTTTACATTTACAAGAAAATTAACATTTAAACAACTGAAAATTAAATCTGTTTTAAAGAACCTGATAATGCATTCTCTTTCACCCTGAGTCTGCTCTCTAAATCACCCACGTGGCTGCTTTGTGTTAGCAAAAGAAACACCCAGCAGCTTTCCAAAGCCCACGTGACTCTCAGATGGACCTGGTAATCTCAATGAGGACGTCATATTTGCAGAATAATTCCCCAGACGCTGCCTAGTATTGAGATATTTTGGCATTAGAATTCAGAGAGATTAGATGCCACTCCTGTAGGGAAAGACAACCGCCAAGAGCAGGGATTTGGCAATACGTTTGCAAGAATAGAATAATGCCCAGCCGGGTGAATTTGGCATTGAAATGTAGTAAATTACAGATTTCCCAAACGCCTCAGCTGTGGCAATTTCAGTCAATATGAATTAACTCAAATTGTAGATGCAAATACCTTCAACTTCAAATGATTCTCAGCAAACACAGAAAGACTCGCATGATAGTAATCACAGCTTTAGGAAGACAATAACTTCTCAATAACACTCTAGACTCTATACAATAGAGATTAATTTCAATTTGCTTTACCTCAACAGCAAATTGCAGGACAACTCAGAAGCAAACCCTTATAATTCAGCAACGGCACAAAATTAAACAAACTCAGAAATCCTTCACAGGCCACAAAAGCAAATAATTAATTAATCACATGCCTTTCCCATCAAATGGCCTCATATTTATAATCTTTAAAATGACACATGTTTCCCAAATGAACTTCACTTAAGAAGCTTCCTCCACACAGCATTAAAATATAATAAAGTGCTATTATAATATAATTAATTAATGACTTTTGGCTCCAAAAATGACCTTTTCCACCATCATAATATTGTAACACACAAGGCCATTGTCTCTTGTTCTTAGGATTTAAAACTTTTCGTCTCGGTTCCAATGAGCTATATGATACTAAGGTGATCAACAAACAACACCCACAAAAATAACAATCTCAGCACATTTAGATGAATAACCCGTCTTGCGAAAACAATTAAAGAAGAATGAAAATAAAAATATGACAACACCAAAGTGATCTTGATGATGAAATATGATGAATAAATTTGACGGGGTGACTTACTATAAATAGACACTCCCTCCAAGATTCTTGGAGCCCAAAATAAAAATTGAGAGCATCACTAAACTCTTCTAACTCAACTGAGCTCATCGAAACCAACAACTTGACCTACCATAAATAGTAAATCCATCAAATGGAGCCAAAACACATCGTAGGCTGCTAAAAAGCCTATAGCCACACAACTGAGACCCTCAAATCCCACTATCAACTCACGAAGGTTGCAATGGTGAATTGATCAAGCCAACTTCAGGATCCTACTAAAAATGGGGACATTACAGTCCTCCCTGCCTAAGATTGCTTGTCCCTAAGCAATCTCGGAGCAAAACGTGCATCACAATCCTCATAGATCCCAAAGGTAGAATTGATACTATCCCTGTTGTGTACAAGTAACTCCTATAGCACCAAACACCCAAATACTGAGTCCCCATCAAACTGACACACACCCAATTGCACTGTGGAGATGGTAAGAACCATAGGTAGCTAAAACACTACCACCTACTCCATCCTCTATCAAACTATCCTAGGTGTGTAGATATTGCAATGGGTCTAACTTGCAGTTGTCAATCCGATCTGCAAAAGATGGTGCTAACCCACCCATAATGGATGATATGAAATTGGAGGCAACCCACATTGATGTGAATTGAAATGCTCTACCTGTGTGTCAAATGAAAAGTGATGAGGACTCCTCACAATGTAATGTTGATAAAAAATTTCTATCTCTATCAAGGGCTTGTCAGTATCAAACTGAGAATCAAAAGATGACTCCATTCTCTGACTTTGAAGTACCGGCGAGGCAGGATCCTGGGTAATCCTCTCAGCAAACCCAATTTCAAAATCCCTGTGGGGAAGCATAGTAGATAGAGTCTTTAGAATCCTTCCCACTAACCTCCAAATGGCACGAGAGCCTCGGATGAGAGTACCCTTAGATGCTCTGTATGAATCTTCCCGCACATCCAAATTCTCCAAAAGATACTCCGTGAAAGATTTAGTGCAGTAGAAATTATATGGGGAAGAGTCAACCTGCTCCCTCGTGACCTGCAGTTGATCCCTCTGAAAACGTGGCTTTGCCAACTGTCCAATGCTACCATCTGTGTGAAATGAAGAAATATATTCGTTCCCAACAAAAGGAAGCAAATCACCATGAGAGCTTGTCTCCTCTGATGCTTTCACCTCCTTTGTACCTATTGCACTCATATCCTGGACGGATGTGTCAGACACATTATCACGTCCTTCATCACTAATCATGGAAGCAAACTCACCACCAACCACAATATGAAACTGAATAGGGTCTGGGCCTAGTGTCGATTGTACCTGCGCCAATTCCACGGTAACTTCATCCAACTATGATTGTGAATCCTGAAGAGTCAGTTGAGTACACTGAAGAGAGTCCACAGTCACCTCAAGCTCCTGGGTGAGCTCAATCACCTTCTCTTTCTCTAACAATGTTTCATAACAAGTGCTACCTTACTCCAGAAGGTAATTCCTGCTAGTGACTAGCTGTGAATAGTTGTGCTTCAAGATCTTGACAGCCTCTCGAAGCTCATGAATCTGTACTAGAGAAAGAGTACTATTACTGTGCGCATCATACATAGGAGCACCCCAACTAGATGTAGCTAGCATCTGACAGATAGCATCGTAGTGCTTATAGTTGAAGAAATGTCACTATCACTCACCTTCAACTAATTGGTCACATGATGCCTCTATAACCCTTGCCTCCTATTCAAGCTCTCTGTCTCGCTAACTGCACTGTGATAGGGAATCAAACCAGAACTACCTACCACAAGATCAATATCTGCAAGTGTGCTAATGACCTCGCACACATCTGCAATCGAGGTACAACTACTCGACACCTCAACCAACACCTCCCTAGAAATGGAGGCTCTCGTAGTATCAATCTCTTCACATGTCTCAGCTTCCACCTCAATAATAAGATCTTGTAAACACCGATCCTGGGACCCATCAACACCTCTTCAGAGTCATCACCCAATAAGTGGCAAGGGATATCATACCTTGAACAACTCATAACATCATCAAATGGATCATTAGATGCGTCCATTTTATTTACATCCACATCTCCTGATGAAGCCTCAACTGCGAACACTTGACTCTGCACACATGACTTAGCTTTAGGCTGTGAATCAGTAATACTAGAGCAGAAACTCACATCTATTGACTCCACTATAACACCCAGATCACCAACATCATAATTGGGTGACTCCATACGTGCCTCGGTCCCACCTGAGGAAGCAACTGCCTCCTACATTGGAGTAACACTTTGAAAACTCACATACAAATCTCCAAATAATAATCCCCTCCTCAAGAGAGACTGAAGTCTCAATAGTAACAATTGCATCAACTGTCTCTGCACTAATTGCAGTAACAATTCTGGGAGCGTCAACCTGTTGAAGCTCAGTGCCGCTATCCTCCACTGCTATTGACACAACCACATGTCCTTGTGAAATTAGTCCATCATCAACATTGCAGATAGGACTAGCAGGTGCCGTACTAAATATAGGTACATCTGCATGATGAACACCTGTCGAGGAAAACTCGAGCCTCCTTCCTGCCGCTCTTCTAAAGGCAGAAACTATGTACCTCACGGCTCTCTCAATTGTCTATGGATTCAACAAGCTCTTCACCAACCTCTACTGATAAAGCTTAAGTTTCTCCATACTCTCCCTCAAGACATTTATTTTCTCGCTATTCTCTACATTGCTCCATCGGCTAATAGAATTACTAGTCCTCCTATATCTGTCCATGGCTAGAAAATGTGAGAGTTCTGGTCAATTGAAATACAACATATCTGAATTAATAAATATTTTCATACCCCGCAGGAAGCCACTCCGATACCATGCAATAACCCTTAGCAGGATATTGTTTAAACAAACAACAATTTCCCTTACTATTCAATTCTGTGGGATTTCATCAAACAATTGTCCTGTAGAAGTCTTTGTTTCAGCTTGTATGGTTTTGGCTTTAAATGAAATTGGTTCTCAATTATTACAAATACTCAAATGGACAACAAATAACTCGCCTCCAATGAAGTCAAGACTGTATTCTAATTTATGATTTGCAATTTAGATATTGCCAAGCAAAATTAACAACTTAGACATGGACTAAATGGTAGTTTTAGAACTATTGCATTTTACATTCACAAGAAAATTAACACTTAAACAATTGAAGATTACAACTGGTTTAAAGAACCTAATAATGCATTCTCTTTCACCTTGAGTTTGCTTTCTAAATCACCCACGTGGCTGCTTGGTGTTAGGAAAAGAAACGCCCGACAACTTTCCAAAATCCACGTGACTCCTAGATGGACTTGGTAATCTCAACGATGACATCATGTTACGAGCTAGAGTTCTCGTTGCACCAAAAGATCGATCTGTCAATGCCCGATACAATCACTAGACTTATAGAACATAGGAGGCGGTTAAGCTATGTCATGAATCCCGAGGGGGGAAGTTGGTGGTTAGTCCAACAATCCCCCCCTCAGCATTACTCGAGGAGATTCGAACCTATGACCAAGCTTTGATACCACTTGTTACAAGCTAGAGTTGCCGTTGCACCAAAAGATCAACCTGTCAATGCCTGATACAACCACTAGTCTTATAGAACATAGGAGGCGGTTAAGCCATGTCACAAATCCCGAAGGGGAACATTGGTGGTTAGTCCAACACATTATATTTGCAGAATAAATTCCCCACATGCTGCCAAGTATTGAGATGTCTTGGCATCAAAATTCAAAGAGATTAAATGCCACTTCTGTAGGGAAAGACAACCACCAACAACAGGGATTTGGCAATATGTTTGTAGGAATAGAATAATGCCCAGTCGGGTGAATTTGGTATTGAAATGTAGTAAATTACAAATTTCACAAACGCCTCAGCCATGGCAATTTCAATTAATATGAATTAACTCAAATTGTAGATGCAATACCTTCAACTTCCAAACAATTTTGAGCAAACACAAAAAAACTCCCACCACAGTAATCATACCTTTAGGAAGATAGTAACTTCTCAATAACTGTCTATACTGTAGAGAGTAATTTCAATTTGCTTTACCTCAGCAGCAAATTCCAAGACAAGTCAGAAGGAAACCCTTATAATTCAGCAAGGGCACTAAATTCAACAAACTCTGAAACCCTTCACTAGCCACAAAAGAAAGTAATTTGTATTGTCTCCACTATTAGGGTTAGTTTGGGACAAGTAATTCCTACAAAATAATGGTTAGAATCACAATAGTAACAAAACTAACTATATTACTCTACCATCTAATTTAACCCCAATCTCAAGGATGTCTCTAAGTTAGGCTTCCTAGCTCATAGCTAGCTTGCCGTCTTCCAGAGAGTGCACCCCTTAGATTCTTCTTGGATGGGCATCCTCTATCCAAGTCTACTTACATATGCATATGTTGACAACATCAGAATATTCTGGCACATTGATTATCGACCATGGCGGACAATGGAGATCTTAATATCTCCATGCTCCATGCTTCAATATCAATTCTCGGCCATGGAGGACAATGAAGATCTTAATAGCTCACGTGCTCCATACTTCGAGTTCACATTATTTTTAGTCATGGCGGACAATGGAGATCTTAATATCCCACATGCTCCATGCTTCGACTCTAATTAATATGCATGATGCTAACCCTATAGGTTAACACAATATTATCCACAAGTATGATTCATTGATATAAATAAAGTCATAAACATAATTAAATAAATATAATCCTTAAACATACCTTTCTTACCTTCTTTTTTTCTTGGTCCATAAAGCTCTACCCTTGGTGAGCCCTTGAACGAATTATTCCTTCTAGATTATCTCAACTCTATATTTACTTTCCAAAATTCTTCATTGTCTAATTATAAGGATAGGAAAAAATATACTTTTTCATTTCTTCTTTTCCAAGAGTCACAACCTTTCATAATACAAATTCTTTGAAGAGTCACAACACTTCACAGTATATAATCCTTTGGAAAAGTCCCAATACTTTATAATCAATTTTTTTTGAATAGTCACAACTGTTCATAATTGTGACCCTTTCAAAGTTTGCATCCTTTCAATATCATTGATACCTTTTCAGAAAGTCACCTCCTTATTTTCTTCTTATTACTTTCCTCTTCCATTTTCCCTTTTGAACTCCTCCCTTCTCTTCCTTTTTTCTACTTTCTAAAATAAACTCTCCTCCATTTTATATCTTAATTTTAAGGAGTTATGTCTATTTGTTAAACATCTCTTGACTTTTCATTAGATTTAGTTAATTTATATTATTTATTTACTTATTTGTGTTTACTTTATTTATTATTAAATTCTATTTAGAAAGTTAACATGCTTTCTACAATATCTTCTCTTGTACTTAATTTTATTGCTTTCTTTACTCATTGAAATTTTATTATTTTTTAATTATTTAAAATATCATACTAAATATGATTTTATAAATAATATAGATTAAATAATTATTATTTCCTTGTTTTATATTTTAATATAACTTTATTATTTATTTAATAACATTGTATTATCTAATTATTATTAAAATTCTATCTTAAAATGAGGATATGACATAATCAATTAATTAGATGCCTTTCCCATCAATGGCCTCATATTTATAATCTTTAGAATGACACAAGTTTCTCCAATGAACTTCACTTAAGAAGCTTCCTACACACAACGTTAAAATATAATAAAGTGCCATTATAATATAATTTATTATTTTCTTTTGGCTTCGAAAATGACCTTTTCCACCATAACATAATATTCCAAGGCTACTGTTTCTTGTTCCCACGATTTAAAACTTTTCGTCTTGGTTCCAGCAAGCTATGATACTGAGGTGAGCAACACACAACAACAAAAATAACAACTTCAGCGTATTTAGATGAAAAATAATAATTCACTTGTATTGCGAAAACCAAAGTTCGTAGGTTCTGAAAAATTTAAAAGTTTTAAACTAGTTCTCCAACAAAAGAGTCTCCAAAAAAATTAATATTTAGGAAACAAAGAGCCTATTCCCTAAATGCTTCCGTGAGATCATTAGTGGCCGCATGCAGCGACCCTTCATGCATAATGCCCTCATCTTCAAAATCAGATTCAAGCCAATCATCCTAAATAGGGTACAAAATTACAAAGAAAAACATAAGGAAGTGATGATTCCTTTCATAGATAGCCCTATCCTCCTAGAAACCAGCAAGGTCCTCAGTGAAAACATTTGGGTTGGTGGGAATAGGCTCCCCCTGGATATATAGGACACCATAATTCGCAGTTAGAGGGATACTAAGAGCATCCCTTATGTTAATCATAATCGTGTCCAAATTGCCTAGAGGTTCTTCATCGAATTGTTCTTTGCATAAGCTGGCTATGAGGTTCCGATCTTCATAGATGTATTTAGCAATGGCAGTCTCATCTATCTCGCTAGCACTAGACCTGATCTTAGTTTTGTAGTGAGCTACATTTCACGCTTCATAGCACCCTTTAAGCCTGATCATTGGGTAACAACTAAGCGTGTGTTGCATTATTTGAAGGGAACCTCTGATTATTGACTTCTTTACACTAGGAGTCATGATTCCAGACTCAGTAGATCCATGAATTTAGATTGGGAAGGGTCGGTAGATGATAGGACATTGACCTTTGGTTGTGTGTTTAGTTTAGGATCTGGTATAATGACCTTTACTAGTAAAAAGCAACATGTAGTTCTTTCTCCACAAAAGAAGGCGAAGGAGCCTCAAAGGTAGTTTGTGAGGAAGTTTGACTTGGTTGGATGCTTGTGCATATGCAATTTTCTCAATTAGGTTGGACTACCTTGCTCTTTGATAACTATGGAATACTCAAACATGGCTAGAGTCAGGTCTTCCATGAAAGAACCAAACATGTGGACATTCACTGTCATTACATTTGGCAATTGGTTAGAGACAATACAATTCAATTGCTCCCAGTAACGGATCAGATTGCAGACATTCTCACCAAGTCACTTAGTCCAGATAAGTTTGCTAAAGTCAGGGGCGAAATTGGTGTTTTTGATAATTTGACCATTATGGAAGGGTATTAGAATATTATTATTGTTATTATTTTATGATCGATAATAATTGTGTTTTGACTAGAGCTATTAGTAGTGAGGTCAGAAATCTGTGGGACCTCAATTGACTCAGGTCGAGGTTGGAGAATCCGCAATGGAGATGTTCAACCAAGCAATAAGAGTAATACAGGGAAACAATAACACAAAGAAAGAATGTAATGATAGAATTCAATTAATTACTTTCAGATTCAATGACAAGTAACTTGCAATATGTTAGGCAACAAGGCTTATTCGATTGCAGCCTTACAACAAGTACAAATCCAATATGTGGTCACTTTGCATACGTGAGCTTGATCTCAAATTCTTCCTACCATGTTCCTCTACTCTTCCACATCCTAGATACACCAAAGGTATTATATATTTTTTCACTTTGATACACAGGTCGGCCTAGAAGAGTTGTGCTTACCAATGATTAGGAAATGTCTTATAGTTGATAGGTTGAACCCCAAGGATAAGATCGATAGTCAAGACCGTAAACACATAAGAAGTTGCTATCATAGATTTAGGTCCACACATGTTCCAAGAGTCATCACGAATGTTTCATCCTAAAATTTTGACCCAATTTAAAACTTGTTAATAATAGTTGGATTTAATGGATTATTCTTTCATTAACAGTTAATACAACGTATATAAATAACTACCTATTTCATATGATCATGAAAGAATAATCCATTAAATCCAACAGTTATGAAGAAGTTTAGAATCGGGTCAAAATTTTGGGATGTAACAACGAGAATATCGAACAATTGCATGCAAGAACCACACCTCATTTCACGGAATCCAATGATCAGTCAAAGCAGTGAAAACCCAATGATTGGTGAACACAAGAACCGACAAACACAATGATCGATGAACACATTACCCAAGAGAAAACAAAGAATGCTCCTCAATATGAAATCTAGATGACACACGATCATAGGTGAACAATCTAGAATAGATTCTCATTAAGACAACATGATCGCACAAACTAGAATGCAAGATTAGATGACCACATGTAAACTAGAACAAAGAACAAAACAAGAACAAATGATCCAAGATTGCCCAGAACCTTAGATGCTCCTGCATCATCATCCTTTGAAACCAACTCCCTAGATCTGCTAGCATAGAACCCCAACAGGGATACCGAGGTTGAGGGGCTCAAGAGACACACCCAACATGAGTCTAGCACAAGCTCCACAAACACTCCTAGCCCAATGAGGATTTGGTAGCTATATTGACATGAACATTGTTATCTTCATCTCCACTAATAACTATTGGGCACAGTGCACTTCCTAGTCAACAATTCGTCATGACTCACTCGACGATTATGCTGAACGACAACTCCTTCGATTCCCGTCCCCAACTTACATAACTTTGAGTGCAATTCCTGTAAGATTTGTTTCATGTACTTATGTCAAACTATGATTTCCAACTCCCATGCCCAACATTCACCATCTAGCTTGAGTGCAATTCCCATGTTTCAAACATTGAACCTTCCTCTTACAAGGTCTTGCAACAACTACTGCATTATGAGCTCATGCTTTAGAATATTATTCAATTACTTCAATGACCATTTATGTAATATTTTAAAATCTTTGTGGATAAGATTGTTTTTTAAGTTTCTTATTAGAAACTTTTTATTCTTGTAACCTTGTAAATCCTTTATTATGCGTGTCTTGATCAATTGTTTGTACATAAAATAATTTACCAAGTACTTCTCAGTAATATTTTCTGCATACATCATCTATGTTAATTATCTCTGAAAGAATAGAGAAGTCTGATTGCATTTCATGATTTGTTGTGACTTCAGGATTCATAAAATCTGAGTATCAACATACTTTAGTTGCATATGATGATATTGGTCATAAAGATGCTAGATATTTTGACGAGGAGATTCAATGAGAATTGATTAGGGTTCTATTGGGCGTTTCACAAATTGATATGGTGAGTGACATAGAGTCAATCTCTATCGTGTATTTTGTTTTATCTAGTGTTATACCTAGTGTTACCATCCTTGGACTCAGTTAGGCCCAAATTATGCTCGAACTTGGTGTTAGTGGCCGGACTCGGCAAGGACTCAACAAATTAAAAAAAACCCATGAAATTCAAATATTTTAAACAATTTTAAGTTTTTTTCATGCATCATTTAGCCAATTAACATCAAATACACAATAATTGAGATAAATAGAAGCTACTTTGTGCACATATACAACTTGTCATAGATCACATAAATATAAATGCGAATTTTTGAAAGAAATTATATAAAGTTAAATTAAATAACATAATAGAAATCTGAAATATGGTGTAGCTGTCAACCTGTTGCGCCTCTTTGAGTGCATATGCTTGAATATACTCCAATTGCATTCACATTTTGAAGCATTAGATGAGTGATTCAATATACAAACTGCAATCCTTTCTAGATTTGACACTTCACTGCCAAACATCTTCCACCATACATCTGAAACAAGAAAATTTTAAATCAGTTCTATAAATTTGACTTTATAATTCTAGATTCTAGATACCGAAGTGGTAATAAAATAGAATATAGAATTTGGAATCATATATTTTTTCTAGGCATCAGTTCTATCCGGTTTTTTTTGTATAAGTCTTATGAAAATAGGTCTCCTAGTGCTTTCTTATAAGTATCTATCTCATGGACTATAATTGTTCCAACAATTGCATCAAGTGACATTCTTTCTATAACATCATAGAGGCCACTCAACACCTTTGCATTAGTCTTAAAATATGGGCTGAATTGGTATGTTGGATTAAGAAAGTGGGCAGCTGCATATATAGTGCTATGAAGTAGATTGTGCCATCGCTTATCGATGACATCCCATATGGGATCATATGTATATCGTGATTCCCTACATAAAAAGCTCAAAATGCATCTTTTGCACTATTCATGCCCTCATAAATGTAACCCATTGAGGGCTTCTCTCCATCAGCAATCCGTAGGATAGTAATAAGAGGCTTTATGAACTGCAATCATTGTGAAAAACAAAACATGAAGCTTTAAATTTTCCATTTAAAAATGAACAATGTGAATGACAATATACATAAGTGTTTAGAACTTTAACAAAAATAGTCAAATGAAATGGAAATGAGCACAAAAAGCAAAATTACCTCCACAATCTCCTTGGCGGGTTTCCAAAGGCCACTCTCAAAAAAAACTCGATGAACCATCTCAATTGCTGCATTGAGCTTTGCATATGATGAATTTGTCCACTCCTCACATGCAAACATACCTTTCAAACTAGGCTTTGCGTTAAGAAAAGATTTCAATGTGAGAATTTTTTTGTAAATCTAGTGACCATTGGATGAGACAACTTTTTGTTCTTTGTGTGTCACCTCATAAGGTTGAGGACCCAAATATGATTATAATTGAAATTGCAAATACTCCTTGTTTGGTCTACACATTTTTTTATTCAAAGAATTTTACCTAGATCCTCCAACATAAGGTCAAGGCAATGGGCAGCACAAGGGGTCCAAAACAAGTGGCGGTGCCTCTCCATAAGAAGTTTATTAGCAACAACATAATTTGCTACATTATTTGTCACAATTTGCACCACATTCTCCTCACCCACCTCCTTTAACATTTCCTCCTTTATGTTACAAAGATACTCAACATTTTTGGTCTTCCTCGAGGCATTGATTGATTTCAAAACACTGTGGAACTTGAGAAAAAATAAAGAAATTAGTACAATTACAATGATCATTCAATTTACTACTAAATTACTAAGTTCTAATTTTTTAAGTACAATATTGAATTACCTAATGATGAGACAAGAAAATTTTGTAGTGTTCTATTTCTTCTATCAGTCCAACCATTAGTCATGATGGTGCAACCTTTCGCGGATCATACTTTATGCTGCTCCTCAAATTCAACTTTTACATCAGCAATACGATGGGCCAAAATAGGACTTGTTAGCTCCTCATCATTAGATGCTTTGGACCCTGGACTACAAACAGTAATAGCATCTATGGCAATTTACCAATAAGGAGACATAAAAGTTAAAAGTTAAAGCAAATTAAATAAACAATATAAGTATACTTAGGTAGGGGTCCCATGAGGGGGGCTACAAGTCTATTTTTCAGATATAGGAGGTCCCATAAGAATTTTTTTTGATGGGCTATAGGTTTAATTAGAATCTTTTCCTTTATAATAGGAGCCCCGCATTTTTAGGAAGCGGATGAAAATGGGGTGGGGCTGGAAATAGCCCCACCAACTTAGGGAAAAATCTAGCCATTTGTCAAAAATTGAGACTTTAAAACTAAAAAGTCTTTTATCATAAAATAAAATTTAAAAGTTTTTCCTTAAATTTGGGAGCTGAAACTCAAATTACAAAATTCATAAGACCGCTCAGCTTACAAATTTCCTAAATAATTTTTGCGGGTGCAGCTCTATTTTTAAGGAAGCTGGCTTCCATGGGACCCCAGCCTTATTATGCAACCAAGGGAAGACATGCAAAATTAAAATTAAAATTATAAGTACCTTGTTGCATTAAATGGAATGTTGTTGTAAAAGAAGAAATCTCCAAGTGCCAACTTTGCTTGCTCATGCTTCTCCTTATTCCTAGCCATGCTCTCAAGTGATGGTTTTGCACTTAAAATTCTACATGGAACAAAGATGGAATCGAGTGAGGATCTTTGCTTATGCACTCGAGGCCCAATGCTCGCAATTTGAGATGCAATAGTAGAAGATGGAATTGGAGGTTGAACATGTCCATGATAACTTGAAGAGCCCTCTACACTTCTAGTTCTAGCTAATTGTGCCCTACGATTCACTATCCTGGCCCAATGATTTACTTATTTGATTTGTGGCTCATCATTCTGGCTCTGCGTTTCAATATTCAGGCTCTGTGAATTATCGTTCAAGCTCTACAACTTTATTGGAGCCCTGTGTTTTATGGTATTGACCGACGGTTTGGTCTAGATAGGGATGCTTTGCATTGTAGCAGCTTCCTGTGGGTGTTTGGGATGATTGTTGTTGACACATAAGAAGCACAGCTGGGCGGTTATTGCATTACTATTCAGCTTAGGGTTTTTACGACTCCAAACTCTGGTCTGTATTGGTGGTTACAATGACTACAGGGTATAACTCTTCGCAAATTAAACCCTCACATATGAGCAATTATGTGATTGTGTTTTTAAGCTGGAAACTGATAACACCTTGCTAAGAGAGCTGGTTGCTGAGTTGACAACAGAAATTGCAAACCTCAAACAGTCCACAGAATCAAACACCTTGAATATCCAATGTTTTTCAGATACTTTCATCTTTGAAACAATAGGGTTAACATCCAACATAGAGGCTGTTATTGAACAACTGGATGGGCTGGAGAAAATCAAAGAACAATAGACTGAAATGACAACAATACACTCTTCTTTGATGGTGGAAATTGAACAAAAAGTGAAATCATTGGCTTCTATTTGCACTAATACAGATACTACAACCCCCAGGCTGAGTATAGACAAGATTGTCTAAGGTAAGATTGATGATGAACGGGTGTGGTGTGCACATGAGCTCAACTTAAGGGTTTGTGGTCTTATATTCACTTTCGACCCTATTGCTGCTGGACATTCCTTTCTCTCTGATCAACTAGGTATCTCTGATATTACCTTGGAATGATATTGGTTTGGTACAAGAGACACCCTTTTCATTAGATTCTTCTCTTTTTCAGATAGGCTTCGTGCCTTTAGAGCGAAGAGAAAGTTGTTTTCTCTCTCCTCTAAAATTTATGTGGACGAAGATCTTACTAAGGTACAGGTTACAAAACTCAAACATGCTCAAGGAATTGTGGCAGATGCTAGGCATGCTGGGAAATGGGCTGTTATTAAGAATCTTAGAGCTATGGTTTGTGATTCTCCTCCCACTATTTGGGTAGAGAGGACAACCTCCAAACCGACATGACGGTTCCGATAGCAGTCTGACAAGAGGAAGCCCCCTTCTCTTCTTGTCAACTGCTGGAATGGTAATGGCTCTTTATGGTCATTACTCGGTCTTTTTCATGATGTGGTGGGGTCCTCAGGTATTTTGGCCATTATTGAGATTCATGAGAGCCCCATGCGCCCTCTTCCAAGATATCTTGGTTATCAGTGGCTATCAATTTGCAAAGATGAGGTCCGAACTTCTGGTGGGCTCCGTGGGTCTGGTGGTGTGGCTTGCTTGATATGTGATGATATTTTCAGTTTCACTTTAGTTGTTCACTCTGACGCCTTTGCTAGATTTATGTGGGTCCAGATTGGTTGGCGGCAATACCAACAGAGAGATTTTTATTGCTATTTGTTATTTTCCACCGCCAACCTCTCCTTACGACATTCATGACCCGGAGAATGGAGATCCTTTCTATGACCTTCAGGATAGCATTTCATAGTTTGCGGCTTTGGGTGATATTATTATTCTTGGAGACTTAAACGCTCGAACCAACGATCTTCAGACTCTTTTGCATGATCATGGTTCTAATTCGAACTGCCCTTCTGAGTTATACTCGACTAGTATGGGACTTCAGTGCACCTTGGAGGATGTTCTTCGACTGCTCTCTGGTTATGGCCATCACCTCCTCCAGCTTTGTGAGTCTTCTGGGTTGTTGATTTTGAACAGTTTATCCTTCCTTCCTAGATTGGACCTCTTTACCTATTGGCCGCACTGTGATGGTGCGAGTGTTGTTGACTATGTTATTTCCTCTCCTTCATTTCTTTCATTCGCAATTTCTCCATTTTGCGTCTCCCCTTGGCTGATCATGCTCTTCTTAGCATTTCTACTTGCGTTTCACGCCAACCGTCACACTCTTCTTAGTCTTCTCACTGCCTAGTTGATACTGTCTCCTTTCCTACTCGCTTTCATTACCTTGAGAGCGATGGTGAGCTCTTTACTTTCCACCTTAGGAGACTTCTAACACCTGCTAGTTTTAGTGAGTCGCTTGTGGCCTTTGACATGTTTGATTCACTTGCCTCTACCATTTGGGATTTTTCTCTTCTTTCTATTCTTCACCATTCCCCTCCCTCTCTTAGAGCTAAGTGTCAGAATACTTGTCCTATGAATAAATTGTTTGATACTGATTGCAAAGCTTTCCATCGCTCTGTTCATGCCGCCTTTGAGATTTAGTCTCTTGCCTTCACCCATCTGCACCTTTCGTACCTCCGTTTTCTTTGCCACAAGGAATGTTCTTTTGCCTTTTTTTAGTGCAGAACCCTTTGCTCCATGCTTATTCAGAATCCCCAGATCTTTTGACATACCCTTTTGCCTCGGTACTCCCCCCCATCCTCCACTCTCGACTACCACTCTTTGACCTCCCATATCATTACGCTTTACGACATTCCGGGGCAGCCACCTCTTCACTCCACACCACTTCCATACTACCATTTGTTCACCTACTCCAGTATTATTGAGGCCATTAGATTTTTGAGATGTAGCAGAGCAGCGGATGAACATGGTTTCCAGGCAAGACTTTTCAAGCTTGGTGCTTCGGTTCTTGGATCTTACCTTCCTACACTCTTTAATAGAGTGGTTTGCACTGGGTTTCTTGAGTCCTTGTCTAGACATGTGGTTTATACTATTCATAAGTTTGGGCTTGCTTCTAATCCGAGCAACTACAAGACTATTATGATTTGACATATGTTTGCCAAACTTTATGCCACTGCTTTGAACACCATGTTATCTAGTGAGCTTGATAGAAGAGGCTGTAGAGCTAAAGGGCAGGCTGGTTTTCGGGAAAACTATTAGACTATAGATCATGTATTCACAATGCAGGCTATCATTGAGGAGGCTAGGCACTGATCTCATAAGGTCTATTATTGTTTTGTGGACTTCTGTAAAACTTTTGATTCTGTTCCTAGGTTGGCCTTATTTCAGAGACTTTGTGAGATTGGGATCTCAGATATGTTGCAGATTGCTATTATGAGGCTTTATTAGAGGGTTACCGGTAGGCTCAGGACTTTGGAAGGTTTTTCTATTCCGATTCAAAGCACCATTGGGGTGAAACAGGGCTGTCCTCTTTCTCCTACTTTGTTTGGTTTATATATTGATGAGTTGGAGGATTTCCTTGTGAACTTCTCTCAACCGGGTGATGTGTGCTATTTGCATTAGGTTTTGATCTCCATTCTCCGTTTTGCTGATGATGTGGTTTTCTCGGCCTCTTCTCTCGACAGCTTGTAGAGACTCCTTTATGGTCTGGCTTCTTTTTGTGATCAATGGCAGCTTGTGGTCAATTTGTCTAAGACTTGGGTTATGGTCTTTAACTGTTTAAAGACCTCTCATCTTCATTTCTTCTTTCAGGGTCAGGAACTTGAGATTACCCCCTCTTATATGTATCTTGATGTGAAGTTCTTGGGGCCACGCTTCAGCTTGAGACAAGCTATTCAGTTCAGAGTTAGTATGGGCATGGGTTCCTTGGCTTTGTTGGAAAGACAATGCTTCAGGCATCATTTCTAGCATATTTCATCCAAGTTGTCCCTTTTGGACTCCTTGGCTTGTTCGACAGTTCTCTATGGTTCGGTCATTGGGGGCCTTATCTTATTGCTTCAGATTGGGCTTCTATTGAGTAGGTTCAGACGTTGATGTTACAACGTATCATAAGATGTCACAGGCTCACCTCTCACAACATTTTCTTAGTTGAGTTTGGAGCTCATCCTCTCAAGCTTGCCACCATTTTTGACTTGATTTGGTTTCTTCGTCGGCTTCATGGTTTTATGGAGTCGGGTGTTGACTGGCACAGATACTCTCATCTGGCATATTGTTCTTTTGTTGAGATTATGATATCTGACACTTATACTAAGTCTTGTTGTTGGTATGCCCAGGCCACCTCTTTGTTAGGTTTGATTGGTATTGAGATAGATCGTCTTCCACCTTACTAGTTTTTACTTGATGCTCTTGCTCATCTTCTCCCTTCACATCAAGAGTTGAATGAGCATGTCAGACAGGATATTTATAGACAGTACATTACCACTACTTGGAGTAATCCCCCGGGAGGTTTGCAACCTAAGATGGCCTTCTATGCTGAGCATTTTCTTGAGATTCAAGATGGTATTATTGTTTGCCCTGCTTATCTCTACTGGCACTGGAATCATGCCTTAACGGTTTTCTTTAGGCTCTTTCAAAGTTGGTTCTCGCAACCTCAATGCTTGGATTGATCACCATATGGATCGGGCTGATCGGATATGTCAGTTGTGTACTTTGGCAGAGGTTAAGACTGAGATCCACGTCATTTTTCGATGCCCTCTCTACTATGAGATCAGAGGGAGATTTTATTGCCTTTTCAGCGATTGTTCTTCTCGTTCAATGTTCTTCAGTTATATTGATCAGTAGTGTCTTGCACTTTATTTTCAGGAGGCTACCCATCTTCGGGAGATTACCTTGCAGTTTTTTATACCTCAGGGGCATACTTCATACCAGCTCATTACTGCCTTTTTCTCTCCCCTGTCTCCTCCACGGGGTTTGAAAAGGCCTTATAGTACTTATTCCAGATCGGTTAGACACTGCACCAGTCTCTCCAAGCAGCGATAGTCCTATGGCGGTTCTACATAACATTCTAAGAGTATGGATTGTTCATGGGTTCACCCCTCTATTTCTGATTTCTTTGTGACAAGGAAGGACCCTTAGTCTTTACCTTGTCTTCTCTCTTGTTTTGTTTCTTTTCAGTCACCATTTGGTGCTTCTGCTTTGGCTGGCTCTTCTGTTTGTATGCTCAGTCCCGTAAACCTTGTTGGTTTCTCATGGACATTAATATTATTATCTTATCTTATCTTGTTGCTTTTAAATTTTTATTTCTTCTCTAAAGATTCCTCTAAGAGAGCTTGCATATCACGCATAACATCTTGAGGTACGTCCTTTCATGTTTTGATATCATGCTTTGGTATATGTACAAGGTGATATTTCAATTTATTAATGCCTCCCCCATTATTTGTTGTCATACAATGCCAACATGTCACAACTCCTTTCCTATGCCTAGGAATAGCATGTTTCCAATCCCTATTCTGTACCACTGCACTAGGGTCAGTATCAGGGTATGTTTTAGGCCTAGTTTCACTACCCTCAGGTTGAGACATGATGTTGTTGCTGCTGCTTCAATATACCATAAATTTAAAAAAAACATTAGAATATAAAAAATCTAATTTACAAACACTGGGGCTGCTTACATTTCAAGTTCTTCATCACCATAAAATGAAACAAATCTAAAGAGTCCAAACACATGCCAATAAGAAAAGATTCATAAATGTAAAAAATATTTGCAAAATAACAAGAAAAAAATGTATCTTACCTCATCAAATTTGCTCTAAAAAAGGAAATATAACCCAAGTTTGAAGAAGCCTCTTCCAAATGCGTCTTTTAACTCCTCTCAATGCTTATATGCAAGTTACAAAGTGGCACAAACAGTCAACAACCGATAGATGAGAGCCAACCGATTCGCTAATTTATCTCCCAAAACCCCAATACTCTTCCCTCAACTCTTCTTTCTCTATTCTTTGTGTTTGTAAGTGATAAAATGACCTTTTTAGGTCTAACTTATGCTTTAGAATGTTTACATACCAAACAAAACTAAAAAAAATCATAATTTTTTTTTTTTTTGTCCTTTTAGGTGCTGACTGCTAGCTGAGTCTGCCTGACGGGACTCGCCGACTCAGCCGACTCACTGACTCAGCCGACTCACCGACTCAGCCTTGACTTGGTTAGGACAAGGCTCGGTTAGGACTGGGTTGAGTCTGAGGCAAGAGGCCATTGGCCTCGTTTTGCTTGACTCGGCTCGAGACTCGCCAAGTTTGGCAAGGACTCGCCAAGTCTTGTAATGCTGGCTATAACTATGATTGGACATTTTGTAACTTTCAGGCATTTTGCTTTAGATTTGTCTAATGAAAGTAACAAGTTTTTTCAGTTCTGCTTTATTTGGATCAACAAACATTAAAAATTGAATTTTGAGTTTGATGCATCAGGCATATGTCTAAACTTGAATCTGGGTGTAATGTACAAGAATACTCATTAATTTTCCCTATTTGTTTAAAGAACTAAATTTAGTGCTGGTCCTTCCTATCCTTTAAAATGGCCTTCTAACACTGCCACACCTAGAACATGCTGCGTTGTTTCCTTCTGCCTGTTGAACTGATAAGATGCCTCTTTTCTTCTGTAAACATTCAGAAGTTGCACAAACATTTTATCTTTCGACAAGTTTTCGTAAAAGACAGAAAAATACAGTTTTGCCTCTTTTGCTTTGTTTATAACCTTGGTGTCACCTATTATAGCTATAGATGGGGGGGGGGGGGGGGCGGGGAACTATTCAATTTATCTGAATGGAAAGATTAAAAATTGGCTTTATGATCATTGGGGCTAAATTGAAGAGTTTAAATGCATCTGGTGTCTATAAATGTTAAACTTTAAGAATAATGAATTATTCTCTTTAATAGTTGTATCCCAAATGTTGCGCTTTTCAGGAGAGATTGAAGAAATTGAAGACAGAATGCGGAAAGGTCTCCGTTGGGAATGTTACTGTGGATATGGTAACCATTTTTTTTGTCTTATGTTCAATTTTTCTGTAATGGAAGATTTTCTCCTGTTATAGGTCAGTGATACTATGATTCTCATATGTACACTCTATAAGAAATGTTTTAAGTATGGAAGTAGACATCTAATCATTTGTTTCTTCTTGCGGCAAGGTTATTGGAGGCATGAGAGGGATTACAGGGATGCTGTGGGAGACCTCCCTTCTTGATCCAGATGAGGTATGCCTGTATAAATAAATGTTTTCGACAGTGGATACAAACTTCCTTTTCCAGAGTGGTTGCCTGTCTTTGTCTAGAATTTTTATCACAAAGAGTCTGATATGGAAAAATTTGGTTGTTTGCCATTATTTTATTTTTGCCTGAAATTTAGTGCAATTTGATCCTCTTTAAAATTTAGAGATACTCTTATCTCTCATATTTGTGTGTTTTTAGGGCATTCGCTTCAGAGGTCTGACAATTCCAGAGTGCCAGAAGGTGCTCCCAGCGAAAGTACCCGGTGGAGAACCATTGCCAGAAGGGATATTGTGGCTCCTCTTAACTGGAAAGGTGCTTGTTACTCTATCTGCTGAAATTTACCGTATTAATCTTTTACTTGTGTAAGAAGTCTTCTAAGCATGTTTTGAATGAAGGTACCAACCATGGCACAAGTGTCTGCATTAGGGAAGGAACTTCAAAGTCGTGCAAATGTACCAGGTACATTGTGTCATGTGTTAGAGCTGTGTGCATGTTGATTTTTGTTCTCTGTTTAATTGTGCATTGATCTACTTTTGTTTGTGCTTTCAGATCATGTCTTTAAAGTCATAGAGTCACTTCCTGTAACAGCCCATCCAATGACACAGTTCACTACTGGCATCATGGCACTTCAGGTATCCAATGTTCATTAATTTCTAGGCTTTGGAAGTTGGCCTTGGTAGTTCTTACCGATTCTGTAAACAATAAAAGTTCTTTCTAAATGACTACAACCTTTTATTATTTTGGAAGAAACTCATTGAGATGTACCTTAATAAGAGGTAATAAAATTTCTTTGAGCAGGGTACATGCATACATTTAGATGCTTCAGGTTTATTCAGATGTGTGGTGGTTGTCTAATGGACTTGTTTAAGGGAACTTTAATTTATATTTATTCCGATGGTCACTCTTAATTCTACCTTTAAGACATTGCAACTCTTAATATTGGAGTATCAGTCTAGTAATCTTCCAACAGTGCAAAAGCTTTAGATGCTGGTCTGTCTCCATCAATCCGGGAAGTTGACTAGACCAGTTGAAATGCTTGCTGGTTCTTGAGCAAGGCCACATGGATAATTTAACTACTTTTTTCATCTCTTAACAGATCTGAACCAACATCCTCCCTATCCTCTTAAGCATCATTAATGCCAATTGCTAATTTTGCATGTCTCCCTATCCTCTTAAGCATCATTAATGCCAATTGCTAATTTTGCATGTCTCTGTTGGTTCTCATTTAAGAAAATCAGGTGTGGTAATTTATTGTACCAGGAAATATGATTAGCATTCCTTAAATGATAACATACTTGTTAGATTTTGTAGCCTTTGCCTTCTTGTCTTGGCTGCCTTTTCTGTCTTATGAGATGAAGTGGCATGTTTTGTGAATTTCGAGCACTGACTATTTTGCTACAATGGTTGAAAACAATAGTTCCTAGGATATTGGGAGGTATGCCATCCAATTATTGTTAAAATCTTATATCTAGAAGCTGTTGTGAGGTTCTCACGCCATCACCCCAAAATTTTGGGGACCTCCTTTTTTGATCATCTCAGCGAATTTTTTCGGAGTTGTCCAAAAGTTTTAATTTGGGAATTTTACGCTTTGGACGCCTTCGGGCCATGAGGGATGTGGTTGGATTTATTTTTTCACCCGATCTTAACTTGATTTTCCGGAAAATGTAATTTTATCCTTAGGCCAAACAAATTTCAACTTTTTTTTTAAAGGTTAGAACAGTATTTGGCAGGATAATTTTGCAAAATTTTGGGGCTCAGACGGATTTTAGAAATTGGAAATAATTGTATAGACTTGAGCATTTTCAAAATGAATTTTTTTTCTTAGATTTAATTGTTTTGGAAAATCTTGAATTTTTTGGTGAAAGAAAATTTTGATAGTGAAATTAAAATTGGAAAATCGATTTTGAATGCTAGAGAAATGATTTATTTTGGTTAAAAATTAAAATTGCATTGCAAAATTGAAAGTGAATTAAATTGCAAAATCTCATTAAATTGGTTGAAATATTGCCTAGAAGATTTTTAAATATTAAAGGAAATTGGTAAATTAAAATTGAAAATCAATTTTACCTTGCTAAATTCAATTTTAATGATATTTTAATTGCTAAAACGTTTTTAAATAAAAATTTTGGCATCTCCTAGGCTTTCCTTGTTTTATTTTGCAATTTTTGATCACAACCGGCAATTAAATGGGCTAATTTCATTTTAAGCTAAGTAATTTTAGCATGGCATTTAAATCTGGGCCATTAGTAAGGATGCTAATTTAATTTTGTTCTCCTCTAGGGCAAGTTGGCCAGCTTGAAGACATGAAATTGTCGTATAAGAGGCGCTCGCCTCTCTTATCTCCTCATTCCACTTTCCTCCTCCTCGTGTTGGGCGATTTGTCTTGAAGAGGCTATTTCTAGGCTAGGCAATTTTTTTGTTGGAGCAGATTTTCCTTGCTTGGCACCATTCTCCTTCTTTTGGGCAAATTTCTGCCTTAGGCAATTTGGGAGCAGATCTGAAATTTTTCTCTTGCTTGGGCGATTTCTTGAAGTCTGATTTTCTTGCTATAGGTTGCGAATTTCTGCCCTAGATTTGGGTGACTTTATGTGGTAAAGGGGATACATGATCCAAGATCTGATTTTTTGGCAAATTTGGGCAATTTCAAGGAGGTCAAAATTCTGATTTCTGCTAGGGCATCATTATTTGCAAGGAGGCTTGAAACTTTGAAATCTGATCCGAATTTGAAAAGGGTCTGATTATTGGTAGAGGCAGATTTAAGGTAAAATTCTATTCATTTTAGAGGTGAAGATTGGTTTAAAAGCAGATTCCACTCTTTGTTCTTGCTTGGTTCATTTCCTTTATATTCTTTTTGCATTCATCATCCACCACTTCATCATCCCATTGATAGGTTGAGTTTGGACTTTGGAGAGATAAGTGTAGATTTCATGATAGGACACTTGGCGAGGCAAAAATAAGCTAGACCACCCTAGGATGAAGTTGGGAGATATAAGTTTAGTCCATCCTAATAACAAGGAGGTAGAAATAAGTGGTAGTCCCACCCCTAGGTTGAAAGTTGGAGATTGATAAGTGTAGAGATAGGATTTGGTGAGGTAGAAGTATGCTAGATTTCATCGATAGAAAGAAGGTTGGAGATCAATAAGTGCAGTCTATATCATTTAGAATGAAGGGGCAGAAATAAGTGTTTAAGATGGTAGATGTTAGTGCAACCAAGAACCCGAAGGGAACGAATATCAAAAAAGACAAGGAAGACATGATGCCTAAGACTACCTTTTTTTCAAAAGTGAGGTGAATAAGTGATACCAATATCGGCACACTGAACATGATAAAGTTAAAGGACAGATTGAATGAAGGACAATCCTCCATGGCAAAGAAGATCTACAAGAGCGGAATTGTACACGTGGCGACTTTCCCTCCTACCTTGCCTTGTCCGAAATTGGTAATGGAGTGTGCATCCCGATTTGATATTGTTACTAAGTCCATCATTTTTGATGAAGGGAAGAGTGTTAGCCAACATCGGCAGACAAATGGTAGAAGAAGCATTTAATATTTCCTAGTATAAAAGCATGACAGTGGTACTGATGGATCAGGTAGCTAAGTTATTTCAGGATAATCAAGGGGCTTACTGCATTCATCTAAAGCAGAATTGGTTACACGAAGGCAAGAAGTGAGTCACCAAGTTGTCAAAGCTCACCAAATCAAATTTCAAATCAGAGTATGGCGATCTCATTGTGCTTCTCAGCCGGATCATGGGCTTAGCTCAAGGTATGCAATTCAAAAACTGGATGTACTTCTTTATTGATAAAATTGAAAATGGAAAGAGAAGATTTGATTGAGCTAGGATTATAAGCGAAAATTTAGAGTTGCAACTTAGGACAGTGCAAAATCAAAAGCAATTCTATATGGGGTACTACCTCTTTTATTTGATTTAAGGGCGGTGAAAATTGAAAAGTGAATCTCAAGGAAGAGTGAACTTCAAGGAAGAGCAAATTTGGAGGAAGTGATTTGAAAATATTTGACGCTAGAAAGTAAAGGGATAATTCATGTGGACAAGAGGAGAACATCAATGAGATAGAATTTGGATCAAGATTGGATGAGTTGGGGAAGGTTGCCATCAAGAAAATACATTTGGGCACCCTTGTATTCCTCAATGCCTTTATCGGATATGCGAAAGAATATGAGAAGGATCATGAGAAAACACTGCAAGCAGCAAGCAACATGATGAATTCAACTGAGCTCAGGATGAAACATACACCTTGCCTTCCTATGAAAGAAGTCAACGACAAGCTAGCCAAGCTCATTGCTTTTGCTAAAAAGATGAAAGAAAAGGATAGAACTATATTAGAAGATCATTTGATGTAAGCCCAAGTGGCAAATTCTCCTTCTTGGGTAGGATAGGTGTCTGATTTTAATTGGCTACCATTTTGGTGCCTTCTCATTGGTTGCTACTTTTCCTTTTATCTCATTGGTCCATTGATGAGGTGGCATCTTCTCATTGGCTAATGGGGTGGCAACCCTAATTAGGGTTTCTAGGATCCAATCTGGATCTTTGGTTTTGCCTCTTAATCTCTATGATTGGTTGTAATTTTGGGCCTCTATATAAGGCCACTTGCTCTCATTTGTAAAAGGTCGAAGAAAATTGTTGCTAAGATAATACCAAAATTGCTTCTTTATCATTGTTGTAACTTACATGGTGATTAAGAACACTTGGTGTTATTGCATGGTTTCTCCTTCCAATAGTTAGAATTAGATTTCCTTTGAAGTTGTTAAAGTAGAATTTATTTCAAGAAAGTTAGAGTAAGAATAGATGGATAGTTGCATGATGATATTTGTGAATGTTTGATAAGAATCTATAACTAGGCCAGTAGCATCCTAATGACTTGTTGGGAAGCCTTGCGTGGTAAACTAGTCTTTTCCCTTGAATCATTGCATCTATGGAGGTAGAGCCATTGATAAGCTTTCATCAGATTCGATCGCCGTCCATTTGCTAATCTTTCCATTCATAGGAATAGAAGTAGAATAGCAAGTAGTTGAGTAGTTGGATTTCTTTCTAAGAAAGTTAGGAAGGTAAAAGTCATTAGAGCATTATTTCCCTCCATCCTCACCACGTTTAACATCATCTGACACTCATACAAAATCATCACCATCATCCCAAAACCCAAGTCATCCTTGAATGAACAATGTAAGGCCGCCTATGTGATTGCCAACAAATCACATCAATAACTGAGTTAGTATCCACAGATGTAAGGAACATTGGAGTTTTTTCTCATGTCTTCATGAATATTAACTTTTTAAGAGAGGAATTGAATGATTGATATTACATATCAACTGTTCAATTGCTATATGTTATGTAGCGGTACAAAACTGACATCAACATTGTCTGGCACTAGGAGGGCCTGAAAGTTTTTTATTGAGGACTTGTTGGTATTCAACTATGAGGAAAAATGGTGCTTCCTAGATCAAATCAACCTAGGGCAACTTGGCGAACACTCCAAGATCATATTGTAGCCAGTTTGTGCTCAATTGCTTGGGAGGAAATTGAAAGTACTAAAGAGTATTTGGACACCGTTGACGTATTGAATCAAGAAGAAAAGAAAGCATGAGCTATTGAAAGGAGAATTTAGAAGAGGTTGGAACGCCAAAGAGAACTAGAAAGCAAGCTTGAAAGAGAAAGGAAAGCACGAAGACAAGCTCAGGCTACTGTTGAGGAAAACTCAAATTAGAAAATCGATTGGGTCGGAATTATAGTCAAGCTGAATAGAAGAATGGGGTCTTTTTCCCCCGAAAGGTTCGAGAAACTGCAATTTGATAGAATGCAAAGGTTATTGAGATCCACACCACACTTGGAAGAGGATTTACTTGTGTTAGAATTTCATAAGAAATCAAGGAATCGTTGGGTAGCTGATACTTCAGATTTGGCTAGCTCCTCAAGTAGTCAACCAGTTCAAGCTCAAGTCAATCAAGCAACAATGGCTCAACCACCATGGATTCAAAACAATGCCTCACCTATTTCGTTCGAACAATATCATGCTTTACCAAAGAATCCAACGGTATTTTGCTCCAAGTTCTTTATTAATGACCCTAACTGTACAGTAGAGGAGCATATCAAAGTATTTGAAGATGCATTGTGTAGTAGAAGGATTCAACACGAGGATGTAGCATGCAGGCTTTTCCCTTATTCATTGGGGGATGACCCTTACTCCTGGTTCGTCAATCTACCAGTGTTGTCTATAACAGGATGGGTTCAGCTCAAAGAAGCTTTTATTGCAAAATTTGGCATGCCCACCACACCATTAGAGTTGCATAGGATGTTTGTGGACATTAGGAGACATGATAAAGAGATAATCAGTTCCTTAAACAATCGTTTCCATACGACCTACATGAGATTGCAAGCCCCTTACACACTGATGAAGGCAGGTGCTTTAGAGGCATATTACAGTGTCTTAGATAGTCAGACAGCTATGTTTACAAGGATAGCGAATCCTGCGCCCACAATGTTGAATGAAGCTTACACTAAAGCAATTGAAATAGGGAAGCAATTGGGTCAACAAGGAATGGAACCTCCAAGTATTAGGTTTTCGAACAATCCAGTTCCACAACTTACATACCAAGCACCTACAAATTAGTTGGTGGTACTTTCGGAACCTTCGTTGTCTTAGGCACCACCATCATCAATGCTAGTTTATTTGCAAAGTGCAAGTTCATCCACAAGAACACAAGTAGAAAATGATGAAATGAAGGAATTGATTGACCAAGTCAAGAAACTGTCTATAGAAGTTATTTATTTGAGAAATCAAAACAATCAATTCCAATCCTTCCAGAGGA
Organism: Cupressus sempervirens; assembly: GCA_028749045.1. NCBI lineage: Eukaryota > Viridiplantae > Streptophyta > Pinopsida > Cupressales > Cupressaceae > Cupressus > Cupressus sempervirens. Next base: position 787,640,432 of record CM053786.1, read on the forward strand.
GCAACCAAGGAGGTAATCAAGGAAAAAATTATTAAAATCATGGTGGAAGTTATCAAGGAGGGTATCAGAGAAATCATCAAGAAGGTGGATACCAAAGGAACTATCAGGATATAGACTATCAGAGAAACAACCAAGGTGGTGGTTATCAAAGCAACTATCAAAATAATAATCATCAAGGTAACAGCTAGTCACAAGATCAAGGATATAACAATCAGTCTAACCAAAGGACATGGAACATAGGCCCAAACAATGGAAATGTGGCGTCGCCACTGGATAACCAAGCCTCAGCGGATAGTAGATCGGTGGATGGAATATTTTTAGCCAAGTCTGCCATGTCTAAATATTGCAGATTCCATGAGACTGATCAACATTCGAAATTAGGATCTGCTGAGTTCAAGATGGCATCTAACTTGTTTTGGAACATAATAGATGAGTCAAACAACCAAGAAGATATTAAGGTCACGGGGTATGAAATTGTCCCATCCTTGGGATACAATCAGTGCTTGACTTTTGAGGAGATTTCATTTCCACCGAAATTTCAAGCATATGAAGAACACCAAGGGAGATTTGCTCCCGAGTTAGCAAACGGGCCAGTTAGCGAGGTAGTAGATCAAAATGGGTACAACAATGGGTCAGATTCCTTCCCACCTTTGGGAGACACTGGTCTAGTTCAAGGGACAAGTGGAAACCAAACATTTCAACAACCGGCTAGTAATGCAAGGTTTTATCAGAGGAACAATAAGAGGAATGATGGACCTTTCACATCCTCCATACCCCCAAACAATTTCAAATATGCTTCCACACCCTAATGCAAGTAACATACCAAATTCTTCAAGGGATGCACTTGAGTACAAACATGGTAACCATAACAATGGAGGTGGAATATAGAGTTCCCAACAAAGTATGCAACAAAACAATCAAGATGTTCGAGGATCAGAGAGTGTCCAATCAATATAAGAAGCAAATAGAGGAAGAACAAGAAACAATACTGTGAATAATGATGAGTTGAAAAGATTAGGATAGAGTGTAACAATTTAGATGAAGAAGATCAAAATCAATCTCCCTTTGTTTGAATTGTTGAAGATAATAGAGATTAGAGATACATTCGTTAACAATTTGAAGGATAACAAATCACAAGGGTCTCACATCCAAAGTGCAATATCACATACCCAAGGGAGGCCTCCTCCTAACTCAATGTATGTGATCTAGGATATTCCAGGAGGGAACATGACGAATTCATCTCAATAGATTTCATACGGAGAAATAGAGAACTCTACACAAGAAATTGCATATGGTGACATTAATGAGTTCAATAGATAGCCAGAGCCTCAACTAGTTTATGTAGCTCAAGTATCAACGCCAGTGGAACAACAGACTCAAAGGAGTCAAGACCTGGTAAACAATAAGGAAACGGTGAAGAAAGAAGAGGTAGTTCAACCGATAGCTTTCAGAGTGAAGCCGAAGCAAGTACATAAGACACCAGTGGTATATTATCAGGGGAAAGATGAGCCAGCCCCATTCTTGCTCTTAGTGAGGATATTTGGGAAGCTTCTTCATAATTGTTTGATAGATTCAAGAGCATTGAGTAACATTATGCCTTTGAATATTTGTAGAAGTTTGGGAATCATGCCTTTGGGATCAAATGGAAAGGTTACCCAATTGGATAAGACAGAAGTGTCGGTGGTAGGTGAACTACGCAACATACACATGTAGTTGGAATCTAATCCAAGGATGGAACACATGGTAGATATTTCAGTAGTAGATGTGGCTGATACCTATGGATTGATCCTAGGTAGAGATTGGGCCAAAAGGTTAAATGGATACATGGCATCTGACTTTTCTCACATGTGGCTCCCATGGAGGGGACTGGCCAACCAAATCAGAATTGATAGCACCCCAAGTTTGAGATTGACAGTTACTGAGTATGGGGAACCAAATGAAATATTGTTTGTAGAAACAAATCTAAACACCTATAGACCTAAGAAGACATAAGTGTTGACAATGAATACCATAAGTGAAGGAAGGGATTCCACTAAAATCCTCATTGAGTCAGATCCAGACACTTCATCAGACGATGGTGAAGGCATGTTTGAGAATTTTAAGAATTTTGTGATTCGAACTGGACAACAAGGAGTAGAGTTGGGTGACCAAACATCAGTGAGAGACTTATTATTACCCAATTGGTGCGGAATCCACAATGCTTTCCATTTGGAATTATCTTGCTCCTTGTGCACAGTTGCCTTAGAATAATTAGAGAAAAGAATCCCAGGGGCACTAAAACAAGATGATCAACATGGCAAACAGAGGGTTGAAACTCTACAAATCGAGGAAGCAGAAAATAACATGATGGGTGAAACAAAGAACCAAATTACATCACCTAACTTGGAAATGAAGAAAAGTGATGAATCAGATAAGTCTAAAGGTACCCAAAAGAAGTACTAAGAAAGTGATGGAGTATGGACTCTAAGGTTAGATGGTTCCAAAACTAAGCAAGGGTTGGAGCTGGATTTGAGTTAGTTAGCTTGATAGGGGCAATGTATTTGGAGGCACATAGATTCCAATTCCCATGCACCAACTATATGGTAGAATATGAAGCTTTGATTTTAGGCTTGTTGTGTGCTATCAAGAAAGGTGCCAAGATACTTCATGTACTTGGAGATTCGTATTTAGTAATTGAGCAGATAAAGCAGAAGTTCGCTTGCCATGACAAGAGATTGAAGAGATATAGAAACAGAGTTTGGGATTTGATAGAGGACTTCGATGCCTTTAGTATCAAGTTTAGCTATAGAGCAAATAATTAGGTGGCTAATGCCCTCGCACAAGCTGCAAGCTCACTAGAACCAATTAAGTTGGACAGCTTGAAGAAATTCAGTTGAGTTAGCATCGATCCCATCAGTACTAGATAATGTCAAGAACTTCCAAGTGTTTAAAGATGATAGACATATCCTCGAATTCTTAACCAATTCAGATGTTTTTACAACACAAATCATTGATGGTGAAGTGTATGAAGAAGCATAAATCAACTTAGAAGGAATTATGAGTTTGAAGACAAATACTATTCCAAAAGGAATGATTGAGCTGGAAAGAATGTTCGAAATGGACAAATTCAACAAAGTGCCATATCAACCCACAGGGGGTGTTGAATGCGAAAAGGTGAATTCGGGAATAAAGGATTGTCCCAAAATAGTTCATGTTGGGAAAGTTTGCATACCTAAGGAGAACGCAGATATGCTAAGTTTGATGAAGGAATTCCCAGATGTAATTGCTTGGTGATATGAAGATATGAAAACATATGATCCTTCCATCATCACAGATACAATTCCATTGAAGGAAGGAAGTAAGCCATTCAGGCAGCAACAAAGGCTAGTCAATCCTTTGTTAGAACCATTGATATTCCAAGAAGTAAAGAAGCTGCTAAATGAGCAGATCATCTTCCCATTAAGGCATTCAACATGGGTCGCCAATCTTATCCCAATTAGGAAGAAAAACGTAGAAATAAGGTTATGTATCGATTTCAGGAATTTTAACAGAGCATCAGAAAAGTATAATTATCCATTGCCATCAGTAGATGAGGTCTTGCAAATTATAAATGGAGCACAGATGATGTCATTTATGGATGGATATTCGAGGTACAATCAAGTAATTGTTGAAGAAGAAGATAGATTTAAGACAACTGTCACCACGAAGTGGGGAACATTTGCATAAAAGAGGATGCCTTTTGGCCTGATCAACATAGGTGCAACATTTCAAAGAGCCATGCATTATGCTTTCAAGGACTTAAAAGACAAGTGCATTATCATTTACATGGATGACATAACAGTATTTTCAAAGAATAGAAAAGATCACATTCTGGATTTGAGGAAAGTTTTCACGAGATGTAGAAGGTTGGGAGTTTCTTTGAATTCAAAGAAATGTATGTTTGGAGTCACCAAGGGAAAAATTTTGGGACATGTAATTTCAGAAAAGGGTATCATGATAGATCCAAAGAGGAGGCAATTTCCAAACTTGGCATACCAGCTAGCAAGAAAGAGCTCAAACCATTCTTTGGATAGATCAACTTCGTAAGAAAGTTCATATCCGCATTTGCTCAGATTGTAAAGCTAATGAATGACATGTTAAAGAAAGATGCAAAGATGGATTGGACTCCAACAGCGAAGAAAGCATTTGAAAAAATAAAGCAGGTTATCATTAACGCACCAGTTCTAGTAAGCCCAGATTATGAGAGGCCATTCAATATATATTCTTTCACCTTTGATCATGCTTGTGCGGCCATTTTAACACAAAAGAATGAGGTAGATGAAGAGCACCTGATAGCATTCATGAGTGCACCTTTTAGGGAGGCCGAATTGAATTATCCAAATGTGGAGAAACAAGCTTATGCCTTGGTGAAAGCGATGAAGTTTAGGCATTATATTGTGAGAAGCAAAGTACATGCAATTGTGCCTGACATAGCGGTGAAAACTCTTTTAATGCAAAATGAACTTGGAGAAAGAAGAGGCAAGTGGGTCGCCACTATCCAGGAATATGACATAGAAATTCAATCGATGAAATTGGTTAGAGGACAACAATTGGCACAAACCATGGCATCAAAGGGGCTTGGACTTGTGCAACAAGTTTACAAATTGGAGGATGTGCATCCCGATGAATGGTATCAAGATATAATCCATAATTTGTTAAATCACCAACGCCCTTCACATTTGAATCTAGTATAGAAGCGAGCATTGAGATTCCAGAGCAGAAGATACATGTTGGAAGGAGCAGTGTTATACAAACAAAATCATGAGGGGATATATTTGAGATGTGTCCGAAAAGAAGAAGCTAGAAACACTTTGGAACATTTTCATGATAAATGGGGAACATGACATGGATTAGATTTGGCTACAACACATTGGATGCTAAGGGCTGGGTACTATTGGCCAACCTTGCTCAAAGACACGAGCATGTAAAGACTTGTCATCTTTGCCAGACATTGGCAAAGAGAGAGGAATCTAGCAATGCCTTTGCGGCCGATTATTGAGGTGAGACCTTTCGCAATGTGGGGACTAGACTTCATTGGTCCTATCAATCCACCCTCCTTGGCACAACACAGGTATATTCTAACCGCAACTGATTACTGTACTCAGTGGTTAGAAGCTCAAGCTTTCAAGAATTGCACTGCTGAGATTGTCATCAAATTTTTAGAGGAAAGAATCACTACTAGGTTTGGGTGTCCTGCATTTGTATGTGATAATGGTTCTGCGTTCATTTCTTTGAAATTTCATACGTGGGCATTTGACTACATGATCATTTAAAATTTTTCATCAGATTACTATCCCCAAGGGAATGGCCTAGCATAATCCACAAACAAGAACCTCTTGATTGTGATCGTAAAACTTTTAGACAGTAATCCAAGAGATTGGCACACACAGCTGAGATACACTTTGTGGGCTGATAGAACAAGAGTTAAAGAGTCCATAGCAATCACTCCTTATCATTTGGTTTATGGACAATACCCTCTATTCTCGATTCAATTGAAAATCCGAACTTTAAGGTTTATATAGGAGTACTATGATGAGAGTGAAGACAAAGTCCAAGTTAGGTTGGCTCAACTTATGTAGTTAGACGAAAAAAGAGATGAAGCCCTAGAAAAATTTGCAAAACATCAAGGGGTAGTAAAATGTTGGTTTGACAGAAAAGCGCAAAACAAGGCCTTCAAAATCTTTGACTTGGTCTTATATTGGGACAAAGCCCATGAAAGGAAAGGACAACATGATAAATTTGACAAATTATGGAAGGGTCCTTTCCAGATTTCAGAAATTATCGGGGATAATGCATTTAGACTTAAGAAACTCACTGGTGAGGATGTCCCATTGCCATTCAATGGGCAATTCCTCAAGCATTATTTCCAAGCCTATGACTCCGTCCGGAGCCTTTTTTGTACATAGTTAGTTTAGGTTTGCTTTCCGTTCTTTAGAGTAGAGTTTGTTTTGGACCATTTGGCCCAAAGGGTAAAGTAGTTTCCTTTTCAGTTAGTTAGAGTAGTTTCCCTTTCGGTTGGTTAGAGTAGTTTTCTTTCAGTTGTTTAGTTTAGGTGTTGTGAGGAAGCTCGAATGTGATTTGCATCAAGTCATTTGACATGGGATTTTTTAGCTTCCCTCAGTTGGAAAGCAGTTTTGGTTTTCATGTTATCACTAATGGGCGAGGTGTGTAGATTTTACATTTTTGGTGACAAAATGGAGTCTGTCTTGTTCATTTCTCGAATACATTTGGCAAGGTTTAGAGATTAAAGAATGTGCTTAGTCGTTGGTATATGGTAGGACTTGTACTAAATTTGGGTCGAACTCGATAGAGGTTCTTAAGTTATCTTTGACATGGTTACAACATTCTACTCACACTTAAGTGCTTTGAGTTCTTGGTGTTTTGAAATGAAGTTGGACTTGGTAAAAATCTTACACCTGCTTTAGCGCCACTATTGTCTTCCAAACCCTCCACAAGCTTCATTGCCTGCAAGCCAAACAAAAGATTGAAAAAAAAGAGAGGAATATCATGAGAAAAAGAAAAAATGGGAATTTATGCAAAAGGAAAGGCATTATCAAAGTGGAAATAAAGATGAAATTTGGTTCAAGGGTGCGCAATCATCTCTACCGGTGCTATAAAAATAATCACTAAAGATAGAACCATGATTGTGGTGCCACAACAATAACTCCGTCGGGGCTATAGACGCTTGATTGGCAGCGGGGCTCTATCTAAGTTGCTTTTGAAGTAAGGATATTATAATAACTAAGTTTAATGGATCTGAGAGATTATCAAGTTCTTGCCGAGCGGGGAATAAATCATTTGCACACATGTGAGTAACTTATGGTCAGGGTGCTTAGGATCAGCGTGAGAGTTCTTTCCTTTGTTGAGTGCTTGTCCTTAAGTAAATTTTCGGATAAGCCATCCTGAGATTTTTGTTCTAAGTTACTTTATTTCTTGAAACCTTAAGGAACATTTCACCCGTGGAGTCGCCAGATGTTGTGAGGTTCTCACACCGTCGCCCCAAAATTTTAGTGACCCCATTTTTTGAGCGTCTTAGCGAATTTTTTTCGGAGTTGTCCAATAGTTTTAATTTGGAAATTTTACGCTTTGGACGCCTTCGGGCCATGAGGGATGTGGTTGGATTTATTTTTTCGCCCGGTCTTAACTTGATTTTCTAGAAAATGTAATTTTATCCTTAGGCCAAACAAATTTCAAAAACAACATTTTATTTGATGGTTAGAATAGAATTCGGCAGGATAATTTTGCAAAATTTTGGACTCCTACGGATTTTAGAAATTGGAAATAATTGTATAGACTTGAGCATTTTCAAAAAGATTTTTTTTTTCTTAGATTTAATTGTTTTGGAAAATCTTGAATTTTTCAGTGAAAGAGAAAATTTTGATAGTGAAATTAAAATTGGAAAATCAATTTTGAATGCCAGAGAAATGATTTATTTTGGTTAAAAATTAAAATTGCATTGAAAAATTGAAAGTGGATTAAATTGCAAAATCTCATTAAATTGGTTGAAATATTGCCTAGAAGATTTTTAAATATTAAAGGAAATTGGTAAATTAAAATTGAAAGTCGATTTTAGCTTGCTAAATTCAATTCTAATGATATTTTAATTACTAAAACGTTTTTAAATGAAAATTTTGGCATGTCTTAGGTTTTCTTTGTTTTATTTTGCAATTTTTGATCACAACTGACAATTAAATGGGCTAATTTCACTTTAAGCTATAAGCAATTTTAGCATGACATTTAAATCTGGGCCATTAGTAAGGATGCTAATTTAATTTTGTTCTCCTCCAGGGCAAGTTGGCCCGCTTGGAGAGACATGAAATTGTGGTATAAGAGGGGTGATTTTTCTTGAAGAGACAATTTCCAGCCTAGGCGATTTTTTTGTTGGAGCAGATTTTCCTTGCTTGGCACCATTCTTCTTTTGGGTGAATTTCTGCCCTAGGCAATTTGGGAGCAGATCTGAAATTTTTCTCTTTCTTGGGCGATTTCTTGAAGTCTAATTTTCTTGCTAGAGGGCGCGAATTTCTACCTTAGATTTGGGTGATTTTATGTGGTAAAGGGGATACATGATCCAAGATCTGATTTTGTTGGCAAATTTGGGCAATTTCAAGGAGGTCAAAATTCTGATTTCTACTAGAGTATCATTATTTGCAAGGAGGCTTGAAATTTCGAAATCTGATCCAAATTTGAAGAGGGCCCGGTTATTGGTAAAGGCAGATTTAAGGTAAAATTCTATTCATTTTAGAGGTGAAGATTAATTTAAAAGCGGATTTCACTCCTTGTTCTTGCTTGGTTCGTTTCTCTTATATTCTTTTTGCATTCATCATCCATCACTTCATCATCGCATTGATAGGTTGAAGTTGAGAGAGATAAGTGTAGATTTCATGATAGGACACTTGGCGAGGCAGAAATAAGCTAGACCACCCTAGGTTGAAATTGAGAGATATAAGTGTAGTTCATCCTAAGGTAACGAAGAGGCAGAAATAAGTGGTTGTCCCACCCCTAGGTTGAAGATTGGAGATTAATAAGTGTAGAGATAGGACTTGGCGAGGCAGAAGTAAGCTAGATTCTATTGATAGAAAGAAGGTTGGAGATCAATAAGTGGAGTCCGTATCATTTAGAACGAAGTGGCAGAAATAAGTTTTTAGGATGGTAGATGTTAGTGCAAGCAAGAACCCAAATGGAACGAATACCAGAAAAGACAAGTAAGACATAATGCCTAAGACCACCTTTTTCTCGAAAGTGAGGCGAATAAGTGATACCAATATCGACATAGTGAACATGATACAGTTAAAGGACAAATTGAAGGAAGGACAATCCCCCATGGCAAAGAAGATATACAAGAGAGGAATTGTACATGCGACAGTTTTCCCTCCTACCTTGGCTTGTGCGGAATTGGTAATGGAGTGTGCATCCCGATATGATATTGTTACCAAGTCCATCATTTTTGATGAAGGGAAGAGAGTGTTAGCCAACATCGGCGGACAAGTGGTCGAAGAAGCATTTAATATTCCCTAGTATAAAAGCATGATAGTGGTAATGATGGATTAGGTGGCTAAGTTATTTCAAGATAATCAGGGGGCTTACTTCATTTATCTAAAGCAGAATTGGTTACACGAAGGCAAGAAGTGAGTCACCAAGTCGTCAAAGCTCACCAAGTCAGATTTCAAATTAGAGTATGACGATCTCATTGTGCTTCTCAATCAGAGCATGAGATTAGCTCAAGGTATGCAATTCAAAAACTGGATGTACCTCTTTATTGATGAAATTGAAAATGGAAAGAGAAGATTTGATTGGGCTAGGATTATAAGCAAGAATTTAGAGTTGCAACTTAGGATAGTGCAAAATCAAAAGCAATTCTATATGGAGTCCTACCTCTTTTATTTGATTTAGAGGCAGTGAAAATTGAAAAGTGAATCTCAAGGAAGAGTGAACTTCAAGGAAGAGCAAATTTGGAGGAAGTTATTTGAAAATATTTGAGGCTAGAGACCAAAGGGATAATTCAAGTGGACAAGAGGAGAATGTCAATGTTCGAAAATTTGGATCAAGATTGGATGAGTTGGGGAAGGTTACCATCAAGGAAAAACATTTGGGCACCCTTGACTCCCTCAATGCCTTTATTAGATACGTGGAAGAATATGAGAAGGATCATGAGAAAACACTGCAAGCAGCGAGCAACATGATGAATTCAACTAAGCTCTGGATGAAACATAAACCTTGCCGTCCCATGAAGGAAGTCAACGACAAGCTAGCCAAGATCATTGCTTTGGCTAAAAAGATGAAAGTAAAGGTTAGAACTGTATTAGAAGATCATTTGATGTAAGCCCAAGTGGCAAATTCTCCTTCTTCTTGGTTGGATAGGTGTCTGATTTTGATTGGCTACTATTTTGGTGCCTTCTCATTGGTTGCCACTTTTCCTTTTTTCCTCATTGGTCCATTGATGAGGTGGCATCTTCTTATTGGTTGATGGGGTGAAAACCCTAATTAGGGTTTTTAGGATCCAATTTGGATCGTTGGTTTTGCCTCTTAAACTCTACCTTTGGTTGTAATTTTGGGCCTCTATATAGGGCCATTTGCTCTCATTTGTAAAGGGTCGAAGAAAATTGTTACTAAGATAATACCAAAATTGCTTCTTCATCATTTTTTGTGACTTTCATGGTGATTAAGAACACTTGGTGTTATTGCATGGTTTTTACTTCCAATAGTTAGAATTAGATTCCCTTTGAAGTTGTTAAAGTAGAATTTATTTCAGGAAAGTTAGTAAGAGTAAGAATAGATGGATAGTTGCATGATGATATTAGTGGATGTTTGATAGGGATCTATAACTTGGCCACTAGCATCCTAGCGGCTTGTTGGGAAGCGTTGTGTGGTAAACTAGTCTTTTCCCTTGAATCATTGCATCGATGGAGGTAGAGCCGCTGGTAAACTTTCATCAGATTCAATCCCCGTCCATTTGCTAACCTTTCCATTCATAGGAGTAGGAGTAGAATAGCAAGTAGTTGAGTAGTCGGATTTCATTCTAACAAAGTTAGGAAGGTAAAAGTCATTAGAGCATTATTGCCCTGCATCACCTTCACCATCAACATCATCTGACATTCATGCAAAATCATCACCATCATCCCAAAACCCAAGTCATCCTTGAATGAACAATGTAGGGCCGCCTACGTGATTACCGAAAAATCACATCGATAATTGAGTTAGTATCCACAGTTGTAAGGAACATTGGAGTTTTTTCTCATGTCTTCATGAGCATTAACTTTTCAAGGGAGGAATTGAGTGTTTGATATTCCATATCAAGTGTTCAATTGCTATATGTTATGTAGTGGTACAAAACCGACATCAACAAAAGTCAAAGTATTAAACAATAATTCCAGCATCTTCATCTTCTCCCATGGCCCCAATGTCTACCATTTGTAATAAAGTCAAAACTGTTTCTGTGATCTGCATTGTTTGATCATCTAATATTTTAAAGCTAACTTCTAGAATGTTCATATTTCCTTCTTGCACTTTGTTGGAGCGTCATGCTGAGTCTAGGTACCATATATGCCAAGTTTGCTAAGGGATTTATCAATTTCATTCTTAGATTGTCTCTTAGTCATTTTCTATTATTTAATTTCATTGCAGCTCAGCATGGATTACTAAGGCTGGATGACAAATCTAGGCATCCTACATTCCAATCTTACCAATGCATTAACACTCCATTCTGGGTTTATTGAATAGCTTATGCTACTTTGTATTGAATTAATTTCATTGTAACTCCGTGTCTGGAAATTGCTTGAAGAGTAGCTCTTCCATGTTTCTGGTATTTACAGATACTGAGCTTCCGGGGGCTAGCTGAATGAAAAGGGAAAAGGATGCATCTTGATGTAATTCCATCATATTGGTTTCAGATTTGTATCTGAGTAAGGAAGAAACTATGGAAATGCATTCAGGCCTTTGGATTTATCTTCAAAAAGGGTTGACCCTGATAATAACCTAAGCATTCTTGCCTCACATTAATTTACTCTAATCCCTTGTATCACAAGAAAAACAAAAGGAAAGTGTAATTTATATTTTCAGTGAAACAAAGTATACACATTGCTTATGTGGTAACCATTTGCCAGTTAGGTGTTGTCGTCGGTAAATATTGTGTAGCCGACGGGTTGATGTCGTCGGTAGAAACTGTGTTAGCCGACTTGATTGTCGTCGGTGTTTTCGTATTCTGTAGTCGACGTCGTCGGTAAAATTTTTGTAGCCGATAGGTAAATAGTTTGTAGCGGACATAATGGTTGTGGCCGACGGATTCCTTTGGGAAGGTTCGGCGGAAAGTATTTATACCCCATCTGGGATCGTTTTAAATCATCTTATCTTATGAAGCATAATGTAATATTCTGGCATATGCGAATAATAGAAGTTCGCTGTTCGTATTTCCATTGTCTGTATGTATTTATTTATTTTACCTGTATGGTAAACATTTGGCGCCGTTGCCTTATGAACCTGGAAGGTGGGTGGAATGAAGATTAATGCCAAATCAGCTTAACAAGGATCAAAATAGGGCCAAGGGAAAAGATGGAATCCGTACTACGCAACAAAATGTAATTCTAGCACAACAAGTTGAACGTCGAAGGAGATTCCAGAAGATTGCTGACGGAAACTGGAGCATGGAAGAATTATTGGAGGAAACTCGGCAGCGGGTGGAATTGGTGGAAGAAGCACGGGAGGAGTTTTTGAATTTGTGTTTGCCGAGGGAAGAGAATCTAGACGGAAGAGCATTGACTCGCACGGCTCAGAGTGCCGACGGAGCAAGAGCGTGGAGTGAACTCTTCGTCTGGGATATACTTCCACGGGGGACAACCTCAGGAAACCCTTCTTCACCAAGGACCGTCGGTGTGGGAGTGCAGTCCGCCGATGTGGGAGAACAGTCTGCCGGTGTGGGAGTGCAGTCCGTTGGTGTTGGGAGAATAGTTCGCCGGCGTGGGAGTGCAGTCCGCCGGTGTGGGAGTACAAAGCCGTGGTGTGGGAGTGAACAACACCAGTAGTGCAAGACCGAGCAACGCCTGTTTACAGAAACCAATGGTGATGGCGAGACCAAAAGAAAAACTGCCGAAGTTCAATGGTGATGGTACGGCCGATCCCATTCGACACTGCAAAACATGTGAAATGATCTAGAGGGCAAATGGGATCACTGATGAAGACGATTGGATGAGACAATTTTTGGCCACCCTACAGGGAGTGGCAATTGATTGGTTTACTAGTTCAGATCCATAGAAGCTTGACAGTTGGAATAACATTAAAAAGGAGTTTCTCATAGGATTTCAGCTGTTGCACGATGATAATGAAATTGTTGGCGAGTTCTTCAATACTAAGCAGGGGAAAAATAAAACTGTCCGCGTCTACGCCAGGAGATTAAAAGACTTGATAAACAAAATGGAAAATAAGCCGGCGGATGGACTTCAAAAAAGATGGTTTGTGGAAGGTCTACGCCCAAAGTTGCAGAAGAAAATGAAAATCGTGCCGTCGTCGTCATACACAGAAGCTTATAACAGAGCATTGAACTTAGAAAGCGAGCAGAAGATGAAGAAGAAGAAGAAGACTAGCTCCTCTGATTTTGATGACGACGAGCCTTCCGGAGAAGATAGCGGTGACGATGAAGCAGTAGCAAGAAGGTCCGCGCCCTACAGAAGGACATGATCCGCATGATGGAGGAGTTTAAAAATATGCAGAAGGAGACAAAGAGCAGTGAGATGTGGTGCATAGAGTGTAAAACCGACAGTCATACTAAAGGATCCTGTCCAAAGAACCAATTCTGTGACATTTGTCAGATCATGGGCCATTCGACAAAGGAATGCCCCTTTAACATGAAAACCAAAGGATCTCCACAGGTGCTTCTTACACAGGCAGCTTCCACGTCAGGAGGGAACGAAAATGCAAACATTGATGGTGCCACTTCGGGTGGGTACAGGAATAATAGCAGAGGGCAAAATAAAAACAACAATGCGAACAATAACAATAATAATGGCAACTGAAGTCGAATCCAGTATGATGCAAACGGACGGCCGATTGTGCAATCCCGAACATGTAATTTGTGGGGTCATTTTGTGTGGGATTGTACAACGACAAACACACTGAAATTATTATGCAGATGGTGCGGACCCGACGACCATGAAGATGCTAAGTGCCCAAAGTCGGAGTAAATTTGATCACTGTCGGCACGGATGAAGAGGAGGTTTTGGCAATTACACGGAGGCAAGCGAAGGTGTACCCGGACCCGACAAAAGAAAAGAGAAAACTGGGGGAAGCACGGGCGAAAATTGAGAAGGCATTGTCCGCGGAGACATCTCAGTTAAAAGACCACTGACACCTTGGCAAGGAACTACGTGGAACAAAACATCGTACGACAGATCTTACAAACGGAGGTACCGGTCAAGATAAGTGACCTTCTCACAATGCCCCAGTTACGGACGACCATTCTGAATCATACACCATTTTCGAAAGTAACGGAGGACACAAGAAGGGATAGTAGGGAAGTGACGACAATAGACCCAATGCTGCTAGCACTCACATCTAGATGGCATTCGGCGGTTGTCGAGATGGGGATCCTCGGACATGTTCTCATAGACACAATAGTCGACGGAGGGTTTAGCGTAAACGTCTTAACGGAGGAGACTTGGAAGAAGTTGGGAAAGCTGACGTTGTGGCCACCTACATTCCAGTTGCTCACGGCAGACCAGGATGGGATCAAACCGTTGGGAACCTTGAGGGCATAACTGGTAACTATTGGAACGCAACCATTTTTATTGGACTTCGTGGTCATTCCATTGAAAAGAAAAGGATATGATGCTATTCTGGGACGTAATTGGTTGGTGCAAGAAAAAGTAAAACATGATTGGAAACGTAATACCCTATCAATGGAGCGCGGAGGCAAAAGATTCATAATTGACGTGCACACACAAATGGTAGGTGAGGAGGTAGCATCATCAGATTCAGAAGATGAAGGCGAAAGTGACAATGAAGCAAAGAGGAGAATGGAATTGGACGAAGGAGGAGTATTGACACTAGAAGGAGGATTGAACGACAACGACCTAGACTTGGTGAATGGCCTTCTCCACTGGCAGATAGAAGACTACGAATTGTTTCCGAGTTGTAATATGTTAAGAGTCGATGAAGGTGAGAAAACAGAGAAAAATGAATGTCCGAAAGAATATAGAGAAGCGGAAGAAGGAAAGGCAGTTACGACTAAAGTTAAGGAGAAGAACATACAGTCCAAACTTAGAAAAAAGAAAGATCCCACCGTCCGGTACACGGTGAATGGACCGTACAGAAAGAAAAGAATGCATCGCACCATAAAATTAGTTGAAGGGTATTGACAGCAAGGAAATAATTTAGATATGCGACCATCGTAGGCAGAGTGGGCGATGGAGGTGACACGGAACAAACGTAAGGCGTGACATGACAAACATCTCAAATTCAAGAGGTTTTTGCTAGGGCAGTTGGTACTCAAGTACGACGGCCGGAATGAAATCAAAGGGGAAAAGTTTAAGGCCAGATGGGTTGGACCATATCAGATCTGGGAGGTCGGCGACAATGGAGCGATAAAGTTGGAGACATTGGACGGGCAAGAGGTATCTCACGTAGTGAATGGATACAAATTGAAAATATACGGTGCCAAGAAGACTTCGTCGCTGTCGCATAATGGCCAGTTGACTCCCTCGTCGTTGCAGAATGGCAACGCCTGGAGGCAAAATTGAGGTGCTGTTCTTTTTTTGAAAAAAAAGTTCAAAAAAAAAAAAAAAAATTTGAACCCACAGGACCCCATGACCCTGCCGGGGGCCCCTAGTGGTTGCAGATATTAGTCGTGGGAAGAGTGACCAGTTGAGAAGACTTGAAGCTGTTGCAAGCATGGAGTGTCTATGTACTAGAGGCACTGGGAGTAGGTGTTGGCCGAGAGGCTGTCTTGGTGGATGCGTAGAGAGCTCGGGAGGAGCTGATCATCCATTTGGAGGTAGTGCAGCGACACTTGGCTCAAGGTACCGAGGAGTTGAAAACAAAGAAAGCAGCACTTGTGCCTATCAAGGTCAACTTCATTAAGGAGGTAGTATTGTGTTAGCAGAGGCTACAGGCACCGGACGAAGGTGAAAGTGATGTGTCAGAAGTAGATTTATCTCGTTGTAATCAGTCCGTTAATATATTGTCTCAGATATTTTGTAATTATCGTTCGGAGACGACTTTTTCTTTTGAGGGGGATGATGTCGTCGGTAAATATTGTGTAGCCGACGAGTTGATGTCGTTGGTAGAAACTGTCAGCCGACTTGATTGTTGTCGGTGTTTTTGTATTCTGTAGCCGACGTCGTCGGTAAAGATTTTGTAGCCGACGGGTAAATAGTTTGTAGCGGACATAATGGTTGTGGCCGACGGACTCCTTCGGGAAGGTTCGGCGAAAAGTATTTATACCCCGTTTGGGATCATTGTAAATCATCTTATCTTATGAAGCATAATGTAATGTTCTGGCATATGTGAATAATAAAAGGAGTTTGCTGTTCATATTTCCATTGTCTGTATGCATTAATTTATCTTACCCGTACGGTAAACAGGTGTTTCATAGTGGATTTCCTTGCTTATGCATGTTTCCCATAGCGTCTAATCCCAAAATTCTTTACTAGTTTGCTTGTAGTGTGAAACTTAACCCATAATTAAAAGTTCTCTAGCTTTTATATTGTATGGATTGTAGCATCATTGAGTGGGAGTGACATTGTTAAATGGAATAGATAAATGTGGAGCTTCCGTGCAATGTTGATATTTAGCAGAATATTTAAGGGTTGTAAGAGTTGAAATAGAAATCTCTATAACATGCAAGACTTGACTAGGGAAGGAACCACACAAGATCTAGGAGCTTCAATGAAAGCGTAAGAGAGATCCAACATGATAGAATTATTCAATTTTGTGAGAGGATGCAAATATATTGATACGAGTGCATGAGATGAGATTACGAAGAGAATTTCTTAATTAAATAAACCAAGATGAGACATAGGCCATTAAAAAATTATGATATGTCTTAATTTTTTGATTTGAGGCAAAATGTATTAAATTATTAGTGCCCTAATAAATTTTTGTGAATAGGACCTAAGAGGGAAGCTTGTAGGTAATATACCTCTCGTAGAACACTATTCCCAAAAGCAACTTGTTCAGAATGTGGAAACATGGCAAGATGGAATAATGGGTCTTGGTTACAAGACTATGTTAGGGACCCATGTGCAAATGAATCTCTTACAAGTAGAGAAAAGGAGAAGAACCTATAGCAAAACTCCCTTTACAAAACAAAGAAAATGCAAGATGTTCCCAAAACTATGGGAAGGGTAAACCCCATGTGTGGAAAACTTTCCTTTGATTAGAGAGAAGAGTGGGGACAAGCAACCCCTACTCAAACTAGATTGTCTTGCACTGATGGTAAATACTTACAAGTAGTGCCAAAGATGATGCAAAACTATTGAACAAGATTCCTCCCCCCAGGAAGAAAACAAAATTAAGAATCCATTTCTACAATGAATATGAAGGAAGAAACGATGTATAATTTGAAATGCTTCGTTTTTTAACAATCTCTTAATTGACTAGAATAAGTTTTTGCCTTTGATTGTGTATTCTTTTTAACATTTTCTCTTCTTGCATTCTCATCTTATGATGGATCATAGAGTATATTCTAGTCGAACGCACAAAAGATTATGTTGATAAGATAAGATAATGATATTAATGTCCAACAAAAGACCAAAAAGAGGTCTATGGGACTGAAAGATTACAACAAAGCAGGGGTGAAGTCAGCAGGAGCACACAAAGGTGTCCGAAGAAAAGCAACAACATCAAACAAATACAAGCAACAAAAAGCACTAGGAGTCTTTTTTGGGTGAGAAGAAATCAGTCACAGAATGATACACGTGTCGATGCGTAGAGGAACTACACTGTCTCCGACCTGTCCCAGAAGAGTGTTGCTGGTGCCTATAAGCAGAACGGGGTCTGACGCATCTAGAAAGATCACTGGGCCGAATAGAGCTAGAGGGCCTTTTCACACCACGCAAGGGGGATAAAGGTGTAAAAAAGGCAGTAATGAGCTGAGTAGATGAGTGCTGGTGTGGAAGTAGAGTCTGAATCATGTTATCCCGTAGCATAGTGGCCTCATGCAGATACAGTGCAAGGCATCTCTGATCATAATAGCTGAAGAAATCATAGAGAGAGAAGCACTCTCTAAACAAACAAAAGAACCTCCCTCTCATCTCATAATAAATAGGGCATCGAAAAAGAAAGTGAGCCTCATCCTCCACCTCCCCTAAAGAACAGAACAAACAAGTCCGCTCGTCCCTGTCAATATGATGATCCAACTGAGCCCGAAGACGGTGGGAACCAACTCTGAAAGAACCTAAGGAGATTCGTAGGGCATGAGACCAACGCCGTGAAAGATAACTAGGTCGGGCAATAATCCCATCTTAGGTCTCCAAAAAGTGTGTCGCATAAAACAACATCCGTGGGCGTAAACCACCAAGAGGGTTAACCCAGGTAGCAGTAATGTAACATCTATAAATATGCAAAAATGAACATACAATCGAAGCCATAAATATATTCTACTCAATATTTGATTACTCTAAAAAAATTCTTGTGTTACCATGTGCTGAAAGGTACCACAATTAAAATAGGATTGCTAGGCCTAATTGATGAAGGTTATAATCGAATAATATATGATGTCTTTGATTATTTTGGAAATGAATGTTGAATATGATACAAAGAAAAAAATGAGTCCTCAAAATTGTGCTCAAGAACTTCCTAGGTCAATGCGAAATGGTGGCAAATGATCATGTAGAGAGAGAAAATGAGGCTATGAATGTGTCCTTGTCATATTTGAAGAAGATGATGCAATTCCATTAGAAATAACATCAAATAGTAGATGAATATCCTCAATAGTATTTTCCAAGTTGGCAATATAGTTATTACAAAACAATCTCGCATTGTCTATCAAGTACTCATCCCATGTAGCTGTAATTCAAAGATAAAAAATGTCATGATATGTTGAAGAATTGAAAGCAATTCCTACAGCTAGTATTGCAAAAATTATTGCATACTAACGAGCCAAAATGGTAGGCAAGTTACTTTCTGACAAGTTTTTATAAAACTTGCAGCATTATTTCTTGAAAAAACTCGTGAATAAATCACAATTTTTGTGTTGAAGACTTGTCCAAATTCTCACTCTCTTTTTTTGCTTGCAGTTGAAAACTGTGATTTTCATTGGTTATGAAGGTTTTAATGGCCTTAATTTAGGTTGGCACAAACCTCCACAAGGGGCGCTGCCTCTTGGCCCTATTGGCTGTGCCCTGCCCCATCAAGGAGTACTATCCCTTGAGTTAGTTGGGGGCAGTGGCCATAGATCCTATGAGGGTCAAACCCTTCAAGGGTCAGAACCTTTCAAACCCATTGGATTCTCCATGCCTAAATTCTTATTGGATTATGTCAAATAAGAGGTTTGATTATAGTGAGGAGGTGATAAGGAGTTGGAATATAAATTTTGAGTGTGCTAACTAATACATTATTATTATTGCACAATTTGCCAAAAATCTCTTTAATGACACAGTTTCTACATTTGACATGGTTGGTGAAAGTAGCAGTGTAATTCATTTAGAGGTTGAACTTGTTTTTTGGCTTATGATATGTGTTAAACTCTAATTTTGATTTATATTTAATGAAAATAGTAACATGCTCTGCAAATTTAGTAATGTGTGCTTTTGAGGAGTATTTTTTATTTTTTTATAAATCATTCAATAAAATTGTTCAGTTCATGTCAAGTTCTTGTCGAGTTTTGATTTTTAAATTTTTTGGGGCCATTCGACTTATTGCCAAGTTTTAGTTTATCAAATATAGATGTAATTCCACTTATCTTGTTAGAAGCTATAGGAGACGGAGATGAGACTCATTCCATGCCAACTGACTACATTGCTTATCCCATGAAGGGGTGTTTAGACAAGATGCTTGAGTGTGAACAACAAATGAAATTAATAATGGTGGAATACAAGGGTTCTTAGTCTCAAGATGTTCACCCATGTTCAATGAACATGAAGAATTCCAATTTAGATGAAGAGTCTGTTGATGTTTTGTAGCTTTACTTGGAATAATTACCTCAAGATGTGTGTGTATAATATTTATATTAAGAGATATTATAATCTATAATATATAATTAATAACTAAGAAATTTTAATTATGTTAATGAATAGACATGTCCTTTTTCTCACTCTCTTATAAATATAAGAGATGGCTGCAATTGGAAAACACATACCAAATAATATTGCAGTGCTCAGTACATTTGCAACAGATCCTTAGAAAACTAGCATGGTATTAGAGCAGGCGATTCCTAGACATGTTAGTAATAAGACATATATTAGAAACTATAATCCAATGGCTTATATTTATTTTTAGAGGAAATTAGTGTTTCAATAGTAGTCCACATACTCTACTCTTGGACAAATTAATGTATTGGACGACAGTCATAGTATTCAACATTATATCTGTGAAAGTCTGCATAATATTTGTGGAAACACGTAATGAAGTTATTATGAAAGCATTTTCTCGTAGTATGCAATGTCTATCCGCTTCACTCATTGACTTCTTGTTAACATTAGTGCATTTCTTCATACCATTTGGTGGACTACTTTGCTATAGAAGTTATTTTGGGATTTATTGTCTCCATTGAAGAGCAGTTAGTGACAGGAAAGGAATTCGTTCATTAAAGTTTCCCGGTCCTATGTGGGCACTCCAAATTTGTATAGAGGAGCATCTTTCATCATCGCATTTAGGACTTTCTCTTCAACGAGCATTGACGTGACAAATGAATAAGGTCAGAGCCATTGCCGATTTTATTTGCAGTTGAAAGAAGTCCTGGACAAGCGTACCTCTTGTTGCATCTAATGTAGAATGGAATCACTTTATGGAGTTAGTGACCATAATTATTAACCCATATTGGGGTATATCTTCTTGTTTGAGTTATGGTGGGCAATAGTTCACAATGATAAATGAAAGTGACTACGATCACACTCTAGGGATTCCCAATAAATGAAAGTGAGTACAATCATTTACAATGGAACTACAAAGAAAATTCCCAAGTCTTTTGCATCCCTCGGTTGAATTTTGAAATAATTTTTTCACATCCAGCAAATATAACTTCAAGTACTTCATTGTGAAACATGCAGCATGTGGTCACATCCACAAATGACACGTATGTTGCTGAGAAAAGAAAAAAGGTAACGCAATCCCAACAAGGTTGCAGGTTTAAGTCCCTCTTGAGATCAAAACACTTCTACAGATTTCTTGAAAGATACCAACACTGTGAGTGCAAACTTGTTGGCTAGGCTGATTCGAAGAAGCGTATTGTCTCCATCTAAAATCTCTAGGATCACAATTTCAATCTCGAACATGGGATTTCATGCTAATAGAGTTAATAGACCATGTTTTCAATCTTAGGTAAGGAGATATAAGGATGCAAAGAAAGACTTGTCTTCAACAATTATACATGCTGCATGACAAAAGATGAGTATGTGGAGTGGGTATTAATAATCAATTTATTTGATTTACATTTTGGAAGGAATAGAGGTAAAGTCCATGTGTAAGAATATAATAGGTAAGTGTATGAATTTATTTTATTTTATATGAATTTATGGTGTTTTATTTTTAGAAACTCATTCATGTTATATTCATTTATATATAGAGGTGTAAATTTTCACATATAATTTTAAAAGGAATAATATATATGTTGATTATATATGTATATGAGTGAACATAGATTGAAAAATTGGCACTAAGAAGAAAATTACACACACACACACACACACACACACATATATATATATGGAAAATTGGATATATGCAAATATCTTCAAAAGCTTATATTAAAAATTATGTATTATCAATATTTTATTGGAATGATATTATCATTATGTAAAATTATTTTTGTATTTCAATACGTACTATAAGAGTTATGTGCCTTGATCTTTTCCTATGACAATGTTACTACAGGAAAATGAGGATTGATATCAAATTTAGAGGGAGTTTGACAATTTTTAAAGGTAAAGAAACTCAGAAGATAGATTCAGAGGGAGTCTAACACATCCGTCGGAAAGAGTAGATAGAGGATATGATTTAGTCAACCTTCAATGATCTCGATCATGTGATTTAGAGGGAGTAAACCATGTTGAGTTGGATTCTTTTGTGATCAATGAATTGTAGCAATTAAGAGAACTGTGATTCATGAATATACCTCCTGACTATATGATTTTAATGGGTCTACCCCCTGTGTACATCATGAGTAAGTGATGACTTCCAAATGATGTCACTTATATTTGCAAAAGTTCTTGAAAGGTGACAATCTCACAATAACTTAATTTTTTATTATGATGGATATCATATGATGTCTATGCAGATCATGGTAGATTATACTTTACATAGTGGATGTTTATATGGTAAGCATTATAGAATGCGTGTGGCAGTGTGCACATATGTTATAAACATTTTTTTGAGTACATGGTGAATGTTATGCATATTGATATTCTAGAAGGCTATTACATAGAGTACTTGGTGAATATCACGCGTCTTGATGTTCTAGAAGGCCATTACTCACAAAGTACTTGGTGAATATCATGCGATGGTCAACCTCATGTTCTGGAAGGCCATTACTCACAATATTTGGTGAATATCACTCATCTCAACATTCTGGAAGGCCATTAATCAAGGAGTATTTGGTGAATATCATTGATATTCTAGGAGGCCAATACTCATGATATCATATGTGATATCAAACATTTTTGAATAACTGGTGAATATCATGTATTCTGGGAGACCAATACTCATAGTATTAGATGTGATATGCAAACTTTTTGATTACTTGGTAGATATCGAATGTCGATATTCTGGGAGACCAAGACTCATGATATCATATGTGATATCAAACCTTATTTGAGTATATGGTGAATATCATGTGTTGATATTTTGGAAGATCAATTCTCTTGATATCAAATGTGATGTTCTGATCAAAGATATTCGTATATTACATTGAGTTAATATATGCTCATGTGGTTATCCTCCTTAGCTAAGTAGGAGTGTTGATGTTTTGTGGCTTTACTCAGATAAATTACCTCATGATATATATATATATAAATATACATATATATGTATATATGTATATATCTATATTTATATATATATATATATCTATATCTATATATAAACTTATATATACATACATAATATTTATATTAAGAGATATCATATATTTATAATATATAATATATAACTAAGATTTTAATTATGTTAATGAATAGACATGTCTCATGAAGGGACATGTCCTTTTGCTCACTCTCTTATAAATATAAGAGGTGGCTGCAATTGTAAAACAAATACCAAATGTTATGATAGTGCTTAGTACACTTGTAGTAGATCCTCATAAAACCAGTAGTCATAGGAGCCAGTTTCAACTTGACTCTCTAGAAGAGTGGTAGTAGGAGAATTTACTGTGTCATCACAATCTTCATAGCTTCTTTGATTACCAAACACCCTATTTGTTTTATGAGCATTGGTGGACTATAACTGTCATGCTTTCAATTTAGATGAAGAGTCAAAGGAGCCACTCTCAACTTAACTCTCTAGAAGAGTGGTAGTAGGAGAATTCATTGTGTCATCACAACATTTACAACTTCTCCAATGATCAAGCACCATATTTGTTTTATGATCATTGGTGGACTATAACTATAGATGGAATTAGTCAGTTCATCATGCAACCCTCGTGAGTTGACAGATTGATTTGAGTGTCTCTTGATAGATTTTCTATTTATAGCTAAGTCAATTTTGGGTGATTTCTATTTTTAGCTGTGCAGTGGATGTTTACCGTACGGGTAAATAGACTAATGCACACAGACAATGGACAAGAACAACAATACTTTTATTATTCGCATATGCCAAAGACATTACATTATGCTTACAACGATGATTACAATGATCTCAGATGGTGTACATATACTTTTCGAAGAACCTTCCCGAAGGGGTCCGTTGGCTACATAATAATTAACGACTACATGCTAATCTACCCGTTGGCTACACAATATTTATCGATGATGTCAACTCGTCGGTTATACAATATCTACTGGCGACATCATCCCCCCCCCCCCAAAAGAAAAAAGTCATCTCGGATGACAATTACAAAATATTCGAGACAAATTAACAAAACAGAATCCATTAACTGACTAACTACAACAAGATAGCTCTATTTTTGCCACACCACTTTCATACTCGCCCCGTGCCAACACCAAGTTGGTCTCCAAACCACGTTGCATCTGTAGGCTTTGCTAACACAATACTGTCTCCTTAGTCAAGATGACCTTGATAGTCACCCGTGCCGCTTTCTCTGCTTCCAACTCCTGGGTACACTTAGCCAAGTGTCATTGTACTGCCTTCAACTGGATGATCAGCTCCTCCCGAGCTCTCTATGCATCCACTAAGATAGCTTCACATCCAACACCTACTCCAAGTGCCTCAAAGCGTATCACCCCTCTTGAAAGGCTTGTTTCGTTGATCTTTCCACCTTTGGCATAGTATGCCTGCAACACCTCCAAGTCTCATCAATTGGTCACACTTCCCACGACTGATAACTGAACCGACTGGGGGTCTAGGGGGCATCACCCCCAGTGGGGTCCTGTGGGGTTCTGCCACCAAGACCAATTTAGCACTCTCAAACCCACACAAAACTCCATGGAACACACCATTTTTGTGATTTTCTTCCGATTCTATACTCTTTTAGCCAATTGCTTATGTTTTACTACCTTTTATGTCTTTCCCTCACCTTCGGTATCATACGTTACTCATTCTGAATTGTTTTGATCTATCGTCTTTGATTTTTTTTTTCCCTCCTTCCTCTGCTCATCCGTTGTTGTGCCTCTTTCATCTATTTTGCCTCTCTATCACTCTTAATTGCTTTGATGCTTTTGCCTTCCAAGTTGAAGATTAGTGCCGTCGTTGCATCACCACTAAACTTCACACAAAACACCCGTTGCATTCGTTTGACATGGAATGTAGAGCCGCGGAGGACAGAAAAAATAATCCATAGGAGACAGGGAACCACTCGGGGAGCCCAGGGAGCTGCGTCCGCTGGACACCTTTCGCGGAAATTTAGAACTTTGTCCACGGGAATGCTGTGAAAGTACTTTGTCCACAGGAAGTTTGAAACTAGCACACGGAAATGCAAAATCTGAACGCGGAAACATCCGCAGAATTCCCCACCGTAGAACTCAAACTCTTGCAGAGCACATATCCGTGGGACACGTGGTCCACGACCACATGTCCACGGGACACGTCGCGTCCACGGAACATGTGTTCGTGGGACACTCTCGCAACACTTTACTTTTTTTTTTTGTTTTTCAATTTCGTTTGATAGGGCGATTATTACTTCGCCTCGTTGTTGCTCCTGGTAAATTTTTAGCTTCGATCCATTGATGGCTTCGAGATCTCGTGCCCATCCAAGATTCACAGCTTTATTGTTCTATTATCTCTTACTTCCGAATCTGGTATGGCCCGATCCATTTGACTTTAAACTTGCCTGGTTTGATTTCATTCTGTCCGTCATACTTCAACACCAACTGTCCCGGTTGAAACTTATTCAATTTCAAAAGCTTTTCTTGCTATATCTTCCGCCTGTTTTGTGTAACTTCCGTGGCCCATTGTGCTTGCAGTCGTCGCTCATCTAGTTTATTTCCTTGTTGTTGGCATCTTTCTTTTAATTTCATGGTGCAGTGTAACCTTTTCTTTCCGCGTAGTCCATTCACTATGTACCGGATAGTGGAATCATTCCTTTTTTTGGGTTTGTACTATATGTTCTTCCCCTCAGCTTTAGCCGTATCTGCCTTTCCTTCTTCCACTTCTCTGTATTCCTTCAGACATTCATTTTCCTCTTCTTTCTCACCTTCGTTGACCTTTAACATATTATAGCTCGGAAAGAGTTTGTAGTCCTCTATCTGCCAGTGGAAAAGGCCGTTCATCGAGTCTAGGTCATCCTCATTTGATCGTCCTAATCTCAATACTCCTTCGTCCAATTCCATTCTCTTCTTTCCTTCATTGTCGCTCTTGCCTTCACCTTCTAAGTCTGACGACGCTGCTTCCTCACCTACCATTTGTTTGTGTAGGTCAATTATGAATCTTTTGCTTCCGCGCTTCATTGATAGGGTATTTTGTTTCCAATCATGTTTTACTTTTGCTTGCAGTAACCAATTCCGTCCTAGAATAGCATCATATCCTTTTCTTTTCAATGGGATAACCACAAAGTCCAATAAAAATGGCTGCGTTCCAATAGTTATTGGTTGTGCCATCAAGGTTTCCAATGGTTTGATCTTGTGCTGGTCTGCCGTGAGCAACTGGAATGTTGGTGGCCACAACGTAGGTTGTCCTAACTTTTACCATACATCTTCTAGTAACACATTCACACCTGACCCTCCATCCACAATTGTGTTTGTCAGAATAGTTCCTAGAATGCCCATCTCGACTACTGTCGGAGGCCTTCCTGTTGTGAGTGTCAGTAGTATTGGGTCTGTTGTCGTCATTCCACTACCGTCCCTTCCTGTTTCCTTAGTTGACTTCGGAAATGGTGTCATGTTCAGAATGGCCATCCTTGACTGGGGCATTGTGAGAAGGAGGTCACTTAATTTGATCGGGACTTCCATTTGCATCACCTACCTTATTATGTTTTGCTTAGCCCTGTTCCTTGTTGAAGTATCGGTAGTGTTCTTCAATTGTGATTTCTCTGCCTTCTCAATTTTTGCCCGCATTTCTTCCAATCTCTTTTTTTCTTTCGTCGGGTCGGGGTACAATTTTGCTTGTTTACGAGTGATTGCCAAGACTTATTCGTTCATGCCGATGCTGATCAAATTCACTCCTGATTTTGGGCACTTGGCATTTTTATGATCTCTAGGACCACACCATCTGCATAACAGCTTTGGTGTGTTCGTTGATGTACAGTTCCATGCGAAGTGAACCCACAAATTGCATGCTCGGCATTGAACCATCGGGCGGCCATTCGCATCATATTGGATTTGACTGCGACCCCCATTATTATTGTTGGTATTGTTGTTTTGCCCTTTGCTATTATTTCTGTACCCACCTGAAGTGGCACTATCATTGTTTGTGTTTTCGTTCCCTCCTGACGTGGAAGCTGCCTATGTCAGAAGCACTTGTTGATATCCTCTTGTTTTCATATTGAAGGGGCATTCTTTTGTGGAATGTCCCATAATTTGACAAATATCACAGAATTGGTTTTTCGGACAGGATCCCTTCGTGTGACCTTTTGTCTTACATTTTGTGCACCATAACTTGTTTCCCTTTGTCTCTTTCTGCATATTATTGAATTCCTTCATCATTCTAATCATATCCTTCTGGAGAGCTCGGAGCTTCTTGGTGCCCTTTTCTTCACCACTACTATCTTCTTCCGAAGACGTGTCATCTGAGTTAGATGAGCTACTTTTCTTCTTTTTCGTTTTCTGTTCACTCTCTAAGTCCATTGCCCGATTGTATGTTTCGGTGTATGATGATGGAAGCACAATTTTCAGTTTCTTCCTCAACTCCGAGCATAGTTCTTCAATGAACCATCTCTTCTTAAGCCCATCTGCCGACTTACTTTTCATTTTGTTTATTAATTCTTTTAGCTTTCTGACATATACATGAACAGTTTCATTTTTCCCTTGCTTTGTGGTGTATATTTTTTCTACAATCTCATTGTCGTCGCGCAGCAATTGAAATTCGGTGATAAACTCCTTTTTAACGTCCGCCCATGTAGTTAATTTTTGGGGATTCGTGTCGACAAACCAATCAACTGCTACACCCCTTAGGTTTGCTAGAAATTGTCGCACCCATTCATCTCTGTCAGTTACGCCATTCGTTGTCTAAATTGTTTCGCATGTCTTACAGTGTTGGATTGGATTGGCTGTTCCATTACCATCAAACTTTGGCAACTTCTCCTTTGGTCCTACCATTATTACTTGATTTTGTGTACGGGCGCTGTTTAGTATTGTGACACCTGTGCTGTTCGGCACTCCCACACTGGCACTTTGCACTCCCACACCGACGCTCTGTCCTCCCACACCGGCATTGTTCTGCATTCCCACACCGGTGCTTTGCACTACCACACCGACACTGTTTTGCACTCCCACACTGGTGCTTTGTACCCCACACTGGCGCTCTTTCCGACAATTGTCTTATTTCCAACAGCTGCATTCTTTGGTGAAGAAGGGTCTTTGATAAGCGAAGTTGTCTGTTCTGGAAGTGTATCGCGGATGAAGAGTTCACTTCACGCTTGTGCTCCCTCAGCGCTCTGAGCCATGCAAGTTAATTCCCTTCCGTCTGGATTCTCTTCCCTCGGCGTGTATAAGTTCAAAACTTCCTCCCTTGCTTCTTCCACCAAATCCAACCGCTGTGGAGTCTCTTCCAACAATTCCTAGGTGCTTCGGTGTCCGTCGGCAATTTGCTGAAACCTTCGTCTGCACTCGGCCTGTTGTGCCAAAATTAAATTTTTTTTTGCAATATGTATTCCTTCTTTTCCCTTTATCTTATTCCTATCCTTGTTAAGCTGATTTGGCATTAGTCTTCATTCCTTTGCCTTCGTTCTAGGTCCATTTGGCAACGATGCCAAATGTTTACCCTATGGGTAAATAGATTAATGCACACAGACAATGGACAAGAACATCAATACTCTTTTTATTATTCGCATATGCCAAAGACATTACATTATGCTTACAATGATGATTACAATGATCTCAGATGGTGTACATGTACTTTTCGAAGAACCTTCCGGAAGGGGTCCATCGGCTACATAATAATCAACAACTACATGCTAATCTACCCATCAGCTACACAATATTTACCGACGACGTCAACTCGTTGGCTACACAATATCTACTGGCGACAATGGAGTTACAAGATGTTGGGCATCATCAGTTTTTGATTAGGTCAATTAGTTGAGCTTCAAATTATAAGTTGAATATTAAGACTATCTTAATAATTGACTTTATTAGTTAAGTGTTATAATTAGAAAGTGTGTGCAAGAAGAATCTTAAGTGAAAAGTGTATTAGAGAAGTCACACATAGTTTTGTGTTATAAAGGAGTTTTTATGGAGAAAATTGATCCATTCTCTTGGCTATTGATTTTATTATTTTGCGAATTTGTTGAAAAGGTTTCAACAAGGCTTTTGAGGACCGATTTTTCTATTTATGCACTTTGAATCATTGAGAAATTGTGGTGAGTTGTACTCTGAATATTTGGGAACCAATTCTGAATATATTGATGGTAATTTTTATTACGATAATAGATGAACATCTATTATTAGTTGATGGTAATCTATTTGTAAACTATTGTAAATATTAGAATGTTTCTAATATTTAAGTTAGCTATAGATAACTGATAGCTAGAATAGAATGTTTCTATTCTTTACAATCATTTCCTAAGGAAACATCATTCCATTCATTTGTATATAATGACCTCTTGGTCTCTGTTAATAACAAGCAAATATTTTACCAATTACCTCGTAATATGGTATCAGACCCATTACTTCAAATTCTTTTGAAATTATTTGCTCAATTTTTTTGAATTTATTTTTGAGATTTTCTCCATAGCCCGTCAAGGGTTTCCGTTTTTTGTGAGAAATTCATAGCCATCTCTTCATTTTTGGCTAAGTTTTTTTGAGACGAGTAAAGGATTTTTTTTGCAACAACAAACTTCTCGTGAAAAATCGGACAATTACTACCTATTATCACCATTTTCCTCCATGGCCACTGACTTGTTTTTTTGTTCGAAACCCAAGTTTTTTGACCTCATTTTTCTTTCGATTATAGTTTTATGGTGGGTTTTTCGAGAGCTCAACTGGGTTCTCATCCTTTTTCTAGGTGACAACTTTTGTGCCTCGATTTTCGAGCTAGCAAATATGGAAATCAACAATCTATTCTTTGTGGATTTTTCGAGCTCTCTTCTGGGTCATCCTTCAAATTTTCTGGGTCTTCCCGTTTTTTGCTTGAAAGAATGTGCCTTCACAGATTTTCATGTTATTCATTCAAAAACGTGCCATGTCATCTTTGACAAACATATGCTCGAGGGCGACGCAAAATGCAATGTGCAAAATTACAACACTAGGAAGTAGCGAATATTAGCAATCTTCAAATATTGGGATACTGATCAGATTGTTCTTTGAGTTACACGATGTCTGACTGCACTTGATCCTGATCACGTAACGTGGGATCTAAATTATTTGTAGTTGATGAACAAGTTATTCAGATTCCATCTGGCAAGACAGCTGTCGAGATATGGATGAGTGCACATCACTCCAAACTCACCTGAATCGGATTCAGGTAATTCGTGATCAGTTGCTTGCCATTGGTTGTAGGATAGAGGACATTGTGGTCACAACCCAAAAAAGTTTGCCCAAGTCCTACGAGCACTTTATCGAGACTCCCAACATCACTTCTACTGGTGTTGATATGAAAATCATTGATCTTTGCATACTTTTGCTTCAACAAGATCAGTGGAAATAAAAGTTCGGTACCAGCTCCAGCTCTAGCTCCACAGAGCAAGCCTTTGCTGCAAAATCCTTTTAAGAAGGATAAATTCAAGTTTCAGTAGTTGTCTTACCAAAATTCTTCTCCTCCAACATCAGATGGCTCCCAAAAGAAGAACGTTCAATGCAACTATTGCCACAAGTTTGGGCACATGAAGGTTGAATGTCGGAAATGCTTAGCCGCAGAATTTAACCAATCAGGTTCACAGCCCAAAGTGCACAAAGCAGAGCACAATAAGCAGAAAGAATTTGTCTTTTACAACTTCATGGCTAAAAGCCTTGCAGATCATGTGAAGTCGTTTGCCTGGTACATTGAATCAGGTGCCTCTTGTCACTTCACTCACCACAAATACTTGTTCACTAACTACCAGCCTTATTTAGATTCTATTATTTTTATTAGCAGAGAAGAGTACATTGTTGTTAGCAAAGGCAACATTCAAATTCAGTCTGCTGGGAGAAATCTCATTTTCGTTGTTTAATACGTTCCAGGGATGGAACTAAATCTACTCTTAGTCAGTCAGTTATTGTGACATTCTGTAGAGTTGGATGTCACCTTTAGTTCACATCAGTGCACCATGATTGATAGGTTGACTCAGTCTACTATTGCAGTGGGTCTTGAGGATCATGGTCATTTTTGACTTACTGATTCTGATGATTCTCGGGACTTAGCTATGGCTGGTCAATAATCTTCTGTTAACACACTTCGGCATCAACGATCTGGACACTTAAATGTGCATTATTTGTCACAGCTTGCTTGGGATGAGTTTTTCCTTGGATTGCCAGAGATAGACTTAGCAGCTTGGAGTTTGTGATGCATGCAAGGTTGGGAAGCAACATCACACACCTTTCACTAGTCGCGATTCATGGTGAGCTTCTTAGGTACTTCAACTTGTTCATGCCGATATCTGTGACCCTATCGCCACTCCTTCTGTTCTTAGGTCTAAGTATTTTCTGTTGTTTGTTTGATGATTTCAATAGAAAAATGTGGGTGTATTTCCTTAAAAGGGAATTAGATGCATTATTTGTATTTTAGAAGATTAAACCTTTAGTTGAAAAAGAGGCCACGAAATTTGTTATTACTCTTAGACCAAACAATGGAGGGGAAGTTTGTTCTATTGATTTCTCTAGCTTCTTGGATACTCATGGCATCAAACACTAGTTAACCACAACCCATACACCACAATAGAGTAGTGTAGTTAAATGACGGAATAGAACAATCACCGTGATGGCTCGATACATGCTCGAACACAGACATGTTCCGAAGAAGTTTTGGGCAAAAGCAGTCAATACTGCAATTTATCTTTTGAACCGGTCATCCACAGTGGTGGTTAAAGGTAAAACTCCGGAAAAGGCTTGGTTAGGTCGCAAGTCCTGAATTAGTCACTTGAAAGTTTTTGGCACCTTTGCCTTTGTTTGGATCACTGATGCGTTACGCACCAAGTTGTATGCCAAGGGTCAGAAACTCATGCTTTCTTGATATAGTAGGCTTTGGCATCTCCTCTCATCTACAATTGTTATGTAGCCTTTGATGAGCAATGAGGACCTTTCATGCGTATTTCTCCTATTCTTGATCCGACAGATTAGTCTATGAAGGCTCACAATTTGGGAGTTAGTCTTCCATTAGGTGCACCTGATGGGAGGGTTCCAATAGCTCCTACAGCTCCAGTTATACCAGTGATCCCTATACAAACACCTCCAACTTTTCTTGAAGGATCACCTCGATTGGTAGATGCTTCACCTGAGTTCTATCTAGATTCTTTAGATGAGGAACTTGATCACTAAGCATATCCTGATACTAATGTTGGTCGTTCTTCTTTCCGGCCTAAGTGGTGGGCTATGAAACTTGCTAATCTTCGTGATGATGAGCTCATTGATGGGAGAACTGCTCGGGAAAAGAGAAAACCTACAAAGTTTGTTAACTTTTCTTTTCATGGCTACCATTCACAGTGTGTTTGAACCTCAAAAATATTCCGAGGCTAAAGGAATTTTAGAGTGGGAACAGGCCATGACATCTGAAGACTAGAGCCTGCTGGAGAATAGCACCTAGGTCCTTTCTGATCTTCCACTAGGGAAGAAACCCATTGGCTGCAAATGGGTTTACAAAATCAAATACAAATCGGATGGTACATTGGATAAGTACAAACCTCCTTTAGTTGCAAAAGGCTTTTTTTTGCGTCAGGGCATTCATTATGAGGAGACGTTTCCTCCTATTGCAAAGATGAGTACCATCAAATTAGTCCTAGCTCTTGCAGCACAATTTGGCTAGAAGGTCCATTAGATGGACGTCAAGGGTGCTTTCCTGAATGGTGATCTCCATGAAGAGGTCTACATGACGCGGCCTCTTGTATTCAAGGTTGCTAGTAAAGACCATCAGGTTCTCAGATTGGTAAAATCTCTTTATGGCTTGAAGCAGGCCCCTCGGGCATGGCACATAAAAATCGATAAGTACTTCAGTGATCAAGGCTTCAAGAGGAGTTCTTCAGACTCAAATATGTATATCAAGACTATTGACAATGACATCATCATTTTGGTCATTTATGTGGATGATTTGATCATCCCTGATAGTTCGACATTTTTGATTAAGTGTAATGGGCACCCCTGGATGTTCCAAAAAAACTAAACCAAATTGCTGAAAGGAATTATGTCAAACAGTTTGCATTCAACTTCTTAAAACCCCTTATAACTCCGGAAATCAAACGTTTATTTGTTTGTTGTGTTTCGTGCATGAAATTGGTATCATACAACATAAACAAGAAAGAAACTACAATAATATGCAAAGTGGAAATGAACTGCTGCTAATAAAATGTTATTTTCAGAATTCATAAAACCAAATACATGGCAGATTTATCAACTCACTAATTACTTCAGGAATATTGTCATAATACTCCAGCCCATGCTTACGAACTTGCTGCTACAATACTTTGTCCTCCAATCAGTCCACTACCTTCATAATACCATTCCCTCCAAGCGGCATAAGCGTCGGACAAGTAGTGAAGAAGATATGAGCAAAATATCAAATCTGCCTGTAGCCGGAAATGCAACTAAACTGCCTGATAATGAAGCCAATAAGAAAGAATTCCAAAGGCCAAATCCCAAGGGAATGACGTCTAGAATGTTACAAGAGAGGATAGACGTCCTCAAATGCCAAGAACAAAGCTGCAACTCACACACCAATTTCTTCTTATATTCAACCTGCCTAATGAAGCCACAAATGCTTCCTTTTATTCTATTCCCACGGGTCCGCTCAACTCATATGGGCAATGTGGGATAAAAGATGTGTAATATAAAACATATATTAAAATACCCCTTATGTCTCCCTTGGGTACACATCACCATAAAATAAATATTAAAGTAACACTTTAATATTTTACAATTAAATTAGACGTTACTTTAATAAAACTTCAGGCATTAAAATGTATTAGCAATCGGACTCCGAATAATGCGAGTGATAGCTCATCGGAAAGCTCTCACCGAGGAGTATCGAATCCAATCACCAAAATTGACCTGCACTATGTTCTGCCGACTTACTAAAAATAGTAAGTATGCCTGAAACTGAGTAAATCAACTTCGTTTTGGCCCAAACTAGAAATGACTAGGCCAAAACACTCCAAGATCCCATTAAACCCTTCGTTAGCCCTCGGGACCATGTAGAACAAGGCTAACGCACACACACTTGGTCAACTGCTAAAATAGGGACATTTCATTAAGGGAGTCAAACAAAATTTATCCCAATCTTTTGATATGACTTACTTTTGGCTCGTGCATTATTGCCTAGGTGTTGGGGTTTGGCAACATTTTGGTATATTCATCTCTCAGCCCAAATGTGCCAAGGCTCTATTAGACAAGTTTTGTATGTAGGATTGCAATCTTGCATCTACACCTATGGAGAAAGGTCACAAGTTATCAGCAAAGTCCAATTCTCCTTCTGGTAATGATACTACATACATGCAACTAGCAGGTAGTCTCATCTACCTCTCTACTACTGACCTTTGGCTCATGCATTATTGCCTAGGTGTTGAGGTTTGGCAACAGTCTTCTAATATATTCATTTCTCAGTCCAAATATGCCAAGGCTTTGTTAGACAAATTTCGTATGCAAGATTGCAAGCTTGTATTACACCTATGGAGAAAGGTCTCAAGTTATCCGTAAAGTTTGATTATCCTTTTGTTGATGATAGGCAACTTGTAGGTAGCGTCATCTACCTCTCTGTTAGTAAGCTTGATATCAGCTTCACAGTTAGCTATGTCTCACGCTTTATGACAGCTGCCAAGGTAGATCATTGGATGGCTACAAAGCGTGTGCTTTGTTATGTGAAGGACACTTCAAATTATGGACTTCTGTACTCTCGAAGTTCTACTCTTAGACTCAAAGGATTCACAGATTTAGACTGGGCAGGCTCTGTTGACGATAAAAAGTCAACTTTTGGATGTGTTCAGTTTTGGATCCAGTGCAGTCACATGGACCAATAAGAAGCAATAGGCAATTTCTCTCTCCTCTACAAAGGTCGAATATAGAGGGATTGTTAAGGCAGGATGTGAAGTTGTTTGGCTTCATTGGATGCTTGGGGATTTTAGATGTCACCAGTAGGACCGACTACTTTGTTTATTGATAACGAAGGCATTATTAAGCTAGCCCAAAATTCAGGCTTCCATGAACGAGCCAAGCATGTGTATGTTCACTGTCACTACATATGACGACTAGTTGAAGTAGGGATAATAGATTCGCAGTATGTTCCTACCAGAGATCAGATTGTAGACATTCT
Organism: Cupressus sempervirens; assembly: GCA_028749045.1. Classification (NCBI taxonomy): domain Eukaryota; kingdom Viridiplantae; phylum Streptophyta; class Pinopsida; order Cupressales; family Cupressaceae; genus Cupressus; species Cupressus sempervirens. The sequence goes on from CM053786.1 coordinate 787,675,289, forward strand.
CACCAAGCCTCTTGGTCTTGATAAGTTTGTCAAATTTAGAGGACAGCTTGGTGTTGTGGATAGATTAACTATTAAGGGGTTATATTACGATAATAGATAAACATGTATTATTAATTAATGGTAATCTATTTCTAAACTATTGTAAATATTAGAATGTTTCTAATATTTAAGTTAGCTGTAGATATCTATTAGCTAGAATAGAATGTTACTATTCTTTATGATCGTTTCCTAAAGAAACATTGTTTCATTCATTTGCATATAATGACCTCTTGGTCTTTGTTAATAACAAGCATTTTACCAATTACTTTGTAATAATTCTGGTGTTGATGTATACCAAAATTATTAAGTTTTCCCTGAAGATCAATCTGAGTTTGGATGCTAACCATTCACTTCATTTTGGTTGAAGTTCCTAGCTGATTGGGAATGCCATTGCTGGCCGTTTTTAGTGTCTAAGAGGAGGTGCGATTTATATAAGGTTTGGTGTGGTTTTGGCTTGCTTTCATTATTGTTCATATTGTGACTTTGAAGGCGATGTGCTGCTCTACATTGGAGATTACAGCCTGAGAATGCATACAATATTGTCAATTGTTTTCCTAGGACGTGGTGGACTTTGGGAGACATCGTTTGTATATATTCTAGCTGTGCTGGGTTTAGCATTTCCAACATTGTAATGTATCGATGACAAGCTGGAGATAATTGCTATTAGGGTGTGGTTTATCAAGGAGAGTCTGCAATGCTTATTAGTGGTGTTTCATCACAATTAGGTTCTTGGTAATTGTAATAATTTGCAAGTTTATGATTGCAAATGAATAGCTTCAGACTGGCATTATTATAAGTTAATTTTTTCATTCAACATTTACTATATTTTTTTAAAATAAAAATAAATTATGTATTGAAAAAAAATAAAAAATTGCAAAATAGTTAAGAAAACAAAAACAAAAACACTTCTCCTCCATTGTTATAGTGTAAACTGGCAGGGCTCTTACAGTGGTATTAGAGCGGTTTTCTATCAAGCTGCAGGGAATTTGGGTTCAGCATGGCACAAAGGTTTATTCCTGTATTAACTACACCTGTAGAGGTTGTAATTCTCCTCATAGTGACGGAGAACCTGAGATACACTTTGGCAGCATAGGTGACAAGGGTGCTGGTGGTACATGGTATAGAGATGTTGGCACTGGTTTTGATATTGACAGAGAAGTCAGGGAGACACTAAGAGACCTTGCACATGGTGAACACCATGTTGCTGATGTGCTGCAACAACTGTCTGATACATTACACTTCACTGCATTCCCCAGAGGCTGATGTAGGGAGAGTGGTACTAAGAGTGATTCTGTCAAGTCACTCAAGTCCAAGGTGATAAGTTGTTTATTAAGACTATCTTAATAAATGATTTTATTATTTCAATGTTATAATTAGAAAGTGTGTGCAAGAATCATCTTAAGTGAAAAGTGTATTGGAGAAGCCAAACATCATTTTGTGTTATTAAAGAGCTTTTATGGAGAAAATTGACCCATTCTCTTGCCTATTGATTTTATTACTTTGTGAATTTGCTAAAAGGATTTCAACAAGGGTTTTGAGGACTGATTCCTCTTTTGATGCACTTCGAATCACCGAAAGATTGTGGTGAATTGTGCTCGGAATATCTAAGAATTAATTCTGATTATATTGATGGTAACTTTGGTGTTGATGTAGACCAAAATTGTTAACTGAAGATCAATCCGAGTTTGGATGCCAGCCATTCACTTCATTTCGGTTTGAGTTTCTAGCTAATTGGGAGTACCATTGCTGGCTGTCTTTGGTGTCTAAGAGGAGCTGTGATTTATATCAGGTTTGGTGTGGTTTTGGCTTGCCTTCATTACTGTTCATATTGTGACTTTGAAGGCGATCCGCTGCTGTACATTAGCGTTTACAACCTGAGAACACATACAATATTGGCAATCGGTTTCTTAGAACGTGTGGTGGACTTTAGAAGACATCGTTTGCATATATTCTAGCTGCACTGGTTTAGCATTTCCAACAGTGCAATCTACCGGGAACAAGCTGGAGATAAAGATCAAGACCTGATGCAAGGAACAAACATCCCTTGGAAGGGAGTGTGCCTAAAGATAAGCCCCCAACTTAGACATTAATAATTCTTTTTTCTTTTACTGTGAATTTCTTGACTTTCTAGCTTCACCCTTCCGAAAACCCCAACAAATCGCTCCCAATAAAGAGCCAACATGATTAAGAATGTAGCATGCAAAGGTCAATTTTCAAAATCATAGTGCAAATGAAGTAGGAAGTTGGTTGGTCAAGAGGTTTCTTTCAACCAAGTTTAAAACTAGTGTAATTTTTCTTGAAAATTGCCTTTACAAAAACCATGTGGTAATTAGATGGGCAGTAGCCCGAATGATCATTCTTGAGGAAATGTCTCCTAGTTTTAGTGGTTTGCAAGCCACTTATGGTGGTGTGTCCCAGGGCTGCAACTCTAGTTGTGGTCTCATTAATGAAGGCTTCCGATTGGGTATGTTGTAGTTCCTTGTGGTACATGTTTGCATACTAGCTTACATAGAAATAATGCTATCATTGCGCAAAGGGATTTATGGAAAATTTTCCTTGCAATCTATGAATTTCAAGTTCATTGTATGCCTTTGGGACTGCAATATATGATGACATGTTTCGATTTCACCCAAAATGCTTTCAAATGATTAGGTACTTGTTGGGACTAATATGTATTTTGCAATTTCAAAACAATGTATATCTTGATAAGTAGGAGATGATTTCCACAGCTAGTCAAATTGTGATGTGAATATCAGGATTTAACTGTGTGATTTTTGAGTCAAACTCGATGACCCATGTTTCATGAGTAGTGATTCAACATGAATCCATCTCTCATGAGAATAAATGGAACACTTAGCACTCATTGGATCTAGGTGATGCTCACAGGGGTGAAGCACCGGGACTTCCCGGGAGGTCACCCATCCCAGTACTACTCCAACCTGAGCATGCTTAACTACGGAGTTTTCTCCACAGTTAAACCCAAAGCTTGCAACCCCATTTGCAAAACCTTCACCAAGTGTTGTGCCTTATGAACCATTCATTAGAAAGCCCCTTAAGCTCATCAATTGATAAGTAGGAGATGATTTCCACAGCTAGTCAAGTTGTGATGTGAATATCAGGATTTAACTGTCTGATTTTTGAGTCAAACTCGATGACCCATGTTTCATGATTAGTGATTCAACATGAATCCATCTCTCATGAGAATAAATGGAACACTTAGCACTCATTGGATCTAGGTAATGCTCACAGGGGTGAAGCATCGGGACTTCCCGGGAGGTCACCCATCCCAATACTACTCCAACCTGAGCGCGCTTAACTACGGAGTTTTCTCCACAGTTAAACCCAAAGCTTGCAACCCCATTTGCAAAACCTTCACCAAGTGTTGTGACTTATGAACCATTCATTAGAAAGCCCCTTAAGCTCATCAATTGATAAGTAGGAGATGATTTCCACAGCTAGTCAAATTGTGATGTGAATATCAGGATTTAACTGTGTGATTTTTGAGTCAAACTCGATGACCCATGTTTCATGAGTAGTGATTCAACATGAATCCATCTCTCATGAGAATAAATGGAACACTTAGCACTCATTGGATCTAGGTGATGCTCACAGGGGTGAAGCACCAGGACTTCTCGGGAGGTCACCCATCCCAGTACTACTCTAGCCTGAGCGCGCTTAACTACGGAGTTTTCTCCACAGTTAAGCATCTCGGGAAGTTCCGGTGCTTCACCCCTGTGAGCATCACCTAGATCCAATGAGTGCTAAGTGTTCCATTTATTCTCATGAGAGATGGATTCATGTTGAATCACTACTCATGAAACATGGGTCATCGAGTTTGACTCAAAAATCACAGTTAAATCCTGATATTCACATCACAATTTGACTAGCTGTGGAAATCATCTCCTACTTATCAACTGATGAGCTTAAGGGGCTTTCTAATGAATGGTTCATAAGGCACAACACTTGGTGAAGGTTTTGCAAATGGGGTTGCAAGCTTTGGGTTTAACTGTGGAGAAAACTCCGTAGTTAAGCGCGCTCAGGCTGGAGTAGTACTGGGATGGGTGACCTCCCGGGAAGTCTCGGTGCTTCACCCCTATGAGCATCACCTAGATCCAATGAGTGCTAAGTGTTTCATTTATTCTCATGAGAGATGGATTCATGTTGAATCACTACTCATGAAACATGGGTCATCGAGTTTGACTCAAAAATCACACAGTTAAATCCTGATATTCACATCACAATTTGACTAGCTGTGGAAATCATCTCCTACTTATCAATTGATGAGCTTAAGGGGCTTTCTAATGAATGGTTCATAAGGCACAACACTTGGTGAAGGTTTTGCAAATGAGGTTGCAAGCTTTGGGTTTAACTATGGAGAAAACTCCGTAGTTAAGCGCGCTCAGGCTGGAGTAGTACTGGGATGGGTGACCTCCCGAGAAGTCCCGGTGCTTCACCCCTGTGAGCATCACCTAGATCCAATGAGTGCTAAGTGTTCCATTTATTCTCATGAGAGATGGATTCATGTAGAATCACTACTCATGAAACATGGGTCATCGAGTTTGACTCAAAAATCACACAGTTAAATCCTGATATTCACATCACAATGTATATCTTGGCCTTCAATGATCAATTTGAATAAAACAATAAGGTTAAACTTACTTTCTTGAACACCTTAAACTTGGTAGTGTGTTCATATCTACTTTGGAATCTCCTAAAGAAACTTGCAATATAAAGCCATGAAGATTACCCTACACAAATCTAATATTTTTGCAAGTTTTTTCTATTCTCTAGGCGCATCATTTGATGAAAGAAATGACCATATTGGATGTTTGAAGAAAAGATATGATTTGTGACCAAAATCTGTCAAAAAGACTGATAAAGATGTAGTATTACAAGCTTTTTTACCATGTAAGAGTTGGTATAAGATCTTCATACTTATAGATTTAGGTTACAAATTGTGTAGTTTTGCTTGTAAGGATGTGGATGTCATCATTGTAACAAGGGTGGAAAATTGAGAACGTGGAGTCATTACGAATCGGCTGGTTCATGGGAAGACCTATCTACAAAGGATGTTGCTTGAAAGGAATTAAGAATATTAGCATGTTTGAATTGGATTTGTTTGAGGAAAAACAATTTAGTAGGTGGACTTTTCATGTTTTGTTTTTATTAATTTATGTTGTGGACTGAAATGCCTATTCCCTACCTGCTACATCTTGCTTGGTCCAATTTTATGCGTTTGTTCTTTTGGACTTCTCTGTCCCAACATGCCTTCCCTACCAACTCTGCTTTTCTTTTATGCCTATCAAAGTATTGGACTTATCCATCTAGGCAGCATCTAGTTTAATGTCCCCTTTCGGGACATTTATTTAGTTTCCCTTTTTATTCATATGAATTTATAATATTTCTATTTGATTATCCCTTACCAAAGCTCTATTCAATATATATATATTTATGGTAAGAGTCACGTCTTCTCACAATATAGTAATATAATAATTATATTAATTATATTAATACATATATATTATTTATATAAGTTTAATAACATATATATTATATTTATAGTGATATTGTTATTAATAGTATTAGTGTTATAAATATTATATATTCATTTTATTAATCTTATAAATAATAGTATTGGTATATATATATTATTTATATACAATAGTATATTATTTCAAATATATAATACATATATAGTCATATGATAATATATATGATTTATATTTATATACATTATTAATATTATAAACTTATTTATTATTAAATTATACATGTCAAAATGGGGATAGCACAGTCCTCCCCTCTTGAATTTGCTTGTCCTCAAGCAAAATCATTCATATACTAGCTCCTTCATAGATACAAAACACATTTGCATACAAAAGGCCTAAAAGATTTATGAGATATACATCTTTAATAAATGAAAACACGAAGCAGAAAAAGTCGACACATGAATGCATGAGAGAACAAAGCATACACGATGCAGACAGATGAAAACACGAAGCAAACACGATGCAGTTAGATGAAGACATGAAGCATACACAATGCAGACACACAATACACACATTATGCAATTCCTTGATTGTGAACCTGTAACCACAAAAAATCATTAGTACACATTTATATATAAATTTTCTTTTTTAGGATTTCTTATATCAATCTCCTGACAAGGTATTTATGGTCTTAATTTAGTGACTTATTAATCAAAAGTACAGTTCATTTAATAACTCATCATATTCTGAGTATGGGAGGAGAAACTATAATAGGGTGCCCTGTTACTGAATCATGGGCCTTACCGTTCTCCCTTATTATTGTTATCTCTCTTCAATCATTACCTCCAAGATAGTGCTTTTGTATGATGTACCCCACGGTATTTGCTCCACCGTAGGCCTTACCTAGTACCCTTGGATGATGCAGCCCAATGCCCATCTTGCCGTAGGCCTTACCTAGTACCTCTGAATGGTGTTACCCAACCCATTCCACCGCAAGCCTTATCTTATCTTGGAAGATGATGACATTAGATAATTTAATTAGTTTTACATAACAACATTATAATTTACTTTATTGAAAGTATCTCTTTAATAAATTAAGATGCCTCTTTTATTTATTAGTTCATGTAATGAATGGTAGATTTATAGCTGCCCGAGTAGGGAAATAGTCTACCAAATATTAGAGATGATCATTTAATAACTAAATAATAATTAGAGGATCAAGCCTCATTCTTTATAATATGAAAATTATTGTATTCCTAATAATAATTCAATTATAGGAATGCATTAGGAACAATTATTTATGGTAATATTTAGAAACTCCTTAATTATTCCAATCAATATAACATAAACAAATATAATTATAATTACAACCCAACTTACCTCAAGTGAGATGACGTCTCCATATACATGCATCAATAAAGTTTCATAGGGAAGCATTTGATCTTACCAAACCCAATAACATATATACTGCCATGAGTATGCACGTATGAACCTCCTAAGTGGGACCTGTGGTCCTTTCCTCAGGCACACCTAATACTTCATGTATCTTACACCTCCTAACAGTTCATGACCATTTCTATGGTTGGCAAATATTACCCTTTCTCTGCTGATTGTGATTAGTCGGTTCTTGGCTTACACGACACGTTAACTATTATGTCCCCATTTTTATCATCTCCTTATGTGGAGATTGGTAGATGTTCATATTCGTAGAATAATATGCTTTCAAATATTCAGTAATTGGAAGTCAAGTAGATGTAATAGCCAGAGAGCCATAACTTCGTTGATATCCATTTATGCTTTCATAAATATTCCCATACCAATAACCCATCTAAGGGGATTCTTTCGCTGGCTTTGGGGGTTTTCATATAACCTATTTTCTTCTTTCTATCCTCATATTCCATTGACATATATGGATTTGTGTATTCTTCCTACACAATTCATCCTTGGCCTTGATCTGAATGTATTGGCTTATGTATTCTTAGATCATTTCTATCTTTCCTTCAATCAAATATATATATCTCGTATTGGTTCTCTTGATTTCGGTTTTTATATATATATTTTTTCATTCATCTTCTTAATGGTTTCTATGTAATCAGTTGAAGGAGTTCTTATCCAATAACACAGTTGAGTACCTTATATTAGTCAAATATTATCAATGATAATGCTCCCTTCACAAATACCACTTGTAATGTTGAAGAGTATTACCACTTGTAATGTTGAAGAGTAAATTTCCATCAAAAGCATTATAGCCTATGATGGATAGCCTAGGGATGGTGTCAAGTTGAGTAAGAATTAATTAGCTATCAAAAAAGACCACTGCCATGATTTCTCCAGCATTGATAGTGCAACTTGAGGGTTATAAGTACTGAAGACGGGTGGTTGATACTATTCAACTAAGCAACACAAGTGAGCCTGTGTATTTGTTTTTTTTATAATGTCCTCACTATCAAATGGAGATTGATAGTATTGGCTGAATTGGAATCATTGCTCTGAAACAAAACACATACAAATTCTCTTCACGAAGAGCAATGTCCTTTGGGCTTCAACCCATTGTTCAATGGCTACAAGACAATATAACCCTAAAAATCTTCTCTCTCAATTCCACTGCTGAAATGAATCCGCTAAACAAAACCCATTTGTAGTCAATAGTGAATTCCTCGAAGAAGATCAAGACAATCTAACCCCAAGAAAAAGAGAACACTCCTCTTTGAATTACACATTTGAACCGAATCAGCTCAAGAACATAACAAGACAACAAAACCCTAAAAAATAACCCATCCTGTCTATTCCACTGCTGAATCGAATCCGATGAACACACCCACCTGCAGTCAAGCAATGAGTTCTGCGAAGAAGAATAGGAGTCTTGGAAGAAGGAGAAGTGGGCAAGAGGCTTGGCTACTGGAGCCTAAAAAAGAGCGTAACATCGGATTAAATGGAGGAGTTCTGGTCTTAGTTGTTGTTCGTTGTTAGTAATGTCCTGATTCTCCAATCTGCACCTCTCCATTTGTGATTCCACTTTTATACGTGATTTCCCAATCGATGCCTGGTGTGTAGGGAATATCTCTTGCAAATATAAGCTCTGCTTAATGCTCGGTGTGTAGGGACTACACTTCCTTTTGCTGAACATCTTGGTTTTTTTTCCGATTGCGAGAATGAAATGGTCATATTTCATAGAGATTGGGGCATAACATGGTTGCCATGTTTGAACTATCACTAAAAATCTTCTCAAACAATAATAGGAGTGTGGAATAGGGCAACAATAGGGGTCTGGAATAGTGCTTTTCACCAGATTTGCTTTGTTGTATGATAATTATTAGTTGTGAAGATTGTTTAGTCAAAATAATATTCCAAAAGTTCAAAACAAATTGTTGTGTCAATATGGTGGCTCTTGTAGTGTTACTTTTTCTTTCATTATGCCTACACACAACTCAAGTGTTTTGGATAAAGTTGCATAAGTGGCTGAGAAGAGCTTCTAGTTAAATGATTTTGTTGAATTGTTGTTCTTACTTTTTCTTAATTTCAAGAATGGCCTTTTATCTTTTATATTTCATCATAAAGTCTTGCAGTTTTAATAGCAATATCACAGGCTGGCAGAATTAGAGCTCTGATACCCTTTTTATTCGTATAAATTTATAATATTTCTATCTGATGATCCCTTACCAAAGCTTTATTCAATATATATATACATATATATTTATGGTAAGAGTCACGTCTTCTGACAATATAGTAATATAATAATTATATTAATTATATTAATACATATATATTATTTATATAAGTTTAATAACATAAATATTATATTTATAGTGATATCGTTATTAATAGTATTAGTGTTATAAATATTATTTATTCATTTTATTAATCTTATATATCATAGTATTGGTATACATATATATATTATTTATATACAATAGTATATTATTTCAAATATATAATACATATATAGTCATATGATAATATATATGATTTATATTTATATACATTATTAATATTATAATCTTATTTATTACTAAATTATATATGTCAAAATGGGGATATCACATCTAGGCATACCTCATAAACACCCCTTGCATTTGTTTCTTTGTCTATTGAGTTATTGGAATTTTTTGTCTTGTCATCCCATCCTTTGAGGTTCATTCCTTTCCTTTGCATTGTTGATGTCTTATCTTTATTGTCATGCCTCTTGCATGAATTTTGATACTTCCACTATTTTTAACTATTTACCTGACTACCTCCTTGCATGACTCGATCACCATTAATGCTCAAATAGAAACATATTTTTAAGAAGGTTTTCTGTGGGCATAAAATTATCAGTTGATGATTGGGATGTGGATCCACATGTATGCATAGTTCTGCAAATGAGAACAACCTTGGCAGCCATTAGTGGGGTAATTAAGAGATTCAAATCCTAGGGGAGCTCTCTCCCTCAATTTAGAGTACATAAGTAGGTTGTACAAAAATGTCCCTCTACTTTGCATGTATGTCCAGGGGCACATGGCATGAGTTAAAGTACATTTTAAGGGCAAATTGTGCCCCTAGCCATGTGATTTTGGCATTTAATGTGGGTTATGTTATTTTATCTTGAGGTTTAATGGATTTAGAGATTGAATAGAAGGATTATTAGGCAATATTCTACATGGAAACGCTAATATGAAAGCATATTTTGACCATTTGTGTTCAAATGTCTGGCTTGAGGAGGGAAACCTATGGGATGTGTTAAATCAGAGGAAGAAAGCCTTTTTGGATTGTTCGTGTTAGAGGATTAAACCCCTTTGGCAGGAGGTCAAGCTCATCTAGAGGCTGTATTTGTAGTTCACAGTCTTGAGAGTTGAGACTCATAGGTATTGAGCTTACCATCTATTGCAACACTCATGGGTTCAAGCATTCATGCTCTAGTGTGTAATAGTTGTTGTAGTAGTGAAGTGTTGCAATCCACTAGTTGTTGTACCCTTGAAATTTAGTAACTTATTTCATAAACCTTTTATTGCTGATTCAATTCATCGATTCCCAAAAAATCGTTTGGCTTGAATCGAATTGCCGAATCGCGTGAATTGTCGTGATTCTCGGAACTATGGTTAGGACAGAGCTTTCAAATACAATAGATGGTCCACAGTGTTTTATGCATAATGTGAACCCGGTCTTTGCAATTTAAGCATTGTAAGTTTGGAGCAATTTCAAGTTCTACTATTTGTACCGTTGTATTCACTATTATACAACATTTTGGAAACTATTTGTAGATTCGTGTAAAATGCTTAAAGTCATTATAACTGTTGATGGGATGTGACATGCCAATCAAGTGATGGAACAAACCTGTTAACAGGAATTTAAAGATATTTTAATACCTAGACATAAGAACTAGCAATTATTGGTGTAAGTCAGGAGATTGCCAAACAAGCCGATGCGTAGGCGTAAAATAGCAGTTGGTGACTTGTTTGATGATCATGAAAGTTTTATGAGGTTTCTTCATGTGGGTGTTGAGTTTTTGGAGTGATGTTTACTTTTTTAAGAGTTCTATTCAAGTTTCATGGCACTTGGATGTTTTTCCGAAACATTGGATTTCATTTCCAAAGCAGCAGGAAATTGTTTTTTTGGTTGGTAATAGTGATAATTTTATTAATAATAAAAGATTTACAGTATCAGAAATGTCCCATGGCCATTATGGTCGGGCCCTACAACCACCATGCAAGTGACTAATACAAAATTGCATCAAGGTAATAGACCCCAGACACTAGTGTTGTTGGTAAATTCTATATTGTAGTTGACAGGTAGAATTATATCCAAAAGGGCATGTGACAATTGAGTCACCCTTTCAGAAAAGTAAATGTACACTGTTTGGACGAGACTATTGAACATCATTGTAATGAGTATAATCATATTGTAAGCATTGAAGTGCATATTGCATATATGAATAAAGTATCTGTTCTGTGTTATATCTTATTGTACTACATGCGATAAGTATCCTTTTACCCTATACAGTAAACATTTGGCGCCGTTACCAGGGGAAACTAGAACGAAGGAAGTGTTATGAAGATTAATGTCGATTCTGCTTAATAAGGATAGGAATAAGATAAAAGATAAGGATGAAATACGCACAGCACGGGAAGTTTTCATTTTAGCACAATAGGCGGAGCGCAGACAAAAGCTTCAGTAGATTACTGATGGACATCAAGGGGGTGAAGGAGCACAGATGGAGGAAGTGCATTCACCTAGTAGACTGAGGAGTGCCAAGGAATTGCTAGAAGAGACTCGATAGCGATTGAATTTGGTGGAAGAGACAAGGGAGGAGTTCCTTAACTTGTATACGCCGAGGATAGAGAATCCGAAGGAAGGGAAATAACTCGCATAGCTCGAAGTGCTGAAGGAGCATGAGCATGGGGTGAACTCTTCATTCCTGATACACTCAACAAACAGATACATGCAAAGAATCGAACAACTTCGCTTGAGAAAGATCTTTTTTCACTAGGTAACACGGTTGTTGGAAGTAGGACGGTTGTCCGAAGCACCGTGGTTGTGCAGAACAACGCTGTTTACCGTACTGGGTAAAGAATTCAACTCAGACATTAGATATGAATAGCAGAACTAATTATTATTCGCATATGCCAAATAGTACATTATGCTTGAATCATGATTTACAATAATCCCGAAGGGTGTATAAATACTTTCCGAAGAACCTTCTCGAAGGTATCCGTGGGCCATATACCATATGTCGGCTACAATAATATCTTCCTAAAGGGACCCGTTGGCTACATAACAAGAACCTTTCCGAAGGGACACATCGGCTAATACAAAAACCTTTCCGAAGGGACCTGTTGGCTCCATACAAGAACCTTTCCGAAGGGACCCATCGGCTGATACACAATTTCTACCGACGACATCATCCCCCCCAAAAAAAAAGTCGTCTCCTGACGACTACAAATTAAAACTCAAACAACTAATACAACAATATTGATCTGCTACATCACTTTCACATTCATCTGGTTGCATCTATAGCCTTTGCTAACACAATATTGACTCCTCAAGCTGACCTTGATAGCCACCTGTGCTGCTTTCTCTGCTTCCAACTCCTCGGTACCCTGAGCCAACTGTTGCTGCACTACCTCCAACTGGATGATCAGCTCCTCCCGTGCTCTCTAAGCATCCACCAAGACACTCACGACCAACACCTACTCTCAGTGCCTCTGGTACACAGACACTCCATGCCTGTAATAGCTCCAAGTCTTCTCAACTGGTTAGACTCCCACTATTGATATCCGCAACGACTGGGGGTCCACGGGGCAATGCCCCTGGCGGGGTCGAGGGGCAACGCCCCCGCGGGTCCTGGGGCAGTGCCCCAGGTGCGCTCCCTGTCGGAATACAGGGCGGGGTTGAGGGGCAGCACCCCTCGCCACCAAGACCAAATTAGCATTCCGAAATCCACAGAAAAATGCATGGAACACACTATTTCTATCATTTTCTGCTGATTCTACACTCTTTCTGGCAATCGCTGGGGCTTCCCCTTCCCTATGGCATCATCTAATACTCATTCTGAGCATTCTTGATTTGTCGAGGTTTTTTTATTTTTTTTATTTTTATATTAGCTCCTTTCCCTTCTGACTGCTTTCTTATGCCCTTCCTTTCTGACTGCTTCTTTCTGCTCGTATGCTACATTCCCATGGCCGTACGCTAGTCAAAATCAAATACTGCTACTAGCTGTACGGTTGCATTCAGAGATATACATTTTTGCTGCTCTTAACTGCAGGGTCCGTACGAACATCAGACTTTTAGAAGCTGTATGGTGCTCATTTGATAAGATCGTTGTACAAACGCATCAAATATCCTTCCAAAAGCTTGCCGTATGGACACCTCAGATATATCGCCGTACGGACACATCAATGATGAGAATTGAAATATCTTAACCCTACTTGAAAGTTCGTACGGTGGGACACTTAACTTTTTAAATTCGTACGGTGGTGATCAAGTACCATATTGTTCAAATCCGTAAGCCAAACGCTATTCTTTAAATCCGTACAACAAACTGGGAAGGAAATCTGTATGCCAAAACTGGGATTCAATGTCTTCTTCAAAATCCATACGACCAACTATATGAATCTATCCTTCACATCTATACGGTGTCCTTTAGGAGACCCCAATTTGTTGTACGGTGCTATGCTGCATCTTCTAGATAACTTAGAAATCCGTACAACAAAGACATTCCTCCTTGCAAAATCCATACGGTGAAGAGAACTCCCCAAAATCTGTACGGTGATTTGTAAGTCGCCAATAATATCCTCCAATATCTGTACGCCATACGGTAGACTGTACGGTGCATGCTCAGGTAACTTAGAGGCTGTACGGTGCAGCTTTAAAAACCGTATAGTGACTTTCTTACACTTTTTTTCTTTTTCTTTTTCTTTTTCTTTTTTTCAATTTTTTTCTCTTTTTAAAAATTTAAAAAAAAAAAAAAAAATTTTGAACAACAGACTCAATTTTCCATCCCAACTTTGTCATTTTGCAACGACGGAGTCGTTCGGAATTCATTCTGCAATGACAGAGTCTTCCTAGCATGGTACATCTTTAGCCTCGATCCGTTCACTGCCTGCTGCACTTCTTGTCCATCCATAGTCCACAATTTTATTGCTCCATTGTTGCCTACCTCCTGAATCTGGTACGGCCCAGCCCATCTGACTTTGGATTTTCTTGGTTTAAATTCGTTCCTTCCGTCATATTCCAACACCCACTGACGTGGTTGGAACTTGTTCAGTTTCAGGTGCTTATCATGCCACGCCTTGCGCCTGTTTTGCATTACCTCCATGGCCCATTGTGCTTACAATCGTCGAGGCTTATTTAAGTTACACGATCTCTCCCTCAGGTTTTCCATATTGCCCCGTTTGTTCCCGAAGCTCCGTACCATGGACTCCATCAGTTGCCCCTTCTGACCATCAATAACACCTACACTCTGTGCTACTGCAACTTTTATTGAACCCTTCCTCTTTGTTTCCTGTGCAGGTTGTATCATGTGTCTTCCTTGTTGTCGGCACCTTTCTGCTATATCTGTGGTTTGACGTAATACTTTCTTCCTACGCGGTCGTACAGTGGAATCTTTCCTCCTTTTGGTTTCGTACTGTATGTTCTTTCCTTCAACTTCAGTCATACCCGCCTTTTCTTCTTCGGCTTGTCTGGGTTGGTTCAGACATTCATTTCCTCCTTCGACTTCTTTGTGTACTTTCGGACATTCATTTCCTCCTTTGGCTTCTTTGTGTTTCGTCGGACATTCATTTCCTTCTTCTTTCTTACCTTCATCGACCCTTAACATATTACAGCTCGGAAATAGCTCATAATCCTCTATCTACCAATGAAAAAGGCCGTTCAACGAATCTGGATCGTCATCACTCGAACCTCCTTCCAGTCTCAATACGCCCTCTTCATCAGGTTCCATTCTTTTCTTCCCTTCGTCATCCCCTTCACCTTCACCGTCACCTTCGCCTTCGCCTTCGAAATCCGACGACAGGGCTTTTTCGTCGACCATTTGAGTGTGCAGATCAATGACAAATCGCCGGCCTTTGTTTTCCAGTGATAAGGTGTTCTTTTTCCAGTCGTGTCGAGCTCTCGCTTCGATAAGCCATCCGCGGCCCAGGATGGCGTCGTATCCTTTTCGTTTCAACGGAATCACCATGAAATCCAATAGGAATGGCTGAGTGCCAATTGTTACCGACTGTACCATGAGGATGCCTAGAGGTTTAATACCATGTTGATCTGCTGTTAGCAACTAAAATTTAGGAGGCCACAATGTCGGTTGTCCAAGCTTCTTCCAGGTCTCTTCGGGCAAAACATTTACGCCAGACCCTCCATCGACTGTTGTGTCTGTGAGAACATGTCCGAGGATCCCCATCTCGACAATTGCGGGATGCCGTTCGGATGTAAGGGCCAGTAACATTTGGTCTTCTCCACCTGCAGTAATTTCCTTCCCTTTACCTTGTTCTCTTGGTATCTTTGGAGTTGGTGCAATATTCGTGAGAGCGGATCAGAGCTGAGGCATTGTAAGAAGCAAATCATTTATCTTGACTGGTACCTCTGTTTGCAAAATTTGCCGTACGATGTTTTGTTCTACACAGTTCCGTATGGAGGTAACAGGCGTGTCCTTCAGGTGTGCCATTTCTACCTATGTTGCTTTCTGGATCTCTGCCCGTGCTTCCTCCAGTCTCTTCTTTCATTCCGCCGGGTCAGGGTACACTATTGCTTGCTGCCGCGTGATGGCCAGAACCTCTTCTTCGTCTGTCCCGACGGTGATCAAGTTTACTCTCGACTTTGGACACCTAGCATCTTCATGATCACTAGTTCTACACTATCTGCATAACAACTTCGGTGTGTTCGCCGTTGTACACTCTCGGGCAAAGTGACCCCATAGATTGCATGCGTGGTATTGAACTATCGGTTGGCCATTGGCATCGTACTGGATTCGACTCCTCCCGCCATTATTGTTGTTGTTTTGACCGCGTTGATTGTTTCTATATCCTCCCGATGTGGCACCTTCCGTACTGGTGTTCCCTTTCCCTCCTGACGGGGATGTTTCTTGTGTTAGGAACATTTGCTGCGGTGTTCTTGTTTTCAAATTGAAAGGGCATTCCTTTACAGAGTGTCCCATAATCTGGCAAATCTCACAAAATTGATCTTTTTGGGCAGGATCCCTTCGTATGGCCTTCTTTCTTGCACTCCGTACACCACAGGTCATTGCCCTTAGTCTCCTTGTTCATGTTTTTGAACTCTTTCATCATCCGAAGCATGTCCTTCTAAAGAGAACGAACTTTCTTGCTGCTGCCTTCATTGTCGCTGCTATCTTCTCCTGAAGGCTCATCGTCATCTGAATCGGATGAGCTGGTCTTCTTCTTCTTTGTCTTCTGTTCACTTTCGAGGTTCAATGCTCAATTGTATGCTTCAGTATATGTCGATGGTGGCATGATCTTCATCTTTTTCCGCAGCTTCGGGTGAAGGCCTTCAATGAACCATCTTTTCTGGAGCCCATCTATCGGCTTATTCTCCATTTTACTGATTAAGTCCTTCAACCTCCTGGTGAAGACCCATACTGTTTCATTCTTCTTCTGCTTGGTATTGAATATCTCATTGTTGATCTCATTATCATTGCGTAATATTTGAAATTTTGCACAAAACTCCTTAATGTTATCCCAAGTGTTTAATTTCTGCAGATCTGTGTCAGTAAACCAATCAATTGCAACACCCCGTAGGGTGGCTGGAAACTATCGGACCCATTCGTTCGCATCTGTTATGCCATTTACTCTCTAGATGGTTTCACATGTTTTACAATGTCGAATGGGATCAGCTGCTTCATCACCATCAAATTTAGGCAACTTTTCTTTCAGACCTGCCATTATCACTGTATGTTGGGGGTTTTGTTGTGTACTTGCACTGTTCTGAACACCCGCGCTATCCTGAGCTCCCGCGCTGTTTTCGACTTCCGCGTTGTTTGGTGAACAAGAGGTTTCGTCCACCGAAGCTGTTTGTTCCGGAAGTATATCCTGGACGAAGAGGTAACTCCACGCTCGTGCTCCCTCGGCACTCCGAGCTGTGCGAGTTGATCTCCTTCCGTCGGGATTCTCTTCCTGTGGCATATGCAGGTTCAGAAACTCCTCCCTTGCTTCTTCCACCAAATCAAGCCGTTGTCAAGTCTCCTTCAACAATCCTTCCACGCTTCTGTTTTCGTCGGCAATCTTCTGGAATCTCCTTCGGCGCTCTGTCTGTTGAGCCAAAATTAAATTTTCCTGTGCAATGCGTATGTCATCTTTTTCCTTTAGCTTATTCTTATCTTTGCTCAACTGATTCGGCATTTAATTCATATCCGCCTGCTTGCGTACCAGGTCCATCGGGCAATGGCGCCAAATGTTTACTGTACTGGGTAAAGAAATCAACGCACAGACAATAGATATGAATAGCAGAACTTCTTATTATTATTCGCATATGCCAAACAATACATTATGCTTGAATCATGATTTACAATAATCCCGAAGGGTGTATAAATACTTTCCGAAGAACCTTCCCGAAGGTATCCGTCAACCACATACCATATGTTGGCTACAATAATATCTTCTTAAAAGGACCTGTCGGCTACATAACAAGAACCTTTCCGAAGGGACCCGTCGGCTAATACAAAAACTTTTTTGAAGGGACCCGTCGGCTACATACAAGAACCCTTTCAAAGGGCCCCGTCGGCTGATACACAATTTCTACCGATGACAAATGCGGGTGCTGAGAACAACACGGGGATGCAACAAGTACCACAAAATCAAAAGAAAGTAGCAATGGCAGGACCAAAGAAAAAATTGTTGAAGTTCAATGGTGATGGGACGACAGATCCAATCAAACACTGCAAGACATGTGAAACAATATGAACAAAAAATGGTGTAACGAATGAGGATGATTGGGTCCGACTATTCCCAGTGACCCAACGGGGTGTAGGAATTGATTGGTTTGCGGATGTCGATCCTCAAAAATTAATTACATGGGCAGACGTTAGGAAGGAGTTCATAGTAGAGTTTTGACTGCTAAGGGACGATAACGAAATTATAGTAGAAATATATAGTACAAAGTAGGGAAAGAATGAAATGATCCATGTATATGCAAGAAGGTTGAAAGAGTTGGTAGGGAAGATGGAGAGCCCATCGGTTGATGGATTAAAGAAACGATGGTTTCTTGAAGAGCTACGATCAGCTCTAAAGAAGAAAAGGAAGATTGTACCTCCAACATCGTATGCAGATTCGTATAATCAGGCGCTGGATTTGGAGAGTGAACAAAAAACAAGCAAGAAGAAAAAGCACAAATCGTCGGACTTAGACGATTCATTGTCCGAAAGTAGTAGTAGAGACGAAGAATCAAGTAAGAAAGTTCGAGCGTTGCAGAAGGATATGCTATGGATGATGAAGGAATTAAAAAATCTCAAAAAGAATGCTGACTCAGTAAAGGGGGAATTGTGGTGTACATATTGTAAGGAGGGCCACACAAAGGGCTCATGCTCGAAAAAACTGTATATATATGTAAAGTAAATATAAATAATAAAGAATGGAAAATTGGAAAAAAACAAAAGCGATGATAAGAGTAACTGAAGGTCATATAATATATCGAAAAAGTGCTAGAAGGAGATGACCATACCGTACGGTTTGATAAAAGGTGTATTGATTAAAACCATTGTATGGTCCTAGGAGTAAGGAATTCTGACTTTACGGGCACGTGTGGAGGAGAGTCTTGGCCGTATGGTCGTACAACAAAAGGGAGGTACTATATAAAGATCATATGAGGAGATAAGAAGGTAGTTCGTACGGTTATTAGAAGCTATAACGGAGTTGTACGACCTAACAAGAGAATAGCACAAGAAGAAGAGTTAATATTGTACGACAAACAAGGAAGGAGGACAGTAAAGAAAGGAGAAAAGTATCGTACGGCCCAGAAAGAACACCGTATAGTCTAGAAGGAGCATCGTACGACAATCATAAATAGGAAAGTAGATATCATATGGCCTGTATAGGCAAAACATGGGAACTCAATAATTTTTGCAATAAACATACCGTACTGTTTGCACGAAAATCACAAGTAGGAGAAAGGTGGCCATTAGTAGAGACCGTACAACCACCAAGGAGGCAGAGACCGTATTGCATAGGAGACAGTAAAAGGAGGAACAAGAACACCGTATGATAAAGGGAAGACAATCACTGTACTATAGTCCCATAGTCTTGGAAAGGTACCATATGATTAATCAGAAGCTTATAAATGATGGACAATTGCCCTACGGCTATTGCAGAAGCACTATATTGTGTGGTCGTACAACGTACGGAGTGAAGCTGTGATATAAGAAGAGGGACCACCATTCGACACATGCAGAAGATTATACACTGATTCACAAAAACCGTATGGATAGAGGGACATTAATAAAGTCATCGTATGGAGGCAATAAGCGAAGCAGGGTTGAATATATCAGAGTGAAGGCATAACATGGTAGGGTAGAGAGGCCGTGATAGAGCATTCAAGGAGCCATACTTTCCAGGGAAGCAAGAGCCGTATAGATGCCAATGAGAGTAGAAGAAAGTTAGAAATAACATTATATAGAGGGAGGTAACTGACCTAACAGATTTTTGTTTTTATTTCCAGGCAAAATTTTAAAAAGGTGATAGTTATGCTTTCAGCTGTCAAGAGAGTCTGGAAAAAGAAATTGGATGAGGATTCAGCGATAATTGCAGGTGTGAATAGGAATGTGAAGATGTTGCCATCCGAAGTCCGTGTAGCAGGAGGAACAAGTACAGGACCAAGCAAAAAGAAAGTGAAGCAACCAACACAGTTGGCTACGACGGATAATCCCATAGTGCAGAATGTTGCATTTGAAGGATTGAATGGTGCAGAATGCCGGAAGTTGTGGCAGGAGACACTTCATAACCATCTAGTAAAGGCTAGTATTCAGAAGGCACAGGTTGAATGGGTGATACAAATTCCTGTGTTTTATATTAGAGATAATGAAGGGTTTTTGCGCCTCATGATCGAAACGTATGATAGGTTCTCTTGAACCAATGTGTTTGCTTACCTTGGTTGCAACTTGTTGATATCATTCAAACTGGTGGACTTCACACGGGTATTTGGGATTTCTGGTCATGCACAAGGGGGAAGGAAAATAGATAGCAAACCAAAAAAGTTGAGCTAGGAGGTAAAGACACAATTGATACAGCTCGTATGTGGGGATCTGACACAGGTGGAGCAAGAAGCTCTCATGGACACATTGAGGGGTAGAGGAATAAAGAAATCCAATGTGCAGGAAGGTAACTAGCGTTGTTTGATGGATGTTGTGAAGAGTCGCCTCAAAGCTCTAGCTGCACTTCAGACATTTCATTTCCACAGGTGGCGATGATGAATGAGATTCTGCATGGTAGAGTGTACAAGTGGGTTGCATTGTTGGCAGAACGGATGTATGAATTCATGACATTACAGCACAAGACATTCTACATCCCGCATTATGCCATTGGCCTATTCTTGGAGGCAACAATGCGAATGACCCCAACGATGCATTGGAGGCCAAATTAGGACCACTCGCGCTAGGCAAACCCTTGATTATGCAGTGGAGACATCTTGATACACTTGGCACCAAGACCACAGTCGCACAGAAACGACCGAGACTAGACGGTGGGAATACTAACAGTGGTTGGGAGGAGACTTCTTCTGAGGAAAGTGGGACCAATGGGGAGGAGGAAGAGGATGAGGAAGTAGAAGTAGTTAAAACTACACTGTTGAGATTCCCATGGCTTGCACTTTCAACGATGACACACTTGGCTCCTATAGGTATACATGGCGTCCTGAGGTTTGGTTAGTTTAGGCAGGTAGTAGTGATGATGCTAGCTTCAGTTATGATTCAGCTTGCTGTGAAGGCACAAGCAGAGACACGAGCTATTCCTAAGGCATTACTAGAGGCACCAATGGAGACAATTGTTCCAGAGGTAACGATGGAACCTGCTCACGAGGTTTTACCAGATGTTGGGGTTGAGGTACTTGAACCTGATGCAGAGATGGACATTGAGGTAGAAGTATTGAAGATACCGACAGGCGAGGGTTTGAGGGCACCGAGTGTTGAATTGGATGTACTGGGTTCAGATTCAGTGGTTACGACATTATTAGCATTGCTTGAGCCCGATAGAGAGAGCAAAACCCAGAAGTTGAGCATGTACCTGAGTACGCGGTTCCACCGAACCCTAGTGCCTCGAGTGACATACTTGCATACACCTACGCAAGAAGTAGTTCCGAAGGAAGACCCTTTGTAGGCACAGGTGGAGGATCTGACATAGAATGAGGGATTGCCGCATAGCACTGTCGAGTGGATTGCGGAAGCAATAGAGAGGGCTATGGGTGTGCAATAGCAACCTCCAGTGCTCGGTTGCCTTTACAGTTTGTTTTGAGGAACAGGGATGGCCGAGTGTGGAGACTGCAAAAATGCAACAGAATTGGGCCACTATGAGAGATCCTGGTACGGAGAGCCGAGTAGAGGCTTTGACTTAGGAGATAGTGGAGATATACAGGGATGCATATTACACCCTTTAAGGAGCCAGGCAGATCAAGTAGTAGCAGAGAGGGCTCGGAGGAGTTAGCTACTAGGCTAGCCACGGAGAGGGCAGCTTGGGAATCCGAGAGGGCAGCCTTGTTAGCCAGACGGAGTTAGCTACAGAATATGGCAGCAAAAAAAGAACAGTTAGCAGCGGATAAGGAGCAGGTGGCAGATGAGAAAGAGAGAGAGCTAGGAGAGCTTGTTGGAATAAGGAAGTCAGCTTTGGAGCTTCAGTTGGAGGCTAAGGCCGAATTCAAAGTTCGGAAGGAACAAGTGTACAAGCTATGGGTAGAGTTGAACAAATCGAGGGCACGAATGACTACTACTCCAGGGACACATTCCTCTTCTTAGTAACAAAAATTGATGTAATTAGTTGTTCATTTTGAGTTTTGTTGTTTTGTCGTCCAAAGATGACTTTACTTTTTGGGGGGATGATGTTGTCAGTAAATTCTACATTGTAGCCGACAGGTAGAATTGTATCTGAAAGGGCGCATGATGGTTGAGTCACCCCTTCGGGAAAGTATATGTACACCGTCCGGAAGGGACTATTGAACATCATTGTAATGAGCATAATCATATTGTAAGCATTGAAGTGCATATTGCGTATATGAATAAAGTATCTGTTTTGTATTATATCTTACTGCACTACATGTGATAAGTATCCTTTTACCCTGTATGGTAAACAACTAGTCCGTACAGATATAAACAAAGACTACATAAGGGCATACCAAAAATCTGCAGACATGTATCATAAGGCCATATTGAGATAGCAGTGTAAATGTTGAAACATCACAGCCATCAAAACAAAATGGCATAAAACAGACCAGGAGAGGAAGAAACAACATAAATACTTATGTCTTTTTGAGGCATCCCTGGCCCATTTATCCAATAGTTACAAATTTTAAACTTCTAATTTTTGGTTTTGCCATCCTTGTTCAGTAATGAGCTCATCTTCTTCCGCTCGTGAAGAAAGTCCTTTAGTACTGATCATTCCACATGGGCCTCTGCCGTTCGTTCATCAATATTTGAGTTTGCACTCCAAATAATAAAAGGATGAACATCATCTTCATTTCCTTTGCAGTCCCTCCAGTCCCCTTCTTTGCACGTGAAATCCTTTGAAGGAATCGTCATGGCCGCAATTGCTGTTAAACCCAACAACCAGTTCTCAACACAGGTCTTCATTGCCCAGACCGTGTCCACCACCATTCTGAGCTTAGGTGTGCACATGAAAAACATAGAGACAATATCCACATTTACGTGTTTAAGGTGCTCAGTGTGCATGAATTCCTCACCTAAAATGAGGTCAATTATTTGCAATAATAGGGGATCATGTATCTTAAAAACCCCTTTGAACTTATTTTTCAGAGATATTGCTCAGAAAGACAAGTTGTTTTTTGCTAGTCAAAACAGTGAAGTTTGCCTCCATTGAAGCTTGCACAGACTACACAGCCGTTCCAAATACCTTTTCCCAGCGAGATTGTAGGAAATGAGAGAGTGAAATATATAGCTGAAACCATCTAGATACTTCCTGCCATACTCAAACACATGCTCATCCCATCACCTTGGGACCATATGCTAATTATTATCAGCGGGCAATGACAGTGTGTGGGGTGTCTTACCATTCTGCATTTCACAAGATCTGAGTAAATTCTTCCCTTAAAACGTCCTTCAAATCAGCCACATGCTTTGATAAAGTATCCGCCAGCTTGTTGCCATCTCTAAGGATGTGTGAAATTTAAAGTCTCTGAATGTATTTAAAATGGAGCATGTAGGTTTGATAAATTTGTTAATGTAGATTTGATAAATTTGTTAAGGGACCATGAAGGGGCTTCAGCATTCCATAGAATGTTGATAATTATCAATGAATTGCCTTCCAGATGGACTTTCTCAGCTGCAAGGCATTTGGTCATCTTAACATCAAACCAAGCTGCTTGGGCTTCTGTGGCATTGTTCGAGCCATCACACAATATTTTTGCTTCAGTGGCAATAATATTACCGGTATGATCACAGGCACAATTTCTGCTACTGAAGGTCTGTGGTTGCCTCCTGAGACACCGTTGTAGTTAAATTTTTAACCACTCCATACTTTGACTCTAGCCTCCTGCAGTATTAGATTTATGGTTTTACCCAATTAGGCCCATTAGCAGGTCAGGAAATTGGGAATTTGCTCGTAATGAATGGGATGAATTTTGTATGGTTCAGGGTGTTGTCTTAATATCTCTCTTGCTGTTGGGCGATGAGATTACATATATTACATGAGGGTTTTAGTTTGGTATTGAATTTACTAGCATAAAATCTCCTTAAAGGTCAGGGCAAGCTTTAGGTGTTGATAAGTTGAACTTGCAAGGTGTTTTTCAGAGTTTATAGTGGCTGCAAATCATCCTATATATGGTGTCTAGGGTGGAAGGAGAGTTTTAGAAGTTGAGAAGGTGATTTTTAGTGTATGGAGAGTGAAAATTGCCAACAGTCCAAGCAGCACAATGCTTAGGTACAGCACAGCCTATTTCTGGAATTTTAGGGTTGAAGTTGGCATCATAGCAGCCTCCTGGAGCTCTTGTTTCAGTCACTTGAAGACCTAATATTGTCACTGTTAATTTCTTCCAAATCTGCCTTTACATGAGGCGTGCGATTGACTGATCTGGCTTCCAATAATAGGTATTTTAATGTTGTAATGACTAAAAATAATTGGTTTGGATGTTGGAAAGGCATTTTCAGTTTTCGATGATGAATATTGTTATTTCCCAGACTATGAACATGATTATGAATTCATGAAATAATTCAGATCAGACTATTTTTAGCATTTAACTTATCTTGGTATGCTTTGTGGATCAAACTAATTGAATAGGGAAGAAAAAATAAATCAGGGTTGCACAGTTTAGGATTGTGTACCTTGGATGCTTGTTCACTGACTAGCCACATGTTTGTCTGGTAGTTATCTAGAGCTGGAAATCCAGTAATATACCTCCCATATCTAGAATACGAGCTAGAAGTTTGTTTTCCTGGAATAGTGTCTTACAACATCATATTGTCTTGATGTGTGTTGTTACAATATATATTAGTACTTTATTGAAAGACAGGTATCTGATTTTAACAGTTAAAAAACTCTAACTAATATTGTAATTGTTGTATGTTAAAGCATAACTGGCATTGACTTTTATCTGGATAATGTTAGTAACTGCATGTTCTCTCTACGATTGTAACCATATGATCACTTGTCCAAATGTCATTCAGCGATTGCATGGCCACTACTTTGTGTCATTGTTTACAGAGTCTTTAGTACTAGTAACCATACGGCATTGGAGAGGACCTTGAGTGGGCATGAGGGCCTTTCATCCTGATTCATTTTATGTGTATAATAGGTCAAAGAGGCAAAAATCTCCAGTAAATTATGATTGTTCAGAATTAATGCAATTTGGTAGCCTCCCTGAATTTTGACCTGCAGAAGGATTCTGTGAAAATTGTTGACCTGATTTTCAAAGACTTTTTCAGGCTTAAATTGAGTTTAAATCACTCAAAAATTGGATAAAATGCGAACCATAACAAAAAATTGAAAAATATAAACACTCACAAAACAGAAGAGAAAACCTGCAAAATAATTAGTTTTAGAGTTGTGGAATTCTTTGACTCATAGACTTGCTGTCTGGAAGTGAGGAAGACACATGATGTGACTTGCTATAATTCTATTTTCTCTGGTCCAATGAACAGCTCCTTCAGACTCTCTTTTTATTAATAGACATATGAAGTTATCTTAACATGCTTCTAATGCGTGCATTTTCGACCAATAATAAAAAGAGGGCTGGAGAACTGATGGTCAACGAGACTCATGGTTTCTCTCAGGGGTTGACAAATCACACACAAACAACTGGATACCCTTTGTTGTATAGATGGGTTTGGCAGCGTTTTGTTAAAACAAAGTCACTGTCATGACAACTTCACAAATCCTTGTAAAATGAGCAATCCTAGTTGTATAATCCTTATAATATGTTTTTCATGGAGAAGACTATATGCAATTGTTGACACATTAATCTTAGTTACCGATTCGTGAAGTGAGTCTGATTCGGGCATGTGAATCGGATCTGTGGATTCGTGTTTTTTTTCTCAATTATGATTTGTGAATATATATATATATATATATATACTAAAAAGTAAAAACTGAGAGAACTATACATTATTCTAAAACTAAATCATTTCAAAGTATGAATCCATGATTCTAAATCATTTCATAGTATGAATCTATGATTCTAGAATGAATCTATGGATCAAATCCATAATGATTATAAGAAAATAATCGAAAAAAAAAACTCTCAATTTTTTTTTTCAAAAAATAAAAATAAAAAATTCGGACAAATCTGGATCCAGCGTCTTGGGCATGAATCTGGTAACTAAAACATTTATCATATATATACGTAAAAGGATGTTATATATGCACATATAAATGTCATGATGATGCATAAAGAATATTTCACTATTGGCTAATAGTTAAAGAGTCTGCCATAATGTCATAAATTTTGCAGAAGGAAAATAAAGATTCTTTTTGATAATTTTGTAAATTAAAAAAAATGTAGAAGAGTAAAAGGAAATACAATATAAAATGTTTTAGATAAAAAGTAAAAATAGATGTTGTATTTAATTAGATTTCAGGAAGAATGAAATAATTAGAAGTAAATGTGTATTTTATTATTGATCAAAACGAGATAGATCTAACCGTAATAGACGGTTATCCATAGCCATGTGACATGGGTATTGCTACTGAATATAGACATTTACTCTTTTAGAAGCACACATTAGATCCTCACGTTATTGAACAAGCCAGGACAGGCTTTTACCCAGCGACCTCAGCATCAGCTATTTGCAGTAGAAGTCATTGGCTACATTTGAATTTTTGGAACTCTGGACTTTGCTTATATGTTGACTTTGTAAAGCTGTCAATCTAGTTATTATTTATGCACTGTGAAGTATGTTGTGTAATGCAATATAATCAGTGATATGAATCTGAACACCAAGAACTTTAGTCTCATTAATTCATGGGTTAAAATCTATATATATTTTTTTCTCTGTATCTCTATGCTATGAAAACTGCCATTATTTTTTCTTTTTAAAGTAGTTGTTGGTCTCTTTTTCTTCTGGCTTGCCTATATTTTCAGCAACAGTTTTTTCTGCTATGCAATAGATAATATGATTGATGAGTGATCCCATTCATTACCACATCAATGATTGATGAGTACCAATTACAATGAGCATTGTTTATGTCTAAGCTTGAACAAGCTAATAAGTGAATGTACTTTTTACGTCTATAAAATAGAATATTTTCTGTTTTTGTTTTCTAATGTTTCAAACCTGATATACAGGTTCAAAGTGAGTTCCAAAAGGCGTATGAAAAAGGAATTCCAAAGACAAAGTGAGTGCTTGGTGTATTAAGCAGCTTCATTGCATTTGATTTAAAACTAGTACCAGACAGCCTACTTATTCCTGTTTACAGGTATTGGGAACCAACATATGAGGATTCTTTAAATCTCATTGCACAAGTGCCTATTGTTGCTGCTTTTATATACCAAAGGTGATGATCATTAGTGACAAGCAGCATGTTTATTAAATGTAAAGGGAGGCATGTTAGTTAAATGACTCCTTATATTTAGATGATATGCATTTGATGGCCAGAGCTAACTTAGTATAATAGAAAATATTATGTTGATCAAAGTATCACCTAACACAGACAAGCCACATAAACTTTGTTATTAATGTTTCCTTAATTGTATTGTTGGTAATATTCTTCATATCCTTTCATATTGCTGTTTATGCAGGATTTTCAAAGGTGGGAAATTTATTCCTCCAGAAGGGTCCCTGGATTATGGTGCAAATTTTGCTCACATGCTTGGTTTTGATGATGAAAAAATGCACGAATTAATGAGATTGTATATTACTATTCACAGGTTTGTGTACTGCAAAAATACCTCATCATCTGTTTGGCTCTTCTATTACATTTATTGGCCACAAAATTTCTTTGAATAAGAGTATTCTATTCATTTATTTCAAATCAAATTATATTTTTGCAAAGCAATTTCTTTTACCATTTGTTACTGAAAACATGTATACTTTTGATTTATAGTGATCATGAAGGAGGGAACGTAAGCGCTCATACAGTTCGTTTGGTAAATACAATCTTCTCCCTTTTAAGAGATTTAAAAAATCTGTTTGTAGTGATGTGTATGAAGGCATTGAAGGGTATCATGCAAGCTTTGGTTTAAGTGCTGGGAGGTTTATGGAAAAGTTGTGTCTTGCAGTAATAGCTGATAAATGCATACAAATGGCTAAGATCTTTTCCCTTGGTGGCTTTTTCATTGATATTTTAAATTTTTACGTGTCGTTTAATTTGTTTATTTGAAATAATGTAAATAATGGTTGCAAGCTGAAGATAAAAACAACATTTCTCTCTTATACAGTTAAAATAGAACCTGCATTAGTACTAAGATTAACATACTAATATATCCAGATTTGCAAGTTTTAGATCTTTTTTGATGGACATTCTGCTGTACAACTGTTACTTTTTGCTAAGGTTACTCATATCTAAGACACACAGAAGGAAGTTTATGTTATCTTCATTAATCCCAATCCGTGTTCTTAAATGGCAAAGATTAGGGAATTCTCCACTCGTAGCCAGGGTAAAATTTCAAAAGCTGATATGTAGTCACCATCTTGTAGTGTCTGTTATCATTTGGACAACAGATACCACAAAATAAGGGACTTAAATTGTTTTGTATTGAGGGCCATTGAGCAAGGAGAGTTCATGGAAGCAATAAAACAATTTTTATGCTTTGTGATTAGCCTTCAATGATCTCGACATGATCAATAACTCAGTTGTTCAAATGGTTGAATTCCTTGCGGAATTCTGTTCAAAATCAATAACATCAAGTTCATCCAAACTGAACTTAAACGGAAACAATTGTGCCATTGAACTTGCCTTGAATATCAACAATGATCATTGTATATCAGAACATTGGTTATCTATAACAGAAAATATTTTTTTTGAGGATAATGATTGTTTTTCGGTTCAGGGCAATTTATAGCATAATGATCTTTCCGACAATTCCAACATCCACTTGCAGCAACTTTGGTTGGAACACGAATGTTGTTTTCCCTGATGTAGGGGTAGTTCCAGGAGATCATAATTTTTGATAAGAGTTTTTCGGCTGTAATTTCCTTTAGAGGAATGTCCTTTGATCATGCTAAATTTATTTAGAGAAATCTGTCTTATGAGGTGCCTTTGCACTTGATATGGCTGCATTCTTTTGTGGTCCTTATTATGCTTATAGTCTTGTATAGCCTTATTTCTTCAGCTACCTTTTTTCTCTCCTCTATAGGAATATTTAATAAGTAGCATTTCTCATGTTTACATTGTGTTTTTCACCTCTTTCAAACCTTGAACTTTTTGATGCTGGTTATTTCATTTTGCATGTACTAAACCTTGCTTAAGTTCAAGAGTACTTTGGGCAATTTCTGAGAGGCCATGGGGACTCCTGATTTGTCCAACAACTGTCTCATGGAGTCTGATGCTGGCCATAATCAGAGTATCAGAAATACCAATGCTTCATAATTCATGGAACAATAGCTGTTGCAGGATGCAGTCAATGACAACAAAAGAAAGACCAATGATTAGCCCTCCTAGTGATAGCACTAATTGTGAAAATGGAGTCGACTGTCTTCAATTCACATGCTTTCAAGAGCTTGAACTACAAGAGTGGTCTGAAAATGGTCTGCGATGTTGCGGTTGAGAGTGGTTTTGTAGTGCATGGCTACATAGGGGTAACTTTAATGACCGAGGTGAGGCTTTCCCCAAGAATTAGGGCTGATTGCACTTGGATATTGACTTTCAGACAGGCCAAATGAAGTTTAAAAAAAATTAGAAGAATTATTGAGTCCAATGTGATCTCCTAGCACTCAAGCTGGAATGTTGACAAATGGATAAGTTTCCAAGGATCAAGGTTATAACCTGTAGGTCTGTAAGAGTTGTTTTGGAAACTTATTTTATAGTAAGAGCAGTTCACCAAGATAAGAAGGTAAACTTTGTGAAACTAGGTTCCTTGCAAAAACAAAGGGATATCATTCATATGTAGTGCAAACTATGTAGTGTGTTGGTGATAGTAAAGTGATGCTCCTTCAAATATTATTTGTGCATTACTGATTAATATTTAGGTCTTATTTGTATCTATTTATTATTGACATTCTTCTTGATGAATTGGTTTCTAGGTTGGGAGTCCACTATCAGATCCATATCTTGCATTTGCAGCTGGTATGAATGGCTTAGCAGGGCCTCTGCATGGTTTAGCAAATCAGGTATTTAAAATATGCCTTATATTGCAATGAATATTGATGAAAATAGGATTATATTTTATATACTTAAGTGGCAAGGTATAAAAACATGTTCCATATTTGTTGAAACTAGATGAGAAGAGACATAATTCTTACTAACTAGTTCATTTCACGGATTTTGGAGGTTCATTTGTCTCTATTAGACTCTCTTTTATTTTCTGTATGGTAAAATAAAAATTGTATCAGTATTCATAAAAAAATAGGAATTAGTAATTTGTACAACCAGATGGGGAAATGGGAGGGAAACCTAGCTAAAACTTTCAGGGTATCATCTAGTGGACAACTAACTAGTAGGCTCAGGGTGTGTCAAATAACCAAGTCTCCTAATACAAATTTCTTCATTCTCTGTTGATTTCAAAGGGAATGTGATATAGCCATTGTCTGTAGTTTGAGGATAATTGGATGGGTTGTCAATTCTTAGTGTGCATGCACTTAGGTAGTCATGCACCACCATGGGGTGTTATCTAATGTTCACTGTAGTGAGCCGATTTGACTATCTAAAATCTAGGTAGTTTTTAAAAAAAATTCCTACTATGTATGCGAAGTTGGAAAATGTTGGGAATGAACTTGGTGAAGTTGTGGCAATCCCATTTCTCGATGTGCATCCATTTTTAAGGAGTTTAACCCAGTAAACTCCTCTTTCACATACATTTAATTGGATGCATATTTCTTAATTGCTTTCCAACTTGCACAAGAAATCTGAAAAGTTGAATGAGAGAGGTAAGCTTGATGAGTCTCAAATGCAGCCCCAAGTGCAGTTGAGGGATTAACCTGCACCTATTTTGAAATCAAAATGATCACTCCTCGGTGAGACAACAAACCAGCCCACCAAAATCAGAGCCTTTATTGATACCTTCAAATCAAATTATGAAGTCTTTGCTCCTTATTAGTTCTTCAGTTTTCAATGATCGCACATTGACTAGAGTTTAATAAAAATAATGCTTTAAATAAGTCACAATATACTTAATATTAAGATCTCAGATAAGTTAAGATAAGATAAATTTATTAATGTTCGGCAAGAGACGAGGGACTGGAAGTACAACAGGGCAACAACAAACAGAGGAAGCACCAAACAGTGTCCGCAGAAAGAACACGCAACAAAGCAAAGAAAGCAAAGTGCCAAGACAAGTAAAGACTAAACACTCCCCACAAATGAGAAATAATCGAGAACACACATGAGAAAGCCACTGAATAATATATTGCTCGTACACCAGAGACACAAAAAACAATACAATGACAATCTGAACTCTTACTTATATAGAATCTCATATCTCTATCATGGCCCTGACAACTATGAAACAAGAGAACAACTACAATAGTCACGATATCACATTCCACTATATCCTTTGATCATCTGATAATAGTATATAGATGATGCAGAAAAACCTTACACAATTTCCTTATTTTCTTGCTAGTTGCAATGCCCTTCCAAAAACTGTTTGCATTTACAGAAATGATCTTCAAACCACAAATTGATATGTAACAACTATCCAAGCTGAAGCGAAACCATCAATGCACTTAACAGCTGTGACAAATGATATAATATGGCAACAATAAAAATACTTTACAGAGTCATAATAGTCACGGATGACATGAAGGAAAACTGCCGCCGCATCATAGTCAAGACAAACCACATACTTGATGCGAACACATCATGAGAATTTGCATGTAAGGGTGAGTTAGCATAGATGCTCTAATCACAAAAGAAATACTGAAGTTGTGAGAAGACAACTATAGAAGAGCAGATGCTCAACAATTATGACAATAAGAGGACACAATGTCAAGGAAAATAGTATAGAGGGAAAATAAACTCTAACAGAAGATATGCAGCACTAGAAGATGAAAGATACTGAACAAAGAATATTAAAATTAGTGGAAGATCTATCATGCAGCTACCAAACCTCAACACTCCCTCTTAGCAAGAGAGAGAGATATTCATAATTTCATCTCGTGACAAGTACACAGCTGCAACCAAGAATAATGTCAATACAAAATCTCATCATTATTTTTTTTCTCAATAAAATTGTTATCTCAACATAACAATATTCACCATAGCCACTTCTAGAGGGCAAATCAGAAAAAAAACATAGAAACAAAGTCACAGAGTCACATGCATGACTTCCACTATGGCTACTCCCAGAGGGTGGATCCACAATAGTTACTCTGAGAGTGTGGAACAAGGGATTTCACCTCAAACTTCTCTTGCAAAGAACTCAGTAACAAGGGATTTCACCTCAAACTTTTCTTGCAAAGAACTCAGTAACAAGGGATTGCACCTCAAACTTCTCTCTCAGAGAAGAACTCATTAAAAAGAGATTGCACCTCAAGCTTCTCTCATGACTAAGTACTTATTAACAAGGGATTGGACCTCGAACCTCTCTCACAGAGAAGAAATCATTAACCATATGAAATGAATCACTGAGGTTAAGACTTTTTCTCAGCAAGAGCATCATTCTCCACAATACCAAGCTTATCCAAAAGTAGAAAGACTTCACCCTTGGAAGTGACTTGGCTAGAATGTCCATAGTCATCTCTTCTGTAGAAATGTACTAGAGCTCAATTGTATTCCTTTTTACCATATCCCTTAAATATTGATATTTAATTTCCACGTCTTGTATAGTTATGAAAGAATAGATTAATTGAAAGCTTCATACAACTTTGATTATCACACATAATCACTATAGGTTCCAAAGGTTGCCCAAATAAACTTGCAAGTAATTTACGAAGCCATGCAACTTCTCTTGCAACCACACATGTTGCAACATACTCTAATTCAGCTGTCCTCTGAGCTACACATGACTGTTTCCTATTGCACCAGGAAATTGTAGTTGAACCTCAGCTGACAACATCTCGAAGTACTCTTCTTGTTAGGCACACACCTTGCCCAATCTAAATCAGAGAACCCCTACGAGTTCAACTCTACATATGAAGAATATATCAAGTCATATACCAGTATACCATGAACATATCTCTGTTTGGGTGTTATAAGATCTTTTTTTGGCTCACACATGAATTGACTCAATGTATTAACTACATAACATATATCAGGCCTTGTGCTAACCAAATACATCACAGAGCCAATTAACTGTATGTACATAGTAGGATCAACTAAAAATCACGTGGCTGCATCATGCAACTTTTTCAGATTTGTCTCCATAGGAGTCACGATACGCTTACACTCTAACATGCCAAATCTTTTCAAAAATATCAATTGCATATTTACCTTGACTTAATATGATTTCATTGGATCTTTGCTATACCTAAAGCCCAAGGAAATGGTGTAGTAAACCAAGATCGTTCATTTCAAAGTTGCTTGTGAACATAAAAGGTACTGCAAGCTGCTGAATAAAGGTAGTTATTTTGCTAAGTCAGTAAATGGCTTCATCTAAAATGTTGCATTGTTGGCTAGTTTTAATTAGGTAGAATTTCTTTGTTTTTAATAAGTGCCCTTACACAAGCTTTTAAGTTGGTAAATGGCTTCATCTAAAATGTTGCATTGTTGGCTCCTTTTAATTAGGTAGAATTTCCTTGTTTTTAGTAAGTGCACTTACACAAGTTTTTAATAACTAGGTTTGCTTTGCGTTAGTCATGCTATCCCTTTTGAGTTGTTTTGTTTTTGGTTGCCTTACTCTATAGCCCAATGGAGTAGATGAAGGCACTTAGAGTTTTGGATTCTGCATCCCTCATTGTTTCTAGGAACAATGGGGTCCTCAATTTATCACAAAATTTAGGCAACCCTACGCATTTTTCTCATGAATTCGTAGGTATAGCCTCTTTGTTTCAGCGTATTGGTAAAATGTCATTAAGGCAATTCGTTATCCCTGAATTGTACTCTATGTATCTTTTTTTGTGCATTGTATTTCAAGGTTTCTGTCAAGTTTAATCCCTAATGTTTGCAAGAAAGATTTTTTCTTTTGTGATTGCAGACACTCGATTTTTGGTGAGCTCTCTCGACTCTTGTGTGTTTTTCTTCTTGTTATAAATAGTTTAGAGTCTTATTTTTGTCTTAAGATAATAGCCTTTGCAATGCTACTCGTTTTGAGCTAACTTATGCCTCAAACGGAGTTGCCTAGCTCAAGTTATAAAGGAAAAGGTGGGGTTTTTCAGGGTGATAACACATCGTGATTAGTGTTTTTTTTAAGTGTGTTTTTTATTGACAATTGCACAAAGTAAAATCATATTTAATATTTGAAGTGGATTTTGACACCCATATTAAAATTTTAGCTCGTTCTGAGTTGATTTGACCATAGTTTTAAATGTTTTATGAAAATTAGCCCTTTTAATCTATTTTTATATTACTCCATTGAAAACTTTAGTGATTTATTAAATTTAATTACATGAGACATTTAAAATGCATAAAGGTGGGGAATTTGAACCCAAAAGCACGTCTTTCAAATAACATGTGTATTTGCATCTCAAAAACCAATCAATACTTCGCTAGAGGCATTTTGATACGTTACAACATATGGTGGAGTTGTTGAAGAGAAAAGAACACACTTTTCTATTCTTAAAACACATTATTACTTATATTAACACTAGGCTCATAATGGTGGGGAATTTAAAGGCTTTTGCCTTCTAATAGCACGTCTTTACTTTCATTTGTGCTAAAAATTCATAAAATGGAGATTTTGGGGAGCAAAAACGTGTTTTGAGCACTAGAAAGTGCATCTTTACTCACTTTTACATGCATTTTTTTATGCAAGCATAAGTGGCTATTTTAAGCCCAAAAGCACATATTTTCGACTTGCAAAAACCTACTTTTTTTGGGCATATTTGAGAGAAACTGGATTTTGCAGCAAAGAATCACTCATATCTTCGTCAATATTTATGGATTTTGAAGATTTGGCGATGTGTATTCTAGAATTAGTAGGCTTAACTTTTTAATATTCAAAAAATGCAACTATTGACACGAATACACATTAGTGGGAAATGTTCAAAGTATATGAGAAGAAAATTATAAGTTGAATTTATTTGAAATAATTTTAGTAAATTTGTATATATCATTTATCATTAATACTAAAAATAAATCAATATCTAGTATTTCCACCTAAAGATTAGAAATCTAAATTTGGGTGATTAAGATTCTTTATAGTAGAGAAACATTTTTTAAATGATATTAACAATATGCAACTTTGACTCACATTCTATTTGGAAAGGAAAATGAAAAAATCTTCTTAATTTATCATTCCAACCAAATAATTTTTTCTAGAATTAAAAAAACATATCTAGAATCATATCCAAATGCAAATAATTTTTTATAGTTGTAAATAAAATAAATATTTATATTAAAAACATACTAACATTTTTAGAATAATATTTCAAAATACTGAAATATGTATAGTATATTCAAAAGTTAAGATTTTCTATTCTATATTAATTATTAAATTTAATGAGTCTTTTTTTGATTGATAATGGGCCGAAGCCTAGATTAATTATTATTATTTATTGTAATTAATTATTACTATGTGTTTAGTTCAAGTAGGTTTGAACCCAAGACCTCTCACATGAGAGGCTCACAAATTACCTTTGTGTTGTAGGCTCGTGCCTAAATTTAATGAAATTTTTAACTAAATAAAAATAACTGAAAAAAGCTTCTAAAATATATTAAAATTCCATTTTCTTGGGTAATCATTTTTGTTCTAGTGGGATAATATTATTAGGTAGATTACAGAAAACTTTGCTCTCTCTTTTTCGAACATATTGTTAAAATACACTTTCTGGTAAATAATAATAACAATTAATACCATTTACTAACATTTATGTTTCTTCAGTATGATAGTAGAAGACACTTAATCCTATTTTACATGTATTTGTGTAAGTGTTTGCAAATCATATTATTTAGTTGTATCTATTCAAAATAAAATGTCTCATTTCTTTGATCTATGATTTGTAATTAATTGAAATACCATTTTTAAGTTATACATTTAATTGTTAAAATTGATTTAATTGAAATTCATAGTATATTAGCAAATTCATCTTATTCTAAAACATTTAGTTTTTTGTACTTATTCTCTATATTATATTCATTTTAAATATATTGTTTATTTTTAAAAATTAGTAAGAAATATTTCTCATTTTGTATTTAGTATTTATCTTAGATTTAATTTATTATGGTATATTAATCTTTACATTCTATCTATTTTAATATTTTGTACATAGTTTTCAATTTCAAATTAAAACTTGCATCTAATAAAATCGATTTTGTGAAAAAATGGCAATAAATATCTGTTCAACATCCGAAAAATAAATAAATTAAATTATTATTAATAATAAACAATAAGTAAATTCATACTGCTTTTAGTAACGAATCAAACATATCAATAATTGATAAATTTTCGGTAAGTGAATTTTTAAAGAAAATTAAAATAATCCGAATAAAAAAATTAAAACAATATTTTTGATGAATAGTCCATTTCTATTAATATATAATATACTAGTTACAATTCACAAAAAAGGATCAGGGGATACAAGATCACCCCGCGAGAGTTCACACAGTTGACGCCAGTATCAACAACTATTCAAAAAAAAGCATTAAGCAACCCCTCAGACTGCCAAAGTAGTGCCAACTGAGTGGGGTGGTTCATCGTGATCATGGAAACCCCAGTCATCCCTGGGATTGGCAGGTGGACTGGGAACAGTCCAGCCATCGGTAGTATCATCAGGGGCCTGGTCTCCATCCTTTTTACCAACTCGCGGGGGTGAAACAGCCAACTCCAAGCGAAAAGGCCATTTGCCAGAAACAACACGAGGAGGACCATGAGGGGGAGCCAATGGACCTAGGGACCACCTAGAGCCACGACGAGGCGGAGAAGCCAAGCGGCGACGCCAACCACCATCGCCACCACTAGGAGAGCCATGGCGGGAAGCTTGGGAGCGTGGCATGTGAGAGCGGCGGGCAGATGAGCTGCGCCCCTAGTGGCGGCCCCTTGGCGGAGTGTGATCTGCCGAGATGTTAGGAGGCACTCTGGCAACCATACAAGGAGCATTACCCCAATGATCAAGTATCTCTTGAAAGTGGGCCACCTCCAAAGCCTCCTTATTGGCTTGGACTTGAATCTGCATCATTACATAGTTACAAATGCATGCTTTAGTGTACATAGCAACATTTATGTCAAGAAAACTGTGAGTGAAAAGAATAACATTCCTATCTTTCCACAAAGTAAACAAAATGTCCATCTTGAAGGTATGCCAGATTTGGGTAAATTGCCTAGGGAACTTGGGGGCCAACAGAACCATATGCCAGGAAAAAGGTTCTGGCCGAAACAACTTAAAGAAATCATGAATCCAGTGCCAATAGTTTTGGGCACATCTACAGAACCAAAAAAAATGCAAAAATGACTCTGGCTGCCCACAAAATAGACATCGAGGATCCGAAACCCCAATATGCTTGAGCCGAGGCCCAAGGGGAAGAACTTGAAACAATAGGCACCAAGCAAAATGGGCAATCTTGGGCTCTGTAATGGCACTCCATATAGTGTCGAAACATTTTCTCCACTGAGAAAGGGAAGATTGCATATGGTAGTGTTGGTTGAGGGTATCCACCATCGGCAAATGGGGAGAAAGCCATCGATACCCCGAACTCGGTTTGTAGCTAGTGAAGGGAGTGGTAGGATACTACTTCCAGTTTGTCCAGCAAGGTCGAACAGACTGAATACCCACCTTGTGAATTAAGTAATCTGCAACTGCAAAAAACAACATATCAAAAGTTTGCTGATCTAAACGGGCAAGATGGAACTGGACTTGCATATCTTCCCAAGATCTGAGACTCATAGAGACCTTGGAGGTCCTTAGGTGTCTTGATGCCACATTTGAAAAAACGCAGAGCACTAGCACCTTGAGTCTTGGCCAAAGGAACACCCTGGATGGAAACAATGGAGACCACCAAATGTTCTGTCGATTCAAAGAGAGCCCATCACGGAACCCATCACCAAACCAACAAAGCCAAGGCTTGACAACTTCCCAAGCTTTCCATATGCTCTTGACAACAAAAGAGCCCTGTATGTGCATAGGTTCTTGCATGATGAGAAGGGTTTGAAAGCCAATCCCCTTCCATGCAAGCCTATTAACAGGAAACCCAAAAGAAATGCAATGCCGAACCAACACTTTCCAAGCTTCATCTCTAGTAAGGGCATGCGTAATCCATTTGGCACAAAGAGCGAGGCCGTGCTTCTGTGTCGAAAGAAGGCCAAGGCCTCCAGACTCTTTAGAGAGACAACAAAACTCCCAAGCCAATCTGTGAAAGCCATGATGGTCAAAACTAGAAGCCCAAAGAAAGTCACAGAGCAATTGCTCTAATTTCAAATAAGAGGCTTTGGAAAGAGCCCAACAGAAAGAATAATAAACATGTGTAGTCGCCAGGACCTTTGAACGAATCTGAAATTTCCCCACAAGAGGAAGGGGTTTAGTAAGCCAATAGTCAAACTTCTTTTCAATTTTAACAAGCATAGCGTTCCACAAATCAACTAGCAAAGCTTGAAATGCAAAGGGAATGCCTAGAAAGCGAAAGATCTCCCCGTGAGTGACCCATTTTCATTCGAAGTGGTCAAGCCATGGTGGAGCTGGAAGAAAAGATTGCCTATAACAGAGCATTTTGTGCCATTGAATAGTAGAACCAGAGGCTTGATAAAAGGTGTCCAGGCATTGTAAGGCATTAGTGATGTTCTCCTCATCCTCCAAAAGAGTGAGAAAGGAATCATCAGCAAAGTGCCCATTGACCAGTTGAGAAGAGGAATTTGGCAAGGAAATGCCATGAACCAAACCAGAAGAAATGGAGTGGACTAGCAAGTAACCAATCCCTTCAACAACAAGAACATATAAAGCCGGTGCCAGAGAGCAACCCTGCCAGATGGAGCGAAAGAGCCCAAAGGCTTTAGATTGAGAGCTATTGATAGTAATACAAGCATTAGCATCTCCACAAATTGAAGAAAATTGGGACTGAAACCAAGAGCTTGAAGCATAGCCAAGATGAAAGGCCATTCAATTTGATCATAAGCTTTAGCAAAATCAATTTTCAGAAACACAGATGACTGATTGGATTTGCGAGCCCACTCTACACCTTCCCAGACAACAATGATGTTGTCAAGAATATATCTAGACTTAATAAAGCCAGTTTGTTCTGGCTGGACAATTAAAGGTAGGAGATGGCGAATTTTAAGAGAAATTGCCTTAGCAATAATCTTATAAAACACATTAAGCAAAGTGATGGGCTGCCAGTTACAGATATCCTCAGGATTGCCAGCTTTAGGTATGAATTTGATGTTTCCTTTGTTGATAATAGCTCTTAGACTCTTAGAATGATAGGCTTCAAGATAAACTTTGTGTAGGTCGGGACCAATAGACTCCCAAAGGTGTTTGTAAAATTCGCGGGGAAACCCATCACACCCGAGGGATTTGTCATCGGCCATGGAAAAGACCACCTCCTTGAGGTCTTGGATGGTGAGAAGTTGCTCACAGAAAGCAAATTGGTCGACCGCTAGGTGGTTTGGAGTAACAAAAATACATTTTCTAAGGGCTTCCTCCCGAGCAACCAAATTTCCTTGCGAAGCAAAAACATTTTCATATTGGTGAACAAAAGCTTGCAAGATGTCAGGGAGACTGGAGAGAACAAAACTGCTCCATTTGATCTTTTTAATCCCAAAATTGGTATGATGGGCTCTAAGAGCCTGGAAGAATTCTTTAGAAGCCTTATCGCCAACCTCCAACCAATGGAGGTGAGCTTTGATTTGGGCCCCTCGAGTAGCATAATTATCCACAATCTGTTTGTCATGACGAAGCTTGGCAAGATGGATTTGTAAATCAACATCAAAAGGGTTAAGGGTGAGCTTCAAAAGCTTTCTTGAGAGCCGTAGTAGTGGATTCAGAAGACCATCGTCTGAAAATCGCCAACTGCTACCCGTAGATGCGCAGGAATAGTAGTTCTGGTAACGACATCATTCCACTTTGAATCCAACTTATCTGAGAATGCGGGCATGGCTCCAAATTCTAGACACGTAGTATATGAGCAATAGTGGAAGCATGCGTCAGCACAGACGTATTAAGGAAAAATTGTGTCCTGATAGC
Organism: Cupressus sempervirens; assembly: GCA_028749045.1. Lineage (NCBI taxonomy): Eukaryota > Viridiplantae > Streptophyta > Pinopsida > Cupressales > Cupressaceae > Cupressus > Cupressus sempervirens. The sequence goes on from CM053786.1 coordinate 787,715,306, forward strand.
ACGCTGGACAACTGTGTGCGAAGAAATGGTAAAATAAATGGGATAGTGGTTTGATAACGTCACATATGGCAGATGAATGACAGGTAAATCTCGATCCTCAGAAAAGGAGAAAAAAGATTGTGCAATAATCATGGCACAATTGAGACGTTTTAAAATGTGGTCAGAGCCAGCCCGAAAGTTAGACCAAGTGTGCTAGACTCCACTATGCTGGCAGTGGTTAGTATTGGGATCATCAAGGCCCAATTTATTACACTTGTAGTACAAGGCTTCCCTTTCCCCAACTGTCCAGGGGAAAGGCAAAATGGCATCTTTGTCAGAGGCCAACTCAACCATATTGAAATCACCACACATAATCCAAGTAGCTAGAGGCAAGTTGTCAGCCATCTAGCCCCACAATTGAGATCTTTCAACAACATCATTGGAAGCATAAACATTAACTACTCCAAAGGAATGATTGTTGATACAAAGAAAAAGCTAGATTATTTTGTGCATGGGGTCAGATTCATGGAAAATAATAGCAGAATGAAGACGAGGTGACATAAGAGTAATTACACCACATCTGCCAATTTCGTGCTGAGAAGAAAACATAATGCCATCCCGCCAAATGATGCGACATGCAGAGGAAAGCATGAAACCATAAATTTTAACCTCTTATATGCAAAGAAAATCTAAATTACCATGTCTATGAGGGGTATCCTTGACATAGTACTTTTTGGAGAGGTCTATAAGACATTGCACATTCCATGATAAAAAATTCATGAAAACTCTTCCATATCTTCCTCGTCCTCGAGAGAGGAGTAACTATTTTGCAAGAAAGTTGAAACTTGGTTGAAGCTAGAAGGAAACTCCTCTGGATTGATAGCTTGTCGTTTCTCCTCTGGATTCTCAGTACGTCTAGGAGGACTGCGAGAATACTACACATTCTAAGTCACAATGGAGGATTCAGCAAACGGAGTGCGAACCACAACAGAAGTGGTAGCCCTTGCGTCCACCTTGATCCCTTGTGAACTACCAGGATTTAAAAGCTGAGAAACAACAAGGTTTGATTCTGGAAAACTGTCATCGACCCTACGATGGTTGGGGTTTGCACTCCTGTTGAAATAGGAGGAACCAAAACGACAACCGCATATGATCGTTTAGGAGTTGAGGGAGTCTTGCCCTTGCACCCAACAGTAGTCCATTCTTCTTTTTGTTTCCCTTTTGCTGGTTTGGTAGGGGCCTTCTTAGGTAGGGGTTTAACCTTGGGCACAACCAAAGGGTAATCCCTAATCTTGTGTTCCGTTGATTGGCACCTATAACAGGTGTTAGGCAATGTTCAAATAGAGCACCTTCTGATAGAAGGATTAAGAATCATTCTACATCTCCACATAATCCTTGAGATCCTTGGAGAGATCAACCTCAATGCACACGCGTTTCTGAGGACAAGCATTGAAAATCTTTTCATGTTCCTTGGTAATAACTTTGCCAAGAGTATTGGCAATGGACTCAATAAAAGGCCAACATGGCAAGGGTAAACCCGGGAACTCAACCCACACAAGAACTGTAATAAATGAATTATCATAACGAAATAAAGAACTAATATCTGGTTTTACATAGAAATGAAAGAGTTTTGTTCAACCAACTTTTGAAACAAAACATTTTCTAATCCTTTTCATGAGATGTTAACTGATTTAACTACGAACGATTAACTGAGATAATCATTCAACTGAAATAACTGAAATAATGATTAAATGAAGTAACTAAAATAAGAATTTCCTATCTTCAGTTGCATTAGTAAAGTAAATACATGATTAGTTTCAAGAGGAATATAAATGTATATTAGGAAAGGAAAGAAGAAACATACAAGAAATAACTGGCATGTCTTTAATTAGTTGTCCAAGCCTCAAATTCCAATAAGAGGAGAAGCATTAACTTAGGCTTAACCTCCCAACCTTGAACCATATCCATCCCCACACAATCTTTTGAAAAGAAAGGCCAGGATCGGACTTGGCGTACTACTAGTCCAGCCACCTAAGCATTTCCAATGTTTAGAATGCCTGCACAGTTATGGATGGACATGTCTGAATAACTGGCACTATTGACATCAAGTGATCTTATGAAGGCAAACATGCCCTTTGACGACCTTGGCCAATTTTTTTGGATGGGTTTAATTACTCGATCACCATTGCTTGACTTGACAACAGGAGAACAATAAGTATGAACATGCATGAGTTATTAAACGATTTCCCTTTTTAAAATAATATATTATTGTTATATCATTTCTGATTTTGTTTCCATGTTATTGTAGATTTCTTTATCACCTCTTCCTTGGCCATTTAGGTAGGTGAGTCCCAGGTGTTTAAATCTCAGAGTAAACCAATTCAATCTATTGATCCTTAACTAGTGTATGATTATTCACATATTCAGTATATCTCAGCTTTCGTGGCTTGAGGAAATAATCTTAAGACTTGCAAAAATTCAATTCGATTTTAACTTACACTAGTAAAAGAAAGATGTTTTGACTCAACATGACAATTTGTCTTTACTCAATATGGAGGAATTAGTCTCTTTGATATTATAGTGTAGACTTCTCATGGACGTATTTCCTTCTACTAAAATTTCTAATGCAGAAATAAAAAGAATGAAGATGTATCACTTAGAAAAGAAGTGACCACTTAACTTGGTCTAAGGTAATACAGAAACGTAAGCCTTGGCTTGATGTTCAATAGCCGGCTCCCTCACAGAAGCAATCCATATGCAATATCAGAATGTGTCCAATTTACGCCTTCAACAAGGGGTAGAAACAAGGAGTAAAATTGTGGAAAGAAATGCAGAAGTAAAATCGTGTGGAGGCAAAATACATATCCGCCTTCTCTCAGCTCCCAAATATATATAAAGGCATTCAATTTCTCAAAGGCTTCCAAGAAGCCGTAACTCTTAAAGAAATGTTTAGCATTCTTGGACGCCGATATAATATTCCAAGTGTACATTTCGGTTTTAAGTAAAGAATTGAATAATTGTGGAAAGAATTTGAAGGATATAACTGAAGGATAATTTTATAATATATTTATCTACTTGCATGTAGATGTATTTATAAGATTGGCATCATATTATACATTTTTATCCAAGGTTCTATCTTTTATTATGTGTATCTAAATACATGCTTTATTTGGAAGATTATTTTATCTTTTTGTACATGTATTTAAATGTACGTATTAGACAGAATCTTGTATAAAAATGATATTATGGTGTCACCTTTATTTCTATATCTATGTGCACGTACATAAATATGTTGTACAATGAAATGATGGAAATGTCAACCATAATCCGTTAAAGGTAAGTATTTTAATTAAGTTAGAATCATTAATGTTTTTAATGTTTATCTAATAGCTCATGCATGTCCAAATGATTGTACCTTGTTATACAAGTCGCCAAGTCCTTACTAAAATAGTTAGAGGTCATACCTGTTGACCAAATATATGGACTAAGAGAGTACACCATTCCGTTGATCCTGGTAAGCAATGCTTCTCTCCTTCGTCTTCTCCTGCAATCACTTGTGCAACATTTCTCACAATAATAACAAGTTCCGTGATAAATCCATAATAACATTTAATGTAGATATTAGCAAGGAATTTAATTATTAACCATAATTCCGAAACCAAGTAATTGCTAATCACTATCATTATCATATGACAAATAATGGATTACGACCATCATCATTAAACAGTTAGACAAATAATGAATACAATGGATATATTTAACTACCCTTTTCACATGATTATGAAAGAAATCCATTCAATTCAATGACAATAATAAATTTAGGTCAAAATTTGGGATGTAACAAGAATACAATGAATATATTTAACTACCCTTTTCACATGATTATGAAAGAAATCCATTCAATTCAATGACTATAATAAATTTAGGTCAAAATTTGGGATGTAACAAGAATCCTAAGCTTTTTGTCGTCAGAGATAGTGAAGTCTCTTGACCATCTTTGAAAAACTAGCAGGGAGGAACACACTGACCAAGGGCCATTGTAAAAAATCGCGTTTGCTTGAGACAAGGTGGCAAAACGAACTAGAAAAAAACCTTTGGTAAGATTTTGCACAGCGTCAAGGCGGACTCTATGAGGAGTCCAACTCTTGTTAACCCATTCTCGAAGCATAGCTTTAGGAGGAATCCTACCCACAAAATACCCTATCAACGTATGTTGTTCTACCAATCATAAGTGGCATCAAATTCTTGCAAAGGAAGGATAATATCAAGATTACCTTGTGAAAGACCTTCCGGACGAATTTGTGAGGACGTTTGTTCAATGGAGGCACCATGACTTTCCGAAGCAGCAGTCTAAACACCAGTATCAACAACTGGGTCACTGCTGGCCGGGGCCATTATAAACTTGCGTAAAAACTCCCGCACTAAATGCGGTTTGATAGGTGGTAAACACAAAAGGAGAGCTCAGATAGAGAGCTGTACGCAAGGAAACTCGAAGTATGCATAAAACAAAATATTGATAAACTAATGCCCACAAGATTGTTCAAATAAGAAAAACGTTGGAAAAAATAGTAGTTGTACAAGCTAGGCATTGAACTTTTGAGCACCACAAAAATAATAGATAAGTAAGCGAAAAAATATTATAACTTGTTTCGAGGGCATGCAAATGTTTTTCACTTTGTCAAGGAATAAATAGGGAAAAAATTGAGAGTTTTTCAAAATTTAAAACTGTTATAAAAAACTATCCAGATTAGTGAGCCACATGATAGAGGAAACAGCAAGCTCGATCACTTTAAGAGCGAGCTCTGGAAGGCAGTTGCCCATGGAGATGTTAATGCTACCATCAAAATTTATATTTTTGTTGGTACCGCTTTCCTTTTTACTAGCTTAAAAATGTCTTGGACCAACTAAGATGACAAATATAAAAATTGAACAAAGCTATGGCGTCTTCTGTTCTAATTTAGGATAGTGTGAATATTTTTCTTTTTAATAATGGCGGTTATAATGTCAAACACATGTCATCACTGCCCACCCACATTCTGAAGAATTGCAAACACAAATATTGGGAACCACAATCACCGACGAAAATGTTAAATTAATCTTTACTTAGTTTATCACCCACTAATTTGTTTTGTTGATAACTTAAAAAAATTTTAGAGACAAGAAATCTTATTCCCGACAGGACATTGGATAATTTTATTTAACCTTTTTTGGCATAGACAAGAAATGCTGATGTAGGAATTGAATTCCATTGGGATAGACTATTGGGTTGTTAAAAAACAAAAAACAAATTAAAATAGTTTAATTATTATATTAAGCTGATTGTTTTATAAATGAAAAAATAAAATTAAAGTACTCTGTTATGATAGTTATAATAATGAAAAGAATTAATAGGGATCAACCTACAACACAATGGTAACTTGTGAGGCTCTCACTTGGGAGGTCTTAGGTTCGAGTCAACTCAAGCTCAACAAATAATAATTAATCTTGACAAATAATAATATATTAATCTCAGCTTCAACCTGTTACCTCTATAAAAAATGAAAAGAATTTATTAGCGAAGATAGTAGTTTTTATGTATAAACTATTATAATATATTTAATAAGACCTAATGATCTTGTTTCTTGCTATTGTCATCTGGACCATATGGTGGCAGCGTAATAAGTGTATTTTCAAACATGAAGAATCTTTAGTTGAGATGGTTCAGAACAAGATAGTATCCAGTGTGTGAAAAACTGAACGCTATTGACCTTAGCGACATTTCATCTTCTCAAAATTTCTCATCTTGGGATAATGAAGTTCTCAAAGCCTGCTTTGTGCCTTCCACCTTCAAGTGTTTTTATGCAGGCAACCAAAATCAATAGAAAAGATGTCAAATGGTGTTGTTTGAGGTACCCCTTCCTCAAATTGAATTTTGATGGTGCTTCTCATGGTAATTCTGTTCAGTCTGGGGCTGGGGTTTGTATAAGAGATCATTGTGGGAGGCTCATAGCTACTAAAGCTATTGCGTTGCTGCTTGGTTCAAATAATCATGCTGAAGTTTTGGCTTTACATTATGGTCTTCAATTGGCAATTTCTCTTCAAATTCATCATACTCACATCGAAAGCGACTCCTTATTGATTAGTCAAGCATTGCTAAAGCGTTTATACATTAATTGGAGATTACATTACATTTTGCAGTCTTCATGGTCATTATTGGATAAGTTTGATAGTTATGTAATTCCTTACACATCGTGAGGGTAATTCAATGGCTGATTGATTAGCAAATTTGGCTGTTGACCAGGGCTTAGTTGATATTTTCTCTAATCATCTGTGTAGGCAGCAATTTCCTTTACTTTTTCATCACGTGGACTGTGAGATGAGCTTCGGGGACACTCCAGCTCCACCTTAAAAGTTTTGGTTATTCAAGGCTAAGGATTGTGGTTGGTGGGTCAGATGTTGGGTTACTTTTAATTGCTGGCAGTCCATTGGGTATGTCTCATGCCATGTTGGGTGTTTGGTGGCTACCACATATGCTGGCTGGCCTGGATTTCGAGCTGTATATTAGCTGAACACAAATGGGTGTGTAGCTGCTTTTGGGTAGTTGTTTTTTTCGGTACTGGGTCTATTATTCACTGGTTTTTAGTTCGCTTCTGTACCTCAGCACATCCATGATTTTGCCCTCACTCCAAGTAATATTGCACTACCAGGGGTCGTTGTTGGTGGAATCCAGAAAAATGAGAGTGGTGCCTTGGAGCCGGCCCCTTCTTTTCAGGTTATCCCTGATCTTGAACACTTTGTCAATGAGTATTTGACATGTTGGAAGTCTAAGCCTTTGTAATGCTTTTTTTTGTGTGCAAATTTTGGCTTGTCGCCCGTTGCTGTTTCGTCAGGTTGGTACCAATGGTTTTCTGTTTCTCACATTTGAGTGGTTCTCATAGTTGTTCATGCTGCAGATTTTTTGTTCGTCTTTGAAAGGGTGCTATAGTATTGACTATATTCAGCTGAATTCAGAGTTAGTTTTAATGGTGTTCTCTTGATCATATGGGTATAATTTTTCTGCATACCCACATCTCATTTTCTTTCTTTAGTGGGTGATCATAGCATGTTCCAGTTATGTTCGATTATTGGTGCTACATTTTGCATATGTCCAGGATGGCCCTTTCATGTGTGGCTTTTACTGTCTTGGTATTAGTAGTATGTATCTTGCTTTTGTATATATGGGGAGCATATGTATGATTGGTAGTTGGAAGGTTAGTTTAGTATTCGTAGCATGTTCCAGTTATGTTCAATCATTGGTGCTACATTTTGCATGTCCTGGATGGCCCTTTCACGGGTGGCTTTACTGTCTTGGTATTAGTAATATGTATCTTGCTTTTGTATGTATGGGGATCATATGGTATGATCAGTAGTTGGAAGTTTAGTTTAGTATGGATAGCAGTTGGACTCTTGGTAGATTTTTGAGCAATATAATACCTCATGCAATGTGCTTTTGTCTATATTACTATTAATAAATATATAGGCTTATATCGCCTTTTGTTTAAAAAAAAAGACCTAATGAGAAAACAAAATTGACATTTCCAACAATACAACTTATTTACAAACAGTATTTTATAAAAAAATTATATAATAGCAAGTAAATTTAGAGCAAATTTTAATTAATTAATAGTAAGCATCATGGTCGTAGACAATCCCTATTGAAAACAAAGCATCTTTAATATATTGGATGCATTTCAACAGCCAACCGTATTAGGCATGTGTTTGGAAAGTATTATAGGATGTCGAGAGATTGCCCTCCACAATTAAGCTCAAGAGGGCAGAACAGCCTTCCAAGTCAATTCTACCCCCTAGCTCACGAGAAACCAACTTGGAGTCAATTCTACCCCCTGGTCCACAAGCAAGCCAACTTGGAGTGATGTGCTTAATTGAGAGAACCGATACAACTGCATCTCCCTTTCACACTTTGCACACTGATTCTTGACATGATTGCTTGATGAAATCAATTAAATGTTTAGTACTAATTCATAATGTATTGGCAAATTAATGCAACGAATGAATTAATTTTCTTAACAGATTTATAAACAAACAAATAAATAATATATCAACCCTTAGGGCATACCAATTACTTTACAAATACTGTAGACATCTGCACTTCCTTAATTAATCTTCCAAGGATCATAATTCTCATTTGCTCCCTTTCTCAATTGAGATTTCTCTTCTATATCTCCCTTTGTGGAGCGTAATGAACCATTTTTGGCCATTTCTTGATTTACCATAAAATTCCCCTTTTTGGTTTTGAATCATACTTGTGGTTTGTAATTTGTAATGTTTCAAGAGCATGCTAGTTTTCCCAAATGAACTTATGCATCTGAATCATATTTAGCACTGATACATACTTAACCTTCAATACCCTAATTGTCTCCTAATCACTAACCCTAATGTGGATAGTAGGTAGAATTATTGTGCTTAGGTAGAAACAGTCTCCAAGAGGTTCCCTCATTAACAAAGCTCATTTTTGGAATCTTCTCCTCATTATGACTGGACTACTCTTCCTTTTAGAAACTCTCTATCCACTTAGTTCTATTAGTGAGTGATTACAATTTAGCCTAGTATATATTATTATCTTAATGACATCACTCATATATATAATTCAAACATATACTTAAGATTTAAATTTCACGTATGTTCTCTATTGATATATATATTATATGCACTTTCCTCTGTAATATGTATATATATCTCCCTCGTAATTTTCTATGATAATTTTTATAACTCTTTGTCTGTCTCATACGCTACTCATATTTCCTTATATCCATGTCTTCTTAATTACATATATATTCTAAAATATTAAATCATTGATATATATAATTCAAACATATACTTAAGATATAAATTTCACATATACTTTCTGTTGATATATATATATATATATATATATATATATATCAAATGTGCTCTCCTCTATAATATGTATATATGTACCATATATATATATATCTTTTGTAATTTTCTATGATAATTTTTATAACTTCTTGTTTGTCTCGTACTCTTCTCATTTTCCTTATATCCATGTCTTTTTAACTTTATATGGATAGCTCTTGATATGTTATCTTTTCTTATTGATATATCATATTGTATCTTCATATATTTTATCCTTTACTTTACAAATATTGTAGACATCTGCAGTTCCTTAAGTAATCTTCCAAGGATCATAATTCTTATTTGCCCCCTTTCTCAATTGAGATTTCTCTTCTATATCTCCCTTCGTGGAGCGTAATGAACCATTTTTGGTCATTTCTTGATTTACCTTAAAATTCCCCTTTTTGGTTTTGAATCATACTTACGGTTTGTAATTTGAAATGTTTCAAGAGCATGCTAGTTTTCCCAAATGAAATTATGCATCTAAATCATATTTAGCACCAATACATACTTAAGCTTCAATACCCTAATCGTCTCCTAATCACTAACCCTAATGTGGATAGTAGGTGGAATTATTGTGCTTAGGTAGAAACAATCTCCAAGAGGTTCCCTCATGAACAAAGCTCATTTTGGGAATCTTCTCCTCATTATGATTGGACTACTCTTCCTTTTAGAAACTCTCTATCCACTTAGTTCTATTAGTGAGTGTTTAAAATTCAGCCTAGTATATATTATTATCTTAATGACATCACTCATATATATAATTCAAACATATACTTAAGATTTAGATTTCACATATGTTCTCTATTGATATATATGTAATATGCACTTTCCTCTGTAATATGTATATATCTACCATGTAAATATATCTTGTGTAATTTTCTATGATAATTTTTATAACTCCTTGTTTATGGTATATGATTTCTGGGAAAGATTGTGTAAGAATTTTTTCATCAACGTTTCGGATCATACTACATGATCCATCATCAGGATGCCAGAGAGTCAATGAGAACAAAAATATGGATTGCAGATCCAAGAGGGGAGATAAAAAGAGGCTGGAGATATGGAATGGGCACGGAGAGCAAGGAAACATAGATGACGAAGAGAAAGAGATGCAAAAAGTCTAAAGAAAAAAGAACTAGAAACAAACAAGAGAAGGGGCAGTCAACAAGAAAGGAGGAATGATGCACTCAAGAAAAGAAAGAGAGTAAAAAATAGAGGCACGCGCAATGAAATAACTAAAAATAAGAAGGAATAAAAATAAAGATAAAAATAAATAAAGAGAAGATAACTAGGGAGAAAAAATAAAAATATGAAAGAATACGAATAGGAATAAATAAATAAATATATATGTATATATATAAATATATAAAGCAAAAGATAAATAAGTAAACTAATAGAGGTATAAAAATATCAGAATAGAAATGAGTATATATATATATATATATATATATATATATATAAAGGCGAGAATAGAAATAAATATATTAAAACCTACTAGATTTTGTATATATATATATATATATAAGAAAACAAATATAAATATAAAAAATAAAGAAAAATGAAAAAAAGAAGGAATAAATATGTAAATTTATATATATATATATATATATATATATATATATATATATATATATATATATATATATATATATATAAATATATAAGCATATGAATAAAAAATAAAAATATATATAAATAAATAAATTTTAACCTACTAGATTTTATATATATAAGTAAAAGAATATAAATATAAAAATAAAAATAAAGAAATATAAACATAATGAGAGGAATATATAAAAATAAATAAATAAATAAATAAAAATAAAACATATATATATATATATATATATATATATATATATATATATATATATATAAATGAAAGCATAAATAAAAAAGCTAAAAACTAGAAAAAGGACGAGCAAGGGGGAAACAAAAAACAAAAACAAGAAGGCGAAGAGGAAAAGGGGCGCGAAGAAAAAAGAAGGATCAAAAAATAAAAAGATAAAATCCTAAACAATGATAACAAAGGGAGAGGGAGAGGGAGAACGAGAGCGAGAGGGAGAGGAGCCGGGGACAGACACAAACTAGGAGAGGAAAGAGCGAGGGGTAAGGGGAGAGCGAGGAAGGTGGGGGTCGGGGGGTGGGGTTGCAAAGGGGAAACCAAGACAAAAAAGGCCACTACCTGGACGAAGAACAAAGGGGGCTAGGAGGGAAAAAGAAGAAAAAAGGAAGGAAACCCGAGCTAGGAGGAAAGACCAAGATGCGATGGGGGAGGGAGGGAAGAAAATAGAGGTTGCGAAGAGGTGCTCAAGTTCCAACCGTCATCGCGATTGAGGTTAGAAGGTTTATTAAAGATTTCAATAGCCTCCTTGAGTTTCCTCTTGAAGAAATTGTCTTCCCTGAACACAATTTGAGTGTTCTCTAAGCAAATATGATGCTTAGTGGCGGCAGAGTGCTCTACTAGGGCTGATTTGACCATCCGTTCATGCCTAATGTCCACAGCATGTTCTTTGATCCTGGTGTGGAAGGAGCGACCAGTTTCACCTATATAAGGAGTGCCACAGGAGCATCGAACCTTATAGACACCAGATTCCAAGAAGACGTCCCTAGTGTCTTTAAGTGAGGGGATGCAATTCTTCAAGGTGGTTAAAGGTTTGAAAGCCTCCCGCACACCATACTTGACAAGAATCTTGGTGCTGAAACGTTGATGAAAAAATTCTTACACAATCTTTCCCAGAAATCATATACCATATTCACGCATTGTGGAAATCTGATAGCTTTAACTCCTTGTTTGTCTCATACTCTACTCATATTTCCTTATATCCATGTCTTCTTAATTATATATATATTCTAAAATATTAAATCATTGATATATATAATTCAAACATATACTTAAGATATAAATTTCACATATACTCTCTGTATATATATATGTCAAATGCGCTCTCCTCTATAATATGTATATATGTACCATATATATATATATATATCTTTTGTAATTTTCTATGATAATTTTTATAACTTCTTGTTTGTCTCGTACTCTACTCATATTTCCTTATATCCATGTCTTTTTAACTTTATATGGATAGCTCCTGATATATTATCTTTTCTTATTGATATATCATATTGTATCTTCATATATTTTATCCTTTCCAAAAGTCTGCAATTATATTTATATTAATTTTCTTTTGTGGGCAATATTGATACCTTCTATGGTATTTAAAAAGCTGGAAGTTGGTAGCCACGTATTAATAGTGGCTACTTTTATCATGTGAAATATGGGCTCGGTTCTACTATTGCTAAGATCTGTTATGTATGTGACAATGCTGATTCATTTGCCTCTATGCTGGTTGTGATCGCAGGTAGTATCCTATGTGTTTGATGATGATTCCTTCCTTTGATTGGTGATGTATATCGATCATTGTAAATTGCTTATCCTTGTTATAATTTTTATCCGTCTCTCTTGCATTTCCCATTTCTAACTGTATATGAATTTAGCAGTGGGTGTATTCTTATTTCCACGTCTTTCCATGTTCTCAATATATGCACTGGTATTAACAATAATCAAATAAGTTATTATTTCCCATTATTTATGATATTGTTGAGTCAGACAATCATATTAATAATTTATTTCTCTTCATGCTTTATCGACTCAGAAACTTCAAGTAATGGAGTCCTGGGAACCATGTATTATGCTTGTTTTGGTCATTGGTGAATACTTATTATTAATTCATATTGATTAATTAAAAATATTAATATGGATTAATGCTTAATTATATAATGATTTATATGTTGTAATGATTGGTTGGTTATTAGTACATATTAATTAATTAATTAATTATTAATTAGTTTCATTACATAGTACATATTAATTATTAATTCAATTTGTACTTTGTAATTGATTTAATATTAATTATTGATCAAGCAATATAATATGCTATTAATTAATTCGATCAATTAATAATATTATAATGATCAATAATTATATTGAGTAATTATGTATTTATAAGAAAAATAACGCATATTACATTTGCCTTACGACCTAAATTTGTATTGTAACTACATCGATTACGGCTCATGATATGGTGGGAGTTGCACCTTTTCACCAGTAGCACCCTTTTGAAATGTTTACAAATCTTCATCTTAGTTGCTGCCCTTTCATGGTAAGTTTTAATTTAATTTAATTTAATTAAATGCATTTGTTGACCAGTCCAGCCAAACCCTCAAAAGACTTATTTAATTGCTGTCTGCGGATCTTTAGTTTAGAGAACACTGCTTGTAGCTGTTAATCCCAATTGTTACAGATTAATGATACCCTTATAATTCCAGGGGCCAATTACAGATTTGAATAATTTTGATATTGGTTACATGTAGAAGTCCCATGAAGTGGCTTCCCCATCATCAGCCAAGGCAGAGTGACATCTATTATTCGAAGGCAATGTTGAATATTAGAAACTTCTGTAGCATTAATTGGATATGTCACACACTTTTTAAGTTAAGCTTTCACTTTATATTTGTTTATTTGCATGTTGCCCACTAATGAAATTCAGTCTGCCCTATTATTAAAACAAATTGCTAGTTAATATCTTAATTCTAGTTGGCTTTTAAGTTAGATGCTCCCATTGCAATTCATTTGATATAGGTGGACTTCATAAAATTAATTTTATTTCATCAGCTAGCTTTTTATTATTATTATTAAGATGCAATTTCTATTAAGGGCATGACATACAAAGGAAGAATACTGTGAAAAGGTATAATCTGAAATTATTTCTTTGAGGAAGGAATAGATAAAAACTATGTTGCACTGGAACTCGTACCCATACCCTTGGGACACGTACCAGGTATTGTTACACAAACCGAAGCACCGAATACTTAGTGGAGAGAATCATAGCTAAGGACCTCAATTAAGATTTCTGAGTTTTGTTTCAGTTTTTTGTTTGCATATCAGCTTGCTGGAGATCAAGCTTATTGAAACTTTTTTATAATATTTGATTAACAGTAAAATTTATCATGGTTTGAGTTAGAAGTTTATCATTTGCAATATCTCATTGTTATATGATTTATGATCTTCTTGTTCATGTTCAAAGTTTGCCTTCTGTATTATGCATCTAAGATTCTATACATTTAGCATATATTATTATTAAAAAAAATTGTAATTCTGAATCTGAAAAGAATACAATACGTCTGCAAGATTTATCGCTGTTCTTGTTTTGAAAACTCATTGTCATGACTCATATTTTCAGATTTTCTATTAAATATTAAATTATAGTGAAAAAATTATTGATGGACCCAAGTACCCCTGTCCCCTATATTGAAAATCAGAAAAATGTCAAAGATGAACCACCAAAAAGGACAAGTGCAGATATACTCAAGGACTCTGTCAAGAATGAGGGCAACAAGAAGAAAGAAGATGGGTTTTCTTAGGAAGCCAGCAAGGATAAGAAGGCATTTAGAATTTCCTGCAAGACTGTCCTATAGGACCAAGTCCCAGTACTTCTGTTTTTGGCTACGATTTTTCTACATACATTTTGGTCTTAAGGCAGAAGATTGTAGGGTAAATGCAAGAAATAAGTATGTGTTGAACAAAAGCAAAAAATCCGTAGCTTTCTTAAATAGAAACTAGAATTCATTTTCTCCTTTAATGGATTATAATGGTTTTTGCTACAAGCACAGTGACCTTGGCCATATAGTATGATTTTGAAGAAGTGTTTTTTGGGAACCTGCTTCAAGCATTTCCGACATTCAACCTTCATTTGCCCAAACTTTTGTCAATAGTTGCATTGAATGTTCTTCTCGGAGCCTTCTAAAGCTGGAGAAGAGGACTTTTGCTAAGAAGATTGTTGTGAACTAGAGCCACCTTATTGTTGTCGCTATATTCGAAGATGGTTAGCATCTGCTGTTTCCACGGGCCATAATTGTGACTGTTGAAGTTCTGATTTCCCTTGAGCAATATATTAGTCAAAGATGCCATAGCACATTTTTCAGTAAAAAAGTGTGAAAAGTTGTGAAGGCACGTACTTGGAGGCATAAAACAGAAGACCTAGAAAAAATGAATAGGTACCTAGAAGAGAGCTCCAAAAACCGAGTAGGAATATGTTGTCGGATTCTCGATTGCTAGCTCAAAAATTGAGGCATGAAAATCGAGGCACCCGAAAAAATGGATGATAACCCAGTTGAGCTCTTGAAAAACCTATGAATTTGTAATTTTTTTGATCCGGTACAAAAATTTAGGGTTTCGAACAAAAACGACCTTGGCTGCAAAAAAAGCTTCAAAAAGCTTAGAAAAATGGTGGATTTGCAGAGAAAATTGTAGAATCTGGGCATGAATTACTAGCAGAGATTTGTCAAAAACCTAGACGCCTCCAAATAGGCACAAAACAAACACTTTAAAAAAGGAAAAAGAAAAAATGGGCCACATAACAGGTGCATTATTTTCAGAGAAATTTGGACGCAAGTGGCAGAAAAATGTGGGCGAAGTTATAGAGAAATGGTGCCCAACAGGGCTCCACGTGAATAGTAGAGAATAACCCTCGATTTTTAGAGGATTCAGTCGCGATAGTTGTAGATAGAAGGGCGTGAGTTTGCAGACCGGAAAAAATCGTAGGAGACATATAAAGATAATATCTTATACTTTCTATAATAGTCAACTACTTGTCTGTAGTCCGTCTTTCAGTCTAGATAGGAATGTTTCCTATCCCATCTCTTTTTTCTTCAGTCTAGATAGGAATGTTTCCTATCCTGTCTCTAGTTTTGTTTCTAATTCCGTCTTCAGTCTATGTTGTTTCTTTTAGAAACAACGTCCTTGCAATTCTTTATAAGGAACACATTTGTTCCTCTGTTAATCAATGAATCATCCGAAAATCCATTAATCTGCCAACTCTTCTTGAATCTTGTAACATGGTATCAGAGCCAATACTTGAATTTCTTTGAAAAATTTATAATTTCATTCGAAATTATTTGCTAAAATTTTTCGAACTAATTTTTGAGGTTTTTCTCAAACAACCCGTCTAGGGTTTTTTGTTTTTGTTGAGAAATTCATCTGTGAAAAATCTCAGTTTTGGCTAGGTTTTTTCTTCTGAGAATTGCAGGGAGATTTTGGAGTTTTTTCACGTGCAAATCGCGGGCAGATTCTTGGCATTTTTTTACAAACCCTACCGTGGCTCAGTCTAAAAATCGCGAGCTTCGTTTCAATTTGTAACACGTGATTCACGTTTCTGCTGCTCGCATTTGTTTTTTGCAAACAAAAACGTCTCACGTTTTTTGCAAATCATTTTTTTGGAGCCGAAAAATGCTTGAAAAAAAACCAATTCTTGGTGGGTTTTTCGAGAGCTCAACTGGGTTGTCCGTTTTTTCTGGGTGCCTCGATTTTCGAGCTAGCGGATCCAGAAAACGACAGCAAATTCCTTCTGGCTTTTTCGAGCTCTCTCTGGGTCATTCTCTGATTCTTCTGGGTCTTCCGTATTTTTGCCTCGAAGAACGTGCCTTCACAGATTTTCACAGTTTTCATTGAAAAATGTGCCATGGCATCTCTGACAAATATTCTGCTCGAGCATAATTCCAAATTCAATGGTCGCAATTATGGAACCTGGAAGCAGCGCATCATCACAATCTTCGAATATCGAAACACCGATCAACTTGTTCTAGGTGATACGCAGCGTCCGACTTCTCCGGGTCCTGATCAAGATACATGGGATCTGAACAATCGAGAGGCAGTAATGCTTCTCAAACTATCCGTAGCTGATGACTAGCTTTCTCAGATTCCATCCGGCAAGACAGCTGCCGAAATCTAGACACATCTAAAAGGTCTTCATGAGACTTCCGACAAGAGCAGAGCCTTCTTTCTGAAAAACACTCTATTTTCTATTGTCATGGATGAGTGCACCTCACTCCAGGCACACTTGAATCGGATTCAGGAAATCCGTGATCAGTGACTTGCCATCGGTCGCAAGATGGAGGAAGAGGATATTGTGGTAATCACTCTTCGGAGTTTACCAAAATCCTATGAGCATTTTATCGAGACTCTCAACATCACATCTACTGGTGTTGATCTAAAGTTCACTGATCTCTGCACCCTGCTGCTTCAGCAAGATCGGTGGAAACAACAGTTTGGTAGCAGCTCCAGTTCCACCTCCACTAAGCAAGCCTTTGCTGCAAAATCCTTTCAACAGAACATTGGCAACCATCAGTCTTCTCAGCCTTCCCAGCATCAACCTTCTGCTCAATCCTTGGATGGCTCTACGAAGCAAAATGTACAGTGTAATTACTGTCACAAGTTCGGCCATATGAAATTCGAGTGCCGGAAACGTTTGGCTGCCCAAGCAAGGCAAAATGCTTCCCAGCCAACAACACAAGTTGTCGAGCTTCCTGATCAAGGCGAAGCTGCATTTTTCGCCTTTTGAATTTGTTTCTGTTTTTGTGGGTTTGTTGATTTTCTCCTCAAAAATCATTTCAAGTTGTCTGTAATACGCAAGGTTGCGTGAGATTCTGGGTTTTACCGTTTTTTCCACAAAAACAAAGTTTTGTAAATGCAACCTATTTTGAGTCATGGCAATCTTCTCGCAAAGCTTCTTGGTTTCAGCATTCTGTAGATCCAGAGAGGGTCTCAATTATCACAGAATGTTCCAACATCCGTATGTTGACCATTAAGGGAGGGTATTAAGATAATATCTTATACTTTCTATAATAGTCAACTACTTGTCTGTAGTCCATCTTTCAGTCTAGATAGGAATGTTTCCTATCCCGTCGCTTTTTTCTTCAGTCCAGATAGGAATGTTTCCTATCCCGGCCCTAGTTTTGTTTCTAATTCCATCTTTAGTCTACGTTGTTTCTTTTAGAAACAACGTTCTTGTAATTCTTTATAAGGAACACATTTGTTCCTTTGTTAATCAATGAATCATCCGGAAATTCGTTAATCTGCTAACTCTTCTTGAATCTTGTAACAAGACAGAGAAAATGACATGATTTTTTGGCAGAAAACCCTAGCCGAACTAGAAGTTTTGGAAGCAAATATGCATGAAAATAATTTCAAAAATAAAAAGCAGATAATTTCAACCAAGAAATTATAATTATTTTCGAAAACTTTTAAAAGTATCGGCTTTGATACCATATGACGAAGTAATTGGTAAATATTTGCTTGTTATTAACAGAGCCTAAGAGCTCTATATATAAAAAAGAATAAAACGATGTTTCCTTAGGAAACGATTGTAAAGAATAGAAACATTATATTCTAGCTGAAAGAAAGCTATAAAAGCTAACAGATAACTATAGCTAAGTAAATATTAGAAACATTCTAATATTCACAATAGATTACAAATAGATAACCATTAACTAATAATAGACATTTATCTATTATCGTAATATCATGGAATCAAGAGACATTACTTATCTACAAAGACTGTACAACATAATGAAGTTGCAGAAAGGAAGAATCAAATTGAGCAAGAGGGTTGGCCATAATGCCTGAATGAATCCAAGTTAAACATGTTTGTATTGTTCATTCAGATATTTGCCTCTCTAAAATGACTTCAAAGATGGCTCACAAATGGCCAAAATCAAAAGGCAAAGACGAAACTAATAGTTGGAGAGATCTCTTATATCTCTATTAAACAAATGATCTACCTCTAATTTTTAGAGGTACAACTCATGTTATAATTTGATTTTTTGATATGCTTTCAACAATAAAGCAAGAAAGGATAACTAACATCTGCACACAACTATGTTGTAGATGAGATTACAAATTTATAAACAAAGAGAACAAAGACAAATGAAACAACATTCACTCTTCAATACCAAAACTGATAAATGAAGGAAAGTATCAATGATTTCTTTTTAGCTGTATGAACAGCCCATAATTCAAAGCTTCTGAGAATGAATATGCATGTAACTATATGAAATAGGGAAGACCTCAAAGAAATAATTGATAAGACATGAAGGTAGGCATGCAATCAAAAAATTTTGTATAAACAAAAAGTTTGAATACAAGTTTCCTCCTTTCCTTTGATGAAAAGCCAAAATAGTTTAAAGCCTATTCATTCCTTCTACAATAGCTATGACTGAAAAATAGATTTCATCTATTCCCCTTACGATGATAAACTCAGAATAACTTACTTTTTGGAGCATAGGCTTATCTAGAAAATTTCTCCCCCACTTCCCTTTGGTTGTCTTATTCAATTACATATTTTTTAGGAATATCCTCACCGTGCCTTTTCAATTATTTAACTTGTTCTTGGGATATGAGTTTTATTTTGCACCCTTTTCTTTTCTTAGAATTCTTTTCATATCTTGCAACTTAATGATATATAAGGATAACCCTTTATTACCGCATGTTTGGATTCCCCCTCTTGATTAGGGAACCGTTTCTTTAACATGCGATGAAGAGTACTCCCCTTATCAACACAAATGCTCGCAACATAATAGAGAAATATCAACAAATTCGATCCAAAAGGGTCTAGGACTTTAAACTTTCCCTTTCACCCTCTTAATTCTTCAATGGAGATTCTACCCCTTAATTGACTTCACTTTAACTCCTATCCTAATAGGCCCCTTGCAAACCAAAGGATCTTTCTAACTCCCGAATAATTGACTAATAATTCAAGAAGATTTACTGACTCCTTGTTCCTTGGTTCTACTTGTCTAGAACAATCCTCTCAATTTTTTGCAAAAGGTGCTATTCTCCAAATTGACTTCAAAGACGAGCTAGGCCTCTAGAGTGACCTTCTCATTTATAGGAACATCAATTTCCAACATTTACACAAATGTTTCAAAATCCAAATCTAATTCCTCAACTTTAGTCATGTTTATGTCTTTTCCCAATTAGGCACCCCAACCTTGTTTTTCCCAAGTCTCTTTTGGATTTCCCAAACACACCGAAGACTTGACACACTTCATTGTTTCAAGGGTATGAAATTAGAATGGTTGCGAAATTTTGCTGTTTTGCAAGGTTGAGATCTTGTGAATTGCGAAACCATAAAATGTTGCAATTTTTTGCAACAAATCCCCTTGATATTCCCATCATCCAAAACTCCTTTGACCACCCTCTTCCCTATGCAAATCTTCCAATTACTCCTTCAACTAGGTCTAGCCCAACCCTAATGCCTTGCATAATCTATTACCTTTTTTCTCAACTAGTCACATATGACATGCCTTGTTAGTGTTTCCTCACATTTCCAACTCCCTTGTTCTCCTAGTCTAAAATCTCTAGAATCCTATAGTACACCATTGGAACTCACTTTCCACCAAAGGCCATTAATTTCCCATGGTGGAAAGTGCTCCTTATTACATGAGAATAGTCCAACCTTGGTTCTCGAAAGGTTTCTACGGGACAGCCATTATTTTTCTTACTGGTACTAGAAAATAGATGAACTTGTCAAACCAACTGCAATAGGACGGTAAGTCACTATTCTATCAAACCTGATTCATTTCATGCCTACCACAATCTGTACCAGTCTGTACACAATGCCACAACTGCTGAAAAGACTAGAAAAAACAATTTATTTTATTTCAAATGTTCCTCAAATCTCAACAACCCCTAAATCTCGATTAAAGATGGCTTATATGACCATTTCCCATCCTCCGACAATTGAATCCAACCATATTTTAAAACCATTTAGCCGTTAGAGGCGAAATGACTATGTTTTGAAAAAGGTTTTGCAACTTTTTGTGCAACTTAGCACTTTTTGACAATTTTGGCTCAATTGGACAAACCCAAGGGCCTATAGATCTATTCAACCCTAAAATGACTTCCTAATTAAAAATGACCTAGGAACACCAAAAGACCCCAAAATTCAACTTTTAAGCCCTTTCACCAAACATAACTCAATAGGCTTCTTAAGACCTATTTGAGCAAGGCCTTACAAGGTAGGGGAAACACATACAATGGATCATAATGAGATGCTTATGAAAAATGTATAGCCATAGATCACAAGGCGCCCTTGCACCAAAATTGCAAGAATAGGAAACTTACTTCCATTTATCTCCAACGAAATGAGATTACAATATTAAAAAATTTGACATGGGCATTTTATTTACAATATTCTACAAGCTAGAGCCACCATATACATCCTTAAAACTACCCTAGATAACCCTACGGGTCTTCATTGGCCCAAGAAGGTTCTAGAGATTTTAATCCTAAGCTTTGAGGTTGACCATAGCTAAGATATTATTATTCATATTTTGTTATATTTGAATAGGCCCTCAAAACTTTTAGAACTCAAATGAGGTTTTGAAGGAATTTTATTTTTTCTATTTTAAGTAGTGTAACTTCTAGAGACCATAACTCTTTGCCAGTTGACCTGATTGGCTATTATAACCTCATTTAGAAAATAGTGTGAAGTGCTGTACAGGTCTAAGTGTGAAAGGTCACTCACATTAAGGATTGACCCCCTTTCAAATCCTCTAAAGCCTTCAAAATTGAGTTTAAAGGTTTTTACCCTTATGCCAATACCAAAAGTTTTCAATATCTTCAAAACTAGAGTTGCTCTTGCAATGATGCTTTATTGGGAGTATGATATAACCAAAGTGAACCTCCACAGAAGAAATTAGATCATTTCAAGCTCCGGAAAACAATTTACTAAGTATAGTAATCTTCTAGAAATAGTAAGTTTGCACCTTATTGACAAACCACAATTTTTTGTGGGGTGATGCAAGATTGCCTTTATTCCTAGGATGCTCTTGCCTCAAACACTAGAGGTAATTTAAGAAGTGACCTTGTCACATTAGAGGAAAACCAAGATGGTTAACTTCCTCCCTTGACAACCACAATGAATCTTCAACAAGCCTTGCTTTCCATTTAACTAGTTATTCTTGATTTGCCTTGCTTCTTGTGCTTTTGCCAACAGACTATCCAACATGTCTTCAATCTGCTTTGTAGCTGAAGTAGTTACTAGAATATTCCACTGTTCTTTTGTGATCTCATCTTCAACAATCACTTCATGATACTCTCTTGGATTTGAAATATTAAATGGTAAAATATTGAGTTTTCTAGTTATTTCATGCTTCTTTAGTATTTTGCATGGTCCAAACTTCATCTTTAATTTATTATATGTTCACATCTAAAATTCCTTATGCCTCCTTTTCTCATTTGCATTAGCCTTGTACTATGTATTCATTTTAGTAATGTGCTTCCTACCCTTTTTTATGGTAAATCGATGTTGTTGTAGTTGTATTAAACAAAGGAAATGAAAGGTCCTTGTATAGATTTACAAAGGCGATGTTTCTTTTAAAAGAAACAATTGTGAACTAAAGACGGAAATAGATACTACCTAATAAACTTGTTAGTGAAATAGGATTTGTAACTTGTAATAGCACTTGTGGATATTTTATGTGTTTTCCAAGTTACTATTCCAATGAATATATATATGATATAAAGAGGCATGCCTCTTGAAGAGACATGTCTCTTTAATATATTAGCTTACATTAGTTATAGTTATAACACAATTAATATACTCTCAATATATTATAATGATATATATATATATATATATATATATATCACTCTTAATATAATATAATTTATCCGACAGAATTATAACATTAACACTCCCTCTTAATGAAGAAGGATAAAATACATAGATATTACACCATAGGTAATATTTCAAAAATAATACATATAGGAAATCTTTGATCAGAAGATTTCTAGAATATGATATCATGTAAGTATTGGTCTATCAGAATATCAACATATGATATTCACCAATTACTATTTGATATCATATTTGGTAACATGAGCATTGGCCTATCAAAATATCAATCAAATGATATTCACCAAATACTCTGAGTAATGGCCTATCAGAACATCAACTAAATGATATCCACCAAGTACTCAATGTAATATATCACTCTTAATATAATATAATTTATCCGACAGAATTATAACATTAACACTCCCTCTTAATGAAGAAGGATAAAATACATAGATATTACACCATAGGTAATATTTCAAAAATAATACATATAGGAAATCTTTGATCAGAAGATTTCTAGAATATGATATCATGTAAGTATTGGTCTATCAGAATATCAACATATGATATTCACCAATTACTATTTGATATCATATTTGGTAACATGAGCATTGGCCTATCAAAATATCAATCAAATGATATTCACCAAATACTCTGAGTAATGGCCTATCAGAACATCAACTAAATGATATCCACCAAGTACTCAATGTAATATATCACTCTTAATATAATATAATTTATCCGACAGAATTATAACATTAACACTCCCTCTTAATGAAGAAGGATAAAATACATAGATATTACACCATAGGTAATATTTCAAAAATAATACATATAGGGAATCTTTGATCAGAAGATTTCTAGAATATGATATCATGTAAGTATTGGTCTATCAGAATATCAACATATGATATTCACCAATTACTATTTGATATCATATTTGGTAACATGAGCATTGGCCTATCAAAATATCAATCAAATGATATTCACCAAATACTCTGAGTAATGGCCTATCAGAACATCAACTAAATGATATCCACCAAGTACTCAATGTGGTAATGGCCTATCAAAATATCAAGGCATGATATACACCAAGTACCAAAAATATATCTATACAAACAACTTGTAGATAATCAAATTAATGATATCAACCGCCTAGTTGTTGATTTACAAGATAAAGCCCTTACATGAAACACTTTCACAAAAAATGAATCATGCTACAAGTTATTGTAAGGACGTCACTTTACAACAACTTCTCCTAATACAAGTGATAATCATTAAGAAGTCGTCACTTCTTCATGATGTACATAGGGGACAGGCTCATACATGTATGACATCAAAAGTTCCCATGAAGTCTCCATGAATACTGTCATGTGGTGTTGTCACAACATTCACCATAAAACATGTCAGAGAATAAGGTTTCTCCCTCTTAGTTTGATATCAATTTTTCTGACCTCTTAGCACAAGGTTCTCTCCGATGAAGTATCAGACTTCCTCTGAATCTGTTATCATCCTTCTAATCTCTTGGTAGCAAGTCATGTCATGCTTCCCTAGTTCAATGGGTATCCTAATAGCATAAAGCCTTCCAGCCTACATACATGAGACTTTATCCCATGAATCATAGTCTTTTAGCTATTATAGTTTCTGACTAGTGTTGAATCCATCAACAGGTCTACTCCTTCTGAACCAATATCATCAAAAGTTTGATTTAAGCATTTTTATTTTCTGCTCCCTCTTTTTTTTTTTTCAAGGTTGCCTCTAATGAACTATCAAACTCCCTCTCATAATTTCACTCATCAAGGATATTTGTTTCAAGAAACTCACATTATCCAACCTAATCATCAGATGATTCGTGAATCCTAAATCACAACTTCTTTGGAGCTACTATCATAAGATTGAGTCTGCACAATATTTGGTAGCATACCTAATGTACCAATCTTCTTTTCCTGCAAGAACATCCTCAGAGACAAATGAAAAGATCAAGGCAAATAGCGCTTTATAGTAAATATAGAAATACAAGATAAGAGAGAGACTACAATGAGTAGATACATGCAATACCCGAGGATAATAAATGCTTATCTGCAATAATAATATAAGTTGCTCCAATGAAGGTGGAAGGTCCATATGCATCAAATCAGGAAATGCCTCCATGTAAGAATTAAACAATTTGACCACGTCTTTTCTGCTCCCATATAAGAATGGTTCAAATGAGAATAGATCATTGGTTATCATACCCCCTTACAATGTTGGATACCCACTCTTATATTATTGAACATATAAGTACGCCAACAACATTGCATATTATATGGTTGGATTCACCAAAGTTTAACTGAATCATATCTACTCCCCCTTTTTCCTGCATGAACATTCTCGAAGGAAAGGATTAAGACACATATCTCTTATAATATACATTAAAATACAAATAAGAAAGATTTACAATATTAGAAATGTAATACTTGGAAATTGTGCTAAAAAATACTTATATTAGGTAGTCAAAGGATAATACCCTTCAAACAATACTTGATCCTCATTAGCAATTAATAAATTAATGCTCCAACCTCCAAGCTCATAGATACATGATTAATTACATTCCTTATATCTTCCTTATAAATACTACCTATTATAATATAAAATAACAAATTTCCCAATCTATATTCACTTATCTTTATAATGAACTAGACAAAACTTACCTTCAATGTTACCTTATATATTATTAGTGAAAATATTGTTGATGTCGTCTTCAGTATGGTGTATTCCATAGCTTATGGTCTTCGTTGGCATCGTATTAATCCATACATAGTAGGTCAGGAAAATTGGGATTCAACAATCAAGAAGTAAATTGAAAGAGGGTCCTCCTTACTGCCATGGCGCAGGTGGTGACATGAAGGCTAAATCTTTTCAAACTCATTTTCTTATACACTCCCCAGTCTTCCCCTATCTTTAAGAAATGTAACTGAAGCAAACTAATACTCAGTACAAATATCTATGAGCATTATAGGTATTTGTCTGAGTCTCGACAATCTAATATATATCTCAGTATGTATTTATATTTCTCAACTGTCTTATATCTGAGTTGTACCGATCTCCAATGTTATTTCTGACCTTGTTATATGTTTTATCGGCCTCTGCATGTGTATTGACCAATATAGTTAAATCCATTTGAATTATTGTGGTTTGAAGGCCTTTGCATCTCTTTGTATCATCTGGTCTAGTTCGAGTGGTTAAGATAAGACAACAATCATCTTCGCATGATAACTTCACGCTAGAGTTGAAAGAATACATCTAATACACAAGCTCCAAGTGGATGCACCAGCAATTTACAAACAATGAATTCTGACCTCCCAGATGCGCACACTTAACAAGGGAAATCTTGAACATATATTTACAGAACACCAAGTTTCCTGTCTAACTCTAGGTAGGGAGATATTTGTTGGAAGGAACGAACTTGTTCAGGTGAACAACCACACACTACAATCAGAAAGCATGACATAGACCCATGTCTTAAATACCTCAAATAACCTTGAATGATTCACACCTTTTCTCACATCCTTTACAAAGGATATAGTTGGGCTCACATCCTTTACAAAGGATATAATTGGTCCCCTCTGGTATAATATCTTCCCACTGTATGCCTTGGTAATGAAAAAGAAATCAAATTTGAAGCTTTAATGTTTTGACCATTTAATCCCCAGGTAGTTCACAGTCCAGTGATATGTAGTTTTCATTTTATTACTTATCACCACTCTCTGCAAGGGATATATCACATCATTTTGTTTCTGCTTTTTACTCCCTGTTATCTTATTATGAGGGGGGTCAAGTTATCTTATTATGAGGGGGGTCAAATTTATCCATTAGGAGCCAACATTAAGACATTTGACCTTCATGGTACAATCTGATCGTATATGTCTCATCCATAAGTCCCAACAAATGAAATGATTGATTTTGTCAGCATTGTTATCTACTCATAAAAGATATAAGTGTTTCCAATGGCTGAGTTGCAATAAGGACTGCTGAGGCACTCTGTGGTTCCCAGATCATCACAGACTATACAGTAAGAGATGCATGATAGAGGAAACATTGAAGGAGATTAAATAACTGCTCAAGGTCATCTTATCCTTTGGTTAAGCCTCACCCAGATATATGCATATAGAAACTCCTGTCCGCAGAAGTAGTGATAAACTTTGTCATTTACTGAAAACATTATTTTGAAGTTAGTGGTCCAAGAACTACAGGGCAGATATTCAAACAAAACCCACCAATAGGCACATTCTACAACACCAATCAACATTGACATTGTAGTCTATGTTCAACAATCTGATATTGTTCTACCATGAGCAGTTTACTCCAATCTCCTCCACAAGGTGTTTCTTTTTGAATCACAAATGTCCAGCACATGAGACTATATTCTTTTCAACACACTAAAGAATTTGGAAAGGCGAGAGCCAACAACACATTCTATTAATGAGCATCCATCACACTACTAGCAATTTTTAAATAATTTCTTCAATCTTTTAATTTATATTTCTGTGGTGGTTCATCTTCAATACACAGGCATCAGATCTTCTGCTCTGATACCATGTTAGTAAAATAGGATCTGTAACTTGTAATAGCACTTGTGGATATTTTATGTGTTTTCCAAGTTACTATTCCAATGAATATATATATGATATAAAGAGGCATGCCTCTTGAAGAGACATGTCGCTTTAATATATTAACTTACATTAGTTATAGTTATAACACAATTAATATACTCTCAATATATTATGAGATATATATATATATATATATAAAATCACTCTTAATATAAGTTAATTATTCCATATATAACACTGTCATATATTATATATCTCATATATATATAATATAATTTATCCGACAGAATTATAACATTAACAAGACTAAAGACTAACGAAGAAGACCACTAAAGAAACATTATAATATTCCAATGCTCTCCCTTAACGGTCATTGTCTAAATGTTTTCTTTTGATCACAAATTCGTCAAAACATTTTGCTATTGTCTAGACCCTCCCTGGATCTACAAAATGTTAATGACTAGGAAGTCATCCAAAAAAATGAAATATAAAAGGGTGCCCTCTTCTTCAGAATTCTTTGCAACAACAGACAAGAGCCTATCATTGACTCTGTCGCAGAGATGGTGTCTATTGCTAATCCTCCCAGAATCAACAAACCATCTAAACAAAAATCATCACAAAACATCCAACCTCATGTTGGATAGAGAAGTTTCTCTTCCCTAGAGATAGAGACAAACACTGAGAACAATGAGCACGATTTTGAGGAAAAATCAACGAAACTTCCAAACTTTGCAAATGACCATGATACCCCAAACAAACGCAAAAAGTCGCAACTTTTAGGAGAAAATTGGAAAAATTGGATATGAGTTTTGAGGTTAAAAATTGATCAAAACTAGAGAACAAAATTCAAGTCACAAATCAAAGAATACAAAGCTGGTTTTTTGATGAAAAATGGTAAAACACAACATATAAGTTTTGAGGGGAAAATTATAAACCTACTAGATATTTTGAGGGAAAAATTATAAACCCAATAGATAATTTTTGAGGAAAAAATTATAAACCCAAAAGATAATTTTTGGAAGGAAAAAATTCATAAAAACCCATCAAAAGTTTTTTCATGGGAAAAAAATTATGAAAACTCATCACATATTTTTGAAGGGAAAAAATTATTAAAAACCATTAGAAATTTTTTAAAGAGAAACGTTTGTGAAAACCCATTAGAAATTTTTTAAAGAGAAAAGTTTGTGAAAATCCATTAGAAATTTTTTCATGCGGCAAAACAGAAGACTTCAAATAGTAAAGTGACACGTGCAAGCAACAAGATGCAATTGCAAATAACATGCAAGGACATGCATCTCAGATGCAACCTTTGAAAAACAGAGCCTTTTGTCTAAAGTTTAAACTAAGAAATCATGCAATCAAAATCCTTGATCAGGCTCACAACTTTCAACAAAAATCTTCAAAGACAAACCAAAAATTTCATAAAATACCTGATACAATTTTTATTTCAAAATTTCAAAAGAAAAATCTGGAAAACAAATTTCAGATTAGAAGATGCTCGAATTTTTCTTCAAAATTTTGCCAAGTTTTTTGAAATTCAGTTGACCTGCTCCAATACCATGTTATGGTAAATTGATGTTGCTGTAGTTGTATTGCACAAGGGAGATGAAAACTCCTAATATAGATTGACAAAGACAATATTTCTAAAAGAAACAATCATGAACTAAAGAGTGAAATAGAAACTAACTAATAAACTAATGACTAACTATGATGACTATTAAAGACATTATACTATTCCAATAACCTCCCCATATTGTATGGGCATTTCTTGGTGGAATGTGCCATCACTTGGAAAATGTTGTAGAAGGTTTTCTTCGAGCATGTGCCCTTAGCCCTTCTTGTAGTCCATGCACCATAACTCGCCTTCGTTCTTTCTCGTGCTTCCCCTTATTGCTTAAAACTTAATTATTCTTTGCACGTCCTTCTAAGGGCCTTCTGCCTTTTTATTATATTCTTCATCATTGCTGCTTACCTCCAAGGAATCCACATTTGATGATGCGTTCTTTTCCTTCCATGAGGTTTCACTCTCACTTTCAATGTCCATTTCTCTATTATGAGGGAGTTACAATCTTCATTTTCCTTTTGAGGGATGATATCAGCCCCTCAACAAACTAACGTTTCTTTAGGTCATCAGCTGGTTGGTTTTCCATTTTATCCAGCAACTCCTTGAGTCGTCGAATGTATGCTCTTAGACTCTCGGTCATCCCTTGTTTGGTGTTGTAGATTTCCACCAATATTTAATTATCATCCTGAAGAAGTCTAAACTCCTCCTAAAATAGTTTTTCCAAGTGATCCCACTAACCCACTTTTGTCTTATCTACATCAAAGAACTAGTCAATGGCTGCTTCATGTAGCTTTGTGGGGTACTGTATTGCCCATTCATCCTGGTCGGTCACCCCGTTGGTCGACCATATTGTTTAGCATGTGCAAACAGTATTTTACTAGACCTTCCATTCTGTCTCTAGTGAACTTAAGCAATTTTTGTTTGTTCATCATTATTGTGTGGTTTTGTTTGCAATCGGTATTGTGTATACTCCCAAAGTGGGTATACTAGAACCACACAGGTTGTTTTGACTATCGTGCCCCTATATCTGTTTGACACCCTCGGTTGCATCGGTATCCCTTACATCACTCTTCTCAATCTTTGTCACTTCTCTTCAGGCTTCTTGTGCCTATGTATGCGGTGTAAGGGTGAGATGGTTTAACCAGTTTCTTGTATCTTCAATTAATTCTTTGTTGCCTTCTGTAAATTTGACTCCTTTAGCATCGTTCTTGTACCCTTCACCTTCGGCTGGTTCGCTTACCTCGACACTTCCTTTGTTCCCTTCGAGTAACCCTCCTTCCCCTTTGGGCCATCCCTCAACAACTCTCCTCAGACTTCACCTCCACTCTGCTTGTTCTTCTAATTGTAAGGCCCCTATAGATGGCCTTGTAGTTGTTGGTCTGATCCCTTCTTATGCAGTTCTTATCTTTGTTCAAAAGGTTTGGGATTTATTGTTTTTCTCTTGGGAGTTTATGATGCGTTACCCCCTTCAGGATTCATCTTGTTCCTCCTCTTCCCTTTGGTTTTCTTCTTCATACCTCCGCAAGATTTATTGGCAGTGGTTCTCTCTATTTATTTCTTCTCGAGTTTTGCAAGGGTAGGAAGGTTTGTGCGAGCAGTCTGGGCAAATGACACATCAACCAATCTACTACAGGGCTCACACCGAGTGAAGTCCATACTAGACTCTTTGGAACTTCCTTTCGTGCGGCTTCCCTTCATACATGGGTTTTAATGGATGCTTGCAAAATGGAGGCAAAGTCCAGTGTCAATTCCCTTCACCTTCAAACAATTTGTCATTTTTGTGACTTCTCATACCCTCGTCTGTTGGTTGGCCCATTATTATACTATTTCCATGTAAAACTCTGTCACTCACAAATTCGTATCGGCAATGGCATCAAATGTTTTCCCTGTAGGATAACTAGTTTAATGCATGCGAGAATAATAAAAACTGTAAGAAAAACAAGAGAACTCACTATTACTTCTATATTAATTCTGTCTAATGCTTTACAATTTATGACACATAGTACTCAATGACAACACAACAGTGCCAACAACCATAATCATTTCCATTGGATACAAGTACATGACATATATAAAAGTCGAAGGGACACGAGTACCAATCATCATGACTATTCCCAACTACCTACCCTTCAACCAAACTAACAAGTACTGACAACACTATGTTACCCGACAACATTGAGCAGATATCATAAATTACAAAATGGAAATCAACTAGTTCATATTTGTGATTTAATAGTACTTGCAATTTCTACAACAATTTGAAAACAGTTATGTTATGAGTGTGAAGAAGGAAATTATATGACAAAGGAAGCTACCACATTTTTCATCCTAATAGGTTTTGAATCAAATAGCTCAAGGTAGAGTAACAGAAAATGCTTTTGAAACAAATTCTTACATCTCAAAAGGCCATAAATGATATAGAAATTTTCTCATTGTTAACTATTTTAGCAGATTTGTAAAACAAAAAATGGAGTGTTAAATATCTTTCCATTAGATAGTAAAGACCTACTAGTACAAGAGAATGTTACAAGATTCAAGAAGAGTTGGCATATTAACAGATTTCCGGATGATTGATTGATTAACAGAGGAACAAATGTGTTCCTTATAAAGAATTACAAGGACGTTGTTTCTAAAAGAAACAACGTAGACTGAAGATGGAATTACAAACAAAACTGAAGACAGGATAGGAAACATTCCTATCTGGACTGAAGACAAAAGAGACAGGATAGGAAACATTCCTATCTAGACTGAAAGACGAACTACAGACAAGTAGTTGACTATTATAGAAAGTATAAGATATTATCTTAATGCCCTCCCTTAATGGTCAACGTACGGATGTCGGAACATTCTGTGATAACTGAGACCCTCCCTGGATATACAGAATGTTGAAACCAAGAAGCTTTGCCAGAAGAGTGCTATGACTCAAAATAGGTTGCATTTACAAAACTTCGTTTTTGTGGAAAAAAGGGTAAAACCTAGAATCTCACACAACCTTGCGTATTACAGACAACTTGAAATGATTTTTGAGGAGAAAATCAACAAACCTAGAATCTCGCACAACCTTGCATATTACAGACAACTTGAAATGATTTTTGAGGAGAAAATCAACAAACCCATAATAAAACAGAAACGGATTTAGAAGGCGAAAAATGCAGCTTCGCCTTGATCAGGACCCGGAGAAGTCGAATGTTGCGTAACACCCAGAACAAGTTGATCGGTGTTTCGATATTCGAAGATTGCGATGATGTGTTGCTTCCAGGTTCCATAATTGCGACCATTGAATTTGGAATTATGTTCGAGCAGAATATTTGTCAGAGATGCCATGGCACATTTTTCAATGAAAAACTATGAAAATCTGTGAAGGCACATTCTTCGAGGCAAAAATACGAAAGACCCAGAAGAATCAGAGAATGACCCAGAAGAGAGCTCGGAAAACCCAAAAGGAATTTCCTGTCGTTTTCTGGATCCGCTAGCTCGAAAATCGAGGCACAAAAATCGAGGCACCCAAAAAAAACGGACGACAACCCAGTTGAGCTCTCGGAAAACCCACCAAGAATTTGCAAACAAAATATTTTTTCGACCCCAAAAATTAGGGTTTCGAAAAAAAACGGCCCTAGCTGAAAAAAGCTTGAAAAAACTTCAGATTTCTTGATAAAAAATGACAGATTTTTCTTCAAGGATCGATGTGCATGGACGAATGGGGCTAGAGTGTGCTGAACAAACACAGGCAGACCTGAGTTCGGGAATTTCTCTAGGCCGAAAACCCTAAGCGGGTTTTAGAGAAATTCAACAGAAATAATTTTGAAAAAATTTAAACAAATAATTTCACGAAGAAATTATAAATTT
This sequence comes from Cupressus sempervirens, assembly GCA_028749045.1. Lineage (NCBI taxonomy): Eukaryota > Viridiplantae > Streptophyta > Pinopsida > Cupressales > Cupressaceae > Cupressus > Cupressus sempervirens. The sequence goes on from CM053786.1 coordinate 787,747,648, forward strand.
TTTCGAAAAAATTTAAGTAATAGCTCTGATACCATGTTACAAGATTCAAGAAGAGTTGGCAGATTAACGGATTTCCGGATGATTAATTGATTAACAGAGGAACAAATGTGTTCCTTATAAAGAATTACAAGGACGTTGTTTCTAAAAGAAACAACGTAGACTGAAGATGGAATTAAAAACAAAACTGAAGACAGGATAGGAAACATTCCTATCTGGACTGAAGACAAAAGAGACAGGATAGGAAACATTCCTATCTAGACTGAAAGACGGACTACACACAAGTAGTTGACTATTATAGAAAGTATAAGATATTATCTTAATAGAGAAGAGACCAAGTGTCTGAACCACAATTTTAGCTTAATATTATTCAAGTAAATTTCGTTTGATTTTAAGTGGATGAAGGAGTTAAAAACATTGATGGACTTTGAGTTGAGAGTTTGAGAGATTATAGGTATAAGTTTCAATCAGAGCACAAGGAAATTCCCTTTCAATGAAACAGTTGATGCTGAAATTTTTCTAGATTGTTAAAATAAAAATATACAAGGCTTGCTTCAAGAGGGATTAAGATTAACCCGCATGACAAGGGTGTGTTTTCTTTCGAGGCATGTATTGATTTGTTTGACACCTATTTTGAATTCATGTACTGCTATTGTACTCCTTACAGGCCTTTTGAACCTCCATGTATATGATGAGTGTAAATGGAATGCAATCCCTTAAAAATTGCAGGGCATGCATTTAAGAAATGAGTTTCACCAATAAAAAAATCATTAAGCCTGTCAAATATAGAGGAAATTTAATATAACTAGAAAAACTATCCTTCATTTTGATATAAAATATTGCTACACCAATTTTTTTTTTCAGCACTGGAAGCTGATTTTGTCTTTTTGATGGGAACTATAATACTATTTCACTTCCACTTTCACAGTATCTATATATTATTATGTATATACTTCCAGGTCTGTCAGACTCCGTAGTGGTTTCTTACACCAGCAACACTCCTCCATGAGCTCACAGAGACAGATTAGGGCTCCTGTCCACTCGCAGTCTTATCCTTCTGTGACTGATTTCTTTTTGCCAAGAAAGGACTCCTAGTCTTTGTCTTGACCTTTCTTTGAGCCTCTTTCTTCCTCTTCTTGTTTATTACTGTTCGCTTTTTTCGGACACTGTTTGGTGCTCCTGCTGTTGTCAGCTATCTTGTTGTAAACTCTCAGTCCCATATACCTTTTCTGGCCTTTCGTTGGACATTAATATTATTATCTTATCTGCTTCCCACTTTTGTATACAATCGTCACTACCCTACCCGCTTATCAATGAAACTTGATGGCCATTGTCAAATCTAAGTTTGAAATTTGTCGTACCTTTTTAGCATCTGAAAAGGATATTTAGTCCCAGCCTGATCTTGGTAATCTACACAGTCATCTTGGTATTATTGTTGACAATAATATGTCAGTATTCTTTTGAATAGTAAGGATCACAAGCTTCTTTAGATTTTGATATCAAGCCAATAGAGTTTTGTTTTAGTTTAGTTTGGCTCTCTGTATTTACTTTTGGAAATTACTCATATGGTCCATATATGTTAAAAAAATGGATAGAAGGCTTACATTTATGATATTGTCTACAATTTTCCACTAAATTGTCTTTTTGGATTATAAACATGGAAAGCCTTATTGTGAGCCTAAGGAAAATGGCAGTAGTGGAATATCAAGAAAGAAACAACTTATCTCTTAACCATTCGATGCTAATGTCCTTAAAATCAAACATAGAAGCATACCAAAGAACATTGTCTCCATTATTTCTAGACTGTGAGAATTGGGTATAGCAACCCCCTATAAACTACAGTGCACCTCGCAAACTATTTAACGTGACTAGTGACATTGGTGCAACACATCCTCTACTATGAAATGGGCTGGGGGGGGATTGGGCCTCGTGACCTTGTGGTTTTACCAATTGAGCCAGGTCCCTTACTCTAACATGCCTCTATTTGGAAGTCCCATCTATTAGAAATATACGTCCATTCCAGGTCACCTACCTAAGATTTGGCCCAATGCTAACACTTAGTTTTATGCTAGAAATCAACAAAAAAGCCCACTTAAATTGTGATTTCCATGGTTAGGATATTGTGACAAGTTGGTGGATAGTAACTTACTAAATGCATCTCCCTGGAGGATTTTGCAATTTTCCTTTTTGTAATTAAAACCTTAAAAAAATATTGATTTGGCTGATTAAATTGGAGTTTTTAGGTGGGGTAATTGTTTCGGCCAAGTATTTTAAGACGCAAAAATCAGGATTTTTTGGCAATTTATGTTACGCTTTCTGTTATTGCTATTATTGTTGTATGGTAATCATAGTTTAAAATATTGTTATCAGCAACTTATTGCTAAGGGCGAAAGAAAAAAGTATCGGGAAATATCGGAGATAAGTTGGAAACATCTGGGGAAAATATCAGGAACTTAAAATCTGTTTTTCCAGACAAAAATGGGTTTTTCCAATCCTAATGAAACCTTCTTTCTCCTCTTTGCCCTTTCTCCTCTCGAAATCTGTTTTTCTAATCAAAAATGTTTTTGTGAGCCATCCCTGCCTAAACAGGCCTCCGGGCAGTAAGTTTCCTATTCATCACAGTAAAACAGAGAAATGTTGCCAATATTTTACGAAATTCTCTGCATTATTTTGAAACTTCTATGCAATAACTTATCTGAGATAAGTTAACATTACTTTTCAGGAGCCAAAAAATATTGCAGTAAGTTGACTTATTGCAGATATATCTGAGATATTTTGAACTATGATCGTAATGATTAAGTTTTGAATTAAGTGAAAAGTTTTCTTTTTTATTGATTCAATTCCCCCACCCACTCTTATTCTAAGAGTGTGCTCATCATGCATACCCTGACCTATGATTTTTCAATGCTCGACCCCTCAAATGAAAAAAAAAAAAATCAATACATATTAATGATCTGAAATGAAGTCTTTTGATCAAAACAAAACACATGCAAGTATCAGGATGAATAATATGGAATGCAAATATGTAGCTAACTGAATAAAATGTCATAAGTATGGAATGCAAATATGTAGCTAACTGAATAAAATATGAATAAAATGTACTCAGGGCTGAATTTGGAAGAAGTGTGTGGATTATTGTATAAAGCTCCTCAATACTTTTCAAATGCCATGAGGTCTAAGGAAAAAGTTAAGAGCTTGAAGGCTAAAAATAAGAATTTGACTTTAGTCAGTAAAATTGGGCAAGTGTGGCAAAATATTACAAAAGGCTTGCACCACTGCAAAGCACTAAAAACTTTGATACTTTGGTGCATAGTTTAAGGACTCTGCGATTATTCTTCAAAACCTTTCAAACTTGTGAGTCCCATCTCTGGCTGAGTCCACTCGCCACTGGCTCATGTGGCAGGTCCAGAAGAACTCTGGGGAATAGACCATAAAATTTATTTGCGCTGATTCTTGAGTTGTATCATATTAATGCCTTGAATAAGCTTGGTATTGGCATTTATGACTGCTTTCTACATTTGTCTGTTTTGGTAGGTATATCTTCAGGTGTGTTTCTTCTTGTCACATTAGGTGCATGTCTTATATATCTTTCCCAATGGTCGTTCAAATGCTAGCAAGACATGTATAAACTTGTCTAGTATTTTCGTCCATAGGTAGTACTCAATCTTTATAATCTATGGTACTGCGGCTTGATTGATGGACTTTTCAAGACCTTTCATTGACACCTGTTCAAAGGAAGATTTCATCTTAATCATGACACATTTAACAATCATTTCCAAAAGTACAACATTACTACATTGAGCATTTCTATCGTAAGGCATGATCCCATAAGATGTATACAGTTTTATGTTTGAAAATGTGAGTCATTGAAATTTGAAGCTGCTCTTTCTGTCTCAACTTAATTCATATATTAGAAGTGGTTTCTCATTCTATAATTGTTTTATATGAACTTAGTATATTTAGTGTAATATTCATTTCAAGGAGAGGATAAATCTTGTCCTAATAGACTAAGAGGACTGTGTTGGCATGTAAGTTAAATATTACTCATGGTATTAGTTTACATGCTCATTGGCTTTTTGATTTAATGTTATGGCTGTTCATTGAGGTTGGTGAACTTGGAAGGTCATATAGCTCCTAGGGGAATAATTTCTGTGCTACTTGACTTTGACTTCCAAGTGACTATTCATTTATAATACTTATCAGACAAAAATATGATTATGACACACAATTTTCTTAGAGGTGCTCATCATTTTCCATTCTGGTGCAGGAAGTCCTGCGCTGGATTAAATCTGTTGTTGCAGAAATTGGTACAGATGTGAGTAATGATCAGCTTAAGGAGTATGTTTGGAAGACGTTAAAAGGTGGACAGGTATGAAGCTTATGATCTTTTAAATGGGTAGGAATCAGGATTACTGTCTGTATTTCTGTGGCAGATCTGCAGTGCAGTTGGATTGTCAGGCCATTTTAACAATAGTCCTTGAGAACAGTTAGGCATCATCATTTCATGAGAAAGCAGCTATTCATATTTAAAACATTATATCATATTCCTTCCTTTTGTCTTTTCTTTTTGATGGGTAATGAGCTGAAGCTGAGATTAATTAATTATTATTTGTAGATTTGAACCTGAAGTCCTCCCAGATGAGAGGCTCACAATTTACCTTGTGTTGCAAGCTGTTGCCTCTTGCTTTTTGCTATTCTTAGCGTTGAGGGCTTTGCTAGATTATTTTCAGTCTATGCTTATTTTTTTTGCTATTAGCGTAGTACTATCCATTATCCTCCTGGAACTATGTTTACAGGTTGTTCCTGGTTTTGGTCATGGAGTATTACGTAAAACAGATCCAAGATATACATGTCAAAGGGAATTTGCATTAAAGCACATGCCTGATGATCCTTTGTTTAAGCTGGTTAGATTTTTGCACCCCTTAAACACTATTTTTTATTCCCTTGTCTTGAAATTGCACTTCAAAAAAACGTTTATCTTTCTTGTTTTAAAGAGTGAGTAAGTGTATTTTTTTTAATTGTTCAAAAATGACTATGCAGGTTTCAAAACTGTTTGAGGTTGTTCCGCCAATTCTTACAGAACTAGGGAAGGTAGGTTCCTCTTTGTGAGTAGGTTTGTCATTTGATGTTTGCTTTTTTGATGGATTGTGTCAATCATTAAGTTATACCATTCTCAGTGCATAATGCCGATTTCAATTGGATATATGTTTCTACTGGGAAATTTTAATATCCTCCTACATAACATGCATTGAAACATGCACTCTTCTAAGCTTCCTTGCCTGTTACAGTCATCAGGGGGCATCTATAGTGAGCAAAATTAATAGCGCACTTTTGAAAAATGGATTTTGAGCTGGTTATCTTAATTTATACAGCACATCTTGTATGATGTAAATGTTCCTCTGATGCCACAAAAAACATTTTGCAAGGGTGGAAACTGTTTATTCATTAAATATTGTAGTCGGGCTGCCATACATGCAGATTTTTCACAATGGAAATAAAATTTTTATTTGAAGTTGAAGGCATGCCTATATTTTAGATGTATTTCTCATGAGTTGTTGGAAATTTTATAGGTCAAGAATCCGTGGCCTAATGTCGATGCACATAGTGGGGTGTTGCTAAATCACTTTGGGTTATCAGAGGACAGGTCATGATCATCTGTTGATTTTTATTTAGATTTCATGCTGAGGATGCTGGATGCTACTAGAGCTATCACAACATATATATAGATATTATGCCTTCATTGTTTAGTTTATTAAGTTTTTTAACATACTGTGCACAAGTTTACAATACACATTTATTTCAATTATAAGATTTTTTTTTTTTGATAACTTTCCTGGAGGATTGTTAAGCATGAATTATGATGAATTTGAATTGACAGTGGCTGACATGTTGGTCTTTTGCAGGTTCTTTACTGTCCTTTTTGGGGTTTCCCGAGCTCTGGGCACCTTATCACAGGTATCTTTGGATATACATGTCACTTCAGTTTACTATAAGGTATTAACAGTTACTACATTTATAACGTGAATAATGTTTTGCAGCTTATATGGGACCGTGCTCTTGGATTACCTCTTGAGAGGCCAAAAAGTGTGACAATGGAGGTACTCGAGAATATTTGTAAGAAGAATTCTTCATGAGGAGGTGCTTTAGATGCTCCAAGTGCAAGAGGCATGTAAACAAATTACTGCGTAGGAAAATTTCCCGTGAAAATAAAACATTAAAATAAAAATTGGCCTTTGTCTTGCAAACAGTTTTTCATGTTGGCACTGTCATGGTGGAACATCTTGTCAATTAGTAATAATTTCCAAGCAGTGGTGTACAGCTGTCTCAGATTACGTGGCTCTGTTTCAGTCATGATTCATAATGGTTGTTATGCCAAAATATAACGAGGGAGAAATCAAAGTGAGCATTGTAGTGTCGTAACTACTTGTACCTAGAAATGTGGGATGCCATATTACAATGCAATAATTTGAAATGACGGCTTTTGTTTCTAATTTGGTGGGTTAGATCTGTTATATAATAAAAGACCATCTTTCAGAAACTGTGTTGCATGTGCCTGCTAGGGTTTTTGAGGTCCAATTTAACTTTCGAAGGGCAACTTTTATTTGGAGAGATTATGATTGAAAACAAATGCATTGTAATGAGAGCTAGTTTGCATAATCAGTTATCAGGCCTGTGCCTGAGTTTTCCAGAATATCAGACCTGTGCCTGAGTTTTCCAGAACATAATTAAAAGCCGTGTTCATCATAGCAATATGTACTTCCATGGAATTGCAGCACAATTATTTAAGATTGCAGAAAAGGCATTTATGATTTAGTATTCTTGAAATTAGAACTATGTTTTGCATTTCAGTTAGTAGCATATTGTGCATATATTATTGATTGAAAATGCACTACATGGTATAAGCTCATGATACCCTTGACAGTCTGCATTCATATATTAGCAACGTAATTGTCTTATCTTTAGAAGATTTTAATGTGTAATTTAATATTAAATATTCTAGTTCTCTGTATCAAAAGAGCAGGGTGAAAAGCAATAACCAGTACGGATGCAAAATGAGCACCTTCCTTTGGCAAGCTGGGGTGCACTACGTCCAACAATGAGCCCCCCAATCCTTTCATCATTGTGGTCGTTTATTGATATTTTAACTTGGCCATGAAAACATCATATTAATTAATGCCGATTAATCGTCCCCGTCAATGACATCACATCATCATTACGGTAATGATGATGTACATCACATCATCATTACGGTAATGGTGATGTTAAGGACAAAGGTTTGATTTTAGCATGTATTCTTCGTATAAATGTTGGAAGCTTCCTTATACTTTTGAATCCGTTTGCTTCCGAGAGTCTGCATGTTAAACATTTTGGATCTAACTTTGAAATTAATGACCAGGAAAGAAAAAAATATGGGATGATTAAAAGATCTAGTTCAATGAAATTATTTTGAAGTTAAAAGGGGATTCAGGGATGCTTAGACAAGAAAAATGAAGGGAAAAATATTGTAGAAATTATGGCTGGAACATGTATTGAGTTTGGGGGCTTCAACAGTCCAATGAGTCGGACGTTCATCTTCCAAAGTTTTATATTCGTAACATTCAATGGAATTATAGAGCCTTTCAACCTACTAACCAACAAAACTACCAATACAAGTAAAACCAATGTCTAGACATATTCTATGTCACGCTGCTTAATTTCAGTAGAATGAAGAAATGAATTATCCAAAGTAAGCAAAAGAGAAGTGCCCTTTTAAAATAATAATATTAAAACAATAATTTATTTATGTTCTATTTAAGGCCCCAATGCTTTTGAATTGCAAACACATACATAGCAAATTGCTTGAACAATTGTGCATAGCCAAAACAATATGGAAACTTTGATAGGACACAAATTGAAAAATTGTAATAGAAGATAAAATTGGATGAAATATTCAGCTCACATATTAAATTAAATATTCTAATTCATTTAAAAATTGCAACATGAAATTAAACAAAGCATCTACTTTAGTGTTCAATACACTAGATTTTAACATGCCACAACCTCATGCAACAATTTTTACCTATTGTAGGTTTAGATTGTACCCCATTAATAAACACATTAACTAATTCCTTACATAGAATTTATGGCCCTTAATTTGAGCTTTATCCCCATTTACACTTCAATACATTGTACTGCAGAAAACACTTGCTATATTCCAATATAGGTATAGACTTGTTGACAACTTTGAGCATGTGTCTATAAGGAAGAATAACCAAACTTTTCATTACTAAATTTGTGTCTAACAAAAGGTATATAGACTACAAACATGTTCTATTAGTGCATAAACCCAAAATTTAATAATTACATATCCACTCCCTTGTGTATCCTCAAAATAACTATTTGATTGCTCCATTGAAGTTGGCTAATTCATTCAACTTCTCATCAAAGTGTTGTTTTCAGTGCAAAAAGAGAGTTTCATAATAATGCATCTTGATTGTAGCTAATCATTATCACACAAACCATTTTGAAGCATGACTTTCACTACAATAGTGAAGTGTCTTAATTTGTATTATGAAATCTATCACACTATTTTATTGATTTGTAAATGGCCAAGGCCTTATAAAGGAAATAAATAAAAAATATACCATTGTTCAATGTGAGCATTGAAGGAAAAGAATTGAGGAAAGAAAACTTCTAGTATTTCCTAGGACTTATGTAGTCTAGGTTAATAGTAAATAAATTGCATGAAAGCAAAAAAAAAAAAACATACTCATACTTATGGGTGCAAATGGATCTATATTATTTCATTTAAATAATATTTTTAAGACCTCATTAATTCTAATGTTGTATTAGTTGAGGGTGTAAATGATCAAGGAAACAAACTTGTTTCCCTCCTAACCAAAATTTTTAAATCTCTACCAATCACTTACCTTCCCATTCTACCAATACTTGAATTTTCTCATTCCTTGCCTTTGTCTTCTACCAATATTTTTGACTCTCCTACTATTATGGACTATGAAGAAGAGTATACTAAGGCTAGCAATGTTGTTAACCTTATTGATCATTCAAAATCCAAATATAAACCAATACCTAGTAAGCTTAAATTTACATTTAATCGTAAGGAGATTATTATGGCACATGATGGTCCTCTTGCATTGTTGTGAAGATTAGTGGTTTTCCCTTTCATGGAGTCCATGTAGATCCTACTTTCAAGGTGAATTTTATAACTAAAGAAAATGTCTACACCTTCACATCTCCAACAAGATTCAAAAGATAAACAAAATGCGATGATTAAGACATTCAATGGTTTCAATTGTCTTACCATAGTTCCATTACCTTTTTCATAGAAGTTGGTAAGAAATTTTTAGATATTACCTTCATTATTATCCCACCTTCCAACCAATTCCAAGTTAGACTTGGCCTTCCATAGCTTAGTTTCATGAAAGCTATTGTCTCTCCTATGCATAAGTGATTAAAATTTCCTCATGATTTAGAAATCATCATGATTATCCTATAACGCCTTACTCGGGAACCTAAGAGATAAACCTAACATGTAACAAAGTTATTGATCTATTTAAAAAAAGGTTTAAACAACATCAAATGACAATGAGGAAGCAATATACACATACAAGAAAATTACACACACAAATACAATATAGGTTTTATTCCTCAATGGTTCCTTCACATTGAGTGACATTTAATAAGTTTATATTAGTTAGTTTAAATCTCAAGCACAATGTTCTTGAGCAGAAGGAAATAACATATACATCATCTCATCAGCAAATGCATGAATACAATTGATACCATGAAATGTATCTAACGAATAACATACACTATACATGTTGCAGGGTATGTAATAATAAATACAAGTACATCAAAATACAATATTACATATTGTAGGATCTCAAAACATGATACATGTATGGGTCAGTGCAAGAAGTTGGGTCTCACTTTTGGCCAAAAAGTGGAAGTGTTTTTTCTGTTTTTGAAATTTTTTGTCAATTGATGTCAAAATTTGAGGTATTTAGAGATTGAATATAAAAAAACTCTAGAAATAAAATTTTTAGTGTTCGGAATCTAGTTTTTGAATATGTAATTTATTTGTGTAACCATATGATAGATTATTTTTTTGGTATGGATATTTAAAATCCACTTTTTCAAAATACCCGTTTCAGGACCATACCAGGCTTGTGTACGGACACCATAATTTGACACAAATAAATGAATTTTCGCAAATCCTTTTAAATGGAGTTACCTAATACACCTAAGATTGATGACAATATTTTTTATTAATTTTTTATTGAATTTTTATTTATTTATTAATTATTAATTGGCTATAAAGGTAAATTTTAAAACCTCTCGTGTACGAACCACATAATTTGATCAAAATCTCATTTTTTCAATTTTTTTTTTTAAACATTAAAAGAATTGTATGTAGATTGATGACATATAAATTAATTTAAGAAAAATTATTAAAGTTTTAGTAAATGTCACTTTTCAACGTTTAGGTAGTTTTGATTAATAAATAATAGAAAAATAGAAAATAAACTAATAACACTATAAAATTTACATTTTTGAAATCAGAACAGTAAGACCTATAATGGGTTTTTGTCTCATCAAAAAATTCAATGGGAAGGACTATAAAAAAATTACAACAATACCAGAAATTGTCGATTAAATGCCTTAGAAAAAAAAAGGATCATAAAGGCATGGCTTGGTGGGACCAAGCCTATGCCATGCCTTCCCCATGCAAAAGTCGGGAGTCATACAAAATTTCTGCTCATGTCTCAAGAATTAGGCACCCGATTTGTAATTCAAAAATCGGGTGCCTGATTGCTTTCAACTATTGTACCCGACTGTTTAAAAATCGATTCAATTTTTAAGCAATTGGGTACCCATTTCTAATGTACCTGTCGGGCCCCAAAAGCTGCCCCATAGATCGAGTTTCAATGATTGAAATGATTGAATAACAGTTTCAATTTGCAACAACAAATTTTGTCATGCTTATTCTATTTTCTTGTCCTCTTATACAATTTGCAAGCTACTGATTCAAATTCAAAATTGGTGCAAACATGGAATCAGAATAACAAAGAAAGAAGAAAGCAAAAGTTCTAACAGATGAGGAGATTGCAGCAAATAAAGAGAATAAAGTATGGCGTCAACGAGAGAGAAGACAGAGAATTAGAGACTTGAACAATGTTTCAAAGGAGAAAGACATTGAGGATACCATGATGGATGAAGAGGTCAAAGAAGAGAACCCAATACAAGAAAATTCAGGTGCACATTCTAATCATGCATTCAATACAGGTGTGTCTCCAAACCCTCGAATTTTCTCTCGTGATGAAATTGGTATTTTTTAGAAGCAGGTTACGATTTAAATGATTTAGATTTTTTTCATGAGAATCAATTGTCAAATGATCATGCACAAAACACTCCAATTGAAATGCCTGCCTCGAAAGAAATACCAAGAAAATTGTAAAATAATATTCAAATCCCAAATAACAGTGAAAATAGTAAAGTGTCTGAAAATAAAAATTGCATGAATGTAGACATAGAAACACCAACTACTGAACAAACATGTCAGGATGATAGTAAAGTGTCTGAGCATTATTTTCATATTCCTAATGATGTGTTAGATAATCTTGAGGGATTGGTTTCATGGAGACAAATTAAGACACATGCTAATAGATTGTATAGGCATTTTTTTAATAATAAGAAATTTTGGTTTCAATGTCAACTAATGTTGCAACTAATTAAAATGTCTAAAATGCAAAAAGTAATGAGAAGGTTGGGAGTGTATGCAAAACCTAAGAATAAAAATGAGTCTTTAAAACAAGTTGTATCCACTGTTGCTAGTGCCTTTGATGCTATCGAAAAGAGAAGTTGGTCTAAAGATAAGAATGCAACACGACGAGCAATAACAACAGTTTTAGTTAACAAATCAACATTTGACAAAAGATTGATTAGCAACATAAGTGGATATCTTAATGTGAATCGTAAGACTTTAGAAAGAGCTGTAAAGAGAAGGGTTAACTTTGAATGTGATCCAACAAATATTTTATGGACTTCTAGTCGTAGACTCCCGAGATGTGATATGAAACTTACTAGTGAAGTCAAAAGTTTGATTGAAAATTTTTGGTATGATAATACAAGAGTATCATCTAATTCAAGAGATGTTCTTAAATTGAGAATTGGGTCAAAAATACGTGATCCACATCCTAAACACCTTTTGGACATGACTCAAACTAAATTGTTTAAAAAATTTGTAGATGGTAAGGTATTAAATATTAACATTAGTCAAAGATCTTTTGAAAACTGTAAACCATGGTATGTAAGGATTAACAAGGAAAGAATCACATGTTGTTGTAAAACTCATATTCAATTTTTTTACCATTATGATGTATTTCGATCTATACGTGGTACCATGCATAGTAAATAAATGTTGCAAGAATGTGGTATAAAAATACCACCTCAAACTATAAAAGATTTCATATCAGGTTTGTTTTGTAAGCCAGCTAATGATCAATACTTTCTTTTCAATGCATGTCTTTCTAGTACATGTGATATGTGTGGCAATCTTTCTTTGTTAAATGAATGTTTGCATGAAAATGCTTTGACTACTTTTGGACAACAGTTAATTTAGGTAAAAATATTCAAAACTATTGAATATCCATTGAAGGATGGGAAGAGTGGAAGAAGGTGTGATCTAGTTATAGATAAAGTTAGTTGTCATGCATTTATGGATGAGTTTAAGAGTGTGATCATACCAAAATATGTTAAACACTCTCAATATTCTAGATGGCTTGATGGACAATTTCACATATGTAAGAATACATTTCCAATTGGTACTATACTTTCAGTTGTTGACTTTACAGAGAACTATACGTTTGCACCGCAAGAATAGGTACAACCACAATATTACAATTCAGTGCAAGTAATAATTTATGTTCATATAGTTTATAGGCATGCACTTGATAGTACAGAGGAGGATCGAAAAATATTGAGAGAGTACCATTTTTATTTAAGTGATAATAAACTCCATTCATCTGAGTTTGTCCAATATTGTTTCAAGGTCTTTTATGATAATTTAAAAGAGAGACAAATTCAAATGACACAACATTGGATATGGTCAGATAATTGTACAGGACAATTCAAGAATGCTAGAATGTTCTATTGGTTGAGTAGGACACATAGGCAAACTAACATCCAACATGTGTGGAGTTTTTTTGAGGCTGGACATGGTAAAGGAGAACATGATGGTGCTGGTGCATGCGTGAAGAGAGCCCTTAGTAGAGAGCAATTAAAAATTGAGAAAAAAGCTAAATTCAAAAATGCACATGAGATTATCGAATGGTGTAACAAATATTTATATACGGGATCAAATCAGAACTCTACAATCAAACGTTTCTTCTACCTAGTTGAAGAATATAATATCCCTTCAAGATATGACTGTGATACAATTAGTGGGTCAGCTAAATGGCATACATTTAGGAGTTCAGATTCTAACACTTGGACTATATGGACTAGGGAGCTTGCTTGTTTTTGTCAATTTTGTCTTGCAGGGTAATGAGAAGAATATGAGAATACATAATGGGTTGAAGATTGGAAACAAAGATCATTAGCACGTACTGACACACATTTTGAAGATGATATAGTAAATGAAGGCCAGAATGTTACTTTTGCATCAGAAGACTACGATCGTATTTCAGACCTCATAGAACTTGGTATGCACAATTTAATTAGATTTTTTTTTGATCTTATGCTTCAGTTTACATAATTTGCATATGTACACTCATGTGGTTAAAGTGTTTCTATACTTTATCTTATCTTGTAGGACATGTTTATGTTGTTATTGCTTCTAGTGATAATGATGAACAAACTGAGTATTGGTTAGCTATATGTGTGGAACCTAAGAAAAAATTGACATGTCATCAAGTAGATGATGATGGTTTTGAGTATCCAATCGGATCTGTCATTGTAGCTGGCACCTGGCTATGTAGATACCTAACAAGAAGAAATAGTTTGCCAGCATTTGAAGACTACCAAACCGAAAAGAAGATTTTACACTATTCTCATTTGGTTGTGACAACAAATATCAAATTAGAAAGATACAAAGGGAGACCCACCAATAAGGTATTATGGACAATTTCAATGGACGAGCATGAGACAATCATAAATGCATTGCAAAAGAGAGAGGATGCAAATGGTACAGTAGGATGACTACATTTAAATCAAACACATGTAAGTTTTTTCATTATTGTATTATTTATATATATGTACTTATATAATTTAATTACATGTATGTTTGTGTTGTCAATATCAATTTAGAGAACTTATATACCTCTTATTCAGGTCTCAATTACAATTTATGCAAATTTAAATGTTAAAGTGGATCGAATATCAACACCTTGTTCAATTTCACATTGTAAGTACATACAAATTACACATATATTTACATAGTTCAGATACCTTGAATATTAATTTATGTGTTTATTAACATGTGTTTTTGTTTTACATTTTTATTTTACAGGACCTCATTTGAAGAGATGTGTTGAACCAATTTTATGTTTTGAGTTCACTGAACTATAAATATATCATTGACATTGTCTTACATATATTGTGAAATATGTTGTACAAACTAATTCAAAAATGAGAGTTTACTTCTATTTGAAAGTTGAAGGTATGCACTTGATAAATTATAAATTAATTGTCAATTTAAGTAATGACCTCCTATTTTGTTCCATTAATTTTACATTCAAGCATGTTTAAATTAATGTTTGTTTGAAGTTTCAAATTACTATTGATTGTAATACTAGCTTATATATACCTCTATATATATTACGCCAAGAGTAATCGTTCTCGAGGTGCCTATTTTCATTGAATCCTAAGGTTATTTTAATCACAGTTGGGATTTATGAAAATGAAAATAGGCACCTCAAGAACGATTGCTCTCGGTGTAATATATATAGAGGTATATATAAGCTAGTGGCAATCGAATCACGATGCAACAGGAAAAGTATTTTTTAAAAAAATTCTATTTTTTTAAGGTTAGTGCTGAACTACTTATTTCTTTTTAAATACAATTGTATAAACTTACTATAAAAATGTAATAGTGTAAACTTACTATAAAATTATTCTTCAATATTTTATTTTTTAATTCTATATATGGTGTTTATTTGCATCACTTTAATTTAGTTTTATTTTAAGCATATTGTTACATAAAATGCTATATTGAAGAGTAGAGTTATAGTTAGGGTTGGGGCAATTGTTAGGGTTTTAGTTATGAATAGGGTTAGAGTTACGGTCAGTAATAGAGTTACAATTAGAGTTAGGATTAGCATTAGGGTTAGGGCTAGGGTTATTTTTAGGATTATGAATCTTGTTAGGGTTATAGTTAGGGTTAGGTTTAGAATTAGAGTTAGAGTTAATGTTTGGATTAGGGTTAGAATTTGGGTTACAAATATAGTTAGGGTTAGAATTAGAGTTAGGGTTAGGGTTAAGGTAAGGGCGAGGGTAAGAATAAGGGTTTAGGTTAAAAATATAGTTAGGGTTAGGATTAGAATTAGAGTCAGGGTTTGAGTTAGAGGTAGAGTTAGAATTGGAGCTTGAATAAGGGCTAGAGTTAGAGTTGAAATTAGGGTTAAAATTAGGATTAGGGTTAGGGTTAAAATTAGATTTATGGTTAGAGTTAGAGAAAGGGGTAGAGAAAGGGTTAGTTTTAGGGTGATGGTTAAGGTTAGGTTTATATTTAGAGTTAGGGTTGTATATAGAGTTACATCAGGGTTAGGTTAGGGTAAGGGTTTGAGTTGGGGTTAAGGTTAGGGTTAGGGTTAGGGCTATGGTTTTTGTCTAGATTAAAGTAAGGGTTAAGGTTAGAGTTAGAGTTTTGAGTTAGGGTTAAGGTTAGAGTTAGGGTTAGGTTACGATTTTAGTGAAGGTTAAACTAAAGATTAGGGTTAGGATTATAGTCTAATTATGGTAGAGTTAGATTTATAGTTAGAGTTATATTTAGGGTTAGAGTTAGGGGTAGGATTATGGTTTAAAAAAAGTAATTTTCTTTTTAGCATATTGTAATGTAACATGTTATAGACAAACATATATATATCGTTAGGGACAAAGTTACCATTACAGTTAATGTTAACCTTAGGGATAGAATAAGGGTTAGGGTTAGCATTAGGGTTAGGGCTGGAGTTAGGGTTAGGGTTTGAGTTAGGGTTAAGGTTAGGGTTAGAGTTACGGTTATGGTTATTGTTAGAGTTATGGTTAAGGTTTGGGTTAGAGTTATGTTTATGGTTAGAGTTATGGTTATTGTTAAGGTTCGGATTAGAGTTATGTTTATGGTTAAGGTTAGGGTTAGAGTTATGGTCATAGTTAAGGTTAGGGTTAGAGTTATGGTTATGGTTAGGGTTAGTGTTATACTTAGGCTAGTGTTAGGGTTTGAGTTAGGGTTAAGGTTAGAGTCAAGGTTAGGGTTTGAGTCAAGATTAAAGTAAGGGTTAGGGTTAGGGTTTGAGTCCAATTATGGTAGAGTTAGATTTACAGTTAGAGTTATATTTAGGGTTAGAGTTAGGGGTAGGATTATGGTTTAAAAAAGTAATTTTCTTTTTGGCATATTGTAATGTAAAATGTTATAGTCAAACATAGATATATGGTTAGGGACAAAGTTACCATTACAGTTAATGTTAACCTTGGGGATAGAATAAGGGTTAGGGCTAGAGTTAGGGTTAGGGTTTGAGTTATGGTTAAGGTTAGGGTTAGAGTTACGGTTATGGTTATTGTTAGAGTTATGGTTAAGGTTTGGGTTAGAGTTATGTTTATGGTTAAGGTTAGGGTTAGAGTTATGGTTATGGTTAAGGTTCAGATTAGAGTTATGTTTATGGTTAAGGTTAGGGTTAGAGTTATGGTCATAGTTAAGGTTAGGGTTAGAGTTATGGTTATGGTTAGGGTTAGTGTTATATAAAGGCTAGGGTTAGGGTTTGAGTCAGGGTTAAGGTTAGAACCAAGGTTAGGGTTTAAGTCAGGATTAAAGTAAGGGTTAGGGTTAGGATTAGAGTCCAATTATGGTAGAGTTAGATTTAGGGTTAGAGTTAAGGGTTAGAGTTATGCTCATGGTTAAGGTTAGGGTTAGAGTTATGGTTATGGTTAGGGTTAGGGTTAGGGCTATTATAGGGCTCGAGTTAGGGTTATTGTAGGGATAGGGTTAGGGTTTGAGTCAGGGTTAAGGTTAGATTTAGGATTAGGGTTAAGGTTTTAGTTAGGATTAAAGTTAGGGTTAGGGTTAGGGTTAGAGTCTAGTTATGGTAGAGTTAGATTTAGGGTTAGAGTTAGTGATAGAGTTATGTTTATGGTTAAGTTTAGGGTTAGAGTTATGCTCATGGTTAAGGTTAGGGTTAGACTTATGGTTATGGTTAGAGTTAGGGTTATAGTAGGGCCAGGGTTAGGGTTAGGGTTAGGGTTAAGGCTTGAGTAAGGGTTAAGGTTCTAGAGTTATGGTTAGGGAAAAGTTTTGAGCCAAGATTAAAGTTAGGGTTAGGGTTATGGTTAGACTCCAATTATGGTAGAGTTAGATTTAGGGTTAGAGTTAGGGACAAATTAATGTTTATGGTTAAGGTTAGTGTTAAGGTTAGGGTTAGGGTTAGAGTTAGAGTTAAGGTTAGGGTTAAGGTTAGAATTAAGGCTAGGGTTAGTGTTAAGGTTAGGGTTAGGGTTAGAGTTAGAATTAGGGTTAGCATTAGGATGAAAATTAGGGTAAGGGATAGGGTTTGAATTAGAGTTAGGGTTCTTGTTAGGGTTAGGTTTACAATTAGAGCTAGAGTTAGGGTCAAGGTTAGAGTTACAGTCAGGGTTAGAGTTAGAGTTAGGGGTAGGGTTAGGTTTAAAATTAGAGTTAGAGTTGGGATTAGGGTTAGGGTTAGAATTAGGGTTAGAAATATAGTTAGGATTAGAGATAGAGTTATGGTTAGGGTAAGGGTAAGAATTAGGGTGAGGGTTAGAATTAGGGTTACAAATATAGTTAGGGTTAGTGTTAGGGTTAGAATAAGAGTTAGGGTTAGGGTTAGAGATAGAGTTAGAATTAGAGTTAGAATAAGGGTTGGAGTTAGAGTTAGAGTTAGAGTTAGGGTTATATTTAGGGTTAGAATTAAGGTTAGGATTATTATTAGTGTTAGAGTTAGGGTTAGGGTTAGTGTTAGTGTTAGGGTTAGCATTAGGGTTAGGGTTAGGGTTAATGTTAGGGTTATGGTTAGGATTAGCATTAGGGTTAGGGTTACAATTAGAGTTAGAGTTAAAATTAGAGGTAGTGTTAGTGTTAGTATAAGAGTTAGAGTTAGAATTAGAGTTAGAGTTAGGGTTCAAGTTAGAGTTAGAGTTAAAGTTAGAGATAGAGTTGTGGTCAGGGTTAGATTAGGGTTAGGTTAAAGTTACATGATTAGATTTAGGGTTAGGGTAAGAGTTAGGGCTAGGATTAGGATTAGAATTAGGGTTAGTGTTAGATTTATATATAGTGTTAGGGTTAGGATTAGGGGTAGGTTTATAGTCAAAGTTAGGGTTAGGGTTAATATTGGGGTTAGGGTTACAAAAAGAGTCAGAGCTAGATTTAGGGTTAGAATCAGGGGTAGGGTTAGAATTAGAGATAAATAACTTAGAGTTGGAGTTAGGGTTAGAGTTAGAGTTAGAGTTAGATCTAGGGTAAGAATCAAGGTTAGAATTAGGGTTAGGATTAGAATTAGCATTAGAGTTAGAGTTAGGGTTAGAATTAGGGTTAGGGTAAGAATTAGAGTTAGAGTTATAGTTAGGGTTAGAGTTAGGAACAAAGTTATAGTTAGGGTTAGAATTAGGTTAGGGTTAGAGCTAGAATTGGGGTTAGGGTTAGAATTAGGGTTAGAGTTAGGGTTATGTAGGTTCGAGTTAGGATTAGGGGTAGAATTAGAGTTAGAATTAGGGTTACAAATATAATTAGGGTTACAGATTGAGTTTGAGCTAGAGTTAGGGTAAGGGTAACAACTAGGGTTAGGGCTAGAATTAGGGTTACAAATAAAGTTAGGGTTAGAATTAGGGTTAGGGTTAGGGTTAGATTTAGAGGTAGGATTTGAGCTAGAGTTAGAGTTAGAATTAGAATTAGAACAAGAGTTGGAGTTAGAGGTAGGGTTAGAATTAGGGCTAGGATTATGATTAGCATAAGGGTTATGGTTAGAGTTAGGGTTAGCATTAGGGTTAGGGTTATAATTAGTGTTAGTGTTAGGGTTAGAATTGGGGCCAAAATTGAGGCTAGGGTTAGGTTTAGGGTTAGAATTAGAGTTAGAGTTAGGGATCAAGTTAGAGTTAAAGTTAGAAATAGAGTTGGGGTTAGGGTTAGGTTTAGGGTTAGGGCTGGAGTTAGGGTTAGATTTAGGTTTAGAGTTAGAGTTAGGTTTAGAATTAGGGTTAGGATTAGATTTAGAGTTACATATAGTGTTAGGGTTAGGATTAGCATTATATATAGTGTTAGGATTAGGATTATGGGTAGGATTAGGGTTAGAGTTAGGGTTAGTGTTAGGGTTACAATTAGAGTTAGAGTTATAATTATAGTTAGGGTTAGGGTTAGAGTTAGAGTTAGAGTTAGGGTTAGAATTAGGGGTAGGGGTAGGGTTAGGGTTAGAGATGGAGTTGGAGTTAGAGTTAGAATATGGGTCAAAATTAGGGTTAGAATTAGCATTAGAGTTAGAATTAGAGTTAGGATTAGATTTATAGTAAGGCTTAGGGTTAGGGCTAGAATTAGGGTTAGGGTTAGAATTAGCATTAGATTTAGGATTATAAAGGATTAAGGTTAGGGTTAGGGGGAGAATTAAAGTTAGAGATAGAGTTAGAGTTAGAGTTAGGGTTAGGGTTAAAATTAGAATTATCTATTTAGAGTTAGAGTTAGAGTTAGGGTTTATGTTATTATTATGGTTAAGATAATTTTTGGGTTACTAATCATATTATAGCTAATGTTAGTGCTATTATTAAACTTTACCTTGGTGTTAGGATAACTGCCATGTTAAATTTTAATATGGGTTAGTTCTATTATAGTGCCCATGATTAGTGCTATTGTGATATAAGTTATTAACCTTTTTAATAATGTAATCCCTCCCCCCCCTCTCTCTCCCCTCTCTCTCTCTCTCTCTCCCTCTCTCTCTCTAACTACACCCATTAATATCTCCCCCCACTATCTAAATATACCCTCTCTCTCTGTAGTCTCTAGTAATGCTCCCTAATCTGTCTCTTTAATCTCTAGATACACCCACTTATCTCTCCCACCCTACTTTCTAGATACTCCTCCTAGTCTCTCTCTCCCTTTATGCTCTCTAGATACACCCCTAATCTCTCTCTCTCTCTCTCTCTATATATATATATATATATATATATGCCTACTCTCTAGATACACCTCATAATCTCTTTTTCTCTCTCTCTACATAAAACATGCCTCTATAAGAAACATAATATGAGCTCCTTCTTTTCTACAGGTATGCTCTCTCTCTCTCTCTCTCTCTCTCTCTCTCTCTGGGTGTGTGTATATACATATTATCACTTATAAAAAATATAATATTATTTCTAGTTACTTGTACATATAGGGTTAGGCTAAGGTATATAATTTACTAAATGATTAGTACAATCATATATAGAGTAAGAGTTAAAGTTAGGATCCAAGGTTTACAATTTCATTTATATGACATTCGGTTTTATGGTTAGGGTTAATAAGTGGTTAAATGTTACACTAAAATAAGGGATAGGGTTAAGGGAAGTATGAGATTTAGGTGTAGCATTGGAGTATTTGGAGTACAACTATGGTCAAATTTGGGATATATGTTATACAAATGACTCGAATAGTGGAAAAATTAATTCATGAAAGGGAAGTTATAAGTCCCAACACAACAATTCAGATGATGTTAAAAGTGTGAAAGAATATACAAGAGTCAATTTTATGAAAATTATTTCTCCATGATGATGTGAGAACATTATATATTGTTGAATTTTTAATAATGCTAATGCAATTTTTATTGCAATGATTAAGAATTGTAATCAATAAATCTCCCTATCATTAAGGAATCTATTTAGACTTATGATTTTCTTTCTTAATTAATATATTTAGTAGCCACATCCATTGAAGAAATTTTTCGTACAACAATAAATTTATTTTGTCTTGTTCTCTTCTCCATGAAAGTTACATTGAACAATGGGGAAATAAAATTGCCAATACAACTAATTAGAAGTAAAAATTTGAAACCGGAGACAACAATGAACTATATACAAAACATATATCTATGATGGTCTAAATACATGTCACATTCTTCAATGATTAGGATTCTTTTGTGACCTTTATTTGAACAATGATTGTGAAATACTTCTTTCATCATTGAGGGAAACCCATCCACTTTTGTAGATGTGTCACACAGAATTTTTTATGCATCTTCCATATGCATTTCTTCCATTTCCTTAACATAGTCAATTGGAAATATTGCTTCTCTACAACTTTAATTATAGTTGTGTGCACCTCTTTAATTATTTGTAGGCATTTGTCAAACTCAATCTTGAAGAAATCATTTGAGATCATTGAAGTAGTTAGGCTCTAGTATCCAATAATGTTTGATTCTCTATTCGAGGTATCCATAACTGAAATAGTAACCTGCAAACTTATAAACAAAAATCAACATATGAAAATAATCATAATGAAAAAGTATTAATAGTTAACATAAATTATTTCAAATGAATAATGTTCAAAATAACATAAATAAAAATCAAAACTATTTCAAATGAAATAGTTAGATTGTAATGTCTGAAATATGGTGGCATTGTCTTCCACTTTTCAAACATTACAAACATAAATATTAATAAAGATCTATATATAGTATGAAAAATATTTAAATAAAACACATATATAATTAGTTAAATAATGATAAAATATAAACTAAATATATGATTTTTTAAATTTTAAATTAATCACTAACTTTAATAAAATACAAATTTTATTGATAAGGTGACCTTCTTGTCCACATCAACGATTAAATTTAATTATGAAACATTAAAAATATAAATATTTTGTAACATGCAAATATAAAACTATTATGAAACATACAAATCTAAAACATGGAAACCAAAAGTATTTTGAAATATGCAAATCTAAAACTAATGTAAAGCATGGAAATGTAAAACTAAATTGAAACATGCACATTAAAAATTTGCAAAAGAAATGTATTATCAAATATCTAAATCAAATAGTTTTTGAATCCTAAATCTAAATCAAACATACAAGGCTAAACTATATGGAACTTTAAGCTACTCTTGTTCAAATACTCTAATTGCTCCAATAATCTCCATCTCTTCCTCCCTACAGAAACACAAAATGAAAATGAAATGAGGAGACTTTGTTTTATAATTTATGAGAGAACCCTCATATCCCCCAATAGATGTCTTTTGATATTCCATGAATTTGTTTCAAATTCCCCCACTCCTCACAAAAAAAAGCATGAATGTGCATGCAAAAATATATTTAACAAAAAGAAAATGTTTTATATTTAAAATTTTAATTAAGTTATTTCAAGCCTATTTTCTTGGGTTCTATTTTTTTGGCCTTATTTTTTCAGGTCCTATTATTCCGACATCCATTTGGCTTAATATTATTTTGGCTAGCTATTATTTCAAGAATTTTATTTTAATAATAATTCAATAATGATAAAATATATACTAAATATATGATTTATCTACTTTAAATAAATCATTAACTTTAATAAAATATAAATTGTATTGATATGGTGGCATTCTCATCCAAGTTAATGATAAAATTATGCTTTGAAACATGAAAATATAAATACTTAGAAACATGCAAATGTAAAACTATTGTGAAACATTCAAATCTAAAACATGCAAACCAAAACTATTTTGAAATATGCAAATATAAAACTAATATGAAACATGCAAATATAAAACTAATTTGAAACATGGACTTTTAAAATATGTAAATGAAAAGTATTATAATATATATAAATCAAATAGATTTTGAATACAAATCTAAATCTATATCAAACATGCAAGACTAAACTATTAAATGCAAGCCTAAGTAGTTATGAATAGAATTCTAAATCTAAATGAAATTAATTAAAATTGAAATCTAAATCAAAGTAGAATATTATAACTAATTTTGAATTTCAATTTATATCTACATCTAAAATCTAAATGAAAATGTAAATAAAAAATAGAAATCTCACCTGCAAAAATGTTACTCCAAAACTTCAATATACTCCTATTCAAAAACTCCAATCTAATCCTCCAATAACCTCGGCCTCTTCCTTCTTGTAAAAACATAAAATGAAAATGAAATGAGGAGCCCTAGTTTTATAACTTCTAAGAGGCTCCTCATATCCCCCAATAGACATCTCTTCGCATTCCACGAATTTGTTTCAAATTCCCTCACTCCCTGCAAAAAATAAGCATGAATGCGCATGCAAAATCATATTTAACAAAAAAAATTCATATTGAAATTATTTCGCCCCTATTTTTTTGGGCCCTATTTTTTCGGGTCCTACTTTTTCGGGCCCTACTTTTTCGGGTCCTATTATTTCGGGCCCATTATTTTGGCCTCCATTTGGCTTCCTATTATTTCGGCCAGCTATTATTTCGGGAATTCTTTTTTAATATTTAATTTGGAAGTTTGTAACTGCTCCCAATTCTTTTTTATTGATGGAGAATCTTTTGTGGCATATTCTCGTGCTGGGTATTTGTGCTGTGATTGTAAAGAATGCCTCTCGGTGTAATTAAAAACAAGTCACTTGTACATGATAATTTAAAGATCATTACTCATTGTATTGATTATATGTTAGATCATTACTCATTGTATTCATTGTATTGATTATATCTTACATTACCAAACAACACATTAAGATCACTTATGATACATTGTTAGGTACGTTATCCATACATGTGTGTCTTAAGGGGACATGGGAGTCCTAATAGGTCATAATAATTTCTATACATTTTAATAAGTCTTAGTATGTTTACTAGCACATAATAGGTATTATTAGGTGATAACGAGTCTTACATTACCAAACAACACATTAAGATCACTTATGATACATTGTTAGGTACGTTATCCATACATGTGTGTCTTAAGAGGACATAGGAGTCCTAATAGGTCATTATGTCTGTTATAGGTT
Source organism: Cupressus sempervirens (assembly GCA_028749045.1). Taxonomy (NCBI): domain Eukaryota; kingdom Viridiplantae; phylum Streptophyta; class Pinopsida; order Cupressales; family Cupressaceae; genus Cupressus; species Cupressus sempervirens. Next base: position 787,771,788 of record CM053786.1, read on the forward strand.
ATGATAGGTATTCATATGTTTATTACCACATAATAGGTCTTATTAGGTAAGAATGACTCTTACGTTACCAAACAACACATTAATATCACTTATGATACATTGTTAGGTACGTTATCCATACATGTGTGTCTTAAGGGGACATGGGAGTCCTTATAGGTCATTATGTCTGTTATAGGTTATGATAGGTATTCATATGTTTACTACCACATAATAGGTATTATTAGGTGATAATGAGTCTTACATTACCAAACAACACATTAAGATCACTTATGATACATTGTTAGGTACGTTATCCATACATGTGTGTCTTAAGGGGACATAGGAGTCCTAATAGGTCATTATGTCTGTTATAGGTTATGATAGGTATTCATATGTTTACTACTACATAATAGGTCTTATTAGGTAATAATGACTCTTACATTACCAAACAACACATTAATATCACTTATGACACATTGTTAGGTACGTTATGCATACATGTGTGTCTTAAGGGGACATGGGAGTCCTAATAGGTCATTATGTCTGTTATAGGTTATGATAGGTATTCATATGTTTACTACCACATAATAGGTCTTATTAGGTGATAATGAGTCTTACATTACCAAACAACACATTAAGATCACTTATGATACATTATTATGTACATTATCCATACATGTGTGTCTTAAGGGGACATAGGAGTCCTAATAGGTCATTATGTTTGTTATAGGTTATGATAGGTATTCATATGTTTACTACCACATAATAGGTCTTATTAGGTGATAATGAGTCTTACATTACCAAACAACACATTAAGATCACTTATGATACATTGTTAGGTACGTTATCAATACATTTTTTTAATCTAATAGGTCAATTTTATTTGTATGAATCTCAATGCATAAATTTGGTGTGATATTTATCCAATAATGCTCTATAGATAGTTAAAATTATTGTTCATCTTACATATATACTTACAAAATGTGTCATATGTTCATGAATAAAATATGTCAGAATAAAGAAAATGGTTTGAATATACTTAAAACATGGTGAAACATAATAATATATACTACATACACAAGCATGATAAGAAGATGTTAAAAAATAGTACATGGTCTAACATACATCATAACATGATCTATGAAGTGAAAAAAAAATGGTCTAACATACAGTTTTAACTATCCTAACACGAATTGTATACATCATAAATAATATACATCATAAAAACACAATCTACAGGTGCCAACAAGACCTTATCTATCTGATCGAATGTCCTCTTCACTCCACGCGAAGAGGACTCAGATGGATCATCATGTGTAATATGAGCCATCTCGTCATGTTAGACACCGTGTGAGGTAGATGGATCACCTTGTGTAACATGAGGCACGTCTCATCATGCACATGCTTAATTGAAATGGGTCTCAAAATCTAGCTTGCAAATAAATTAAATATTCACTAAATAATAAAATAAATACCACATGAGATGGGTGTCCCTCAGTAATGGGAGGAGGCACACTGTCAAAACTACCAAATGTAGCAGTGGTGAGGTCCTATAATTTACAATATATACATTTTTTAAATTTAATTTTAGAGCATAATGAACTATACATTATGTACATGAATCACAATACTAACCTCAAATGACGATGTAGGTACCTCCATCTGGCTAAGTCATGTGCTCTTAGCAACACTCGTGGTGACGTAGTCCTAAAATTATGGATACATAAACGTTTAGTCAAAATTAAATATACATGAATAATTACAAAGTACATAATTTGTACACTACATTTTTTATACACTATAAATTTGACATATATATATATATGTATCATACTTGAGTGGTAGCCAATGTCACAGATGTGTCTACAGGTATGCTAACACGATAATCATAAGATGGAGTCAAAAATAGATTATACTAAGGCCTGTATGGATGAGTATGATATGGCTCCTATTCGTAAAATCGAAACACATAAAATATATATACATGTGAGTCAAAATTATTTAGATTATAAGTTAATAATAATGTACATACATAAAAATAACACAAATTATTTATCTTTAGTCAAAGTTCATACCACATGTATTTGAGGTTGTGCCTGAGTGGTAACTGGAGTAGGACTTGTACTAACATCAATTTATGTAGATGCAGACAATCCCTACAAAATCAGATAAAAAGAACATATGAGCACATGTTATTAAATTTGGGTTTGAATGTACATTTTTATAGTGTAATTCAAAGTGCATACTGTATAAGGGACGCCAACATCTGTAGGTCTCGAAAAAAGACTATACTGCCTCCTAGGAGGAACAGTATGATCCATCCTCTATTATTTCAAAAGTGAAAATTAATATAGTTAATACAATTACACATGTATGCAGAAAGTAAATAATTATGTGTACTTTATATTTATATTAAAATTAAAATTTTACATGCAGCTCTTGAGTCTCTCTAGGCTCTCCTTGCTGCATGAGGTCAACAAATGATGACACGTCTATCTCATCACTACCATCACCATGGGCAACATATAAAACATCATCAAAATTTGCACCCTCAGCATAATGGCCATCGTGTGCTGCACCATGATCACTTTGGGGGCCTGTGCATATGCCTCCACAGCTAGTACAGACATGTCCAAGTGGAGGAGCATGTACCGCCTGTGTCCACTACTATACTAAATTGCTCAAAAGGGCACTCAAATGGGTAAAAGTAGATGAAACTACTTGATGATGGTGAGGAGCAAACACAATAGGTGCAGGAAGAGGTACAAGGGGCTCAGCTCGCCTGCGATTTCTCGTTCTATCACTCAGCTTTGCCCCAGGCCTATCCTAAGGCATCCTTCTACCAACCCCCTGAAATGCTTTCATATCAAAATAGATGGGTTTCAAACCCAACTCAAACTTAGCCCATAAATTCCTAAGGAAGTACATGGGCACCTCATGGTTAGTGTGTGGTGGATGGTCAAATACCATCCACCACCGCTCCCAAGAATGTGCTACTATATGTGGATGTGTACACCACCTAATGGAAATGCAAGGCTTCTTATCATTAATTGTTTCACCCATCTTAGGGTTTACAAAATAATGTTTAAAATTCCCTTTACCTATATGCAATTTATAAACCTCTTTGTATGATAAGCCGTTAGAGTAGAAGGCACGCATGCTTTCCCTCCATGATGTAAATGAATCAATGTCTGAATGAAAATGATGGATGGAGTCAATCACGCCTTGCATGCTATCTACAAGACATAGTAGGTGAGGGGGGGGGGGGGGGGGTGCCTCTCACGTCGGATAGCCTCTATATCATGCATGAGGTCATTGAGGTTACGCCTCATGGTCTCATGGAGCTCATCTGCAGTGGTTGGTGGAGGTGTGGGTGGAGGTGGAGGTGGAGGTGGAGGTAGAGATGGAGGGGGCAGAGGCGAGGATATGGGAGGGGGAGGGGGTGGTGGTGGGTCCATCAAATATAATCTGCATATATGTTTAAACGACATAAAACATAAAACATGACAAAAATACGTCACAACATAAAACATGACAAAATTACTATTTAATAAAATTTAAATCTAAAATTTATCAACTAGATCTATATAAATGTGCATATCTTTATTAAAATCATATCAATTAAATAAATAAAGTTAAACACTTAAGTCAAATTAAACATTAAATACCAAATTTTAAAGTCTAATCATAAAATAATAGTCCAAAAAAATATATCTATGTTAGTTCAGGTTTCTTTTCTTAAAACATGAGCCACCAAGCTAATTTTTCTTTCATGTACACTTATTTTGTGACACTAGGGGATTGTATGAACTCATTATGGATTATATGTTCATCTTAGGATGAAACAAAGTTAAGATTATGACAAGGTTATGGTTTACAATTTTGTTATGTTAACGGTTTTCATGATGGCTAAGCTTAAGATTATTATAATGATTATGGTCCTTTAATGGGAACTTACCTAGGTTATGGTTTTAGTTAGAATTATATTTAGGTTTTGGATATTTATTATGGTCCTACTATTTATAGGATATATAATAGATGGAATTAGGATGAGAGTTAAGGTTACAATTAGAATGAAATCTTAGAGATAGAATTATGATTTGATTAAAAAAAATTATGATTGTAGTTTGAATCCTAAATATTATCCGCTTTTTAATGCAAAATATAAGTGTGGATAATGTCAGGTAATGAACTAATACATGTGAACCCTATCCCTAACCATATAATAATCCTAATTCTAATCATAATCCATAACTCATTACCTTATGAAGCTTTGGCTATCCATTTTATTGCTAGAGTAATCCCTTGAACTTTCTTAAAGTTTTCATTCCAACTTACTAATCTCCTTTCTTTATGTGAACTACTCTTGGTAGCACACTTCTTCATATTTTCTTTTCCACGCGACCACAAAATGTTCCTAATAGATTTATATAGAAGACCAAACTGATTTAAATAAAATGGGTAGGAAGAAGAGAAACTTACACCCAATATGAGGAGAGAATCTTTTAACATACTTGAATTCTACCAACCAAAGTGAGATAATTAGAGTTCCAGTTGTTGAGTTCTCCAAAGATTTTCTTGTTGATATAAAGACACATTTCATTTATATGTTAGGGTTTACTACAAATGGAATCCCTAGGTACCTAACCACTTAATTATGAAATCTCTATCCAATACCATATTTACTACACAAGATAGGGGACTCAATATTTAGCCCCAATAAGATAGATGTAGAGACATAAATCTTACTACCCGATACAAAGAAAAGAGGTCCAATTTGATCATTAAATGACTAGTGTTGCACTCTTCTAGCTTAAAAAGAATACAAATATTATCAACAAACTATACGTTAGATACTTATTAATTATTTGGAGAGTAGATCCTCTAACTTTTAGAGACAACTAGTTATCTCTAAGGAGATAATGTAATGAGTCAACAAAAATAAAAAATAAAGAGAATGTAAGAGGACACCCTTTCATAATCGATCTAGAGAGTCCTAAAATTATGATCTAACACCATTAATTTATTTACTAAAACCCTGACACCAATCATAAGAGAGGACACCATTTGACATAATATTGGATGGAATCTTGGGCTTGCAACATCATCATAGTGAAACTCTATTCCACCCTTTTGTAGACATTTTCATAATCAATTACTTGAGCATGCCTACACTCTATCCTAGAAATGTTTCCCAATCCAAAGTCTTCCAATAGGTTATCAAGTTCTCCAATATGCACAAATATCCTTAACAAAACACTTTTGTGTAGGGTTAATGATCTTGGGTAGGATATCTTCTAGTCTAGAGGCTAAGACCTTGGCAATAATTTTGTATGATATGTATTTAGGAGTGTCCTATCTCTAATTTTTAATGAGATTCTTATCTCCCCTTGGGGATCAATTTTATGAGCCCTCCATTTATTACTTGACCTAGGGATTTTATGAGCCCTCCATTGATTACTTGACGTAGGGATTTATCATTACTAATTTTTTGGATGGAGAAGCTGATTTATGATAGAAATGGGTTTATCAAGGAATAATGCATCTTCATTATAGGAATGATGGTTCTCATTTTATCCCTATCTTCTAAATCATTTTGAACTATCATCGTCTTCTAACCAAAAAAATTGATAGTAAAATTAAGAAAAAGATCTTACTATATATAACTAGGGGGTGGGTATTTCTTTTTATAGAATAAGGCAATATTTTGTTATGTGGCCTTCCATTCTGCAAAGGCAATAAACATTTAGGCTACCCATACAGGAAAATAGGAAACAAATAGGGGAATCTACAGTCTCCAAACAAAACTTTTAGGCACTTCCAACCCAAGATAAATAGAAACTAGTCCACCCTAACATAATTATCTAGTTAGGGATTGGGGTGTTAGAGTGCTTCAATACCCTCCTAATTAGATATTACATGATGAATACTCACTTAGGATATAAAGGTTTAGGCATCCAGTGGAAAGACAAGTTATTCACTTGTTTAGATATATTCTTAAGCATCCAAGGGTGTAGTCTGGGCTCCTACTCACACTGATGTGGGCACCTCCACCTCTTGATGGTGAGGGAGGGTTACTTAATTAGATGCCTGATTTGTTCAAGTCTCTTCTAATTTTTTTATGATGTATCATTTTGAGACCTTGATATCAATGTTTAGTTAGTTTTAGGATTAGGGTTCAATTTGGTTTGTAATGTTTGATTTGGTTTACATGCTTAGGTTTCAATTAGGACAAGAGTTAATAAATTAAATTAAGTTTTAAATTGCTAAATTTGGTTTTAGATATAGAATTATAGTTAGAGCTTTTAGATTAAAAACCAACATTAATTCAAAAAAGTTAGGTTTGAATTTTGTTTTAAAGTGTTGAATATATTATTGAGTTCTAGTTTGGGTGATTTGGTTTAGTCTTAATGTCAACGTTTAACTTGGTTCAATCTTAGGGTAATGGTTCAATTTGGTTAATGGTTGGGGAAATGATTCAAGGTTAAATTCAAGGTTTCTATTGTTAAGTTGGGATATATAATTAGATTTATGATCATGGTTTAATTCAATTTGGTTTATGAGTATAATATTAATTAGTTAAGGGCCAGGGTTACCTTTCAATCTAGTTTGATATATTCAATTTGGTTTAGGGTTACCCAGGGGTTAGTTTATTTTACTGTTAAATATTAAGATATAATGCTTCGATATCACTCATTTTTTGATATTTTGATTATGTCACCCCTATACATGTTGATAACTTATATGCAATGAATCTTACAAATATTATTTGATCTCATTACATGTGTCATCTTAATTTTTTTTAGTTTATGTACATGAGATGCTCCTATATATGGTGTTTTTCTTTTCTTATAATATATACTGTTATATATATAAATTTACCTAAGTACCCTTCTTGATTATCTATGATGGACATGTCGTAAATGACATATCTCTATATGATTCTTTTGATATGATATGCATGGATAATATATATAATGAAAATTTTAAATCCTTCCTATGCAATAAAAGATGTAATTAGATATGTACAAATGTTTTTAGATTCACATGTACATGACATGTAGATGTAAATATGATGCTCCTCTAGGATAATTTAGTTTAAATCATAAATAAGGTTACAATTTTAGGGTTTGACATTTATAAAATTAGTCCTCAAGGTAAGATAGGAAAGTTATTTAATTATTTATATATTACCTAGTGTAGGTTTTAGCAAATTAAGATTAAGGTTAAGATGATAGTAAGGGTTATGATTAGAGTTAAATTTGATACAAATTGACATTATAGTTAATCCTAAATGACGCCCAGCCAAGGGATCCAAAGAACTAATCAAAAGTTTTACTAAGCAAGCAATAACATACATACAATAATTTACATTTATAAAAAACATAAGAGATTGCGTTCCTTAATGAGCACATTTACATTTCATTTTTAAATAATTATAAGTACTAAAAGTAAAATGAATAACACATCCACATGAAATAATATTAACTACTTCAGTTCAATCCATTTAAATAATATATACATTTGTTCCGAATGCCACTTGACAAATTAATTCGGAATGCACAATCATCCACTATACATTTCATAGGGTATGAAAGGTTAAAAGAATATACATTTATAAAATAGTTTACATCATCCATTTTCGATCCATGAAACAAAGTACAATACAATTTAAGTAAAATCATTTTAAATACTAAGTTTTTTGTTTGGATCCCTTGACGGGCTGTTATGTGATTAAGTACTTAGTTATATATGTTTAGGGTTTTATTGTACATAACTATATGGTTAGGTCAAGATTATAGTTTAAACAATGAATTTAGGTCGAGGTTATAGTTAAAACAAGGTCGAGGTTATATGGTTCTAGGTCGAGGTTATATTTATTTGTAAAATTACATGTTTAAACAATGAATTTACATTTAATCTAATCATTCAACATTGTAATAAATACATAAATTAAATACATTTCAAAACATCTAAACTAATAATTTTATAAATAAACATTTATGAAACTATATTTTAATTAACAAATTCAAAAATTTAAACATCTACTCATTAACAATGTAAATTTACAATTTTACATATATTAAAAATGAAAAAAAAAAAAATTAACATACATATTAAATTGAAAATTGAAAAAAAAGAAGTAAGATAGTCCAAAACACATTAAAATACCTAGTATATCAAAAACTAGCAGCAAGGGGGTGGTCGGTAGGGCTGAAAATTGAGCTCCCGTATGTGTCTCTAATCGGGCTCCCATTTTTGAGGTCATGAAAATGACTTCAAAAATGCCAAAAAAGGGGGTTAAATAAAGTCTTCCAAATCGGGTACCCGATTTTTAAAAATTGAGTACCTGATTTGTAAGAAATCAGGCACCTGATTTTTAAAAGTAATCGGGCGCCCGATATTTGAGTGCCTTGGGCACTTGATCTGCTTTTGAATATCGGGTACCCAATTTTTAAAATTCGGCTTGAGTGCTTGAAGCTTAATTTTAGAAACGGGTACCCAATTTTTTAAAAATTGGGTACCTGTTTCTGAGAAGTTTAATTCTGCGGATTTGGCTTCTGCAGAATTGTGACCCAACTTCTTGCGGTCACCCGTATACATCAACTAAATAAAAGTCTTCAAGAAAAGAGCAAGAATGATAATGGTACCACTACATCCACAAACATCCAACATTTGTCAAATTGAGGGGGGCCCAAATGGTAAGAAGTCACTACCTTCTGACTGTGTGGTTACCTAGTTAGGCTTCCACTCCCACCATCTAGGGAAGTAATGAATGATCCATGTACAACTAATCAATCATAAAACAACCCTAGGCAAGGAATCCTAATAGCCAAATCTACCTCAAGGGCAATAATTTACTAAAGAAGGAATAGTGTTACAAATCGAAAAGACACTCATTCTAATACAACCACCATACACCAAGTCAACATATAGATACCATGTATAAAACAAGTTTCATAACAAAAGTGATAAATTTAATGAAAGATATCCACTTTAAGTCAAAAGCCTCATGTCAAAGTATAATAACCAACAAACACCCACTAGTACATTAGGCCTCCATTTTTTACCAACATTTTTGACGATGGGCCAATTTGGCTTGTTAAATTCTTAAAAAAAAAAATGATCTTGACAATGTCAAAATTGTGACAATAGTTAATTTTATTGTCAAAATTTTGATGACAAAAGTTTCTTGTCAAAATTTTGATGTTGTTGGGATCATATTGAAAAAAGAAGAAAATGAAATAGTTCATTTTGTTTTCGCATGATAGATTGTGGGCGACAGTTTCAATTAGGAGAGATCGCAACAAGAGGAGAAATTGTAGCAAGAGGCAACCCTTATCACATTTGAGGGTTGATTGTATGCTTGTATATCCACTTAGGTTGGGCCCCCAAATTGTATCTATCACATAAAACTTTGACCTGCACAAAACTCTACAGCCATATATATAATGTATATCCTATGTTCATACATTGTATGTACATACAAGTGATTTGTTCTTTATTTGTGCGTGCAAAGCCTCATTAGTGTGCCTCATTTCCTATTCCAGTTAACACTACTACATTTGGGCTTGAATAAGCCGTCATAATTACGAAGGCAGGCTGTCATAATTACGATAGTACCCTGTCGCCCAATTGACATTAGTTAGAATTGGTGACCGTCAAACTTTTTTTGCTGCAAGTTGTGATAGCAAGGGTTTCCGTCGCAGTTGAGATGGCTACAAGAATCGTAAATTGAGCTGCCATTTTGGATAACAGTTTATTTTCACCATAAAAATTGCGAAGGAAATCTATCAAAGAAATTGTTGCAATGTGTGAACAAAATGCTATGGGTCCCATGACAAGCTATCAAAAACCTTTGTCGCAATTGGGATGGGCATGTGGTAGGAATGTTGCAGGATCGACAGTGTGCTATATTAATAAAAAATAAAAGAATTGGCAACAAATGTTGAATAGCTATGATGCAATCATAGGTTAATATTGAACTTCACTTGGTTTTGAGAATAGTTAAATATTCTCTACTAATCAGGGCCAACCACATGAAGGTGGATGCTCATTTTCTCCTGCCCCCTAGGTGAACCCACAATAATGGGTTCCACTTTAGTGGGACGAACACTTTTTTTTTTTTTGTAAAATGTGAAATCATGTTCACCATATGTTCGCACGAACAAACTTAATATGTTTGTTGCGAATATATTTTTGAATAGTGTTCACAGTGAACATATTTGACAATGATTACGTATGTTCACGCGAACATTCGTAATAAATATGTTCACTGCAAACATATGAAATGTGTAATTTTGGCATTTTAAAATATCATTTTTACCCATTATGTTCATTTTTTACGGCGTTCACTATTCAGACAGAGGTTGGAGCAAACGTTTGGTTTTGGTCGGCATCCCCCCGTCATTTTCCTTCAGATTCTCATCTTCAGGTATGTCTATATATTATTATTTTAATTTTTTTACATTTTAAATATTTTTAAAGCATTTTTTAATGTTTTCAAAGAATTTTTTAATATTTTCAAAGCATATTTTAATGTTTTTTACATTTTTAATGTTTTCATTTAGCATATTTTAATGTTAATTTAATATTTCTATTGTTTATTTATGTTAAACTTAATTATAGTAATTTAGAAAACATTAGAAAAAATATTAGAAAAACATTAGAAATTTTATAATAATATAAAATTTAGAATTTTTTTTTTAGAAAAACATTAGAAAATTTATAATAATATAACATTAGAAATCAAATTTAGAAAAACATTAGAAAAAACATTACATTTAAATATTAGAAAGACATTAGAAAATATATATTTTTAAAAAAAGTTTAGAAAATATTAGAAAACTATGAGAAAATATTAGGATTTAAACATAAGAAAATATTAGAAAAAACATTAGAAAATATTTTTTAAAATGTTAGTCTTGAAAATTAGAAAATATTAGAAAAATATTTAAAAATATTAAAAATATTAAAAATATTAATGTTTTCAATATTCACATTTAAATTATATGTATATGTTATTGATCTTAATGTCTTTATCTTAGAAGTGTAATTAACTATATTTAATGACATGTCTTAAGGGGAGATCCTAAATTATACATAAGAATGTAGATTAATGTATATTTTATTGCATGTAAATGTATGTAAATATGTTCATATTAAATGTAGACACATGTATGTTTTCATGTAGTGCCTGCCCCTAGGTCGCATTTTTGTTATTATTGTTGAATTCTTTTAAGGCTAGTTTTATGTTGATGATTATTAGTAACATTATTTTGAGATTATCAGATATTGTTTCAGATTTAGTTAATTATATGATGAGATTACTTGGTACTTTATAGTTCATGTGTGCATGATGATTATTCAAGTGATTTCAGTTATTGATGATGATTAGATAGATGGTTTATTCTGTGTGTGTTTTCTTATGGATACTTACTCCATACTTGCATGTGTATGGTGTGCGTGTTTGTTTTCTTTCTGTATGGCATTTCTGATGTGGTTAAGGAAGGGAGTCGTAGTCACCTGCTAGTCGAGATCTACACGATGCACCACTTCTTGCCATTGCCTGTTTAGCTTAGTATATATATTGTGCTTGTACATGCGTGGGTTTTATGCAGGTTGCAGGTACCGAGTATCGACTTCCCTGAATTGCCAGGATCAGCGTACCCTATCGCATTATCTCAATGGTAAGAGAGGGGAGATAAAATTCTCAAGTCCAAATCCCAACCCTTTAAGCCATTTGTCCTAATTGAAAATTAGGACAAGTATCTGAGTCAGGTACCCTTCGAATACGTCAGATGACATAATTCGTGATAGTAACCCTTTTGGTTTGATTTTGTATGTGTTTTGCTATGATGGGTTTTTGTATTTTACTTTATGAGTCTTTAGTGTATTTTCTATTAATTAAGCCTAATTAAAAGATTTAATTAATGGAAAATTAATATGATATTTATTTTATTTAATTAATTGGAAAATTAATTAAATAAAATAATTAAATTTGAAGATAAAAGTTATGAGTTTAAATTTAGAACGTGATAATATTTATTAATTTAATAATAATATATTTAGAGCTCATTTTTATTTTATCAATTAAGTTTCAAAAATAAATTTAAAAGTGGAAAAGATATTAAAATTATTAAAAGATTCTAGATCACATGATGCGTGCATGTGATTAAAATATATTAAGATAAAACAAGTGGATTTAATAAAGTGAGTGTATGAGATTTAAAATTAATAAATTAATTTAAAAAGGAGTCAAATGAATATTAAATAAAGAAATAATAAATTTAGGTGTATTATTTTAATATTTATTCACATAGGAGTATGCGAACTCTTGTAAGTTGCCATGTTGACAACACAGGAGTTTGCACTCTAATTATGCACGTGTTGTCTACACTTAGGAGTTAGCATATTATTTAAGCACATGTTGTCTACAACATTCTAGAGACCTCATCATGTCTATCTTCTTGTTGTGGAAGTTACGTGCTTAGTTGTCATGCTTATCTCCTAGTTCTTTCTAGACACATTCTAGATGCATCTTAGAGGCCTTTATATAGAGGCTCTCCTAGTGTGTTTGGACAAGCTTACATGCATTCGAGAAGCTCATATGCTTCTACATGCTCATATGCTTCTACAAGAACTTCTAGTCACTTGGGGGTTTTGGTTGGTTTGATTCTTGGACTAATGGCGAATGTTGGAGAAGGAAGGGATATTTCTATGGACTTCTGAGGCATAGCAAATTAGCATCAGTATCTAGGTGCACTTGTGATTTTCGCATATTCCATCTGCAGTTTTTCTCTTCCTGTCTTTATCGTGTTAGTTAGATGTGTTTGAATATACTCCATGAACAAATATTCAATCTTGAAATTGGAATCTAAATATGTATGTTAATTTTTATTTGGTTGCGAAGAAAATATTAGGAAACCCTAGTTTTATTTATGAAGGAAATTCATCACAAACTGCCCTGTCGTTGTCCCTTACATAGACCCGAACTTAGACATTCATAAATTTTTACCTTGACCAAATTTATTCGATCACTCTAGTCAGAGTTCGCGCAACTTGGTCCTCTCCAACATATTTCAAATTTGGCCCGATCCAACGGTTCATTAGGGAGATATGGCCCCCGTACTAGGACTATTTTATTCAATGGCAGTCATTCCTCCATTTTCCATAACCAGGAGTTCTTTGTTCTTAAACTTCACAAAAATAATCTATCAAAGCATGGAATGAATCAAAAAATAAACCAACATAGATCTAAGACATTTATACTCAAGATTTTATCCAAATGAGAAGTCTTTTCATTACAAAAAGTAGACTGTGCCCTTACGACAACAAGCTAGGACTTTGCAGAGAATTTAATTTGGTATTGTATGAAACTTTGTTACATTGCATCATTTTGACCACAGACACCCTACAAACTCCCTACCATTCCTCCCCTCCTAAAACTCATGCTCATCAATGCTAATAATACATTTCAAACTAGTTGCAACTTCCTCAAACCGGTTACAGTCAGTTATGACTGTTTACGTTTAGTTGAATGTTTTGTTGTGTAGTTGACAACATGGTTGTCAACTTTGACAACATGGTTGTCAACTTTGACAACATGGTTGTCAACTTTGACAACATGGTTGTCAACTTTGACAACCTTACATCATTATGCATTTTATTAATATTCCAAAGTATTTTCAAGAGTTTTATCCCAACTTTAAATCCTCAAACCACTCTTAAATCCCATAAACCCTCTATGAGCCTTCTAGGCTTCATTTTGCCAATTTTTGGCAATTTACATTTTTAGGCACTTCAAGTGCATTTGACACCATATAATGGCTCTACTTTTCATATTTAAATAAATTGGACCTCTGAAGGTCTTTAAATAACTCATCTAGCTTAGAATCCGGAAGTGAACCCTAGGTACACTAACTCCCAAAATACCATTAAGGCTACATCATTGATCCTTTTACAAAGTGATCAATCAAAACATTTAAAACATAAACAAAACATTTTAAAGTGACCATTGTGGACTTATTACAATCAAATGACCCTTCAAGGTCATGTTCATCCTTTGATCCCCCTAGGATCTATTTAGTGACCCTAGTTCCTCTAGGCCTTTTGTCCTTGGCCCTGGTGCTCCTGCACCAGTTAATAGTAGAAGTGTAATTAATTATTAGCCAATTTACGTAAATAGATTTTTAAATGAGGGAAAATTAAAAGAAAAGAGATATTAATAAGTGGAATTAAATAATTGAATTATTAATGAGATTGATTTTACTTAAAATCAATGAGGATTATTTTAAATAAATGATTGTCCTTGAAGTGTTTAAAGGAAATTGTAAACTAATTATTTGAAAGTTGATAAGCATTATTCTAATGTTTTGAATAATGTGAATGATTTTATCTAAAAGTCAATGGAAACTAGTTCAATGATTTAAATAAGTAAATAATTATCTTATGATTATTTTAGAGAATTGTTTTAAAATAATGGAGGGATAATTCTATGTTTTATTCAAAAAAAATAAATGGGTTGAGTTGTAGATTAAATGAAGAATCTTATACACTTGAAATGTACTTGAAAATGAAAACTGAAACCTAATATTTAGCTTAACCATGTGATTGTGAAATCAAACTAAAATATGTGTTTGTATCTTGTTCTTTATGCTATCCATGTTTGGGGTTTGGGCGGTCCTAGAGTGTTGACCAATTAGGATGTCTACTAGAGGCTTGGGAGTTATGCAAATGTGATGGCATATTGATGTTATTTGGTCTCGATTCTTTTAAAACCCAACCATGGTAATGTGATGGCATGCTCTATGAGATGTTTGTATTTACTGATTGTTATTGCTTTCCAGTCTTGTTGTGTGAAGTTGAGGTGTATGTATTTGAGACACTTGACTTAATCATTTTTGAGTCATCGATCAGTTATCCTTCGACTACTTTCCAGTCACCATGATGGGACTGAAATGTTGATTTATTTCTTGATGTTGTCATGTTGTGACATGTTTAACTCAACCATTTTGGAGTCTTCGATCAGTATTAATTTGAGATACTTTTCGGTTGCTCATTGAGAACCAATGGATATTATGATTATCATTGGATGCTTTTCAGTTGCTCATGGAGAACTGATGTGATTATTTTGATTATCTTTATGATGCTTTCCAATCACTTGTATAGAACTGAGGTGATTTTGTGATTTCATGAGCCTAGGGTAGGTTATCTACTTGTAGTGTCGAGAAGTGGCTTGTAATGGGGGCTGGGGCCCTAAGTTGTTGCTAGGGTAACTCATTGTAAGTTTTTTTAATAAGTGAAAACATTACACTAAATGGGGATTAAAATGAACCTAATAAGATAATTTTATGTTCTCACCCATGCCTCGAGTGCTAGTATAGACTAGGATGGGAGTAGAGAGAATGCTTGGTTGCGACCTTGCATTCTGTAGTATGCCTCGTTAGTACGAGAGGATACTAGTGGTCGCATAGGGATCACTAGGGGGCCAGGGTCTATTGAGAGACTACTAGGGTAACTCTAGCATGATCCATGTGATGACACTTTCTCGCTTACATAGTAGGTTTCCTATGTGTCTTTTTTGTGCCTTTGGGTGTAGATGTCAATCTGTGTGTTGGAACCTTTGAGATAGCATACTTTTAGGATTCCTGGACTTAGAAAGTATTTGTGCTATGTGATTTGATATACTATTTGGGACTTGAGATTATCTTCTCAGTGCAATGGGAGTGGACCATTTAGGTTCCACGCAGTCGGGTGGTAGTGCTTTTTCACTCTTACCATTTGAGATCCGTCTAAGACACCATGGCTGATGCATTCCTTTTTGGCATCTATCTTCATTCTATTCTTGGATTATGATGATGGACATGTATCCTTATATTGATGATTAGCATATGATAGATGATGTTGTTTACTTATCTTATGCCTTAGTTTGCATGATTAGATTTATGATGCATATGTTGTAGCATGTTGGATTGCTTTTTGCATATGATGTAGTATGTTTTAGGAGTGATGTCCCTACTATGATAATATTGATGATCTCTTTGGTGACTTGGGATGTTACACATGGAGGGATGGCTAGGGCCCATGATGCTCTAATGATGCTATTTACGATTGGGAGGAACCGTACATTTAGATAATTATGTGTTGTGTTTATGATTTATGGCTATCTTTTACAATGGATGTTTATATCTTCTATGATGATGTATCATGTATGGAATTTGGTTTCATTTACTTTATTTCACTTGCATCAAGGATTAGAATAGGATGATGTACTTCATTTTCACACATGTATATTCTTTTAAGCCTTTCATACACTGTGTCATGTATAGTGGATGATTGAGCATTTCAAATTTAATTGTCATGAGGCATTCATAACAAATGTGTAATATGGACATTGGACTTTCTATTTATTCTTTCATGTGGATGCAGTAGTGGCTGGACTTAGTATTAATTAGATCAAATATGACTCAACGTCTTGGGATCCTTAAGGAATGTAACTTGTTATGAATGTTTTTAGTTGTATGTATGTTATTACTTCCGCTACTATGTGTTTGATATGAATGGTTTATCTTTCATGTTTAAAAAAAAAAAAATTGTTTGGCAAACTTAGTAAAATTTTAGGTTAATTCTTTTGGATCCCTTGGTGGGGCATTACATTTCAGTTGATATTCATGTTTATGTATATGTTATTATTTTTAATTCCTTAATCTTAGTATAATTAACTAGATATTCAATTACATGTCTTAAGGGGAGATCCTAAACTATACATTTATATAAGAATGTAGATTAATGCATAGGTAAGAATATAACATACATGAACATAAGAAAATATAAAGAATATGACCTAAAGAATACATAACATTACAACATTTAATTAATAAAAGTTAATATGTATATAAGAATATAAAGATTATATACATAAATACATAACAACATTAACAATCATAAGAAAACCCACAAAAAATCCACGGAAGTATGGGTCAATCGATGTTGGCATGAGCCATAATAAGTTTCTTGGTTTTTGTAATCTCAAGCAATTTTTTCCATCATTTCGACACGTTTGGAGGATCGTTATAATTGTCACTTGCTATTGTATCAGAAAGGCGAATGATCACGAACCCAATAATAGAAACAGAGCCAAAATCTTGGCTAGAAAAAATTTGTAGAGATTGGGGCTCATGAGATTAGTTGAAGAAAAAATGGAGGTCATGACTGGAGAATGGAGCAAAAAGGAGCCAGCGGGTGAAGTGGAGAAGTGGAAGAATATGGGCAAAGTCTGGAAAAAATTGGAAAAGGGCAGGGTAGCAAATTTTTTTGAGAAACTCCATGGTTTTGACCTTGAGGTCACCAACAACATGGTGAACTCATGAAATAATGGCAAGGTCAAGGTGAACGGGGTTTCTTCCCAAATCACAGAGGAGGTGGTTGCGGAGGTCACTGGTATCCCTATGGAGGGTTTCAAATTCTACAGGGACAAGAAACTTTTGTCCAATGCAGTCAAGGAGTTCGTGAAAAATTCTGTAGAGATGAACAAGCTAGAAAAGAAAGAGTCTTTCTATGTGACAGAGACTATAAAGAAGTTCTGGAGGTATGTTTTATATGCTCTCATTGATTATGTAACCCTGGACCATAGGTTTGATCAGGTCAGAACTCACCATTTTGTGATTTTAAATCATTTTTGCCATAAGAGTAGAATTTCCATTCCCTTTTACCTTCTCACTTCTATGAACAAAGCAATCTCTAGTTTCAAGAAGAAAGCCAATGTTAACCCTGCTTTGCATGAGGGATTATTGCTCCTCATCCATGAGCATTTCAAAGCTAAATCTATATGCAAAAACCCTCCCCAAGTTGAGGATGTTGACAAAGGCAGCTCCAGCTTTTCTTCAGACTCTAATGACATTGAGAGCATTAGCTCGGAGGAGGAGAATGTTTCCTTAAGAAAGAAGAAAAAAGGTCAAGATAGGAAACAGTCCACAACTACAACTCCTAGCAGGAAAAGCCCTAGGGATCACGACCAAGCTCAAGCAAAAGAGGGTTATGCTAAGGAGGATGAGGAAATGGATACAGAAGATTCTGAAAAAGTGTCGAAGGAGGAGTTGGAAGAGGAGAAACCTGAGAAAAAATGGAAGAGGGAGGTAATGAGAGTTGAGGAGACTAAAAATCAGAGGATGGATGCTATTCCTCTTCCCCTCTCCCCTATCCAGTCTCAGCCTCCTTCAGAGGAAAAAGTGGATGTCATCACTGGTAAGAATGAAGGGGAAGTGTAGGTCAAAAATAGGAGAAAGGCCTAGAAAATTTTCAATGTGAGGACTACTAATATGGGGATTTTTAGGGAATTTATGAACCCTCAGATCCTGGTGGACAACCTGGAGTAGCTTAGGCTCAATGAGCTCATAGACCTAGCTATCCTAGCCATTTCAGACAATGCAAGGGAGACTAGAATGAACCTTCTAAATAATGACTGGAATGAGATTAAATGAAAGGAGATTTAGAAATCTTGAAAACTACAACCACAACCTGGCAAGTCAGATGATTTATCTCCTGAGTTTGATGAATGACAACATCCAATCCCTTGCTAGTAAACTTAAGGATAGGGGCCTGCTAGTGGAGGAGGGAGGACAGAACAGGGATAAGGCCAGGCCGGATGATGACAAGGCCACAATCAGTATGTTCACCAGTATGGATCAGGGCATGGAGAAGGTCCAGGATCAAATGGCAAAGGAGCAACAAAAGATAGTCGAGGCAACTCAGACTATGTAAGAAATGAAGAAGATAATTGAAGACTAGTTTTCTTGTCTTTTGTCTTTTCGTCTTCCTAGCTTTTGGCTTTTAGAAAGGCTTTTTGTAGTCTATTTTAGTTTGTTTATTTTTTGGCCTTTCTGTGGGCCTTTGTTTTGGGCTGGGCCTTCGGGCTTTTTTTCAGTTGCTAGACCTCTATTTTGGCTGGGCTTCTTTTGCTTATTATCAGCCTTGTTTTTGTAAAAATTATGGGTTTTAGGATCCCTTAAAACCTGTTTATCTTATCAAAAACAATCATAAGAAAACATAAACAATGTCTGGACATAGTTCCCTAAAACTAACTATAGTACTAAAAGATAACACTAACCATAACCCTAACCCTAACTCAAACCCTAGCTACCCTAATTTCTAACCCTGACTTGAAAACTCTAACCCTAATTTCTAATGTTAACCCTAATTTTAAACTCCTACATATTTACACTTTCTTAAGACCAATTATATGCATCCACACTAGTAGCTCGAAAAAAAAGAGAGGTACCTAGATCTACTTCTATTAAATATATTAACAAAGAGAAAGAAGATATTATACACTTAGAAGAATGCAAGGTTCATAACATTGTCTATCTGGATTTTAATTCTTTTGTATCTACCTAACTTAGTCATCAACATCATACCCATGGCTTTGAATGATCTAATTGCAAAGTTACCAATATTATGTTGACCCTAGAAAAATAATAGTCAAAATGGAGTATGCATGAGTTGTATTTGATATACAATTGATCATTCATCAAAGACCATAATTTATAATTCCTTGCTGCAAGTTTCTTCAATCCTCAACTAGATTCAATAAACATTCTTTGATACCAAATGAGAGAGCTATAGAAATGTTTTGAATTGCACTTCTTAAAATTTAATTATAAAAATATATCACTTAAATAGAATAAGATGAACCCTTTATATTTCTTATACAATTAGTAATCAAACTACAAAATAGCAAAACTATATATATTTAGAATAACTACTCCTTGAATATATTTGATCTAGGGGATAAAATATAAGATCTAATATCCTTAGATCATTATTATTTTATATATATTTCAAATGATGGAAATTATGGTTTATGGACCATTTCTAGGCTTATATACTTGGCTCTAGAGAACAAATAAAATTTTCCACTTTACCTTGATAAAAACTTAGGGCATACCTAGATAAGAAGAAGTCCAAGATTGGAAATGTGCCTATGCTCTCCTAAAATGTTAGCACCCATTATTAGAGGCTCTAAGAACTATTAAACCTCAATTTGGTGATTTCGAGGTCTGGATATCTTTAATGTGTGTTTCTTGAATGTATAAATTTCGATTTCACTCCCTTCTTTTTATAACAATGCCAAGACTTGGTTGACTAAGTCTATATTTAGGTAATATTTGAGCCCAATTTGTGAGGGATCTTCTTCCTAGTCTTTATGTTCTATCATGCTGACAATATTGAATCCAAAATTTATAATAATTTCTAAGAATGAGATACATAATCTTGCAAGACGTATAGCTTTTAAATAATTTTTTAAAGCCAAAATCTCATAATTGTGTCAATTAAAATAAAAGGTAAGTGAATGCTTCAATAAAAAGTAGAGGTAGATACATGACCAATGAAATAATACATGTAACTCTAACAAAGAGCTATATTTAGTGAAAATGACATCTACCCTTATAAATGATCTACTCAATCCAACATCACCTTAAGCATAACTTAGATGGTAAAATATGGGTAGATCAAAAAATGAAACATGAAATAGTACCCATGTACATATAATCCTTTAGAAAATAAGTCACTCTAAGAAAAGATGGAAAATCTTCCCTCCTAGATAGGGTTATAAAATCCCCATATAGTAGAAATTAAAGGACTATACACGTAACCCCTTTAAGAACACACCTTCACACCATAGATAAAGCTCATAGATGAAGAATTGTGTTTTCTATAAAGGGTTTGGTGAAGATGTCAACAATCTACTCAAAATTTGGGCAGTTCATAAAAGATCAATAACATTCTTCCACATGAATAAGCTTCTAGATATTGCATGCATGAGCCTCCTTATGCCTCATTTGATACCAAACTCAATGAGAATGCAATAAAGACAAATGGCCTAAACTATTATATTTGTATATTGCAAACTTACATACACATATCTGTATTTTAGTACCTTGATGACATGTATACATGTATTTTTCACTATTTATTTGACTATTTAGTACTTCAGTAGTTAGATGGTCACATGTATATATGACTTTTTATATTTTGCTAGACATATATATATGTATTTATTTGAGATTTACAGTTTTCATATGTATGCATTTCAGTTCTAGACATATATTAGATGTAGATGTTTATTCTTGAGACGTGTACATGTGTATGTGTATTTTTTTTGTATTAATATAGCTAGAACATGTTCTTGAGATGTGTACACATGTATATAAATGTGTTATTATTTTTGTATTATAGTACAACATTCTTCATGAATTAAATATTATAGCTTTTAAACTTTAGATTTTATTACATGATTATTATATAAAATAATCAAATTAACTTCTCTAAATACCTACTTCAATCTAGTTCAATATTTAAAGTTTAGTTCCAAAAATTGATCTACGAACCTAATTTAAAATTTTGAAAAATAATAATAATTTATATAGGGTGATTTAATTGAATTAATATAGGTGCTTAAAAAAAATAAGTTAACCCAAATGATTTAGATTATAAATTTAAAACATTATATTTATTTGTAATCATTATATGAAATAAACAATTAGTAGGACTAAAGATACATAAATTTGGTAAATTTCAATTAGTAGGAATAAAGATACAAATTTGTTAAATCAATTAGTAGGAAGTTAGAAAGATACATATTTCTTAAATTATCAATTAGTAACCCACTAAAGATAAATATTAGTTAAATCATGTGGATAAAAATATATTAATTAGGTAAGCCAATACATTATTTTAGAAAACTTTTACAAAATATAATAAATTTAAAAACATATTAATTTAAACTAATTTAAACTAAGAGTATGACCATAAACAATAAACTAACATTTAATATGATATAGTTTTTTAATAGACTAATGATAACTATGAACTTATAATCTTACAATTTTAAAAACACATTTAATTCATGTATGAAATTCAATAGTGTAAGTTCCAACTAACTTCAAGTATTGCCTATTTATATCAGGTTGTTAAATTATTAAATTCATCCATTGTACAATTAATATTGTTAATTTATATAGTTTTTCAATAAACTAACGATAATTAAGAGTATGATCGAGTACAATTAAAAGCACATTTAATTCAAGATGAAATTCAATAGTTTCAAAAGAAGTTGATATTTAAGAATTCTAACATATTAAATTATCTTTGATGCATATCTAGATCTAATGATTGTATAAGTCCAAACTAATTGCATCCTTGGCCTATTTCAATATCAAGTTGTTATTATTAAATTCATCCATGGTACAATTAATATTATTGATTTATATAGTTTTTTAATAAACTAATGATAACTAAGAGTATGATCATACAATTAAAAACACATTTAATTCAAGATGAAATTCAACAGTTTGAAAAGAAGTTGATATTCAAATTATTATAAAATAAGTCTCAAAGGTTAGTTCAACCATGATGTACACTTATAACATGTAATATCTTCTCATGATCTTCACTATCTAGTCTCCACTTGTGAAGTGCTTGCTTAACTTTGATTGGATGTAGACAAAGCCCGGTAGCAACAACTAGGTGGCTGTATTGTAAAACCTTGTTGTTAGGTTGATAAGAAACAAAGTGTATTCCATGTTGGACTATTTTGTCTTGCTTCAAATATGTTCCCTCTATCACAACAGAACCTGCACCATAAATTTAAGTATTTTAAAATTTGATAAATATAAAGTTACCTATATATATATAAAGTTACCTATGGGGAACAACATTCCATCACTTTCTTTAGGGTCATATAACTTTGTCCTCTCTACAGTACGTCGCAATAAATAATAACTGACACCTTCATGATTTCTAGGCTCAACAATCACTGCAAAGACATTTCCTATGCATAACAAGTATACATGTGTATGTGTATAGTACATATATAAGATAGTTCAAATTGATAATTAAATAACAAGTTGAAATTAATTTTTATGATACTTACCCACTTTTACCAATCCAAAGATATGATTATAATAATCATAAATCAATGGAGTATCATCAAAATTTTCATCATCTTTATCAAATGTATCAGTAACATCAAGTGGTACTAAAATCCATACACCTGTATATCCACGTGCTTAATTGATGCATTCTTCATAATATTCATCAATGCAACTTTCACAAAAACATGAATATTCTCTTGTCTTCAATGTCCAATTGCAATTATCTATACTCATGACTGAATGTAAGGGATGTTTCTTTTCTATCCTCTTGCAACCATGCCTGTTTTTCTATTAACACCTGAGAGTTCATTAAATTGAAATTATAGACAAATTAAATTTAAACTTCAATGAATTGAAAAATAAAACTTAACAATAAAATTTTATAACTTAATTGCATAAACATTAAATAGATGTACACATCCATACTTATTATCTCCCAAAAGACTCTATATGGTACCTGTCAACTCGTTGTTGATGATGTACCGACCTCATCTAATGCAAAATGTGTCTTGCACCATTCAACAACATCATGAGCATCATTTACACGAACTCCCTAATAATTCATTTGATACTTTCATAGAGCATGTTTGATGCAAGCTCCAACACCATCATGTTCACTTTTTCGATGGCCACTCTTGAAGAAATTCCATATGTGTTTTATATTCTCATTGCGATGATATCTACATAATGCATAAAATGCTCTAGATGATTTGAATTGTGCGGCACATCCATCAGACCAAACATAATGTTTATCAACATTTATGCTTCTTTCTTTCAAATAAGAAAAGAAGATATTGAAGCAATGTTTGACATAGTGAATGTCATGTTGATTATCATCACTTATATAAAAATGATATTCCTTTTTAAGTACTTGTGCTTGAACTGTACTCTGAACACCATCCAAATCTAATTATGCATGTCTATAACAAACATGTACCATAATAGTGATTTGCTTAGAAAAGTAATATTTTGATTGAATTGCTTTTTGATGAACAAAGGAATAGTTCTCTGCAAAATCAACAACTGATACAATTATTCCAAGTGGGAAATTATCTCTCAAAGTTTGAAACTATTGTGCTTGCCACTTTGCAAAAAATGTGTGATGAATATAAGGTTGAATCAAATTCTTAAATCTGTCCATAAATGTTAGAACAGGTAAATCCTCTTCAACATATTCCAACCTTTTTGTCTCTTTCCTCAAATTTGTTTCGTTCTTGACATACTTGTAACTTTTGCAATTCAATTTTTTGGTTGCATCAATATTTTCAATTTTCAAAGGAAATAGAGCCAATTCACCACATGTTTCACATAATCCTTTGATGCAATTTATTCGACCAATTGGATCATCTATTTTGTCACATAGAATGGATGATATAAACTCACTTCTCCTACTAGGAGAAGCAGCATGAAAACCATATGTGTCTTCTACAAACTTTCAAAATACCCGATAGTGGAGATCAAACTCAATATGATGACAATAACAACATGTTTCAAACACTTTGTTTGACCTCACAAAGTATGGCTTCAATTTTTCAAACAATATTTGCCCAACTTTTACATTAAGATGTTCACTACAAAACGACACATATAACTCATGTTGTGTTGTGTCCAACCAATGTTTTGTATGATGTTCATATTGACTAGATGCAATCATATTTGTGATAAAATCTCTACTATTTGATGAAGGATGAGTGTTATCAATTCAAAATGATATGACTAAATGTTTTAATGGCACTTCAATCCTATCAGAATCAGGTGTTCTACACATGATTGCCCAATTGTCCTCCATAGTACCATCATCCACAATTAATCTTCTCTTAACATATTTTCTCATTGTTTTCCTATTAAAACCCATTTCAGATGAAATTGAAGATATTTTTCTATTTTGGGTCATATTCTTAGTTACAACATACATCAACATCACTTTTCTTGCCATGGACTTATCTTTAGTTCGAGAGTATTTTCCTATGTTTCTGAAACCTTGTTTAACATTTTCAATCAGATCAGTTTGCATGCTAGAAAATCTTCTCTTCTTTGATGTTGTGTCTACACCTAACAATTTCAATGTCTCTTGCAACTTCTTTTGTGTAAGCAAAAGTGAAAGTAACTGAGCTTCTTCAAGTGTTTCAGTGTTATCAAATTGAGTCATAATTTCTCTTATCTTCTTATTCATTGACCTTTTCTTAGACAAACTTAATGGTTGAATAGTAGCTGCAAGTCTTCTCAATTTATCCACATCCATTTTAAGTAAATGATCTAAATTTTTTGGAGAAATAAAATTCTTTACAGATTGGGCAATATTTAGGAGTTCATCCATACCAGTTTCTGCACCTAATCCTTCTCTTCTCTTACTTTTGTTACTAGAATTTCTACAAGGAGTGATCTTGAGCTTTCTCCAAAATTCATTGTTTGAGATTTTGCAGGGAAAGATTTTGACCCTTCTCCAATTTTTTTTATTCAAACCTTTGTAGAGATGATCTTGAACCTTTTTCAACATTCATTGTTTGAGATTTCGTAGGGAGTGTTCTTGACCTCTCTTCCATATGCACTTCTTCTGCTTTTGTTGAGCCTTTTTCAACATTTCCTTCACCTTGTTGATAGACTACAAAAAATTTATAAATAAATCAAATTAGAGAAAAAATAAGATTGAAACATAATTAAATTCAAAACAATAAAAAAAATTAATATATATAATTACATGCTTTGTTTAATTTGATGATAACGTGCTACAATCTTTTGAAGATTTCTTTGTTCTGGTTCATCCGATCTCTTCCTTGCATTTTGTTTGCCATCCTTTGTTGTTTCCCATTATAAAATCATAAAATAAAAAAATTTACTCCTTGCCTCAAGATAAATTTCATGCAATAACTATATAAAAATATTGTTGTACGAATTCGCAATACAGCTTCACTATTTTTAAGCTAACCTGTCTGAAGCCGACGTTAGCATTTTTGTTTTTTGCATGTTCATGCAAACGTTAAACCTTTGACATGTTCATGCGAACATATCTTGTTCAATTTTTGACAGCCAATTTTTTTTGGACTGCGTGTTTCCTGTGAACACATGTTCATAGTGAACATGCTTTATATGCTCACAGTGAACACTATGTTTGCGCGAACATGTAAAATTAAACTTTTTTTGGCCCCTTTTTCTTTTAATTTTTTTTTGGCTCTTTCGACACCCATAATTATAGATGAATGATCTCCTACTATAAAATTAAAAATGCCAAAATGTGCTGCTCGGAGCAAGCTTTCTAATGACTATAATTGCATTACATATTTTAATCATTAAGACTTTCAAATATGAGTTTAACTCATCATAGGTTCATTACCAATTAAACATCAACTGACTTCACACTTCAGGAAAATTAGTAAATTAGGTTAATTTTTTTTTGAAAAATATCTAAGAAATAGCTTATTGAGATACCTTTCTATTCAAAATAAAAAAATATATTTATGATAAATTGACTTCAAGTTATCTATGTCAAAATGAACGTATGCCTGCATTATGATTGGTGTCACTTCAAAACTTCATAAACTATACAATATTTAGCCAAATTCAATCAAACCAAAAGCATCCGCTAGATATTGATGTTACAAATCCAACATCAAAAGAATTACCTCATTATATTTTCTAGAAAAAAAATTATGTGTGTCAAGCGGCTTGTCACTCTTTAAAAATATTGAATTTTATTATATACCACTTTTTGGAGGAGAAGAAAATAGTGACATAATTTTTTTTTTTAAAGATTAAAAAATATGGTTACAAAGTAGGAACAGAGTACTAAAAATTACTAGTTTATGTCATCTTAAAATTATTTATAGTTTTAGAGATATAGTCACTTGAACATGAGGTTTGTTTCAAAAATATTGATTTTAGTGTCAAAATTGGTCAAAAAGTGGAATCCATTATTGTGGGATCACAGCAACCCCCCCCCCGCCCCAACACCAAAATCTAAATTCCTTGTTAACATCTAAAATCTTTAAGAAATGATCAATGTTTAAACTACAAAAAAAGGTATGTATATATATGTATATATATATGTATATGTGTATATATATATATATATATGTATATGTGTATATATATGTATATATATATGTATATATATATGTATATGTGTATATATATGTATATATGTGTGTGTGTGTGTGTGTGTGTGTGTGTGTGTGTGTGTGTGTGTGTAAATATACATACATAGAGATCTTTTTTAAGGTGCTAAGTGACGTACCTCAAGATCCTCCACAAAAATAATGCAAACTGAGAAAAATGGGTAGAGTTCGCAATTTTTTTTACAAAAGCATATCATAGCAAATATTTTTAGAAAGAAACAAGCCATAACATAGTTAAATGGGTCTAGTTGTTGATTAGTTGGGTTGATATATACATATATTTAACTAGGTTATGGCTTCTATAAGGGAATGAGCCTCATGATTATAGAATTTACATAGAAGCATAACTTGCTTCTTCAACTCCTTACACTCAAATATTCACTAAAGTTATTCTTCCAATAGTGATAATAGTTGCTACAAATTCCTGGGAGCCAAGGGACCATGAACCTATGCTAAGTTTTCTAGAGATATGAGAGAAGTTACTATCGGCTTCAATACTTCATAACATTTTGTATCATATAGTGATGCCCAAATTAACAACAACAATAGATACTTGGGATGCCTAGATCTCCACATCATACATACATACATACATACATACATATATACATGTACGTATGTATGTATGTATACATAGAGATCTCTTTTAGGTTCTTATTACATCTTACCACAACAAAATAATTGACCCATTTGCATACATATTCCATAATCCAAAAAATTAAACAATAAAACTCACTCAACTCATGCTAAGTGACTTAGCTTGAGATTCTGAACAAAAATAATATTGATTGTTCCTTTTATTATACCTAATTTGATGACAATGATTTTATAATCAACCTAGGTAATCAACAACTAGACCCATTTAACTGGGTTATGGCTTGTATATATTTGTATATTTAATTGGGTTATGGCTTCTGCAAGGGAATGAACATCATGATTATGGCATTTATACAAAAGTAGAACTTGCTTCTTCAACTCCTTACACTCAACTCTTAACTGAAGTTATTATTCTAGCAGTGAGAATAGCTGCTACAAATTTCTGGGAGCCAAGGGACCCTGAACCTATACTACATTTTTTGGAGACATGGGAGAAGTTACTATCGACTTCAGTACTTCATTACATTCTGGATCATATAGTGATGTCCAAATTAACAATAGCATTAGATACTTGGGATCCTCTTAGGGAGAGCATACCAATACATGCATGGTTACATCCTTGGCTTCCATTGTTGGGCCAACGTATGGAGCCTTTATATCCAACCATTTGTTATAAATTGGGGAATGCACTTCATGCCTAGCATTCAAGTGATGCATCTACATATGCAATTTTATCACCTTGGAAAACTATATTTGATCCTACTAGTTGGGAACAACTGATTGTGCATTTTACTGTAACTAATCTGATGATAGTTCTATAGGAATTTTTAATCAACCCAGCTACTAAGAAACTAGACCAAATTAATATCAACAATAGATACTTGGGATCCTCATAGGGAGAGTGTGCCAATACAATTCAAAACCTGCAGAATTTAAATCAAGTTATTTATTTGTAATTCTTATAAACCTTTAATAAGATAGGCATAAAATACCAAGTTTGCTAGATCCAAACATTCTAGTTAAATTTATTGGAAAACATAGAAAAAAAACCATAATCCACTAAGTTTCCCAACATGTTCCTACATTATTAATACCATGTCTTAGCTAATTTTCTTGAATCTAATTGAAGTCAAATTGGAATTTCAAAAACTCGTATTTCTTGAGCACATAGAAAACATAGTTATAGTTAAGAGTGCAAAAAAGTAAACATATTTCAAACCCCATTGCAAACGAAAGAAATCATTAAATACAAACACTCTTAAAAAAGTGGAACAATTTGCCCTTAACAAAATTAGATATATTCTATGATTTCTATACAATATTTAGCTAGATTTTCTCGTTAGAAATCATGGCATTTGGAAAAAAAAAAAAAGGTTTGAAATAAAAGTTTGTATTAGCCAAACCAAATAAAAATCAACTCAATTTTTCCACGCCATTGAAAATATCATTTGTTCCAACATTGTCAAAACTTTTTCTCAACTTATTAGGCAACAAATTATCTAGTGAGGCTTCTTCTTTGGGGGCAAATTAGATGCATCTTAATAGAGCATTCTTAGAGATATTGTCAAAAATTTATACTATGCTTAAAATTGGTAGAAAAAGGAGGGAATGAACAAAGTTCCTATATTCGGTTGGGAAAGTGATTTTTAGTGCTAGCAAATTAAATGGGCATCAACAATTAGAATGTGGATAAAATATTGACCACCCATTTCACTTAATCCACATTGATTTATGTTGTATGAGATCAAAAACATCTAAACTTTCTTAATTTATCTTTATGTTCTTTATATCTGAGCTCTTATAATCTTAATTTTGATAACATAGTTGTTTATGATTTGGATAATCTTTTCTCCTTCAAATAGTTGATGCTTGCTATCAACTTGCAATGAAAATTCATAATGAAATATGCCAGTTAATCTCTGAGTCATGGCACTCTAGG